>CM062353.1:48541212-49766612 GCA_031216105.1 Dalbergia cultrata
GTCATAGAATCTTGAATAGTGTTTTCTCTTTCCAATTCCTTAAATCATGGAATTGTGTTACACATTGTTTATTCATAAATGAGTTCAAAATTCTTTAATGATGTATGAGCACTCCTAACCTTGTCATAAAATTCCGAATACACATGCTTAGTTACCTAAACTTAAGATTAATCACTCCTAACCTTGTACCTAAGCTAACCTACACTTAAACCCACCATTAACACCCAATTACATGATCAAATCATCCTCCCACTCTGCTGTCCCAAGCTGGCCAAAACCCCTCCCTCTCCATATGCATCACATGTTCAATTTTCTAACACTCCAAAGTCATACCTCAAGTCACATACACCATACCTTGTCATATTTTCCATCACACTTGATTTTCCAATGAAATAACCAAGCAAAATAAATTGTTTCCTCTATTTATTTGTGGCTGGAAATGTTCCAGCCATGTTAAGTTTCTAGAAGGGTGATTTATTGCAAAATTGAAATAAAAGCTCACTCAAAAACCCATGCCTAAACCCATACTTTGTATCATACACTCCATACTTCAAACCATGTTTCTATGACACAATCAAAGATATATTTTTCTCTCCCTTGCCCCCTCAAAAGCTACGGCCAAGCCCTCCCCATTCACTCCTCCATGGTTTTGTTTTTCTATAAATAGGATGCTTGTGATAGCCTTGTTGCACCTTGAAGCATTTGCAAAGTTTAGAGTTTTAGAGTTGTCTTGCTAAGCTTTTTCCCTTCTCTCAAAGTTCTAAGAGCTCTTTCTCTTCATCTTCATCCTCTTCATTCTTCCCTCACATAATCACCTCATAACCTCAATCCATCACCTCATAACCTTAAACCATTCTCAAAGCTTTCAAACACTCAACCTCAAACACAACTTCACTCAAAACACATCTCCTTTCCTTTTCTTTTCCTTGGCCAAAATCATCACCACCATCCTAGGAAGTGTTGCTCATCTCATCTTCATCTTCAAGACCAAGCATTTATCTTCATCAACAGGTAGGGACTTGGTTTCAAACTTTATTTTGTTCAAAAAGTGTTTTTCTCTAGCTTTCTCTTGGTTTCTCTTTTTAAAACTTTCTTTGTCTCCTTTTCCTTTTGTGTTTCGGCCATGAGGCCTTCATGGTTACATGATGGCTCAATGATAAGGACTCCTAGAAGATGACTATGTGTTCATCTCAAAGGAACCTCTAGAGCTTGAGTTTTTATTTTCTTTGAGTTTCAACTCTATTTACTAACTTGAAATGATCTTTTCTCAAGAACACTTTTGTTTCCTCTTATTACATGCTTTTGGTTTCTTTATTTTCCTTTTCTTTAACATTTCGGTTTCCATTTCCTTTTGATCTTTGAAGCATTGTTTGTTTAATGAAGTTTTATTTTCTTGAGCTTGATGATGATATTCAAGAACCTCATAGTTCCTTTGAGAACTTGGTTCAAGAACTCTAAAACTCACTTTGTTAGGTGATATGTGTTGGGTTATTATCTTATTAAAGTCTTGAATGAGCTCTAGCTAACCATAAAATAAACCTTGCATCATGTTTATTTTATGCTATGCATTTCATGTTTACTTTCCTTGCTATCACTAATTATCAAGATAATAAAGGAATTTGCACTATCATGTTTATATTTCAAGCTTTGCATTATCATATTTATATTTCAAGTCCTCACCTAAATATCAAAGATAAGAATATATTGCACCACATATTTATTTTATGCTCTCACTTTACTTTCTAGCAATAACTAAAATAAGTGCATGAGCATGTTTATTTTTATGTCATCACTTTAATGATTCTAGAGCTCAAAGACTTGCCCATTGATATCTCAAACAAAGGTCTAAAACATTTATTTCCTTTGGTTCATATTTCGGCCCTATGAGTCCTTAGTGCTTCCAAGTATTGAAAACTATGTTTTATAATTTTTCTAAACTTATATGAGTATAAGGAATATGTAGAACTAAGTTTTATGAATTTAGGACCTCTTGAGATGAAAATAATATAGCCACTGCCCTCTTAAGTATTTTCATAAGTTTAGATGATAAAAGTGTTCATAAAAGAGTTTTGAAAGTTTTAACAAGGTCTCAAGAGAAACTAGTATTTTATGTGCTTTAGAAACTATGTTCAATGCCTTTAAATGGAGTTTCTGTTTCGGTTCTGCCTTGCTATGTTTGGCCACTGTATGAGCTGTGTTAATTATGTTAATATGCTTATGTTTGAGTAATAATTATGTTAAGACTCATATGTGAAAGATAGGATAAGTTAGGAACTAGAAAAGAATTAATTTGAGAGTTCTAGATCCCTTAAAGATTTATTTTTCTGGATTCTGTCCAGCAAGGTTTAGATTTAATAATCATGGTTTTAAATTAGATTATATGTGTAGAAATGACTCATAATTGGTTCAGGACTTAATCTTGAAACCTTAGGAGCAAACCGAACTTAGAAAGGGTCATTATTGTGACTTCTAGGTACCCGTAAAGTTAGGATTTTGATTTCTGCACTCTTGAGGTTTAGAGATGTTCTCGACCATAGTGTGAGGTGAGAAATACTTAGTTATAACCTTATAGGTTCCCAAGAGACTAGGTGTTGATGATCAATAACTTAGAATGTGAGATAAAGATCTAAACCGAACTCCGTAATCACATAAATATAAAGCTGTCCAAATTCTGCTTAGTGCTGTTTGGATTAGTTCTTGAGCATAAAAATTTGTATAACTCATTAGTTGTGAAACTATAGGTGTATAAGAGGTTAAGGATAATGTTAGAACAATTAATTTGCAAGTTTAAGACTCATAAGAATCGAAGTTTAAAACACTATGGGTTATAACATATCAAGTCTATGAGCTTATGGGGATAATTGTTAGATATGACTATGTGATGATGTTTATGTTATGTGGAAGTTTTATGTGACGATGCATATGTTATGAGAATGTTTCATGTGATGATATATATGTTATGAAAAAGCTATATGAGGATGCATGATAAAAATGAATATGATAAATGATGAGATATTTATGATTTAATACTTATGAGAACTTAAATGTGACACAACACTGAGACGCGCTTCTCCTAGGTGACACCGGTTCGGCCGGGCACCCCCAGGAGAAGACAAATCCGTGAGGGTATGTGTAGATGCAGCCTGCCAAAGCAGACAAATTGCGAGGCCCGTGTGGCTAGTAAAGCGTTTCAAAGAGGAAATGATCCTAGAGAGGAGATCCTTAGTTTGCCCCCTAGTCCGTACTTTAAAGTCGGGATTATGTTTATGTTTCGCTTATCATATGATAAGTAAGAACTAGTGACGACTAGCTAAGGTATGAGCTCATAACCTAGAGATGTTTTAGGGTGGCCCCATGAGATGAAAGTTAAAGTTAACAATGTCACATACACTATACTTATGCCAACGTTATAATGTTTCTTAGTTATTCTATTGTTTGGTTTACCTTTATGATGTATTCATATCATTAGTATATTTCTGCTTAAGTTATAAGACACGTTATAAAATATGACGGACCTTGGATAAAATACCTCTTTAGAAAACTAACTTAAAAGGAATTTATATGCATACACACCTTTTAGAAATAAACCCAAGGTTCCTGAGCATGTGACGATGTCACCTAGGTAGGGATAACCCTACTGAGAATTCTTTTAGAAAGATTCTCATTCCCTCTCTCTTTTCTTCCATCATATCTTCAGATGGCGACATTCGTACTCTTCATCGATACCCCGGTATGGGAGCTGCACCATGACCCGGCACTCGGGTCATACCATTTTGAGGGTCACTGCACTGTCAGAGTATTCATGTTCATGGGACGACCCTTCGCACTCGTCCCCGAGCTACCGCTTCACCCCGACTGCTCCTTACCGACATAACGGGATTTTCGATCGAGCGAGACCACGCGATGAGCAAATCCTCCGCATGGAGCCCGAGACATTAGCAGTACGCGAGTACCCCGAGTATGTGCTGCGTACCCAGTACTCAGAGACGGACCCATCCGAGGACCCGCCATCCCACATGTACAGTTGGAGCTCCAGTCCCGCTCCCCCACCGATGAGGGCTGCGAGTGAGGAGACGGTGGTCCAGCCGAGGTTGGCTCGTCGGCCATCTATGCGCCCTCGCCGCGGTGGATATGCCCCGATGATGCGGTCGACCACTCCCGCTGAGATTCATCAGTGGATCGACTCGACCCCACAGTACTCGGACCAGCAGGAGTAGACATAGGAGGGGTAGTAGTTAGTGCACACACACGCCACATAGTTGAGGACAAACCTTCTTTTGTATATGAGGTTGTCTACCTTAGGTGCACATGGGTATGGGTGTTGTTTCTCTTGTATTTGCTTTCCATGATTTCCATGTATTACATTTCAGTTGTATTCCGCTTCCCGATGTATTAAATAGTCCTTCCCTTTTGGGTAGGCACAACATATATATATATATAACTATGTTTCAATTGATGTCTCCATGATATGATGTGTTTCTTTATGCTTTGCTTATATGTTTCTCTATGCTTCCTCTTAAAGATTCGTGCATGGCTCTCACTTTGATTTTAAATTACAAAAAGAAAAATTTTACCCATATTTCCGCTAAGTATTTTCTAAGTAAAAGATGAGACCAAGAGGTAATATTCTAAAGATTAACCTAAGTACATACTAGTAGTCTTGGGTTAAGATTTAGGGTGTTACAGATTGAGCAATTGAATGATGAACTTGCTGATATCCCTGGTCAAGAAAGGGAAAAGCATAGGATTCAGAACCTTGAAAAAGAAATCCGAATGATGATTATGAGAAGAATAGATTTATAAAGCATGTTAGCCAATTGAATAAGGCAAACAAAGAATTGAAAAAGAAACTTGGCCAACAAGAACAAATGAAAGAATAATTGGAAGTTGAAATGAAAAGGCAAAAAGAAGAGTTGGAGCTAAAGATAGAAAAGTTAAATGCATGCTTAGCATAGGCTAAGGAGGAATGTGACCAAGAATGGACCCATTTCATGCAATACTGAAACCAACTTACCTATATAGAAAATTTGGTTAGATTCTAGAAAAAACAAGCTGGTGACTAGTCAATGAAGGCTAAATTATGGAAAGAAAAATATACAAGATTAATTGAGGAATTGGGACATCATATTCCAAAGTTCATCTACCATTTTGAAATAGCAGAGAAAGAAGTTCAAAAGAATCTCAAGCTTCATTTGCCTAGTGATGTGTGCGACTTCATAGACATGAGTAGGGGCCTTGCAAGAGGTCTTAAGAGAAAAAGAATGTCCATTCTTGACTCAACTATGATGTAATTGTACTTTTTGAATAAATTAAATGAATTCATCCTTTGACTTTCTCTACTTTTCTTTAAATAAACAAGACTATATCCATCGTGTAGTAAAATCTCCCTTGGATATATTGTCAATTACATTTCTACCTTATAGAAAATTTTCCTTTCGTATGGAATGTAAGAAAAAAAGATCAAGTTTTACATTGCTAGTGTGCTCCTAACAAAGTATATTGTGAAATGATAGTCCCATATACTTTTTTTCCATCATATACCCTATCTTATGGACAATACGTCCTTTGAATAGAATACGAATCAAGTTCATCGCTGTTAAATACAGATTTTATTCCTCGCCATCAAAGGATTTTTTTTTAAGCTTTTATTTTTTCATTTACTTACCTTTTGTTTTTGTGACTCGCAGTCATCAAACATTGCTCCTTCGAAGAAAGCTTCGTCTGATAAAAGTGCACTGGCTAAAGAGCCGTACGAACTGTGATCTAGAATTGAGAAGGAGAAAGTGGAAAAGAAGAAGGAAAAGAGTAAAGACAAGAAAAAGACTATGGCTACAAAAGTTAATACCTAAGGAAAAGATCTAATTCAAGAAATTGATAAACTCAAGGCCATGATAAAATCCATGTTCGGATCGAAATTCAAGAAGCTCATCATTGACACTTTGAAAGAAAATGTTGAGCATGAAGATCAGCTAGGATATGAAAATGATAAGGGATCTATTCCGGGCAAGCAAAATGATAATGGCTCTGCTAATAAAATTCCAAGGGAGTTAGAACAAACAAAATTAAGAGAAGAGCTAGAGGAGAAAATGCAAGAGCAATTCCGGGCATTAGGGGGACCAAGTCCATTTGGTTCTATGAATATTAAAGAACTATGCCTTGCTCCCAATGTCAATATTCCTAAAGATTTTAAAATGCCTAAACTTGTCAAGTTTAATGGCAGCTCTAACCCTATCATGCACCTCAAGATGTACTATCCTAAGTTGAGTATGTGGTCTCGAGATGAAAACTTCCTAATTAGTTTCTTCTCTAACAGCTTAGAAGGGGCTGCTTGGGAATGGTACATGCAACTAGACATAGCTTAAATCAAGTGTTGGGAAGACTTGGTTTTGGCATTCACTAACCAATACAAGTTTGATCTAAACGCCACGCCCACTAGAAATCAGCTGAAAGGGATGAGGAAAAAGGAAAATGAGTCCTTCAAAAAATATTCCCAGAGGTGGAGGGCCATGGCTGGAAGAGTTGTTCCACAGATATTAGAGCAAGAAATATGCTCTTACTTTATTTGAAAGTTGGAAGGTCCTTTTTTCAGAAACATTCTTGGGACCCATGTGAAAGAGTTTGTGGATTTGGTTGAAATAGGAGAAAGGATTGAGACCAATATCTAAAAAAGGAAGGTGGGGCTAGAAATGAAGGAAGCAAGCGAATCCAAGAAGGCCTACCATTTAAAGAAGAAAGAGAATGTTGTCAACTACATCCACCCTCAACCTCATCAACCCACTCCCCAGCTAAACCATTACCTATCCTACTAACACATACAATACATGCCCTCCACAGCCTATCTACCCCAAATCAACCATCTCTCTTATCCCCAACCTTACACACCAACCACACCTAGACTTCACCAAGCACTATTCCCAACATGTTAGATGTAACACCCCGATTTTCTGCTATAGGGAAAATGACCAAAATGCCCCTTAGGTCGTTTTCTGCTCGGAACTCGAGGATAGCCGATCCGGTAGTCCTTGAGGGGCTAACTCAATGTATGAAGGGGATTCTATGTATTAGAATGTTTAATAGAGCAAAAGAATCTCATTTCTGAGATTTCTGCACGTAAATGACCAAAATACCCTTACAGTAATTTAAGGCAGTTTTGAGTTTTGTTTTGACCCGGACTTGTCCTGGAGGTCTAAAACAATGTTTTTTAGGCATAACCTATGTTTGTTTAAGTCCCAGTGGTCCCGGGCAGTTTTTGAGAAAAATTACGATTTTACCCTTGCTTAAGTGCATTAAAGCTTATGATGTTTTTAAAACAAAAACCTAAGCAATATTAGGCTCTAATTAAAGGTTAATTAATTTCCATAATTAATCTAGAGCTAAAATAATTATTTAAGATGAATTAGAACCTAAAATTGCTTAAAGATACTTAAAACCCATTTTTAGTCATATTTCTTCAAGAAAGCATCTAGGAATAGTATTTTTACTATTCACATTCCCTATTTCCAAGAAAAGGTGATTGCTCCCTAATCTCTAGCCAATAAAGTTTGGCTCCACATTCTCCACATGTTTGAAATTCAAACATTTAAAGAATTGTTTTATTTTATTTTATTTAGTCATTCAAGGATCACCTCAAGTCATACCACATCATCCACATCATACTTCACCATGATTACACTTTTCCCCAATTCAAGAAAATATGTCATTCCCTAGGTTTAGTTATTGAAATTTGACTCCATCAATCCAACAAGATTTCTCCTAATCCAAATTAATTATGGCCTAAAGTACCTAATTAGTCACCTAGATACTTAATATAAAAGCTTGATTAGTGACCTAACCTTACTTACTCCTTAATACCCTACTAATACATGATTATTTGAAATGAAAATTCTCCCCCCATGGCTACATTAAAACCGCCACTTTTTCCCCCCAAAAAATTCAAAAGAATTATATTTATGTAGTCAATCAAACTTTCACTCAAAAGCCACCCTATGAACCATGCCTATTATGTCTTACATCACACCATGCTCCACCATGACAACTCCTTACCTTGCACATACTTGGGTATACTTCCAACCATGCTTAATATGACCAAATAAATGAGATAGTTTCCTTCCTCACCTTCTAGAAGATTTATTTCCTCAAAAAAAAAAAAAAGAATTGATTTATGTCATTCAAAGCTTTCACCCATGCTTCACACTTTACCATGAATGACAACTCAAAGAGATATTTTCTCTCTTCCTTCTCCAAGAAGCCACACTCCTCTTCATTATTCAACTCTATAAATACATTGTCTTGGTGAGCTTTGCTTCACTTTACATCATTTGCCAAGTTTGAGTTTTTGTGAGAAAGTGTGAGTTCTCTCAAAGTTTCTTCCTCCTCCACATTCAAAGAAGGAAATCGCCACCTCCTCCACCCTCAATCTCCATCTAGCTCTCATCCAAACACATTCCCAAGCTCAAACACAAGCCAACCCACTTCCTCCCTCCTTTCCTCTTCAAGGCCGAAGCCACACATCAAGTTACAAGGAGATTTCTTCTTGCTTTCTCTTCAAAGATCAAACATTTTCTTCACTTCAAAGAATATCAGCACTTGGTAGGGAGTTTTTCTAAAAATGTTTTCTTTGATCTTGATGCTTTGATCTTGTTGGAATATGATGAGTGGATGACATTTTCTTGATGTTTCATTTCGGTTTTTTCCTTTCTTTTCTTTTTGATTTTCGGCCTCAAGGCCTTAAACATGATAGCTTGATGATGAGTGTTTTCTAGAGGTGGCCTTGTGTTCATCTCTCAAGAAAACCTCTAAAGCTTGAATCTTTCCTAAAGAAAAGTTTTGTCTTTTACAAGTAAAGTAAAGAATGAGCTTTGTGTTTCTCTTGACCTTTTTGGAACCTTTCTTTTCCCTTTAAGATTTCGGCCATAGAGCCCTTGGAAACTTGGAAAAATGAGAGCTTGATGATGATGGTTTCATGATAGTGTTTAACACTTGAGCAACCTCTAAAGCTTGAAGTATTTTAGTGTTTCTTTTTCCTTTTCTTCAAGTTTTGGTTTTGCTTCCTTATTTCCTTTTTATTTTTCGGCCTCAAGGCCTTGAGCATGATGGCTTGATGATGAGTGTTCTCTAGAGATGATTATGTGTTCATCTCTCATGAAACCTCTAGAGCTTGAGTTTTTCTTTAAGTCTTGCTTATGTTATATAGTTCTTTTATGTTTAAAGCTTAGAAAAGCTTACCTTTTCATGTTGGATGAGTATTGGGTTTAAGCTTTGTTCTTTTAAAAGTCTTGCAGGAGCTCTAGATAAGATAAAGAAGTGAACTTGCATCCATATTTATTTTATGCTATCACTAAACTCCCAAGATAAAGAAATGAACTTGCATTTCATGACTTATTTCAAAGTTATCACTTAACTCAAAGATAAAGAAGTGAACTTACATCTCATATTTATTTTGAGCTCTCACTTTACTTTCTAAGCAAATCTAAAATGGAGTGCATATCACGTTTATGTTTATGTTATCACCTAAAACTCCTAGAGCTCAAAGACTTGCCCTCTTCATCCTATGAAAAAGTTAAATATGGAACATTCCTTGGAATGCACATTTCGGCCATGTGATAATAATGGAGCTAGAATGAGTTTCATTTAGTCACAAGGACCTATAATCTATGTCTTGGGATTTTTCTCAAGCATAGGTGACTATGACAAATGTTTTAAGTATGATTTCATGATTTAAATACCCTTGGAGATTATTTTGAAATGGTCACTGCCCTCATGTATTTTATGGAGATTTTAAAGAAATAAAATGTTTCCTAATGAGTTTTATAAGTTTTAAAAGGGTTCCAAGAGAAACTAGCAAGTTATGTGTTTTAAAATGAAAATTCTAGGCATTATGTGATGAAATAGATTTCGGTTCTGCCTTGTTATTTTCCAGCACCTTAAATTCTATTTTGGGTGGTCCATATGTGTTGAAATACCTTGCCAATTGTATGATAATTGTTCTAGGCATCTTAGGTATGCTTAGTAACTTTATATGTTTGAAAATGTGATTTCTAGAACTCCTTAGGAGCTGAAAATATGCATTCTGTTCCAACCTTGTTTGAGTTTGTAAAATCACATTATAACATGTTTTGATGAGTGAGAGTGACTCATAATTGGTTTAGGTATTAATTATTGCATCATAGAAAAAGTCGGTAATGAGAAAGGACCTAAAATGCAACTTCTAAAACACCGTAATTCATCAAAATATGTTTACTGCCTATGCTGTCCAGCCATAATTAATTAGGTTCTAGGACTTAATAAATTGTGATAATGAGGTTAATCAATCCCTTAGAGGTACAAGAAAATAATTTGGAAGTTTGAGGTTCCGATTAAGGGTTTTTGCTTTTAAGGGAATGGTTTGTGTACCCTCTATGATCGATGAATTTATGTGTTATCTCATGACTTATATGATGCTATGTGATGATGGAATTGCATGTTATTGTTCTCTTAAGAACCCTAGAAATGCCTATGTTAAAGTTATATGAAGTATGTACCATGCATGATTTATGTGGCATCTTGTTATAACATGCTAAGACTTAAGGTGACATAAACTATGTGAAAATGATCCTTTGAAACCATCAAAAGGGATGGTGATTAGGTGATTCAAACCATGTGAAAATGATCCTTTGAAACCATCAAAAGGGATGGAGGATGAGGTGATTCTAGCCCCCTAGCCCATACTTTATGTCGAGACCTTAATCTTATCAAAAGGGATAAGACCATGTGCTAGTGACGACTAGTGAGGTATGAGCTCATAACCTAGAGGTTTCTCAAAAGGGAGAACAATTAGGGTGGCCCCATGTTCACAGTAAATATCTTAACGTCACCTAAGTAACCAAGATAAGATACCATGTACCAAGTTTCATGTTTATGCTTTATGATCTATGATCTATGCACCATGTACCATGTTCTATGTCTTATGTTCTATGCTCTATGCACCATGTACCATGTACCAAGTTTTATGATTATGGTTCCATATTCTATGTTTATGCTCTATGATCCATGTTATATGCTCTATGTCATATGTGCTATGTTTTATGCTCTATGTTATAAGTTAGTTATGCTCCCGCATTTCATAATGAATTATGATGCATCCATGTAAGTACAAGAGTGTATGTTAAAAAGAACGGGCCTCGGTAATTAACGTTTTAGAACTTCACAATTGAACTATTATATGCCCACTTTTTAGAAGTGACCTGAGGTTTCTGGAGACGTAGATGATGACACCTAGATAGGAGGAAAACCCTACTGAGTTTCTTTAGTAAAGATTCTCACTCCCCCTACCTTTTCTTTCCTTCACGTCTTCAGATTCCGATGGCGACTTTCGTCCTGTTCGTTGACGCGCCCACATTGGAACTCCACTACGATCCGGAGCGTGGATCGTATTATTTTGAGGAGGCCAGCCATGCGCCCTAGATGTGGAGGTCATATGCGACTATTTGGTGTACCTGTTCCCGCCGAGCTATGGCAGTGGACTGGATACGTCCCCCCACTCCCGGACCATTACCCGTAGATGACTCTTGGAGTTTTAGTGCACACACACTTCACTAGCTATGATGACCTTCTTTTGTTAAGGTTGTCCACCTTAGGTGCACCATGTAGGTTCGTGTTCTACACATTTCGTTTCCCATGTATTCCCCTTTTATCTATTTGTATTTCATTCTTATGTATTCCAACTTAACTCACCTCTAGGTGGGTAGTTTAATATATATGATGTGTTATGTTTATTATGGAGCCTTCTTGATGTTTAAATTTCTGCATTATTTTATATCGATGATATATATGCTATACGCGGCTCTTACTTTATCAAGGTTTTAAAAAGAAAAAAATTTGGCTCGTATTTTCAATACGTATTTTCAATGATAAATGAACTGAAACAAGAGGTGATGACTAATATTTAGCCTCAGTACGTTCTAGGAGTATTGGGTTGAATATTAGGGTGTTACATTAGACAATCAACTGATCGTAACCCCTCTCTCACTCAACACTAATAATGCTAGTAGACCCTTGATAGAAAATCGACCCTTACCTAATTTGCACATAAGTAATGCTGAATTGTTTAGGCATTTGTGTAGAGACAACTTGCTAGCCCCACATCCTGGGAAGACCTTTGTGCCACCATATCCTTGGTGGTACAACCTAAACCAAGCTTGTGACTATCATTCCAACTCCCCTACACACTCGGTTGAGGACTGTCATGGATTTAGGAATGTTGTGTGGTGTCGGAGCCATTAAGCTAAAAAAAGAGCCAAAACCACCTGTTCCTTAATCATGGTGGAGGACAAGTTAATGCAATTTGTTACCAAGACTATGCGAGTGGAGAAAGTGTTAAGGAAGTGCCTCAATGGATCTACCCAAGCTGCAAACAATTAAATAATTGGAAGTCTGAACCTCTGAATGATTTATTAAATTTTGAGTGATGGATGCTTTAGTTTCCTTTGTCTGCATTTCAACTCTTCATTGAATAATAAAATGATTATGCACGGTTTTTTTTCTATTTTTTTTCATTTTTTCTCTCACTCTTTTTTATTCTCCTTTTTGAAACTTTTGTTTATCTCTCTTATTTGTTTTGAGTCTCATCTCAATTCCTAGGACTTTTGTCCTTTAGGGTCTTTATCGTGCACAAATGATTGTGACAACCCATTAACTGATTCTATATTAATGTCAATAAAACTAACCAAATTGGTGTTTCATATCTTTTTTGGTGTAGATTTATGCATTGCCAGTTTTTGACATGATTGAAACTGTGATGGTGAAGAAACTGAATTTCGAACCCAGCAGAGCACTTCGTTTTATTGTGCGCAATGTTTATGTCGGTGAGTAAAGTCTTCTTCATGAAAGCAAAGCAATAACTTCTTTCTTGTCATTCTATTTTGTCACTAACAATGAATTTCCTTTGTTCTGAGTATTAACATGGTATTCTCTGTCTTCAGCATTCACAATGTTCATTGCTATTACCTTCCCATTTTTCGGTGGTCTCCTAGGATATTTTGGTGGACTTGCTTTTGTTCCGACAACATACATTGTAAGTCAAGAATATTGCAGTTTGAATTAGAGCCATTATGATTATGTTTCCTGCTTGATTGCTTATTTTCTTAATTTAAATTTTCAGCTCCCATGCATCATGTGGCTAGCAATAAAAAAACCAAGGAAATTCAGCTTGTCTTGGTGGACTAACTGGGTACGTTTGATTTTTTCCTTTCTTTACATGATTTTCCTTTTGTCGGCTTCAATTTGAGCCAGGTCTAATCTTTCTCAATTAATCACAGATTTGCATTGTGCTTGGCCTATTGTTAAGGATTGTATCACCTGTTCGAGGATTGAGGTCAATCATAATTGAAGCTAAGACCTACAACTTCTACTCTTAAACTTGTTCCAATTGGATCAATGATGGAAGATAGAGCTTGCAATCACGAAAACTGAATGAAGCTGTTTGTTTACTTTATGTCAACGTATTTACTTTAAGAAGTTACAGAATCCCTTGATGTATTAGACTTTATGGATGAAGAACTGTTTGTTTGCCTACGTTTGTTTACTTTATGGATGAAGAACTGAATGAAGCTGTTTGTTTACTTTATGTCAACGTATTTACTTTAAGAAGTTACAGATTCCCTTGATGTATTAGACTTTATGGATGAAGAACTGTTTGTTTGCCTATGTTTATGTTGGAGAAACTCTAGGTTTTATGAATTTGATTATTGAACAAATTTGAGGAAGTTATCAATTTCAGCTCATAATATTCTTTCTATGATGTGTGTGTACGTGTATATATAGTATGCCACGTTACCTCAAGGCTATTATTGGGGACTCATATTCCCATGTACCGGTCACGATCCAAATTGGGTCATGCAAGAAGGTTCATAACCAACATGAAATTGGGTACCAACACGTCATAAACCATTGTTTTATGTTATCTAGAGTTATTCTCCTAATTCACATTTCCTGTATTATAGTCACCTCCATAAACCCCACTTGATCTACCTTCAACATAGCCACAAACACCAACATATCGAAAATCTTGTGTTGCGACTTCATCATGCTCAGTTCAAACCCAATTATTTAACATGAAATCATCCTTTTAGAGATGATAACTAATAGTCATAACATAAAAATATTTCCCACATCCGCACTTGACTTAGGGACACCTAACTTTCCCTTCACTCATAAGGTTGTTGCGACAAACAAGAAATAATTATAAACTCATCAACTCTTACATAAAACTTTGGTTTTACCCCCCTCACTGTGGTGCAACCTAGGTTACATCCATAGTCTGTTTATGAGAAACATTGTTCCTAAAGGGAAACCTAACCTAAAAAATTCATTAAATCTATCAATAACTAAAATTTTATGAATCTGTAAAAAAATTTATTTCATAAGAAATTTATTCAACAAAGCCTTCCCTTAAATTAGGAGTTTTTTAAAAATGTTATCTCATACAAATATTAATAAAAAAGAGCCTCCTCTTAAATTAGGATTCTCTTATTTTAATTAATAAAATTTAAGTAAAATCTCCTCTTAAACTAGAACACCTGACAAAATTCATTTCAATCAAACATAACAAAATTTAATTCAATCAAACAGACAATTTAGTTGATCCTAATAGAGTACGCTCCCAAACAACACACCATGCATATCTTAGAATGTTTGCATAACACAATCAAACAAGTCCATGATAAACAATAAACCTTCCCTCATGCGAGCATGCAATCGCCAACCTATAAATCTATCCTAAAAATTATAAGTCTCTAACCAAGTATAAAAATTAAAAAATGCAGGACAAAAAAATACTAATCTATTGATTGGCCAAACAAAATAAACTCCAACTACATTTTGAGAAATGCTCCAAGCAAACGGTCTGAATGTCAAAATAAGAAAACATTCAAGTTAAACATAACAAAGTTCAAACTGTAGATAAAAGAGTGCACGAGAAGGGGGGCTTAAATTGTGCTTTCATTCTTTTTTTCTAAATCCGAAACATTTAATGAAAATACTATCAAGCATTGAGCTTGAAGTGCAGAGGAATAATAGTTAGATGTTTCAGAAAGTAGATCTCTAAAGCAAGTTAATTGAAAATGCAACTTTAACAGTATTTAAATAGTAATTAACTTAAATCGCATAAATATAAAGATAAGAGATCAAGGAAGAGAGAAATGACATAACACATGTTGAGATTTCATTAACTACCTACATCTAGCACTCAACATATGTTGAGATTTCATTAACAATAATTTTATCAACTTAAGAAAGTAAAATGGATAGTCTTTACATTAGCCTTCCCAAGCTCTTATAGTGAACAGTGGACAACTCTAATTGTCACAAACTAAGTAGTTCTTCCCAGCCTCTCCAAGCTTAACCGTGATCATCAGATAACTTGTATTGCCATATTGCAAGTAGTTCTTTCAAGCCTCTCCAAGCTGAACCATGATAACTGGAATGCCTCCATCCTCAAGTTGCAAATAATTCTTTCCAGCCTCTCCAAGCTGAAATGTGATGAGCAGATGCCTCTGCCATGGCAGTGCAAGTAATTTTACCTTAGCTTCTCCAAGTTATGTCTCAATCTTATCATTATCGGATCAAGGTTACAATGGTTATGTGTTTGGGTTGCACTCAAACTGATCTACACCCATGTTTCCTTACAAATATTCAATAATACAAACTTGGAAAACATGAGCGACTTCTTTCTCACATATCTTCCTAAGAAGAGTATACAAATCATTACAAAACATGTAAAGAAGAATTTTTCACTTCAAGAATATTGATTACATTTTATGATAAACAGCATAGGAAGTGTGGAGAGATTTTCCAGAGTTTTCACTCTTGTATCTTCAACTCTCTTATCGACAATCAAGCATAGCATCTCCATTTATACAGGTCCTTCGTCATGACCATGCCTTTTGATCAGATCTTCAAGTGACACGTGTAGATCATCAGTTGTGTCTTGAAATGTTAGTCTAGAGTGGTAGGTTGACAAACTTGTTACATCGGTTGCAGAAACTGTTGTATTGTAGAAATTTCTTATGTCCTCTTTCTTTTTACTTTTTGTTCATGGTTCCTAAACTCTTCCTTCTAAAAGTTAGGATCGTGAATCAATCAGGCAGAAGAGGTCTGATTTGAGATTTGAAATTTGAATTTTAAGTTTCCCTCCATTTTCGGTAGTGTTTTGTGCTCCACAGTTAAGTGATCTTTTTGAAGGCGTAATCAGCTTCTTGTTCTTTCTTTGATCTTCCAATCTTCAATCTTGGCTCTTTGATGATGATTTCTTTGCAATTGTAGTGATTGATGACTGAGTAACATGTTGCTCTTGGACATGAGTTAATTTCTTTATCTTAAGTGTTCTTTCTAATGTCCCGTGCTACTTTCTAAAGATTCTTTCTCCTGGTTTCTTATTCTTGACTTGATCTGCTTCAGTCTTTAAACATTAATTTATTCTTTGCATGAGATAATATTAACTTCTTATAAGCTGAATCTCCTCCATTGAGATAAAACATGTTTACACATGTGCCGCTTTTATGTTTTTGGTCCGTAAGCATAAATACGTGCTTTGCTTGAAATAAAATTCACTTTCCTTTTAGGCTCAATTTCTTCCCATGAGATAAATCATGCTTGCGCATGCAAAGTGAAATATTAATCTTACTTTAAGTCTGTATTATAAAAACCTGGATTAACCTGTTAAGCTTAGTCAAGAAACTCAAGGTAGCCATTAGTCGTTCTTCAAAATATTTTCTTTAAATTGGTTTTGTTTTCATTCAAAACAATGAAACTCATACTTTTTAAAGGGTTCTGGAGTTTACAATCTCCCCCTTTTTGATAATGACAAACCAATTTGAAGAAATGTTAAAAGAAATAATACATAATATAATATGATAAGTGCATTTTCTTTCAAGACATCATAATTCTTAAATTTTAATAAGTCCTTTTCTTAAGGCATGATTAGATATGTTCAAGAAAATTTTGTAGCCTTAAGTTGACTCAAATCAAAGCTATCTAGTTTATGATGATATTTTCTGATTTAAATCAGAATGCTTCTTTAATTTGTATTATCAAGATACTAAAACAGATGTCATCGTTTTAGTTCAATTCTACCAATCAGCTTGATTCTTGTCATAAAATGATTTTCTAAAATTTAAGTGTGCTTGAATAAATAAACAAGTAATACTTACAATATTATTTCTTGATTGAAAATCTTATTCAGCACTTTCTTTTCCTATGCTCCCTTTTTAACAAAGAAATTTTATACTCGAAGATATATATATGATAAAATTTTGAGCATGTCATGAGAGAAAATAAGTGATACAAATGAAGTTTCTAACACTCAGAGAAACTGTGATATAAATTATATCAACATATTACAAGGCAAGGTTTCTAAAGCTCAGTCAGGGATCCATCCTAGCTTTATCAAAGCGTTTAAGCAATAATGAGGTTATTGTTATTAGCTTGGAAACTTTTTATCATAAGTATCAGATGATGACACATTTCTGCAAACTTTATCTCAAAATTGATGTGTTTGTGCAAGTTGAGTTTTTGCTCACTAATACATACTAAATCATAATACAACACATTGTTAGTCATTTAAGCTTAGCACACTCGAGATGATTCTCAGATTAACTCACTGATCATAGTTGAATTAAGGACATTTAAAAGCAGGTTTCTAAAAGTCTTTAGAAACTGTTTACAACTAAATTTGATCAGATTAAACAGAGCACCTCATACATGTGTAAAAAAAAATGTGTTCCATAATGATAGGTATTTTAAGCAGTCTTATACATATCTAAGCACAACAATAAAGTTTGAGTATCCGGATACTAGTAAAAAGAATTTACACTTTTTAAGGATACTTGCTAAAGCCAATCATGAATATAGATATGTGTTAATTTCTCTAGCAAGTTAATGATTAATCAATTCAGAGCAAGTGCTTAAGACATCATAGCATATGTAAGCAAGTTATGATAAATGATTAGATAAGCATGATGAATTGGGCATTGATATGTATTAGAACTTAAAGCCAACTCCTATGTATCAGAGCATGAGAAATAAGCCAAGTAGAAACATGATAGTTAAGCATTTTGTCAAATGATAATATTCAGAATATAAGAACCAAGTTCCAAAAACAGAATAATATATGCAATATGTAGAAAAGAAATTTTGGGCTCCCCATCACATGGTCTCCCCCTTAATTTCACACTCCTCCCTCTGAGTTCGTCAGCACAGATTTTCTTCAACTTTTTCTCTTCTCCCCCTTTTGTCATCATCAAAAGAAGGTGTGTAGGAGAATCACTTTATTAGGCTCGACATTTTACTTCTTGAAGAATCTCCATCAGAAGAGCTTCGTGTCTTCTTGATTGAGCCTCTAATTGATCCAGTTGTTCGAGGATGTACCTTTGCTGTGATGCCAACTGGTGTTGATTCTATGCAGAATCAGTATCTGGAGTGATAGTAGGATTGGGGGTAACTATCGTTGGAGTTGAGAGTTTTGATGGCTGTGAACTTGATCCAGGTTTGTCACTTACTGGTTTATTTCTTATAAGAGTCTTCTCCTTAGATGCAAATCTAAAGGTGAAGGAGCCTGAGCTTGTTTTTTCTTCAGAGTTAGAATTCATGCTTGTTTACAGGGGGATCCCCCTTATCTGATAAGTACCTCAGGGTTTTTACTCTCATTAGAGCTATCTTCAAGCACAACGATTCTTCTTTTTCTTTCTCTTCCTTCATCTAACTCAGCTGCCTTTTTCATTGCAGCTTTTCTTATCCTTAGATTTTTGCTTGTAGCTCCTATTGTAACCGCACCAGTTGGTCTTCTTAGGGTTCAAAATGAGTTGAAGGTATACAAGGTGCCTTCCATGTATTCATACCACTTGTTTGTTAGAGGGTATTTTCAGATATTGAAAGATTTTTATGAGAAGGATACCACAGGGAACAGAGGCATTTTTCCCTACTTAGAAGAAATGACTTGGAGCATGTAATAAAAAAAATTAGCCTAGGTAAACTTATTTTTCATTTTTCTAGCAGACAGTATAGGAGTATACAATTCACCCCTATTAACTAGTGAGTGTTCTCAAGTTTGGGCAAAAGAGTGGAATGGATGAGTGTGAGGATTTGACAAGCTTTCGTGTTTAGCATTGCAGTTGTTATTTCATTTGGATGGTGTTTGGGAGAATCCATGAGACATCTTGACACCTCTTCTGCGGGAACCCTAAGAGCCACGAACTAGTTCTTCTCATATGAGCATCTAAGTCCCTTATCAAGGGCTTGTACAACATTTCAGATTAGCATGGAATCAAATATCTGTGCTAGTCGGGAGTAATGCAGTCACCATCCTGTGAAAACCCTCTCAGTGAGATTTACAAAGCCTTCCCATCCCTGAAATGAGATGACTTCCCATAGGATGAAAACCTGCATCATCACTTCATTTGGTAAGTTTTTCCAGGAGATACTGGATGGTGGGAAAATTTTTTAGCATAGTGTTGCTAACGAATAGGTTCATTGAACATGTGAAGTGCTCCCATGTGACCTAAGTGGCATTTTCCTTAAGCCATTTTCAATATTTTAGAGCAGGTGTTTGCGAAAAGCGTAGTTGAAGCTTGAGAACAAGTTTAATGATAAAAGCCAATAGAACAAGATGATTTTTGGCTTTGGCATAGAGGAGTTTGAAGGAGCAGAGAGATTAAATGACTTAGGAAGTGTGTAGAGGAAGACAGAGGTGAGAAGAATAGTGTGTAAGGAGTGGTCGGTTATTAAGCAATGAGACGTGGTTGTCTAAGTTGAGGCGACGTGGGAAAGAGAAACGACGACCTTGAGGAAGTTTTCCCGCTCTTTTTGCCTTTGCTTGGAATAAGTGACTTTTGACTTTTGAATCACTTTCTGAAGGGTTAACTTTCTAAGTTCCTCTTAGCACATTTTGTTCCCTTGAAATGTTGTGATGTTTTCTATTTAACTAGTCATCTTTTACATCCTAAAGCTTAAGACCCCAATCATTTTCAATTCTTTTTAAGCCTTCTCATTTCTTTAAGAATGTGATTAGTTCTTCTGAAATCTAGGAGATGGGTTTTTCCTTCATATTAATGCTTCTAGGTGATCTTCAGGTTAGATTCATATAGAGGAAAGTTCCCAGAAGTACTTGTGAATGTTGCTTATTCAGATTTTTGAGAACCATGTACAATCAACTTTGTCAAAGAGATGTATAAACACTACAAAAAAAGGGGTAAATTATGGCGGTTCTTTTTGTAAATTACGGCAATTATAATGGCCTTTTTTCAAATAATGGCGGTTTCTTAAGCCGCCGTAATTACCAATGTCATTCGGTAAATTATGGCAGTTTGAAACCGCCGCATCACCTTATATAATTGCTATAATTCTAATAAATTATGGCAGTTTCAAACCGCCGCAATTTTCCGTGAAAGATTTTCAAACCGCCGCAAGTTATGGTAATATTTTTAAAAAATAATAATCATGACAGTTCGAAACCGTTACAATTTGCTACAAAACATGAATTTACTAAATTTGTTTTCCTTATGCACTGAAATTTCATGTACCATGCATGTCAAATAGAATCCTCGACTAGATATTGGTACATGTCCTGATTATTGCAACCTCTTCCAAACCTCAAAATGCCTAAATTAGATCATGTTGAAAAAGAAAATAAGAACTATCTTCAAATATTTGTGACACTTCTATATCTTTGTACAGCAAAAAGTTTGTTCCAAAAGTTAAGTACAGAAAATTTGGTCCCAACGCATCACTTAGAGCTTGACAACAAACTGTCCACATTCACAACTCTAGAAGTCATTTTGATCTAATAAGAAAGCAATGCCTTGAAAACAAATAAGTAAGAAAAATTAAAAGGGGTGGGTATATATAGAAAAAAGGGAGGAAAGCTCACCAGCTGAACTATGGGGTGCGTCTAAAGCTTCATCATAGCATAAAATACAGCTCCCGCACAATGAGTAGTTAGCTTATTGTATGACAACTAACACAAAGAAAACCAATGTCCCCTAATAAATTAATGGCCAGTAGATGCATATTAAAAGTGTCATAATCTAATATCAAAACACTCTCTCAAAATTACATGAAGATGGATTCAGTACTCGTACCCATGATAAAAGATCTCCATCAACAACCGATCCATCTAGCAATAATGAAAAGAAATCCTGCAGTTCCAAAACAGCCAAAAACATTAGTTGCTTTAGACTCAGCAAAGCATATCAAGAAAACAATAGTTTAATAGCATTATCTGAAATAGGCAATGCTTTGGGTGATTAAATCCCATGAGAAATTTTTTGTTAGCTAGAGTTCACACAGAAATAACAACATTCTTTGTTGGTTCTAACAAATCCTTAAGTCAACCAAATACTAGAGCTGTTAGATGAAGCAACAATAACACATAACATGACATGCTGATTTGAAACAGAGCTTAAGGGCTTTAACAGTGTATCTAAGTCAAACCAACTCACACAAAAGTTAGGTACTGTGAAGTCAAAACTACTGCAACATTAAAAACTTGTCACGTGCAGAATCTGACTTACAGCCAATGGATCCCCATAGAACCTCCATTATTTTCAAACCAATCTTTCCTAGGTAAACCTTTCAAATCTAAAGAGACTGCTACAAGACAGAAAAGAAGCCTATAAACTGCCAAACATGGATTTAATTATGGGTTTAAATATACTTATAGATTTAAACATGAGATCAAGCCTATAAATGAGAGGATGAAATTCTAAACCGCTAGCTAAAAGATGGTCCTAGAATGACTTAATTTCTACGTACCTCCATTCGAGGAAAATATATGAACTAAAGAGAACTGATGTTAATTATATTATTAAAATAAATAAGTGGAAAGAAATAAAAATTAATTAAATAAATAAAAAGGAGGTCTCTATGGGTAGTGATAAAGCCCCAAAATCCAAGCATAGCCAAAATTCAACTTGGCAACATGTGACCGTTTTCATTTTATTATATATTTAATAATCAGATGTGAAATCAATATAGAGAACAAGTCTAATAAGAACAATGCTTTTGTAAGAACCGTTTTCATTTAAGTAATCAGAATGTAAGAACCGTTTTAATCATAAAACAATGCTTTCTACATTTAATAAGAACAAGGGTAATTTAACTTGGCAACAATTGGCATCTGCTTAAGTAAACAAACTAGCTGTCTACCTCAGCACCACCGGGACCTTCGCATCATTATAAAAAGAGGCAAATCAATAATCATGAATGAAAATCAAATAACTGCCTTAGAAGGCATAAATTCAGTACACAAGCAAAGTGTATATTAATTAACTAGTCAACTCATTATAATATAATGTAAATTACATTTAATGATTTAGCCAAATAATATGATCAAGTTCCTTCAGCAAGCAATACTCATTCTCGGTGTATCAAAGTTGAGATACTAATTAAATAAAACTAAATACCCTCAGAAGTGCACAAACATAGAAAGGTAGATATGATAGATAGATTAAATTTACATACACACAACCATGAACCAACAAACTAAAATCAACATCATATTAAGAAAGAAGAACAACAAAGTCATGCCTAGTAATTAATCAGTACCTAGTTGAACAGTATAAAATAGTCATAAACACTATCACTACTTCTTCAAAGGATCAGCTAGCAATTCATGTCATCAAAGTTATCTGTTCAAACCAACTACTAAAACATCATTCTCTTCAACTATATGCATGATCCTTAACTAACATCACAGGCTTTTATATATATCCCTTACAACTTGCATGATTAGATTTGATTTGTGAACCATGCCTAGCACATTGGCTTCTCGTTCATTTATTTTTTTTCCCCTTCTTATTCAAATACTGCCATCTAATTGAACAAAATAACAAATGCTTTAAAAATAAAATTATGCATGCCTTTCTAATTATACCATTCCATAGTCATACATCCACTTGAGTTATGATACTATGGTTTAATCTCTAGTTATAGGACATTATTTGATTGCCCAAGAGAATATTTTGAACTCATATCGCAACATTTTCCTTTTATGATTTCTTATTGTAATCCATCAACAGTATATCAGCAGCTTAACATATTTGTAGTTCAGCCAATGTTAGAAGAGAAATGATAATTAATTAGTCATTCATTCAATTTATTTGTGATGAAAACCATATGTTTCAAATTTAACAAACAAAAAAAACCTAAAATGGTGTTAGCCATTCATTCAATTTTATTCAGATTCCTCAGTGATCGGAATGGGTCACATGGCTCAGTGACACGAGTCATGCCTAGTAATTAATTAGTACCTAGTTGAATGCTATAAAATAGTCATAAACACTATAATAATTAATTTACAATTAATAATAAAGCGAGTATCTTAGTGAAAGGCTTCAAGCGATAATCTACAAATAAAGCCCATTGTTCCTCATTGATACCTTTTGGCACATTTCTACTCAACCTTGGATCGTAAAACTTATTCCATAATTTCGGCTTATGTTCCTTCCACTTTTTGCTAATAGATTGTGTTAGATAATGCTTTACTTTCTCATCATTCTCCTTGAAGAAAAAGTTAGGCTTCATATATATTAATTTCAGCCTACGTTCCTTCAACCCATTTGCATATTCAAGTGTGTTTCGAGGTTTGTCAATCCAAGATTTATCGATTGGCATGATTGGTGAGCAAGACTAAGCAATAGCAATTACAAGGTAGCTAGGATCACGAGCTAAACCGTAGGATCGTGCGATTTCGCGATTTCAGCATGCCTGGCCGATCCCGATTCCACACCGAGCTCGCTGCTACCGGATCGTCGTGGGATCGCCGGGGAAGATCGTAAAAGCGGTGGAATCGGACGATTTTTGAAGCCATGCGTGTCCAGAGACTGGGATATATGTCCAACCCGATTTCCAACAGAACCGACACATTTTTGCGATGAAACCCAACGCCGACGTCGACGTCGCACTTGTCTCAGCCATTGCTTGACCACTCCTTGTCTCTACCGCACTTGAGCTCTCTCTTCTGCCCCGATCCCGCCGTCGACGCCACACACCACCAGCCTCAACCCACAAACCAGCAAAACCACCTCCATCCTGCACCGCTTTGAACCACAAACACCCACTCCATGGCTGCATGCACATGATCTCCCCTTCTCCCTGTTTCTAGCTGCCCCAAATGCCTCACTCTCAAACTCCAACGAGAAGCTTCTTTGCACTGTTGTGTGCCTCTGTTCTTCACCCTTTCAAGCTCTCCCTTCCCTCTGTTCTTCGACCCCAAACTCGCTCGACGTCTTCATTGATGTTGTCGACATTGACGTCGACGTCAAAGTCGAAGTCGAAGTCGCACGCCACCGCCCTCGATCCAAACCACCAAAACCACCTTCGTCCTTCACAGCTTTGAGCCGCTAAACACTTGCGCGTGCCTCCCTCTACCAATGAGATGTCGAGAAGCTTCTTCGCTTGTTTTCTTTTTCTTTTTTTCGCTGAGCTTATATTTTGCCTTCCGTTTTGTTTTCGTGCTGCCTTCCATTATGTTTTGTTTCCTTTTTTTATTGGTTCCTTTCTTTGTTGGTGCGATTTGGGCTTTTGGGCTGGCACTTATAGAAGATTGGACCAGAATATTTTTATTTATATTAAGAAAAAAAATTAAAAAGGGTAGTTTGAGTTCAAGGCATATGCTAGGATCTTAATTGGAAAAATATTAATTATGAGCTATGGACTTTTAGTTTTGTGATCTTTAAATCCCAAACTGAGTTACAACTTTGTTCATATTTAATTATAATTAGGGTAGTTGTGACTTATTTACTTATGTATGTCATGTTATATGAAATATATGTGTGTATGTTAGTTATGGTAGGATCTGGTAGGATCTTACGATCCGTGTTACGATCCCACGTTTTACGATTTTGCATCTCCAGTCCGATCCCAGGTCAGATCTCGATCTTAGCTACCTTGGCAATTAAAAAGCCTAAAATGGGCACAAAAAAGATGTTTCAAATAATAAAAGACAACACAAGTTTAAAACAAACGTAAATTTTAAATAAAAACAACTGGTCAATCCATAAGCTCAAAAAACGTAACAAAATAACTAAAATGTACCTGAGTCACGAAAGATGCTAGCACACTTGACGAAGCTTTTTGTACCAATTTGAGACTCTTCAAATGCCTACAATGGGAAAGAATAAATGATTGTACCAATGACAATATTCCAAAAGGGAATAAAAATGAACAAAAGTAGAAGAGGCCAATTTAACAAAATAAAATGACATAAAAAGGCACAAAAGTAAACAAATTTCTTTCCCCTCTTCAGAAATCAAATCAAAGTTCACCAATTTCATATCAAGCCCTCAATTCAAAAAGGTTGTTCAGCTAAAGCTTCTCAAACAAACAACACACAATCTATTGATTCGTATGTGCAAAAGTAATGTCATTTATGCTACTTTTGGGGACATTTTTAAAGAAATTAAATACCGAGAAGTGAAGTGTTTCTTCGAAAAATATCCCGAAATTAAGTGGTAAACTATATACAATCTAATATATGATTACTAGAATCACTTCAGCAAGCATAGTATTATAGAATTGGAACATTAAAAGAATGCTGAAATACAATCTGAGGTGATCATAAGATTCCTAGACATGAAAATATCTTACAGCCACC
This sequence comes from Dalbergia cultrata, assembly GCA_031216105.1. Taxonomy (NCBI): domain Eukaryota; kingdom Viridiplantae; phylum Streptophyta; class Magnoliopsida; order Fabales; family Fabaceae; genus Dalbergia; species Dalbergia cultrata. The sequence goes on from CM062353.1 coordinate 48,566,837, forward strand.
GCCATAGTTCGTAGTATCCCTAGCTTGTGGAATCTCTCTATCAATGATAATAACCCAGTAACAATACTAAAATCTTTTTTCCCCTTAAATTATAAAAGTATTTGAGAGAGAGCATTACATAAATGTATAATTCCTCCTTCAAGAGAAGCTTGCAAGTCAGGTCCGCGTGGTTCGCCAGTTCCACGGTGTAAGTTTCTGCCAACTTTATAAACCTTGTCAGTTGTGAAGGTGTGGAGTAAGAAACTATTCTTCCACATTATTATTAAATAAAACACAAATTAAATAGAGGCACCAGCGTGTCAGCCCACGTGATGTCCCCATCTCCACAGGGAAAGGAACCAGTTCACACCGGAGGAGTAGAAGCGCCTAAAATAAACCTTAAAAGGAGGGTTTGGACCACTGGAAAACCTCAAGGAAGTAGAAGGGGAGGGAGAGAGAACACAAAAATTATCAAAGCTCAACAGAGACCCTACCAGGAGAAAAAAAAAAAAAACACAGCCAAAAGCAAAGCAAAGCCAAATCTTCACACAGAAATGGGTATTTATCAAGACATCCCACAGAAAAAGTTTCATTTTTGGCTCTGGAAAAAAAAATTAGAACTAGATAATGGGTTGGAACAAAAGCTTCAGATTTGAAGGTGAGATATATGAAGGAGAAGGCAAAAGAGAGAAGGAAGCAGTGACTGACCGGTAGAATGTGGGGACCACAACCGTGACCAGCGGAGGCTCCGAACGACCGTGAGCGGTCCGTGAAGAAGCAACGGCGTCGTCTTTGGTTGTGCAAAGGACGCGCTTTGAAGGTGGCTGAGGCAGCGGCGCGGGTGAGGCAGATGTCGCGCGCGGAGGGAGGCTGGGCAGAGGCAGAGGACGCGGGTGACGTTGCGACGCTGGGTCTTCTCTGGTGCGGGTTTGGGCGGAGCTTTTCTCAGTGGAGTGGCGCGAAGGGTTTCTCAGGCACGAAGAATGACAAAGCTTTCAGTGAAGGGTTTCTCTGCGCGAAGAATGAAAAGGGAGTCAAGAGTGGCGCCCTAGTGAAATAGATGAAGGGAAGGATTTGCTGAGTGTTGGTTTTTTATGTTTTCCTTGCTTCTTGTTCTTGTGCCTGGGTCTTTGAGATCTTGTTTCTATCTCAAGTTTAATTATAAAATAATTCTCTATTCTTGATTTGATTGACAAATTTGTTTTTTTTTTAAATTTTTTTTTTTAATTTAAATTTTTAATTAAATTATTTAACTAACATATTCTTTAAAATTAGTCCTTTTTAAAATTTTGAAAATTTCTGTATAGCAAAGCATAATAAAATTTGAGTTAGAATCTAAAATTTTCTCAATGAAAAACGACTTATAAAATGCATGTAAATGTATGTGTGTGTGTGTATATATATGCTCGATGAAAAATCTGCTCGAGTTTTATCCACTATTCAAATTTTATTTCCATTTTCAAGGGAATACAACTACATTAGTAGTAATAAAATAAGTTCCAAATTCAACTGAAATAAAAAAAAGCACAAAATGTGCTCTATTTATCATAGTTCATTATTTTTATTATAAGATTAAAAAAATAAGAAATAATGAATCCTCTTAGAATAGTTGACGTTTAATTTGAGCTTTTCATCCTCATTTTCTAAGCAAAGAATTGCAAAATTTTCATTAATATTTTTTATTTTTTATTGATATGTATTTTTTACAAATATTAAATAATATATATAAAGAAAATATTTAAAAAATTAAAAGAACCTATCTAACTAAACCTAAAATTCAATAAAATGACTAATTTTGAAGATTAGTGTAATTTAAGTATCTAATTAGAAGATTTAAAAGTTAAGGTATCTATTTGTAACTAGCAAAAATGTTAAAGAGTGGAAATGCTTTTTTTTTCCCCTAATTTATTAAAAAAAAGTAAAAAAAAGATATAAAAATAGTTAATGGTAAATAAAGACAGTTCCAACCGCCATAATTCACCAAACCGCTGTAATTTACTGAGCTTTGCGATGGTTTTAAAGAACTGTCATAATTTCATTGCCATTTCTTTTAATAAGATTATGGCAGTTACTAAAACTGCCGTAATTTACTGAATATTGTGGCGGATTTTGGCAACCGCCTTAATTGCCCGCCATAGTTTACACAATTTTTTGTAGTGAAATCTATAGTGTTAAACATGACTCTTTAAACAAGATCAATATCACTAATATTATAGTGATCTTAGGAATACCTCGATATCTGATCTTTTGGTTGATTCCTTATCCGCAGCATCTAGACGAGTTAGATTGCGTCAATTTTCCATTTTCACTTTGGTCATTAGAAGTATGTTCTTTCCTTTGTATAGTAGGATGTCTATGAATCTCTCAAGGGAATGGAAGCATTCTGGAATTTCCTAGCTCCATATGACTTATCATAATGACTTCATTTTCCTTCAAGTATTCAAGTTTTGCATATTCTTAGTCTGTTCTGCTCCTGTAGCAAAGTATCCACCTAACTTTGATTACTCAAAGCTTTTCTCACATGTTTAGCCACATTGATAGAGATGGAAGCATAGTTTGACATTTCTAGGAGCAATTTGATTTTCACTTCCTTCGACATCCTTCCAAAAACTCAGTATCTTGAAGCTGTCTTTAGATCAGAAACATTCTGGTAGTTTCTGTACTTTTAAAACCTTCAGCTTCTTTTCTTACTTCGAATGGCTCTTCTAGTTTGCTTTGGAGTTCTTAGCATACTTGTTGAAGTATCTGAGTTCTAAAATTTACTTTCTAACAATCTGGCTTCCACCTATTTGCTTTAGGAATTTCCTTTAGACTTTCTTCCAGTCCTTAGTGAAATCTTTCTTGAATGATTTTTATCACAAAATTCAAACTATTTTGAGACCTTGAGTATCCTCCTTCTTGTTTTTCTTTTTGAGCCTGGGTAGATGCTTGAGATAAATACTATCTTTTAACCTCTGATGAACCTTTTGTAGTTGTAATATTTAGATGTACTGGCAATAAAGGAAATTTTATTTTGGTACTCAACCTTCTTGAGTCCACCTTGGTTAGTTGTTTGAGATGGAGATTTTCTATGTTTTCTCCACATATTTCTCTCATAAGAATCATTTGTCAGATGAGTTTCCCTTCTTGTGGAAGATAACATAAGTGACTGAGATAATGATTCTTAGATGATGCTGCATTTTTTTACTCCCTATTTCCTCTTCATTTTTCAAATTTATTTTCTAATACAATGGCCTTTAATCATTAAGCATCGGGCTGAAGTTTTAGAATCTTTTGTTATTTGACCTATTCAGATGTTTAGAAGCTACAAAAGGAAGTTCTCAAATTCAGAAAGAGCTTTCTGAGATTTTTCTAGTTTAACTAAGAGACTTTAGCTTCTAGGGCCTACAGTTTGAAAACATAATTGATATCATCTTTAATAGTTTCTTTATCAAACTTAGGCTTATTCTGCCTTGTGTTCCTCTATTAGATTCGCACTCTTGTCATGAGATATAGAATCTTACACTTCCAACCTTATTATGATTCACTAACCCATTCCCTTCATCTTCAAAGTTGCTCTTTTTAAGATTCTCTTAGCTCCTTTTGTCTTCTTAAGATTAATGTTTTTACCATTATTGGCTTAACCTTATCAGCTTTGACATTTTCTTCATGAGCAAGGAGTTCTCATCTCCACTTTCAATCTTCAGATTTTTCATCATATTCTTCTTCTTTACCAGAGGTATCGGCAATTTTTATTGATTTAGCTTTTTACTACATCTGATATGATGACTTTTAGAGCTGAAGATTTTTTCCTTTGAGATTCCTTAGAGATTATAATCAGGTCCAGAAGCATCAACAGTGAAAGGATGGTCAGTTGACAACGTAATCTTTTGTTGTGGATGATCTGCGCCATTCTGGCCCTTTGATCTTTGTCCTCTGCAATCATTGGATTCCTCAACCTTTCAAAGACCTGGCTCTGATACCACTTGTAGGTAAAAAAGTGCACAAGAAGGGGGCTGAATCATGCTTTCATTCTTTCTTTCTAAATCTGAAACATTTATCGAAAATACTATCAAGCATTGAGCTTGAAGTGTAGTGGGATAATGGTTACATGTTTCAGAAAGTAGATCTCTTAAACATGTTAATTGAAAAATTCAACATTAACAGTATCTAAAGAATAATTAACTTAAAGCACATAAACATAAAGATAAGAGATCAGGGAAAAGAGAAATGATGCAAGTAATTTTATACTAGTTCGATCAAACTTGCCTACATCCAGTACTCAACATATGATGAGATTTCATTAACAATAACTTTCTCAACCTGAGAAAGTAAAATGGATAGTCTTTATATTAACCTTCCTAAGCTCTCACAATGGACAGTGGGCAACCCTAATTGTTACAAACCGAGTAGTTCTTCCCAGTCTCTCCAAGCTGAACCGTGATGAGCAGATGCCTCTGCCATCGCATTGCAAGTAATTTTGCCTTAGCCTCTCCAAGCTATGCCTCACTCTGATCACTATCGAATCAAGGTTACAAAGGTTATGTGTTTGGGTTGCCACTCAAACTAACCTACACCCATGTTTCCTTACAAATATTCAATAATAAAGAACTGGAAAACATGAGGGACTTCTTTCTCATATCTCTTCCTAAGAAGAGTATACAAATCATTACAAAACATGGAAAGAAGATTTTTACACTTCAAGAAGATTGATTATATCTTATGATAAACAGTAAAGGAAGTGTGGGGAGATTTTTTCAGAGTTTTCATTCTTGTGTCTTCAACTCTATCATCGACATTCAAGCATAACATCTCCATTTATACAGGTCATTCCTCATGACTGTTGCTTTTTTATCAGATCTCCAAGTGACATGTGTAGATCATCAGTTGTGTCTTGGAATGTTAGTCTAGAGAGGGACGTGTAAGCTCTAGAACCCTTCAGAAAGTATGAACTAAAATATTTTGGATGACAACAAAGTCAATTTAAAGAAAATGTTTTGAAGAACGACTAATGGCTATCTTTAGTTCCTTGACTAAGCTTAACAGGTGAATTCTGAATTGCATAAACGTGGATTTGAATTGAGAATAATTTCACTTTGCATGTGTAAACATGTTTTATCTTGGGTGAAGAGATTAAGCCTAAATGAAGTGATTATTATCTAGTGCAAAGGATGAGTAAATACTTTAAGACTGAAGCAGATCAAGTCAAGTTCAAGAAACCAAGAAAAAATCTTCAAAAAGTAGCACGGGACATCAGAAAGTACACTTAAGATGAAGAAATCAACTTGTAACACCCTAATCTTTAACCTAACTATCCAGAACATATTAGGTTAAACATTAGGTTATTACTTCTTAGTCTCATCATTTTACTAAAATACTTAGCGGAAATTACAGGTAAATTTTTTTTTTGAAATATAAATCAAAGTAAGAGCCGCGAGCTTAACTAGTCGAACAACAGGAATGTAAAGCATGCGTAACAACCATTAGAAATCATAAAATAAAGCATATAACCAAATAATAATGATGATAACAAAAGAAACATTTCATTAATAATAATATAGTTGAAGTACATAGCTAGTCATACCCTAAGAACGGGCAGAGCTTGTAATACATCGGAAATAAAATACAACAGAAAACTAGAAAGCGTAAAGTACATGGCACAACAGGAAATGAAACCCAAAATGCTACCCTCCTACTAAGCTACGAGTACTAATCTACAACCCCTCCCAAAAGGTATTGCCGAAGGGAAGATCTCCACGAAGGCTTGGGTACTCGTAAGGCTCTCCACCGGAATCTAGTGACGACGGGGATACTCGGGCGGTGGGGGTATGTAGCCCACGAACTACTCAATCTCCTCCTAAGTTGGCCAGTGGAGTGGGAAGGGAACACGTGCCGGCTAGGCATGAGATCCTCGGCGCGGACGCATCTTGGCCCTCATCGCTAGATGCGGCTGCATCACAGTCTCCTCATTCCCTGCACGCCGGTACTGGGGAAAAGGTGCAGAACCCTCCGAAGGGACGTGCATAGGCGAATCCTCAGACGGGTCCGTCTCAGACCTCCTCGAACATGGCACATACTCCAGAAAGTCACGGACGGTAGAAGCAGATGGACGAGCACGACGTCTCTGCTCGTCGCGCGGGTGGGTACGCTCGAAGATCATGTTGTCACCACCAAAAGGTGCAGTAGGAGTGAACTAGTAGCTCGATACCGGATAGGCAAAAGGTCGTCCCATGTACACAAAAACGTGAACCGCACAACGACCCTCAAAGTGATACGAGTTGTGGTCCGGGTCGTAGTGCACCTCCCATAAAAGCGTGTCAATGAAGACTACAAATGTCGCCATCGATCTCTGAAGATGTGATGGAAGAAGAAAGAGAAAGGAGTGAGAATTCTTGCTAAAGAATCTCAGTAGGAGTCTCCTATCCTAGGGTTACATCATTCACATCCTCAAGAGCCTTGGGTTTATTTATAAAAAGTGTGCATGCATGTAAAATTCATTTTAGGGTTTATAAAACTAATTATCCAAGGTTCATTCCTTTTAGCATGCATCTTAATGTTATGAATGCAACATGTTAAGACATGGATGCATGGCAATGTTTCAATCAAATAACTCAATGAATCACAATTTCAAGAAAGCACACAAGTGGCATAAAGGGCATATAACTTTCAAGTGGATCATTCCTCAACTTCATGACATCAATCATGGTACTTTAGCATAATAAGGCCACCCTAAAATAACTAGGTTATGAGCTCATACCTCAGCTAGTCGTCACTAGCTCTTGCTTATTATCTGAATAAGTGAAACATAATAAATAATCCCGACTACGCAAGTACGGGTAGGGGGCAGGGATCACCTCTCTTAGGATATACCCTCTTTGAAACGCTTTGCGGGCATTAAGCCACAGCAATTTTTCCGCTTTGGTAGGCTGCATCTACTCATACCCTCACGGGTTTGTCTCCCCTAGGGGTGCTCGGCCGAACCGGTGTCACCCATGAAAGCGCGTCTCAGTGTTTTGTCACATAAAAATCTCCTGGGGGTGCTCGGCTGAACCGGTGTCACCCAAGGTTTTCAACTCATATGGTACTCTTAAACATTTCTTCAACCCTTTAAGGTTTGACGGAAATTTAGCAACATAACAGCTGTTAAACCGAATTTCCTTCAAACCGAAACTTATGCCACAAGCTAATCACACAACATATTCCTCATTTAAATCTCATGCTATGATAAACTTCATATCTCAACAATCATTTCCTCATGCATTATAAACATCTCAACATAGCATTGCATCTTATAAACATCATAGCATTAACAACTTCTTAATGTCTTATGCATTGACCCTTAAGGTCCTTAACTCACAGTTTAAGTTATAAATCATCAAACTTAAACTCTCGGGCACCTATAGGTTCATATCTAAGTATTCCTTACCTCACACTATGGTCAAGAACATCTCTAAACCTCAAGGATGCAGAATCCAAGATCCTAATTTTACGGGTACCTAGGAGTCACAACAATGACCCTTTCTAAGTTTGGTTTGCTCCTAAGGCACCAAGATCAAGTCCTAAGCCATTTATGAGTCATTCCTACACATTTAAACTAATTTAAAACCATGATTATCATTACTAAACCTTGCTAGACAGAATCCAGAAAAATCAAACATTAAGGGATTTAAAACTCTCAAATTAATTCTTTTCTAGTTACTAACTTCTCTTATCTTTCACATATGAATTTTAACATTAATTATACTCAAACTTAATCATGTTATCATCATCAAATAGCACATACAGTGGCCATAAAATAGCAAGGTAGAACCGAAACCATGTCTCCATACAAAGGCATCAAACACAATTTCTAAAGCACATAAAATACTAGTTTCTCTTGGAACCTTTTTCAAACTTTCAAAACTCATTTATAAACATTTTTAACATCTAAAATCATCAAAATACTTGAGAGGGCAGTAGCTAAATAAATTTTGTCTCAAGAGGTCCTAAATTCATAAAACTTAGTTCTATGTATTCCTTAAACTCATGAAAGCTTAGAAAAATTATAAAACATAGTTTTCAATACTTGTACACAATAAATCTCTTAGGGGCCGAAAACATAAGCTAAGGAAATACATATTTCAAGCCTTTGTTTGAGACAACAATGGGCAAGTCCTTGAGCTCTAGGTTGACTTAAGTGATGACATAAAATAAACATGTTCATGTACTTATTTTAGGTTCCTTTAGAAAGTAAAGTGATAGCATAAAATAAACATGAATGCAACTTATTATTATCTTTGGTATTTAAGTGAGGACTTCGAATATAAACATGATAATGCATTACTTGAAATATAAACATGATTACGCAAGTTCCTTTGTTATCTTGGTATTTAGTGATGACAAGGAAAAATAAATATGATGTGCAAAGCATAAAAGTAAACATGAATGCAAAGTTCATTATAAGGTTATCTAGAGCTCTTACAAGACTTTAGAAAATAATAACCCAACACTCATCTCATCACAAAGAGAGCTTTAGCGTTCTTGAACCAAGTTCTCAAAGGAACTATGAGGTTCTTGAACATCATCATCAAGCTCAAAATAAATAAACTTTCAAAGAAACACAAGGCCTTAAAGAAAATGAAATAAAACAGAAATACTAGAGGAGAGGAAACAAGGAAACTGAAATGAAAAACAAGACAGAGTGAAGGTGTTCTTGGGCTAGAAATCATTTTGAGTTAGTAAATCAAGATGAAACTTAGAGAAAATAAAAACTCAAGCTCTAGAGATTCCTTTGGGATGAACACATAGTCATCATCTAGGAGCTCTCATCATTGAGCTATCATATACTCATCAAGACCAAGAGGCCGAAACATCAAGGAAGGAAAAACGAAGAAAGTTTCAAAAAGAAAATCCAAGAGAAAGCTAGATAAAACTCATTTTCAAGAAAACAAGGTTTAGAAAAATACTCCTACCTAGAGTGGAGATAAAAGCTTGAACTTTGAAAAGGAAAACAAGATGAAGAACTCCTCCTTGGGGCAAGATGGCTTCGGCCTTGTGAAGAATAAGGAAGAGAAAAATGTGTTTGGGTGAGGTTGTGTTTGAGATGAAGTGTTTGAGGGCTTAGGAGGTGATTTGAGGTTGTGAGGTGGTGTTTGAAGGTTATGAGATGGTGATAAGATGAAGAGATGAAGAAGATGAAGAAGAAGAACAAGAGAGAACTCTCTTGAAACTTAAAGAGAAAATGAAAGGAAACTCAAGGAAGCTTAGAAACTTGAAACTTGCCAAAAGACCAAAAGTGACACAAGTTCATCTAAGGCACCTATTTATAGAAAAACAAAACAATTGAGGCTCACTAAGGAGGCCTTGCCCGTAGCAATTGAGGGAGAAGAAGTAAGAGAAAAATATCTCTTACAAGGTGTCATACAAGCATGGTTTGAGGTATGGAGTTTATGATACAAAGTATGGCTTCAAGCATGGGTTTTTGAGTGAGTTTTCTTTCAAATTTTGAATGAAATAAGTCTTCTAGAAACTTGACATAGCTGGAAGTTTTTCAGCCATAAATAAATAAAGGAATTGGTTTATTTAATTTAGTTATTCATTTAGAAAATCAAGCTTGATTGAAAGTATGACAAGGTATGACAAAGTATGGTGATTTGAGGTTATTTTCCTTCAAATTTGAAATGAAATAATTCATCAAATGGGGGAGGAAGGCTAGCGAAATTCAGACCAGAAAATGGGGAAGGAAAAGTCTTCTAGAAGTTGTCCTTGGAAGCATGGTTTGTATGACTCAAAGTATGGTTCATGTAAGGTCAAAACATGGTTCTTTGAGTGAGAAAAATCTGAGCATGTGATGCATATGGAGGGGGAGAGTTTCAGCCAGATTGGGCCAGCAAGGAGAGAAAAATCTCTCATGTAATTGGGTGTTAATGATAGGATTAAGTGTAGGTTAGCTTAGGTACAAGGTTAGGAACAATTAAGTTTAAGTTTAGGTAACTAAGAATGAGGTTTAAGGATTTTATGACAAGATTAGGAGTGCTCATACATCATTAGAGAGTTTAAAACTCATTTAGGAATAAACAATTGAAAACACAATTCCATGATTTAAGAAATTGGAGAGATAAAACTCTATTCAAGATTCCATGACTAGGAATCTTGAATTTAAAATAGGATTTCAAGTTGTAATTATGCATTTTTAGGTTCTAATCAACTTTAATAAATTATTTTGACTCAAGATTAATTATGAAAATTAATTAACCTTCGATTAGAGCCTAATATTGCTTAGGTTTGCTTAATCACGCGATTAAGCATAAAAACACGAAACTAAGGGCAAAATCGTAATTTTGCACTAATTTCGCCCGGGACCTTCGGGACCAAAACTAATGTCATAGTCTACATAAAAATGCCTTTTAAAACCATCTGGAGAAGTTCGGGTTCATCCGGCACTTGTAAACGAGTAAAACACCACAGGGGTATTTTGATCATTTTGACCCGAAAACTTGAAAAACGAGATTTTCAATCCCGGAAAGGTACACAAGTCATCTAATCCCCTTCCAACATTGAGTTTGCCCTTCGAGTACTGTCGGGTCGGCTTTCCTCGAATTCCGGGCCGAAAATGACCTCAGGGGCATTTTGGTCATTTTCACTCTATTAGAAAATCGGGGTGTTACACAACTCATGTCCAAGCGTAATGTGTTACTCAGTCATTAATCACTACAATTGCAAATCATTCATCATCAAATGGCCAAGATTAAAGACTGAAAGATTGGAGAAAGATCAAGGAACTGATTACGCCATCAGAAAGCTCGCCTGTGAGTAGAGCATTGAACGCTACAGGAAAAGGAGATTTGAATTTTGAAATTCAAATTCCAATTTTGAAAGCATGTTCAAAAAGTGGAAAAGTAGTTTCTGAAGGGAGATCAGAAAACTCAACATTACAACGGCTTCTGCAACTTACGTGACATAATTGTCAATCTCTCTTCTAATGTATTCTTCCAAGACACAACTGATGATCACGTGTTACTTGGAGATCTGATCAAAGGCAAACAGTCATGAGGAAGACAGCTATATATAGAGAGATGCTATGCAGAAAAACTTAAAAGATAGAGTCTCACACTTAAAAGAGAGGAAACTCTACTTAAATCTCTCCTCATCCTATAAGGTTCATAATCGTTTTATGTAATCAGCTTCCTTGCATGTAAAAATCTTCTTTCCATATTTTGTAATGATTTGTATCTTCTTCTCTAAAGAGATTTAGGAAAGGAGTTGCTCAACTTTCCTAGGAAAGTAATAGCTGACATCATTAAGGAAACTTGAGTATAGGTTAGTTTGAGTGGCAACCCAAACACATAACCATTGTAACCTTGGTCCTTTAGTGATCAAAATGAGACATAGCTTGGAGAGGCTAAGGTAAAACTACTTGCAATGTGATGGCAGAGGTATTTGTTCATTGCGGTTAAGCTTGGAGAGGCATGTGTCAATACTACTCGATTCAGTTTGGAGAGGCTAGTTAAGAACTACTCAACTTGTGCCAATCTCTAAGTTGGTCTGCTAGCTACAAGTGAGAGCCTGGGAAGGCTAATATAAAGAATATCTAGTTTTCTGTCGCAACAGCTTGGGTACTAGATGTAAACAGTTTGGTCGAACCAATATAAAATTCCTTGTGTCATTCTTCTTATCCTTAATCTCTTTTATTTTTAAGTTATGCTTTATTTCATTTCTTTTACTTTCTTGATAAGCTTTATCATTTATCATTCACCGCTATATAGTTTTTATCTCATATACTTTATGTTTGTTCAAACATACTCGCTTTTAAATAATATACTTTAGAAAGTAGCTTTCTAAAATAATTAACATATTTTCGCTGCACTTCAAGCCCATGCTTAATAGTACTCTGTTTTAAAAGTTTCAAAAAGAGAAGATGAAATGAAGCAAAGCGAAGCACGATTCAACCTTCTTTCTCATGCGTTTTCTGACTTACAAGTGGTATGAAAGTAAGGCCTCTGAGGGGTTGAGCAATCTAACGATGCAAAGGATAAAGATCCAAGGAACAAAATTACTCAATCTTTCCACGTAGCAGCAAAATGCCCTATCTATATATCGTCTCACTCAAGTGAAGTTCCAGAATCTTTTGAAGTTCTTCTTTCATGTCAAGAAATATCCCAAGGAGCAGGTGGGCCAAACAGCAAAAAGCCAGAGTTCGGTGAACTCCCAAGTCAAGTTCCTACTTTCTTGTGCACTAAGCAAATATGAACTGATCTATTTAAATGCTTGCGTCACCACTATATACAAGTGAGGACAGTTACATGTGCCACCTGAAGATCTTCGTAAAAACAGTATACTAAATAAGAAATGGTTAGAGAAATATTGAAAAGCTTTCACACAAAATGACTGCACATTGTAGCAGCTATCCTAATATCAAGATCTTCAGCCTCTTAACCAGAACGTTGTTCTTGGATTTCTAGAAACTCAAGGAGTCATGCTCTCTGAAACTTGATGACATCATAAAGAAGAGCATGTTATTTGATCCTAAAGTCATCGCATCAAGAGCCAAGTAAAGCTAATTACTTAAGCCTCTAATGAAGAGGATGTATCTAATGAAGCATCTGAGATTGAACATGGAGATGAGATCTCTATGTCATCATGCAAAATGATAAATGCCTGAGAGGGAAAAACTTAGATATGAAGAGACATCAATTTCAGGGATGGCAAAAAGGAACAAGAAATATCTTGTAAAGGCAACCTGCTATTGTGGAAAGAATGATCGTTTTGAACTTTTTTATCCCGAGCTTATAGTATCACTAGAAAGGCTTACACTCAAGAACAAGAAGAACTTGCTGGCTACCTGAAGCAAACTCTAAGATAAATGAAACATATCAGTCAGTCATGATGAGCTATCCAATGCTAAAAATCTATGCTTTATGACATGAGTATGTTTGGTCTATAAAACACAAGGTGAAAATCTCTATATCCTTTCTTTCTGTGTCTTTGTTGTTTGCATTAATATGATGTGCTGCGATATGAAATGCATATCTCTTTCCCTTACATATCTCAAAACAATATGTTATATTTGAAAGGAACATCTTTGAGAAAAAAACATTTTCAAACTCTAGACCTCAAAAGCTAAAGTCTCAGAACTTATTAGAAAAGATCTTAAAAAGTTATTTCTGAATTTGAAAGAACCTTATGGTGTTTGAAATCTGAAAAGAAATTGAATTACATGATATCCCAAGATCCTTATCTTATGCTTAAAGGTCAGAAGTCTTTGTTTTTAGAAAACTAGTTTGAGATATGAAAAGAAGGGAGGATAATAAAGGAAATGTAGTCTCATCTAGTTTTTATTATGTTTTTTTCCTATAAAAACCTTTTTTAGAAGGAACACCCATCTGACATATGTTTCTTGTGAAAGAAATCTGTTTGAAAATTTTTCGAAACCTTCTCTTTGTAAACTAACCTAAAAAGACCCAAGAAGAATCCTGGCTACCAAAGTTAAAATCTGTTTGTAGGTATCACTAAAAAGATCCTTTGGCTGGAATATCAAGGAACAAAAGGATAATGACTTTTCAGACATTTGTCCTACATTAGAAAATGGATTTAGAGAATGAAACCCTCCTCAAGAATCAAGTTTATAGAAAGGCTTTTGCTAATTATCTCAATTTCATGAAGAATCCTGAGAAAGATATTTATTAAGAAATCTTCTGAAAAGCAAGAAGATGAAAGCCAGTGTTTCAAAAAGTAATCTCCAAAACCTAGTTACTTCAAAAAGCATGATCTAAACTACAGAATATGAGAAGGAATCACTTCCTTACTCAAAGTATAGCTATCTGAAAAAGAAAGAGAAACTGAAAAATCTCAAGCCTACATAAACTGCAAGGAAGTTTCTAATCTGAAAACAGTTTCTTCATTCAAAGTTCTTGTAGTCAATATCAAGGATGCTATAGCTTGTTTGTCTCTCAAAATTATATGCATATGAACTTTCATCTACTCCATTGAACTCAAATGTCTTGAAGAAGCTTTGATTAATCAAAGTTAGATGGATAACTTGCTTATTGAAGATTAGTACTCCTCAAGGAAAGCAAAAGTCTGGAAACGTATTGAAAATAAAAAAGGAGAGCCTATCATCATGATGCTTGTTCAAACACTAGCCAAATGGATTTGATGAATTTGTCCTAAACATTGACGTAATGATTGCAATAGGCTGCAGAATAAAGATGGAGTAAAAAGAAAAAGAAGATGTGGCTATCAAGTTAAATGCTGCAGATAAGGTACAGCTGGATCATCTTTACTCCAGGTATTCCTACATCCCTATCTTCCTAGATAATACTGGTGCTATTAGTTTTGATTGAGAAATCTATCTGGCACTCTAGGTCTAAGCTTTTCATCTTAAAATCTCTTTTGTCAAAAAGGGAGATGTTTTTTTTTTTTTTTCTTTTTTTTTGCTTTTCACAAAACTTTTTCATAAAGAAAATCTTGTATATCTTTTTCTTCTGTTTCTGAAAAGTTTTCCTTAAAAATATATTATATCCACATAAGCATCTATGCATAAAACATCATTGGGCACTCTTTCCTCAAAACTCCAAACTAAAGTCTCCGTAAAGTCATCTGGCTACAAGAATGACAGAAGATTAGTGTGCTAGGTCATTCATCAAATTTGAAGTTCAAATAATCAATTTGCATGATCTCTCTTCAAGTTTGAAGTTCAACCAGTCATCTGCTAGATCGTCCATCATATTTGAAGGTTGGTTTATCAGTCTGCAAGATAAGCAAATCAGTTGGCATATCAGAAAGTCAGTTTACAATACTGAAGCCTTCTTGAAGATTTGTTTAACAAGTATTGTAAGCTCATAAAAGAGAAGAATGGGTCAGAAGGAAGGATTGAAAATCATAAAAATAGAAAAAGGACTATCTCATATGGCTCATAATATGATATTGATGGTACAATGAAGATATTATGAAAGTTCGAGGGTTCAGAAAGTAATTCCTTCAAAAAGCAATCCCGAGAGTTAGAAACCTCTCCTTTGGAGCAAGATGAAACAGGTGGGCTATTTCCCATGCTTTATTTGGTATCTCAGTAGAAGATGTGTCAAGATGTCTCACCGACACCTCCATATACAAACCTGGTGAGACAACCATTACTAAGCTGAACTCAAAGGCATGCCAAGTCTTCACTCTCATTCAGTTCTCCATCCTACCAAGACTAGGAAGCACTTATGTTTGAATACATGGAAAGAATCTTGTACACCTTTCTCTCTTTTCAAACCTTAAAGAGACCTACGGGAATAAAAGATGCAGCCATTGAAAAGGTAGCTACTGAAGTAAAAAGAAAAAGAGGAAAAAGAAAATTAATTGTCATTAAAGATGATTCTAAGGATAGTGAAAAATATGAAGTAATCCTTAAACATAGGAAAAGTCTCTCTCACTCATCCACAAACTTAGTGGAAGAATCAAAGTCTAAGACCCCTGAAAATGTGCATATCATCAGGGTAGTGCCAAGGAAAGAAAACTCTTCTTCTTTTAGCTTAAAAGGAACAACTTTTGTGGATACACAACACAATGACACTACCTCTTTTCCAGTGAACACTGCTTCAAGAAAAATTCCAAGTCAAGATGATAATCCCTCACCAAGTCAACCTCTGCCAACAACATCACCAAGCAACGCAGACACTCAGTTGTTGCTGCAAGGACAACACATCATAAATAATTGGTTGGATAAATTGGAAGCTCAATCAAAAAGGCATAAGACTCTTCTGATGGAGATGCACACCTCCTTTTTGATGATGCCAAAAGGGGGAGGAAAGAAGATGAAGAAAATCAGTGTTATGGAATTTAGGGGGAGCTACGAGGACTAAACTGAGAAAATCAAGAGGAGCTTTTGCTGAGGGGGAGCCTAAAGAATTTTTGGTTACATGCATAATTTGTTTTATTTTAGAACTATCATGTTTTATGAAATTTATCCTACTATGCTTGCTCGTTCACATATCTTTTTAGCAGTTGCTTATATATGTTTTAAGCTTCGATATATATCAATGCCTATATCATTATGCTTAGCTAATCATATACTTAGATTGAAAATGTGTGCTTATGGTGTGTATATTCTATCTTGCCTTATCAATAACACGATATATATTCAGTTCCACGCATAATCCTGATTAGCTTTAGCAAGTGTTATTTGTGGCACAGAACTACTGATGCTCTGATACTAGTATTCACCTATTGTGCCTTGATATGTATGTCATGCTTAATACAGTGTTAACACATCTTTATTTATCACACACATGAGATGCTTTTAATATGCTCTGTATAACTTGATCACCAATTATTTGTGTATATTTTGTCTCTAATGGCATTCAGAAACCTAACCTTACCATGTTGTAACATAACTAAGATCAGTTAGGGAGAATAATAACACTCTCAAGTATCCTACACTTTAACTGCAAAAGATGTGTTACAGCTTGTTCATATATATATATTCAGTGAGCGAGCTTGCATGAAAATCATGAACTATATGTTTTAAGATTTTATCAAAATCATCTTTCACGCTTTGATACCTATGTTTTCATAGCTCATGCTCAATTATTTCTCGATAATATCTGGGTTTGATCCCTGATGAGCATCAGAAACCTCGAATAGCAATACGCCATTATATCTGTATCAAGGTTTCTTTGAGCATCAGAAACTACACAAGCATCAGTATGTTTTTTATCATGCATACTTTTAAAAGTTTTATCATATATACATCTTTTGAGCATTTGTTATTCAAAGTTTTGGCTTGGATCGAATTGTGCTGAATAAGGAAATCAATTAAGATAAAATATCACAAGTATTACTTGTTTTTATTCAAGCACATAAAATTTCAAAAAGTTTCTTTTAACGAAAAATCAGGCTGTCTGTGAATATGGGCTTTGACGATCATATCTACTTAAGTATCATTGTGATACTTATCAAGAGGATTCTAATGTAGTTCAGAAAATTTATCATAATCCAATCAGCTCTTATTTGAGTTACTTAAGGCTATAAAATGTTTTAGAACTCATCAATATCATGCCTTAAGAAAAGAACTTACTGAAATTTACAAGATGTCATGTTTAAAAGACCATTTTATCATGTCTTTATCATTTCTATTTCTTTCAACATCTCTTCAAAAGATTTTCTTCAAATTGGTTTGCCATTATCAAAAAAGGGAAGAATATAAGCTCCAAAGCCCTTCAGAAAGTATGAGCTAAAATGTTTTGAATGATAACAAAGCCAATTTAAAGAAAATGTTTTGAAGAATGACTAATGGCTACCTTTAGTTTCTTGACTAAGCTTAATAGGTGAATTCTGAATTGCATAAACACGGACTTGAATTGAGAATAATTTCACTTTGCATTTGTAAACATGTTTTATCTCGGGGTGAAGAGATTAAGTCTAAGTGAAGTGATTATTATCTAGTGCAAAGTGTAACACCCTAATAAACTCTAATTCTTTCATCCTAATTTTTTAATATTGCAATGGTTAGCTACTAATTTGTAACTTGAAATTTGAGAATTTTTTTTTTTGTTATGATTATTTCTTATTCATAGTTATATACCAGAATAATGTGTATTAACTGTAAATCATGTATCTGGTAGACTCCCAGGAAAGAGAGGTGGGTCACAGTGGACACGCTTAAATACCAAATCTTTCCTTAGCCAGAACCTTTCCAAATTACATTCCACAGTAATACACTTTCTTCTAGTAACCTAAAGGTAAATTATTATTATTATTATTATTAACAAAGAATGCTTTTTCTCTAACAAAATATTAATGTTTGTTAATCAATAATTCTCATAGTTTAGACAACTATCATCTATAGAAAACATACTTTACTATCAATATCGATTCATAGGGTACAATAGTACATATTACACATTCAAGATACATGAAGAAAACTTTAATATCACAATACAACATAACCAGAGTCTGGTAACATATAGTAAAGATTCTATTTAGCACACATAATAGAATCTGATTATTTAGAAATTAAGTCCATGGCTACATCCATTTCATTGTTGAAGACGATCCATGCTATCTGGAAACATCAAAGAAAAGGGGTGAGAGAAGTCTCCCAGTAGGGTGATGTTTCCAGGGGAGTCCCATTTCATACCAAAAATACTAACAATAACACGGGAGTGCAGCAAAATGCACAAATTATATTTTGCTAGTGTCAAGCAAGATGGAAGTGTATAATATCAATCATAATAAAAGTGCAGTAAAAGAAATATAGTAAATAATCATGAATGTACTATAACTCCCTTTTATAATATCTCGTTCCCTTCTAATAGCTTTAATCTGCAAGATTTGTTCATATTGGATCTGTGAGAGCTCTCATTGCTAGGGCGTCCCCTAGTCAGATCAGTGAATGCCATGTCCTTGTCCGCTAGCATGGCGGGGCCCAAGGCATCACTAAAACATCCACCAAGTCCCTTTCCGCTACAAGGCGGGGCCCGAGGTGTCACTTATCTATTTGTTCATTTTACATTGTGTACATAGTATGCATAAAGTATGAAAATTATAGAAAGTTTCCACAATTTCTTTCATATTCACATGTAGACCACAAGATTTTTCCATATTTGCACATAAAGCCCAAACAATATAAGATTCCTAAACAAAAACCATATTTCTTTATAATTATCATTGAAGCACCAAAACATACTATTGTAATGAACTCATTTTCTTTATAATGAAATACGCTTAACTTAGTTTTTATATAATAATTCAATTTCAAGTATTCATATAATACTTTCTTTACTAATCCCATAAGTCTAAATATACCCAAAATCATTTTAAATCTATCTTTAGAAAATACTTAGGTAAATTATCTTACATAAGTAAAAAGAATATTTTTATGCATATAAGGATATAATCATAGAGCAAAGAAAACATCATGAAATCTTTCAAGAAATATAAAACGAAATAACCAAAAATATACCCAAGCTTTAGAAAATCACTTCAAGCAAGAAACTAGCTAGTTTACGTGTCATGTTTCTAATGAGACCTTAAATTTAAATATTTGTAAACAATATTCCTTATTATTAATAAATGTATAATCAAGTCAAATATTTATAGTTCAAGGTTCATAGTCCAAGGTCCATAGTTCAAGGTTTATAGTCCAAGGTCCATAATGAAGGTTATGATTAATATAAATATATTTTAGTGTCTTTTATATCATATTAAGTTTTAATGGTCCCAAGAGAAATACAACACACAAACCAAACTAAATATTGCATGCTCAAAGATTTAGAATCCATTCATTACAGTAAATTAAATAAAGCACTTTTCATGAATAGAAATGTTTCACAATTATAATGAGATCAAAACTATATTACCTTAAAACTCCATACTTGTAGTTAAAGCTTTTATCAAAGAAAAATACATATGGTTTAACATATTAAAACAACTTCATACAATATTTAAATATTTGAAGAAAGCATAATAAAAAATTGAAATAATCTTAAATCACAATTTTCAACCATATAAGTAGACAAATAAATATGCATCATATACACATGGATTAAGTGTTTTATGACACCATCATTAAATCATTCAAAGGTATTAAAAACAATAAAACATAAGCTTTGAATATCACATAGCATAACATCATACAAGAAAATTATATATGAAGCTTAGAAGTGAAAGAAAACCCCTACTTGTTCTTGGAGCCTTAGAAACTTTATTATACCAAGGCTAGACCAGCAACTTCTTCAACTTTTCTAAACCTTTTCTAAGGGCTAAGATTCATGTATAAAGGCTGGAAAGTGTTGATGATAGATGGTGATAAGAAAAGATGATAATTTGGGAGTGTTTTGGTAAAATTTTGTAAGTGTTTTTGGTATGAAAATAAAGTAAATGAAGAGAAATAATGGCTACACATTTTTAATAGTTTTTTGGGCAGAAGAATGAAGTGTGGAGTTGTGTTTAGAGGTGTGCTATTTATAGAAAAAGTCTAGGATTAAAATATTATTAATTTTATAATTTATTTGTCATATTTAGTTAGTTTCATTAGTAAAATATTAAAACTAATACTAAATAATTTAATAAATTCTTAATTATCGATTAAAGACATACTAAAATGTTAATGACATGATTTAAAGACATTTATTAAATTTTAATATTTTTACATATAATTTAATAATTAATTATTTAAAATAAGGCAAAATTACTTAAACTAGTTAATCTTAATTAAGCTAATTAATTGGTAAATGACTTAATTTATTTTTAAATATATTCATTAGATTATTGGAGATATAATACAATGATTCACGAAATTTATATAAATTTTTTATAATTATTTACATTTTATTTGGTATTTTACAATTTTATTAGTGTTATTAGTAATTAATTAATTAATAATATATTTAAATATTTTTAAATTATCATTATCTTTTGTTTTGCAGCCACTAGGTCTGAATCTTATCTCTAATAAAGTTATAGTGGGTTGCAAGTTGTCTTGAATGATTAATATATGAAAATGACAAATTTTGTATATTAAAATTTTATTTTAAAGTTACATATACTTTGGTAATTAATAAAATATTCATCTAAAAAAATTATATTTCATTGATATATTATCAATAACATATATTTACCTTATTTACATGCTATCTATAATTTTTTTACGAAATTTCTATAATTTTTAGTATTTTTAATATATTTTTACCTTAATTAGGCCTATTTTAAGTTAATTAAAATAATTAGTCATCTAAAAATAAAATATATTTTTTTTATAGCAGTCCATATCAATTTTTGAGTTGTCTATCATGATAAGGGGACAAGCTCACCATGGTTGAAATTTTTAGTCAAAAATGGTTGGTTTTGGATAATATGTCATATGAAATATCCTTTACTTTTAGAATATATATTATTATTTTTTATGAGTCCGAATTTTACATCATTCTAGGTGTCATTTAATTGATTTAAGAGTACTAGTGAGTTAAATCAAGATTTTGGAAAATTATCTTAAAGCTTAGGTAATTAATTAGGTGTTTTAAGCTTTATTTAAGTCAAAATTAATTAATTAAAGGTCAATGTGATTTTTAACACTATCCATGGTTTAATAAAGAGTCCTATTTTGTGGTCCTCTTTGTCTAATATTATAATTTAGTAAAAAAAAATTTTAATGTGACCTAGAGTTGTTTTCTAGAATTTTTCGGTATTTATTTTATATCCTAGGTTAGGTTTTTTTTGTGTGTAATTATACTAATATTATACAAATTTACTTAATATTGATATTCATCATCAAAATTATGTTTAAATTGTATTTATAATTTTTTTTCATCATAATTTTTTACACTCCTTAAGTTTTTTTTTCTAAGATTTATGTAGACTTTTTCTGATATTAATTATGTTATATGCTTTTCTTCTATTATTTAGTGGTATTTTCGAATTTTAATAAAATCCAAGGGAATAATTAAATATTTTACATTTTGATGCTAAATCTTGTATATTTTAATTTAGATATATTTTTTTAAAAAATATTTCTTGCTTAAACAAAATTCTCATACTTTCTAAAAAACTATAATAAAGCAATACTATATTAAGAAAAATTGAGGATGTTACATTTCCCCCCTCCTTCAAGAAATTTCGTCCTCGAAATTTGATTACCTTAGTTGAAAATCTCTGGATAGTCTTTTTGAAGATCCTTTTCCTTTTCCATGTTGCCTCTTCGGGAGTCAATCCTTCCCATAGGACTTTTACCAAAGAAATAGTCTTACCACCTCTGAGTTCCTTTAGGCTTTTATCCAAAATCTTAACAGGTTTAACCTTATAGGTTAAATCATCTTTTAATTGAACACAGTCATTCTGGAGTATATGTGAAGGATCAGGGGAATATTTCTTTAATTGAGATACATGGAAGACATCATGAAGGTTTGACAGGTTTGGGGGAAGAGCAAGACGATAAGCAACAAAACCAATTCGGTTCAAAATTTGATATGGACCAAGAAAAAGAGGACTCAACTTCCTAGTTTTCAAAGCTCTGCCTAACCCTATTGTACGAGAAACCCTTAGAAAAACGTGTTCACCCTCTTGGAATTCTAGAGGCTTTCTTCTTGTATCAGTATAACTCTTTTGCCGACTTTGTGCAGTCTGCAATTTATCCCTGATAAGCTTAATCTGGTCCATGGTTCTTTGAACAATTTCAGGTCCTAGCATTTTCCTTTCACCAACTTCATACCAACACAATGGTGATCTACACTTCCTACCATATAAAGCCTCATACGGTGCCATTCCAATGCTGGAATGATAACTGTTGTTATATGAAAACTCTATTAAGGGTAGGTAATGATCCCAATTTCCTTGTTGTTCTAAAATACAGGCTCTCAACATATCCTCTAAGGTCTGTATGGTTCTCTCAGATTGCCCATCAGTTTGAGGGTGATAAGCAGTACTAAGACTTAACCTAGTACCAAAGGCTTTTTGTAATGTTTCCCAAAACCTAGATGTGAACCTGGGATCTCTGTCAGAGACAATGCTAGTGGGCACACCATGAAGTCTAACAATCTCATTAATGTACAATTGAGCTAGCTTATCTAGTGAATAGGTAGCTCTAATGGCTAAGAAGTGAGCAGATTTAGTTAACCTATCCACTATTACCCAAATTCCATCATGTCCCAAGGATGTCCTAGGCAATCCCATCACAAAATCCATAGCTATGTTGTACCACTTCCATTCCGGGATTTCTAAGGGTTGGAGTAAGCCTGAGGGTTTCTGATGTTCAATCTTGACTTTTTGACAAACCAGGCACGTTGCCACAAATTCTGCTATATCCCTTTTCATTCTTGGCCACCAAAAGAATTGCTTAATTTCTTGATACATTTTGGTGGCTCCAGGGTGTATGGTATACCTACTGTTGTGTGCTTCATCTAAGATTAATTTCCTTAGATTTCCCATACTAGGTACACATAACCTATCACGATATAACAGTGCTCCATCTCTGGCAATGCAAAAGTCCTTTTGTTCCCCCTTAGTTACAAGCTCTTTGTAGGTTTGCAAAAGTTGATCCTCCTTCTGACCTTCAATGATCTGTTTCCTAAGGTTATTTTCTATCCTCAAATGATTCAAATTGAAATTATTAGCCCCTATGCTTACTTCAAGATTCAAGTCTCTAAATTTTTCTAATAATTCCCATTGTTTGAACTTGCCACATGTAGAGATTTTCTACTCAGTGCATCGGCAACTACATTTGCTTTACCTAGGTGGTATTTAACTTCAAAATCATAATCCTTTAAAAATTCTAACCACCTTCTTTGTCTCAAATTCAACTCTTTTTGGTCAAACAAATATTTCAAACTCTTATGATCAGTGAAAGCCTTAAACTTAACACCATATAGGTAATGTCTCCATATCCGAAGAGCAAAAACTATAGCTGCTAACTCCAAGTCATGGGTAGGGTAGTTCTCCTCGTGTGGTCTCAATTGCCTAGAAGCATAAGCTATTACTTTTCCTTCTTGCATTAAGACACACCCTAAACCTTTTCTAGAGGCATCACTATACACTACAAAATCCTTTTCTGGGTTAGGAATAGCTAATCTTGAGGCGAGATGTAAGCCTATGTTTTAATTCTTGAAAACTAGTTTCACACTCTGGTGTCCACACAAATGGTTTTCCTTTTCGGGTTAACCTAGTCAAAGGCAAAGCTAACTGAGAGAATCCTTCGATAAACCTTCTGTAATATCCTACAAGTCCTAAGAAACTCCTAATCTCAGTTATCGTCTTAGGTTTCTCCCATGACAACACAGCTTCTACCTTACTAGGGTCCACAGACACTCCATTCTCATTGATCACATGACCTAAGAATTTTACTTCTTTTAGCCAGAAATCACACTTTTCTAGTTTTGCATACAATTGTTTCTCCTTCAATATCTGCAAAACTATTCTCAAATGCTCCTCATGTTCCTTCTCAGTTTTAGAATAAATTAAAATATCATCAATAAACACCACCACAAATTTGTCTAAGAAAGCTCTAGAAATCCTATTCATATAATCCATGAAAATAGCTGGGGCATTAGTCAATCCAAAAGGCATCACCAAAAACTAATGTCCATACCTAGTCCTAAAATCAGTTTTAGGTATATCTTCTTCCTTAATCCTGATTTGGTGATATCCTGACCTTAGATCTATCTTAGAGAATACCGTGGCTCCTCTCAGTTGATCAAAAAGGTCCTCAATATTAGGAAGGGGATACTTATTCTTAATGGTAACTTTATTCAATTGACGGCAATCAATATACAACCTGAAGCTACCATCCTTTTTCTTTGCAAACAACACAAGTGCTCCCCAAGGTGAGGCACTAGGTCTAATGAATCCTTTCCCTAATAAATCCTCTATCTGTTTCTTCAATTCGCTCAACTCAGGAAGTGACATTCTATAGGGTGCTATGGATATAGGACCAGTACCAGGCAAGAGGTCAATAGAAAACTCTATCTCTCTCTTAGGAGGTAAATTCTCAATATCAGGAGGAAATACCTCAGGGAATTCTTTCACTACAAGAATATCCTCAATTTTCAGCTGATCCTGTGCCTCTGATTCCAATAAGAATAGTAAAACACATCCTAGGGTTTGTTTGGTTAAACAATCTCCTATTTGATTGGCTAAGGATTTAGCAGTCTCTGATAAGGAAGTTGCAAGGATATTTTGAATAGAGAAATATATTGTTTGCTTACGACAATTTAGAAAGACATCATTATCAAATAACCAATTCATACCTAGAATAATATCAATATCATCCATAGGTAAACAAATAAGGTCAACATTGGAACAATGAATACCAATCTGAATATGACAGTCCAAACAAATAGAAGAAGTCAAAATTCTATTCCCAGTAGGCATAAAGACAATCAAGTCATGTGGTAGGGTAGACATGGGTAATTCAAGTTCATTTGCATGGGTTGGAGAAATAAAAGAATGAGAAGCTCCAGAATCAAACAGTGCAATTAATGCTTTATTATTTAAAATACACATATCCTGTATCAGTTTAGGATTTTGAGCTGCTTCTTGTGTACTCAGGGCGAAGACTCTTCCTTTGGCTTGAGGCCTCTGGTTGGGAATTTCTCCCTTATGCTGGTTCTGAGGACATTCGCGTAAGTAATGTCCTTGTTTTCCGCATGTGAAACAAACACCCATTCCTTTCAAACATGGCCTATTCCCATGATTTTTCCCACAATTTTCACATACAAGGGTCGGGGCAGGTGTAGGGATTGGTTTGTGTGGTGGCAAAGGTATTTTTCCTCTATACAGGCTCCTCCTTGACTGATTCTGGTTTTGGTTCAAGCCCCGATTCCTATTCTTTTGAAATCGTGGTGGAATGAATCTACTTTTATCTTCCTCTATTTTTCTTTTAAACATATTTTGATGCTTAGCTGCCAAGTCCTTAATATTTTGTTCAGCAATCCTGCATTTATTTACCAATAGGGGAAAATTCCTGATTTCCATAGTACTTACAGCATTCTTTAGTTCTGGATTCAAGCCAGCCTCAAATTTCATTGTTTTCCAAGCTTCATCTGGATTGAATTTTAAATAAGATGAGAACTTAGCCAATTCTTCAAATTTTGACACATATTGTCCAACAGTCATATTTCCCTGCTTCAGTTGCAAGAATTCAGTCTCTTTCTGGTTCTTTACACTTATCGGAAAATATTTTTCCAAAAAGGTAGCTTTGAATTGTTCCCATGTGAGAGGAACTTCTTGTGCCTCTAACAGAGATTTAGTGCCCCTCCACCAATGCTCAGCCTCACCAACAAGCATGTAGGTGGCATAAATCACCTTCTGCTCATCAGTGCACACCATGGCCTCAAATATCTTTTCTATACTCATCAACCAATTTTCAGCTATGGTTGGGTTATATTCTCCTGTGAAAGATGGAGGTTGCATCTTTTTAAATTCAGTTAGCCCATAGAATTGAGGGTGCAAACCTAGTGTATCTCCATTAGCAATTCCTTGACCATTGCCATTCCCATTTCTAGCACCATTCTCATCCATCCGCTGTAGCATCCTATTAGTCAACATCACTTGTTCCCTAATCGCTGCAGCCATATTCTCCAGGGTATTTCTATCTTCTTTTCCACCATTAGGAGGAACAGATCTCTGTCTTGTTTGCATGTTGTTTCTGCATACATAGTTAGTTTACGTATTGAGGTGATCAAGCTCAACATTCCTACCTAGCAGCTAGAAACAATTGTCATACAAAACAATCCAATATAAAGAAAACCCTATATGGAGAAATATGACATGGATGGATCCTACCTAATGACAGTTGTCTTTCGAGGAAAACTGCTCTGATACCACTAATGTAACACCCTAATAAACTCTAATTCTTTCATCCTAATTTTTTAATATTGCAATGGTTAGCTACTAATTTGTAACTTGAAATTTGAGAATTTTTTTTTTGTTATGATTGTTTCTTATTCATAGTTATATACCAGAATAATTTGTATTAACTGTAAATCATGTATTTGGTAGACTCCCAGGAAAGAGAGGTGAGTCACAGTGGACACGCTTAAATACCAAATCTTTCCTTAGCCAGAACCTTTCCAAATTACATTCCACAGTAATACACTTTCTTCTAGTAACCTAAAGGTAAATTATTATTATTATTATTATTATTATTATTATTATTATTATTAATAACAAAGAATGCTTTTTCTCTAACAAAATATTAATGTTTGTTAATCAATAATTCTCACAGTTTAGACAACCATCATCTATAGAAAACATACTTTACTACCAATATCGATTCATAGGGTACAATAGTACATATTACACATTCAAGATACATGAAGAAAACTTTAATATCACAATACAACATAACCAGAGTCTGGTAACATATAGTAAAGATTCTATTTAGCACACATAATAGAATCTGATTATATAGAAATTAAGTCCATGGCTACATCCATTTCATTGTTGAAGACGATCCATGCTATCTGGAAACATCAAAGAAAATGGGTGAGAGAAGTCTCCCAGTAGGGTGATGTTTCCAGGGGAGTCCCATTTCATACCAAAAATACTAACAATAACACGGGAGTGCAACAAAATGCACAAATTATATTTTGCTAGTGTCAAGCAAGATGGAAGTGTATAATATCAATCATAATAAAAGTGCAGTAAAAGAAATATAGTAAATAATCATGAATGTACTATAACTCCCTTTTATAATATCTCGTTCCCTTCTAATAGCTTTAATCTGCAAGATTTGTTCATATTGGATCTGTGAGAGCTCTCATTGCTAGGGCGTCCCCTAGTCAGATCAATGAATGTCATGTCCTTGTCCGCTAGCATGGCGGGGCCCAAGGCATCACTAAAACATCCACCAAGTCCCTTTCCGCTACAAGGCGGGGCCCAAGGTGTCACTTATCTATTTGTTCATTTTACATTGTGTACATAGTATGCATAAAGTATGAAAATTATAGAAAGTTTCCACAATTTCTTTCATATTCACATGTAGACCACAAGATTTTTCCATATTTGCACATAAAGCCCAAACAATATAAGATTCCTAAACAAAAACCATATTTCTTTATAATTATCATTGAAGCACCAAAACATACTATTGTAATGAACTCATTTTCTTTATAATGAAATATGCTTAACTTAGTTTTTATATAATAATTCAATTTCAAGTATTCATATAATACTTTCTTTACTAATCCCATAAGTCTAAATATACCCAAAATCATTTTAAATCTATCTTTAGAAAATACTTAGGTAAATTATCTTACATAAGTAAAAAGAATATTTTTATGCATATAAGGATATAATCATAGAGCAAAGAAAACATCATGAAATCTTTCAAGAAATATAAAATGAAATAACCAAAAATATACCCAAGCTTTAGAAAATCACTTCAAGCAAGAAACTAGCTAGTTTACGTGTCATGTTTCTAATGAGACCTTAAATTTAAATATTTGTAAACAATATTCCTTATTATTAATAAATGTATAATCAAGTCAAATATTTATAGTTCAAGGTTCATAGTCCAAGGTCCATAGTTCAAGGTTTATAGTCCAAGGTCCATAATGAAGGTTATGATTAATATAAATATATTTTAGTGTCTTTTATATCATATTAAGTTTTAATGGTCCCAAGAGAAATACAACACACAAACCAAACTAAATATTGCATGCTCAAAGATTTAGAATCCATTCATTACAGTAAATTAAATAAAGCACTTTTCATGAATAGAAATGTTTCACAATTATAATGAGATCAAAACTATATTACCTTAAAACTCCATACTTGTAGTTAAAGCTTTTATCAAAGAAAAATACATATGGTTTAACATATTAAAACAACTTCATACAATATTTAAATATTTGAAGAAAGCATAATAAAAAATTGAAATAATCTTAAATCACAATTTTCAACCATATAAGTAGACAAATAAATATGCATCATATACACATGGATTAAGTGTTTTATGACACCATCATTAAATCATTCAAAGGTATTAAAAACAATAAAACATAAGCTTTGAATATCACATAGCATAACATCATACAAGAAAATTATATATGAAGCTTAGAAGTGAAAGAAAACCCCTACTTGTTCTTGGAGCTTTAGAAACTTTATTATACCAAGGCTAGACTAGCAACTTCTTCAACTTTTCTAAACCTTTTCTAAGGGCTAAGATTCATGTATAAAGGCTGGAAAGTGTTGATGGTAGATGTTGATAAGAAAAAATGATAATTTGGGAGTATTTTGGTAAAATTTTGTAAGTGTTTTTGGTATGAAAATAAAGTAAATGAAGAGAAATAATGGTTACACATTTTTAATAGTTTTTTGGGCAGAAGAATGAAGTGTGGAGTTGTGTTTAGAGGTGTGCTATTTATAGAAAAAGTCTAGGATTAAAATATTATTAATTTTATAATTTATTTGTCATATTTAGTTAGTTTCATTAGTAAAATATTAAAACTAATACTAAATAATTTAATAAATTCTTAATTATCACTTAAAGACATACTAAAATGTTAATGACATGATTTAAAGACATTTAGTAAATTTTAATATTTTTACATATAATTTAATAATGAATTATTTAAAATAAGGCAAAATTACTTAAACTAGTTAATCTTAATTAAGCTAATTAATTGGTAAATGACTTAATTTATTTTTAAATATCGTCATTAGATTATAGGAGATATAATACAAGGATTCACGAAATTTATATAATTGTTTTATAATTATTTACATTTTATTTGGTATTTTACATTATTATTAGTGTTATTAGTAATTAATTAATTAATAATCTATTTAAATATTTTTAAATTATCATTATCTTTTCTTTTGTAGCCACTAGGTCTGAATCTTATCTCTAATAAAGTTATAGTGGGTTGCAAGTTGTCTTGAATGATTAATATATGAAAATGACAAATTTTGTATATTAAAATTTTATTTTAAAGTTACATATACTTTGGTAATTAATAAAATATTCATCTAAAAAAATTATATTTCATTGATATATTATCAATAACATATTTTTACCTTATTTACATGCTATCTATAATTTTTTTACGAAATTTCTATAATTTTTAGTTTTTTTAATATATTTTTACCTTAATTAGGCCTATTTTAAGTTAATTAAAATAATTAGTCATCTAAAAATAAAATATTTTTTTTTTATAGTAGTCCATGTCAACTTTTGAGTTGTCTATCATGATAAGGGGACAAGCTCACCATGGTTGAAATTTTTAGTCAAAAATGGTTGGCTTTGGATAATATGTCATATGAAATATCCTTTGCTTTTAGAATATATATTATTATTTTTTATGAGCCCGAATTTTACATCATTCTAGGTGTCATTTAATTGATTTAAGAGTACTAGTGAGTTAAATCAAGATTTTGGAAAATTATCTTAAAGCTTAGGTAATTAATTAGGTGTTTTAAGCTTTATTTAAGTCAAAATTAATTAATTAAAGGTCAATGTGATTTTTAACACTATCCATGGTTTAATAAAGATTCCTAGTTTGTGGTCCTCTTTGTCTAATATTATAATTTAGTAAAAAAAAAATTTAATGTGACCTAGAGTTGTTTTCTAGAATTTTTCGGTATTTATTTTATATCCTAGGTTAGGTTATTTTTTTTTGTGTAATTATACTAATATTATACAAATTTACTTAATATTGATATTCATCATCAAAATTATGTTTAAATTGTATTTATAATTTTTTTTTCATCATAATTTTTTACACTCCTTAAGTTTTTTTTTTCTAAGATTTATGTAGACTTTTTCTGATATTAATTATGTTACATGTTTTTCTTCTATTATTTAGTGGTATTTTCTAATTTTAATAAAATCCAAGGGATATAATTAAATATTTTACATGTTGATGCTAAGTCTTGTATATTTTAATTTAGACATTTTTTTAAAAAAATATATCTTGCCTAAACGAAATTCTCATAGTTTCTAAAAAACTATAATAAAGCAATACTATATTAAGAAAAATTGAGGATGTTACACAAAGGATGTGTAAATGCTTTAGGACTGAAGCAGATCAAGTCAAGTTCAAGCAACCAAGGAAAGGATCTTCAAAAAGTAGCACGGGACATCATAAAGTACACTCAAGATGAAGAAATTAACTCATATCCAAGAGCAATGTGTTACTCAATCATTAATCACTACAATCGCAAATCATTTATCATCAAATGGCCAAGATTAAAGATTGGAAGATTGGAGAAAGATTAAGGAACTGATTATGCCATCAGAAAGCTCACTTGTGAGTAAAGCATTGACCGTTATAGGAAAAGGAGAGGAATTTGAATTTTGAAATTCAAATTCCAATTTACAGTCTGATCTAGTTTCAAACTGGTACGTTATCTCTTTTGCATAAATGATCAACCACCATGGCTTCATGAAGGAGGAGTTCATAAAGCATGTTCAGAAAGTGGAAAAGTAGTTTCTGAAGGGAGATCAGAAAACTCAACATTACAACGGCATCTGTAATCAATGTGACATAACTATCAACCTCTCTTTTAACTTATTCTTCCAAGACACAACTAATTATCAACATGTGTCACTTAGAGCTATGATCAAAGGCAACGGTCATGAGGAAGACAATTTTATATAGAGAGATGCTATGCAGAAAAACTCAAAAGAGAGAGTCCTATACTTAAAAGAGAGGAAACTCTACTTAAATCTCTCCTCATCCTGTAAGGTTCATAATCATTTTATGTAATCAGATTCCTTACATGTAAAAATGTTCTTTCCATATTTTGTAATGATTTGTATCCTCTTCTCTAAAGAGATTTAGGAAAAGAGTTGCTCAAGTTTCCCAGCAAAGTATTAGTTAACATCATTAAGGAAACTTGAGTATATGCTAGTTTGAGTAGCAACCCAAACACATAACCATTGTAACCTTGATTCGTTAGTGATCAGAATGAGACATAGCTTGGAGAGACTAAGATAAAACTACTTGCAATGTGATGACAAAGGTATTTGTTCATTGTGGTTAGGCTTGGAGAAGCCAGTGTCAATACTACTCGGTTAGGCTTGGAGAGGCTGATTAAGAACAACTCAACTTGTACCGGTCTCAAAGTTGGTCTGCTGGCTACAAGTGAGAGCCTAGGAAGGCTAATGTAAAGAATATCCAGTTTTCTTTCTCGAGTTTGAGAAAGATGGTTAGTGGAAATCTCAACAGTTATTAAGTATTGGATGTAGAAAGTTTGTTCGAACCAGTATAAAATTCCTTGTGTCATTCTTCTTCTCCCTAATCTCTTTTATTTTTCAGTTTTGCTTTATTTCGTTTCTTTTACTTTCTTGATAAGCTTTATCATTTATCATTCACCGCTATATAGTTTTTATCTCATATACTTTCTGTTTGTTCAAACACACTCGCTTTTAAATAATATACGTTAGAAAGTAGCTTTCTGAAATAACTAACATATTTTTGCTGCACTGCAAGCCTATGCTTGATAGTAATCTATTTTAAAAGTTTCAGAAAGAGAAGATGAAATAAAGCAAAATGAAGCATGATTCAACCCCCTTCTCGTGCACTTTCTCACCTATAGGAGGCTAACAAACTTGTCACATTAGTTGCAGAAACCGTTGTATATTGTAGAGGTTTCTTATGTCCTTTTAGTTTTTACTTTCTAATCATGGTTTCTAAACTCCTCATTCTAGAAGCTAGGATCATGAATCAATCAAGAAGAAGAGATGGCGTACCAGTTATTATAAAACTGGTCTGATTTGAGATTTGAAATTTGAATTTCGAGTTTCCCTCCATTTTTGGTAGTGTTTTATGCTCCATAATTAAATGAGCTTTCTGAAGGTGTAATCAGCTTCTTGTTCTTTCTTTGATCTTCCAATCTTTCATATCGGCTCTTTGACGATGATTTCTTTGCTATTGTAGTGATTGATGACTGAGTAATACGTTGCTCTTGGACATAAGTTAATTTCTTCATCTTGAATGTTCTTTTTTATGTCCCGTGTTACTTTCTGAAGATCATTTCCCTTGGTTTCTTATTCTTGACTTGATCTGCTTCAATCCTTAAATATTAATACGTTCTTTACACGAGGTAATACTCACTTCTTTTAAGCTTAATCTCCTCCCTTGAGATAAAACATGTTTGCACATGTGTAGTTAAATCACTCTCGATTCAAGTTCGCTTTTATGTTTTTGGTCTGTAAGCATGAATACGTATTTTGCTTGAAATAATATTCACTTTCCTTTTAGGCTCAATCTCTTCCTATGAGATAAATCATGCTTTGCGCATGCAAAGTGAAATATTAATTTTGCTTTAAGTCCATATTATGAAAACTCGGATTAACCTGTTAAACTTAGTCAAGAAACTCAAGGTAGCCATTAGTTGTTCTTCAAAATATTTTCTTTAAATTGGCTTTGTTGTTATTCAAAACAATGAAGCTCATACTTTTTAAAGGGTTCTAGAGTTTACACAAACCAACAATTATGAGAAACAAAATGTAAACAAAAAAAGAGCTCAAATGAAAAATTAACTGATTAAAATGTTCTACCATGGATGAGGATCACAACAGTAGTCTCTGGTGACTTAACAACAATCCAATGCTGGCAGAAGTGGTAGAGAATGGCAACAGCAATGGGGGAGAGATAGGGAGAGAGATGTTATGCAGAGGTGAGGAAGAAGACATATGTGTGCGATTAAGTATCATCCTCACCATCGAAGTGTCGGTGAAATATCTATCAGTAAGGAATTAATGGAACAAATCGATTCATTAAATCGCATTAAGAACAAATTTTTCTTTGGGAATTAGGTAGTTATAACAATATGTGTCAAAATCTCACATCATTGAGGGAAAATCCCTCTGTAATGAAAAAGATGAAATGTTTCTTGGGCTAATATTCTGAAATTCAAAAATTGAGGGAAAATCTGTTGATAGTATTTTTCTAAATGAAAAAATAAATTATATTAAGGGATTTTCATTCAAAATGTTTTTCTTGTGCTTTAATTTTTGTTCCCTATTATTATTGAGAAAAGATTCCTTAGTAATATTTCCATGAAAAAGTTAAAATAAGAAAATTTTTTGAGGAAATTTTTGTAGATATTTTTGCATTTAATAAAAAATAAAAAATAGGTTTTATTTATCAAGGTAATTTCCCTTAGTAATTTTACTCATCTTTTAAAAATGTTACCGAGAGATTTTCTCTCAATAACTACTCTTGCATGTATACTAGTGCAATATGGTACTAATTTACCTATGTAATGTTCCTCACTAATTCCCATGCATACATTTGCGTCATATGATGCCTAACCTTAGTGATGAAATATCCTCTAGTAATCACATTTCCTACAATTTATTTTTTTATTTTTTCTCATTTTCCTTGGTAAATTTGTTAGTATTGCCAAGAAAAAAAATATGTCAGTAACTTATGTTGATGTCCCACATATTTTTAGTAGTGTATTTACCCAGCAAATAAGGGTTAATTTGTCTTGTTTGAAAACCCTAGACCTGCCCCATACATATCTCAATGAGATCATAGTATTCCACCCTACTACTTGCATTCCTTTCATCTTCTCACTCTTTTCCCACAATCCAATCAATCTCAACACAAATGGATTGCGGTACCCTAGAGAAATGTTGAATAGGATAATAAATAGTTAGGAATTGAAGAAAGCAAAAAATGGACTTACCAAAAGTAAAATAGTTAGGGGTTTATTTTTGGGTGGTGTATATAAAGAGGATCTCATGACCAGAGATAAAACCTACGTCTATAAACTCTAGGCCTCAAGGGGAATAATCACTGCTTCTTGCAGTGAATACCCAAGAAACAATAAAGGAATGAAAGTGATGTGCTAGCAACAAACTAGATGCTAGAGAGTGGGAAGTTTGAGAGCATGTGGAAAATGAGATGAAAATCTTATGTTCCCAAATAATGTCTAGTTTATTCTCCAATAATTTATTTACACGTGGAAAGATAAAAATAAAAAAAGACTTAAAAAATTTTAAGTTATCAAATATACAATACTTATTTGTCATTTGTCAACACATGATTGAAAAGGACAGAGAATGGGACACCATTTGGGGACAAAAGATTTTCATCCATGAAAAATGGGTTTGAGAAATTGATGAGTGACACAAAAGGTGTAAAGAATAGAAATAATTGGGAAATAACTTGAAGATATTATTCTTTACTTATAAAAATATCTACTTGACTATTCTCTTAAAATGCTTAAGTTATTTTTAATATATTTGGCATCAATTAACGGTCCTTAATGATATTTTCTTTTTAAAAATCATGTCGTGCACTGTACTAACGATATTTGAATTCCACTTTGTACCTTCAACTATTAAAATATGTATGATTCTCTAATCAGAGACTTAAATACATGATTATAGATGCGAAAAGCTAGTTGATTGTTTAATGAGAAATTTTTTCTGTTAACATTGTTTAATGACTTATTCATTCTTATCATTTATTTTATTTAATATTTTACTTTTATATTTTTCTCAAGTTTTTTTGGGACTTCCAAGCATTAGTCGTAATCATAGTTATTAAAACTGCACTGCTGACAAATTCAACCAAGGTATTGGATCTAATTGAAACAAATTTAATTAAATAAATAAATATATATATATATATATATATATATATATATATATATATATATATATATATATATATATATATATATATATATATATATATATATATATATATATATATATATATAAATTTTTACTCATATAACACAATATTATTGCAGATTCTAATGGTAGAAGAGCACACTAACATATCTTGTAGAAAAGCTTGGAATGTAAGCTTTGAAAATTTGAAAAATTATGTCCTCAAAGGCTTGAACTGATTTCAATCTGATTCCCCGAACCGGTCCCAAGTTTTATGATACTCTTAATTTATTATGGCTTTAGTTAGTAAATATTTTATACTTTAGACAAAATATATATATTTTTGGATAGCATACTTTAGAGAGTGGATATTATCACTCCTTATTTGTCTATTGTCACTCCCACTAAGTTGGTTTTTACCTTGTTTATCTAAAGTGTCCTTCTTCCTCTTTTTATAATTGAACTACTAGCCTATCATTATTTTATTTCATTCTAATCCATTATCGCTTTAACAATATTATAAATTTCCAAATTGATTTTTTTCATAAAACATTTTTCAGATATATATTTCATTGTTTTTTGTTTTCGTATTTTTATTTTGTGAATTTTTTTTCTTTTTAACATCAAGCCCAAATATTAAATTTAATTTTTCATATAATTAGTATAAAAGATGTAATTATTTACAAGTTTTTCTTAATTATCTTAAAGACAATTTGTAAATTGAAATAATTTTTTTTATCTTCCCACAACCTTCTTTAAACACTTTTACGTGTAATAATAATTTATCCTTTTATTTAATATTATACACTACAAGAAACCATTGAGTTTTCGACGGATTTTACCAATGGATTTTTTTTGTCAGTGTTTCCAACGAATTTATTGACGAAACATGAGAAATTTTTTAATTTTCTTTTGTTTCAGTCATTACTGACGGAAAAATCCATCGGTATAATTCACGCCAACTTGAGATAAATATAGTGAGCGAGTTACTGACAGATTTTTCCGTTGGTAAATAACATGAATTATTTTTTATTGCAAAATTAATTATACTGACAGAAAAATCCGTCGGTAATTATTTCTGGAAAAAAATTGTTTCTGAAATTAATTTTATTGACAGAAAAAATTCATCGGTGATTAATATTTATTTTTTATTTTAAAATTAGCATTACCCAGGTAAAATTAATTTTGGAAAATTTTTTTATAGAAATAATTATCGATGAAAAAATCTATCGGTAACTATTAAAGGAATTTTTTGGTGAAAAAGTAAAAAGGGCACCTTTTTTGGTGATTACCAACAGATTTTTTCCGTCAAAAATTCAAAAATCTGCCGGTAATTATTTCAGCTTAGAATGACCACACCTTCACTATCCTTTTCACACTCTCACTCTCTCTGTTTGTCAACCTACCCCTCATTGCCGCCCAACCCTTCGCCAAGGCCGCCACCGCCGCTAACGCCATGAGCCGCCGCTAACGCCAAGGCTGGTCGTGTCGCCACCCATTGCCCAACACCATTTCTCTCACTTCACATCTCCCTCCCTCTTTGCCACTGCCCAATGCCCCGCACACACGCCGATCTCCTCCTCCACACATCGGTCTCCATCCCTATACCCGGTGGAGAAGCACGTCCCCGATCCCATCGGGCCCAAAGTTGTGATCTGGTCCTACCTCGTAGCCCCGCCCCCGCCTCGTGCCTACCACTGCAAGTCGTGTTCGGACCCTGCCACTCCAAATGCGCGTGTCGTCCTTTGCTGTCCCCCGCACACATGTCGGTCTCTCTCTTTCTTTCTTTCTCTCTCTCTCTCTCTCTTTGTGTCAAGATGTCATGGCTGAATTAAGGAGAAACCGCGCCGCCACTAGAGCCCCGCCATCCGTGTCATTCTCGCTCTTCTAATATTTTTCTTTCTCTGTCGTGGTGAGCAGGAGCATCTCCTCTCTATTCCCTCTATATTCTCAATGTAATCATCCATAATCCATTCTCTATTATTTTCAAAGATGTCTTTAGTAACAAGAATGGAAGTAAATTGATTGCTAAATATTGCTAAATTGCTTCTTAGATATGGTTTCCAAAATCGTACTTGTAACATCTTCGCAAGTATGACATTATCCTTAAGTCATGACATTATACTCGAGGGGTTGTTACTTATAAGTTGATGGACCTTTCTTAGTTAGCTATCGCAAGATCGATCGTATTGTGAAATAATTAAGTCGTGGTTCTATTGAAATATATAGCAAAGAAACCAAAACATTTATTTAATACACAGTCAAGTACAAAAAGAAGCTCTATTATGAGCTTTAATACATATACATCCTCTATTTCATCTACATACATATCCATTCCACTAAATACAGCATAATAAAAGCATTAACTACTACACTACTACAATTCTAGGTTCTTTTGTGGAACAGCCTTATAGTCCTCTAGTTAAACCTGGAAATAACAAAAATACATAAGGGTGAGAATTATATAATTCTCAGTAGGACATTTCCTCAAATACACAATTCATAATGTCATCATTATCGTCCTAGCCACTTCGGTTTATTAAGAAAATGTGAACATGCGACATATATCAAAGGTTCATTTTAAAGTTCAAAACCATTCTTTCAAAGTGGGTCTCTTTTATTATTCAGTCACTGGATATGCATGCATCATACTACTTGACCTCATATGTACCATATATTAGTAAATCACCACTCAAACATATTGGTCTCAATATCGATACTAAAATTCTTCACTCAGCACGTAGGGTAAATGACTACTTATAATCATTGCTCTTTCAACTCGTCTTGGCCCTTGACTAATTTTGTCACGTATGGACGTTACCTATCGCCATCCCCAGCATGGCAATAATGGAAAATAGACTGTTTTTCAGGAATGAGCTCATTCCTATACATGATTATCGAATTTACTTTCTCCAATTCTCACATAGACCTATTCCTAGCTAGGTTTACTTTCCTCGACTCAATTCAAGGGTAGTCAGGTTTATTTTCCTTGACAGACGGGATTTATTTTCTCGAGCCTAAGACATATAACGTCATCCTTATCTTGGTAGTCAGGTGTACTTTCCTCGACAGACCGGATTTACTTTCTCCAGCCCAAGAAATACAATCTCATGCTTTTCTTTAACATATATGCAATTATAAGAAGCATTCATATCTATTTGTACCTAAGCTTATCAATAAGCTCATATGCTCAATTATTCATATTCATATTCATATGTGCCTAATATCATCAATGAGTTCATATAACATGAATGAGATCAAGTCATAAACATCTCATAATCCTTTTAGCTAATTCAGCATGCTGCCAGAATTTTAGTCATTAAGAAAATTATGGTTAAATTAGTAAACATCATTAGAACTGGGCAAAAACAATTTCCAGAGACAATTCAATGTATCAATGAGCTCTTGTAAAAATTTCCAAGCATGATAAGGTATCTATCTATATTTATAAAATTTCACAATTTCGGAGGTCAAAAACTACACATTTTCAGCCAACAGCCAGAAGTCTCAATTTTTATACTCTATCAAATGAACATATAACATCCTACAAAAATTCAGGGTGCGACATCAAGATGTACTCAACATGTTGTAAACATTTCAGCCCAAAATTCGATCATTTGCTAGGGTAACAAAATTAGACAAATTCCATGTTCCAAAATTGGTTGTCCAGACAACTCAATCATCATTCTTGGTTTTATATTTTTACAAAACAGTAAAAGTCATTTTTAAAACCCAAGAAAACTGGGAACTCTTCTATATGTTAGCTTCATCATATAAAATTTTTAGAGCAAGAATTCATCTACAAGCTATTCAAAAAATTCATGAATTATAACCTGTCAGTCAAATCCGATAATTCCAGCGACATGATTCAAACTTGTTTTGCCAAAGTGAGTTTCCAAACATGATCCAAACACTTCACCAAAATTAACACATCAATATTCATGTATAATCAGCCAATAAAATCAAGAATTTCAGAATTAATCAAAATCAGTAAATTCTAGAGAACAATTAGAAAGAAAAGTAGATGAAATAAGCCTTACTTTGATGGCTTTAGTGATCTTGGCTCCAAGAGTGATTCAAGATGGATTCAAGATGGATTCCCTTCACTTCAAGACCTCCCAAATAGCACCTAAACCTCCCAAATAGTGATGCATGATGGCTCAAAGTGGAAAAATAGTGATGGATTAAAATTCTAATCAGTTAAATTTGTAGGTGGTGATGACTAGAACAAATTTTGTGAGGGGAGTTTAAGGTTTTAATGACTTTGGGCAATTGTTTTAGATAAGGTTTCAAGATTTTTTGTGAAGAAACAATGGAGGTTCTAGTTCTTCTTATTCTTGGCCAAGAATGATGGCTTCAAAGACAAGTTTTGGTGGCTTTTAATGTATCCTAAGTTGAATATACTAATAATGTAGTCAAAGTATAATTCTTTCTAATAATAAAAGAAATCAATGGCTAGGATGTAATCTTATAAAGCAAGATTAAATCTTAGCCTTACACTTGAAACTAAAAGGATAGATATTATCCTTTGGTAAAGATTAAATTATCTTTCGGTGTTAGAAATCACACATCAAAATTTTACCAAATGGGTAAAACAATGTACCCGTGTAATCAAACATTACATGAAAATTAATTCTAAATATAAATATTTGTTCCTATCCATTTCTAAACTTAATCCTATAATTTCACACTTTCGGGCATCTTTGGGTCCTAATTCTAGGGTTTCGACTGTCTCTGTAAGCTTGTGGGGGCCCACAAGTTACTATTCATTTTTTTTTACAAATCCCTTGGACTGTCCTCATCATCACTATGTCTATCGAATTTTTGAAATTATAACTAGTAAAACTCAAATTAATTTTTATATAATTTTTAGGATATTACATTACTCGAACCGGAATGAAATTTGATGTCAACAATCTTAACTAGCATGTGTCCTCAATTGGTTTATAAATTCTTACATACTGGTTTATAACTTTTTGCATACTAGTTTATAACTTTTTGTAACACATATTTATAATTTTTAACTCCAGTTTCCAGCAATAATAGGAAATCTTAGTTTCTATTAGAGTCATTATCAGTTCATTTTATTGTTGAAAAAATTGAAAACAAAATAATCATCCATATCTTTGGACATAAACCACAAACACATGAATAATGAAATGGAATGAGCTAAGCTTTCATACGTAAGGATTAGTTTTGTCCACTACCTACAGATCTTGATTCTCTTTCTTCTTCTTTTTCTTGTGAACAATGAAGAACTAGGGAAAGAAACATGACAAAAAGAGAAAGAATGAAAGCTTTTAGAGAGATGGTGGGTGAGAAAGAGAGAGAGAAATAATACAAAGAGAAAGAAAAGTTCTAAAAAGAAGGAAGGAAGAGACGTTGTTTTTTCTTTTCTTTTTCCTCTTCCCACTTTGCCCCTTCGTATTCATACAGTCCCCATACTCTAATTTTATCATGTAGTGAGGTGTAAGAGTATGGTGTAAGTGTGCTTATGTACATGTATCATTCCTCTAGTATAAATAAGAGTCATGTGTCATGGAAAGAAAGAGGAGAAATTATACAGTTCTGATACAATAATATTTTATCAACCAAAATTTTTTACTCTGTTAAATTTTTTGTTCCTATGAAGAATCCAATAAAATTGTTCTTGTGACCCTACTAGTTCACATGCATAGTTAGTAGGAAGAAACTGTTGTATCCTAGAGAGTATTAGCCATGAAAACTAGAAGTGACTGTTGTATTCTAGGGAGTATCAGCCATGAAGTCTATCTGCACCGAGTGATGAACTCATTCTGGTGAAATACTCTTAAGCTTAGTGTCTAGCACGCCTCAGCTAATGATACTAATGAGCCACTCTATTCTATTTTAATTGTGTTATTTACTTGTCATATTTTGCTTTATAATTTTTGAAACTTATGATTTATATTATTTCAAATTATTTTTTGTCTAATTTAATTTTACTTATGTTGTTGGTAAGAAAATCCACGAAAAGGGGGGGTTGAACCGTGCTTCTTTGATCGATATTTCAAACTGAAACTTTTTATAACAAAACCTTATCAAGTTTAAAACTTGAAGAGTAGCAGAAGATTGGTTAGTGTGCTCAGAAAGAAAGTAACTTTCTGAATAAAGTAGTTCAAACTAATAGACTAACAGTGTGAAAAAATAATCAAAGTATTTGTATTAAATCAAATGTTGAAACTAAAATAATGAAGGATAAGAAGATACTAATTCAGGAGTTTTATACAGGTTCGGCTAAAACGTGCCTACATTTAGTTCTTAGTAATCACTGAGTTCCACTAAACTTCCTTAACCCAAGGAGATACAAATACATGATAGTCTTTACCGTAGCCTTCTCAAGCTCTTACTAGCGTAATTAAACAACACTTACTGACACACAACAACGAGTAGTTTTATAGTAGCCTCTTCAGGCTATTTTTCCTTTGATCACTACTAGATCAGGGATACAGTCGGATAAAGATTGATGAAAAGCTCAAACAATCCTACACTCAAGTTTCTTTATGAATATGATATAATGAGACTTAATCTACTTGTGTGACTTCTTTCTACTAATTCTTCCTTAGAAGAACATGTAATCAATCAAGAATAAAGAAAGAAGATTTTAATATACAAAGGATTCTAGCAATGGATATTTTCAACGGGAAGTTTTTCAGCGTATTTGATCACTCTCCTTCTTTCTTAACATCTTTGAAAGGTCTGTCATCTCTATTTATATATGATTTTTCTTTGTTACCATTGCCCATTGATCTTTTATCCGATCAAAACATGTTGAGTATCAGATCGAATATTGGAAACATAATCTAGGTGAGTAGCTCGTCTAGTGTCAGAGTTCCTTTTTCAGAAGCCGTTGATGAGTTAAGGTTTATGAAGTCTATTAGAAACTGTATTTTCCATTTTCTAAACATGGTTTCTGAAACCTTTAATAAGTCTTTTGTCAGTTGATTGAGGGTGCTTGAAAAAATGATATCTTGGTTAAGAGAGACTAATTTGACTTTTGATTTCAATTTCAAATATAGTTGTTTTCCCTCCCTTTTTATGAGTTGAACTTTCTGATGAGCAATGCTAGTTCGTTATTGATTTAGTTGTCTTCAATCTTGATTTTCGATGATGAGTAATCTATGATTATGATGATTGAAGATTGAGTAATACTTTGTTTCCAGCTTTTTGTATCTTATTTTCATTGTAGCCTTTCTTTTTGAAGTTCAGTATTACTTTCTGATGACCACTTCTTTGATTTTGTTTTGACAGACCTGTTTCTTTGATGCCTATGACCATATTTTGCTTGATGTAATTTTTGCTTCTTCTAAGTTTATCTTCTTTCCATGATCGACAATAGAAGTTTTGTAAAGTGAGGTCACTTCCTCTTATTTTCTTATTGTGCATCTTGAAAAACATCTGGTATCCTTAGTCACGATAGAAACTCAAGGTGGCCATTAGTTATTCTTCAAAGTATTTTCTTTAAATTGGCTTTGTTGTCATTCAAAACAATTTTAGCTCACACTTTCTCAAGGGGTCTAGAGTTTACAATCTCCCTTTTTTTGATGATGACAAACCAATTTGAAAAATATCTTTTGAAAAGATGTTGAAAGAAATGGAAATGATAAAGACATAATAAAATGATCTTTCAAACATTATATCTTATACATTTCAGTAAGTTCTTTTTCTTAAAGCATGATATTAAGAATTTTATAGCCTTAAGTAGCTTAAGTCAAGGTTGATTGGATTGTAATGAAATTTTTTGAACTTTGTTAGAATTCTCTTGATAAGTATCACAATGATACTTAAGTAGATATGATCGTTAAAACATTTGTTCACAGACAGCCTGATATCTATTCAAAAAGAACTTTCTGAATGTTTATGTGCTTGAATACAGAGAAGCAAATAATACTTGCAATATTGTATCTTGATTGAAACAAAACTTATTCAGCATTTTCTTTGGATTGTATGATAAGTATCTATATGCAAATGCTTAGAGATAGATTATAGATTCTTAATCTTTTGAGTATCTATCTCCCCCTCAATTTTACTCCCCATATCTTTTTCGGCATGAGATTTCATTTCTCTGCTCCCCCTTTTGTCATCAGCAAAGAGAGATGTGCAGGAGGTGTTTTCATTTTTTATTTCTAAGTTATTATGCAGAGATATTTGAGTAGTTGAAAGTCTTATGAGCTTTTAAAAGATCTTTAAATTTAATAGGCTTTTTAGAGTGCAGAAATGATCTTCAGCTAAAGGTTTTGTGAATATGTCAGATACTTGACTTTTAGTATTTGTAAATATTATTTCAATATCTCCTTTTTGAATGTAATCTCTAATAAAGAGATGTTTTATGTCAATGTGCTTTGATATGGAATGTTGAATAGGTTTTTAGCCAGATTTATAGCGCTGGTCTTATCACAAAAGATTGAGATTTCGGAATACCTTAGGTGGTAGTCTTCTAGTTGATTTCTGATCCAGAGCACTTGAGTACAGCAATTTGTAGCTGATACATATTCTGCTTCTGTAGTAGAAAGAGCAATAGTATTTTGCTTTTTACAGGACCATGTGATCAGGTTATTCCCAAAGAAGCAGCAACAACCGCTAGTACTTTTTCTTTCTACTTCGTCTACAACAAAGTCAGCATTGCAATAACCTACAATCTCACATAATGTGTCTTTCTCATACCATAAGCCAAGATTAGTAGTGCCTGATAAATACCTGAAGATCTTTTTAACAGCATTTAAGTGTGATTGTTTTGGATTTTATTGAAATCTAGCACATAGCCCTACACTTAATTGAATATCTGGTCTACTAGTTGTAAGATATAGTAGTGACCCTATCATTCCTCTATAGCTACTTTCTGATACTTTTTCGCTATCCTGATTCGGATCAATGATTTGTGATGGATGCATGGGAGTACTTATTAGTTTTGCTTGATACATGTGAAACGTTTCAAAAGCTTTTTAGCATATTTTTCTTGATGAATCAGAGTTCCATCATTTTGTTGTTTTATTTGTAAACCGAGGAAAAATTTTAGTTCACCCATCATACTCATTTCAAACTCGCTTTGCATTAGTTTTGAAAAATTTTCACATAAAGAATGATCAGATGCACCAAATATAATGTCATCAACATATATTTGAACTATCAGAAAGTGATCTTTTGACTTAAGAGTGAATAAGGTTGTGTCGACATTACC
The DNA here is from genome assembly GCA_031216105.1 of Dalbergia cultrata. Taxonomy (NCBI): domain Eukaryota; kingdom Viridiplantae; phylum Streptophyta; class Magnoliopsida; order Fabales; family Fabaceae; genus Dalbergia; species Dalbergia cultrata. Next base: position 48,611,020 of record CM062353.1, read on the forward strand.
TCTCTTGAACCCATTTTGCAATAAAAAAACTGTTTAACCTTTCATACCAGGCTCGAGGCACTTGTTTTAGACCGTAGAGAGCTTTTGATAGTTTATAGACATGGTTTGGATGATCATCACTCTCAAAGCCCAAAGGTTGCTTTATATACACTTCTTAAGAGAGAAAACCATTTAGAAAGGTAGACTTGACATCCATCTGGTAGAAAGTGAATCCTTTATAAGCGGTAAAGGCAAGTAGCATTCTTATGGCTTCTAATCTAGCAACTGGTGGAAAGGTTTCATTATCATCAATCCCCCCTTATTGATTGTAGCCTTGTGCAACTAGTCTTGCTTTGTTTCTGACAATTCTTCCTTATTCATCCAATTTATTCCTGAATACTCATTTTGTCTCGATGATGGTCTTTTCACTAGGTTTTTCCACAAGAGTCCAAACTTTGCTTTTCTCGAATTGATCCAACTCTTCTTGCATGGCTTCCACCCAACCTTTGTCATTTAAGGCTTTTTCAATGCATGCAGGTTCAATAGTAGAGATTAGAGCATAATTGGAGGTATTTCTTAAAAAAGATCGAGTTTTCACTTCCTTAGAGATATTGCCTATAACATTGTTTTGCGAAATAGTTTTAAGATCAGAGACTCCTTTGTAGCTTCTGTGTTTATAACTTTCCTTAATTTCTTTTTCATCTTCAAGTTGCTCTTCCTCTTGTTCATCATTTATGTGTGATGTCTTTGATGTATTGAGCATAATTTTTGAAGAATTGGAATCCTAGAGTTTACTTTCTGATGATTTGATTGGCTTGGTTTCTAAGTTTTCTCTAAGATTTAGTCTTTCAAGAGCTTTCTCCAAATCATCTAGATCATCTTCAAAGTCTTTCCTGAACTCCTTGCATTTGATATGACCTATTTCTTCCATGCATTTCGTTCTTTTGTTATATACCCTGTAGGCTTTAGAAACATATGAATATCCTAGGAAAACACCATCATCAGATTTTGGATCAAACTTTGCAAGTTTGTCCTTGTTATTTAGTATAAAGCATGATGATTCAAATATATGAAAGCATGATATGTTGGGTTTTCTACCCTTCCATAGTTCAGATGGGGTTTTCTTAAGTATTAGTCTTAGAAAGATTTGGTTTTGTATATAGCATGAGGTATTTATGACCTCTATCCAAAAGCCTTTTGATAAACCACTTTCTAAAATTAGTGTTCTGGCCATTTCTTGTAAGTTTCTATTTTTCCTTTCAGCAACTACATTCTGTTGGGAAGTTCTGGGTGCAGAAAACTCATGAACAATACCATGATTTTCATAAAAACTCATTGAATATATGATTTTCAAATTCTCCTCCATGATCAAATCTGATAGAAATTATTTGTGAGTTCTTTTCAGTGCAAACACGTTTCGCAAAAATTTTAAATCTTTCAAACACCTCATCTTTAGAAGTTAGGAAAAACATCCACGTAAATCTTGAGAAATCATCTACGATGACTAAACAATATCTTTTCTCAGCAAGACTAGCCGTTTGAGTTGGATCGAAGAGATCCATATGAGGTAATTTCAGTGGTTTAGTGGTAGATATTACATGTTTATTATGAAAGGAAGCTTTAGTTTGCTTGCCTTTTTCACAGAAATCACAAGTTAAATCCTTATCAAACCTGATCTTTGGCAATCCTTTAACAAGCTTTTTCTGAGATAACTAAGAGATAAGCTTCATGTGAACATGCCCGAGCTTTTTATGCCATAACTATTTCTCATCTATGAAGGATGCCAGACATTTCACATCTTGATCTTGAAGATCATCCAATAGTAATACATAAGTGTTATCATGCCTTTTTCTAAATAATATAACTCATCTTGAGATATGATTAATTATTTTTCAATTTTGAGTATTAAAAATAACATTAAAGCCTTGATCATAGAATTGGCTTATGCTTAGTCGATTGTGAGCCAGACTATCCATAAATAATACATCAGAAATTTGGTGAGAGTCATCCTTACTAATGTTTCCGATGCTTATGACTTTTGTTTTACCTCCATCACCAAATTTTACTGATCCAGAATTCTTTGGTTTGAGATTTTGAACCATTTTCTTGTTTCGAACATGTGTTTAGAGCAGCCACTGTCCATGTACCACTTACTGTCAGATTCTATATGTGTTCTCAACCATACCTGTAATAAACACATTTTTCATCAATTTAGTTACCCAGACTTTCTTGGGTCCTTCTGAGTTAGTATCAACAAAGGAGGGTTTTCTAACCCTTTTGACAGATCTTCTTTTCATGAAGCATTTGTCTGGAGGGTGTCCCTGTTTATAACAAATAGTGCAGAAGACCTTTTTTCTTACTTTATCTAGTTGGAAGGTACTTCCTTTTCCTTTTTCTACTTCTTTATATCCTAGCCCAGTTTTTTGAAAGTAAGTTCTTTGTCCGCCAAGCGTTAGTTTAAGATTTTTTGAACCATTTACCATTTCTCTAGATCAGACTTTAGAAGTACAACTATTTTCTTGTTCAGAAATATTTTTCTGATTTTCTTTACTATCTTTTGATAACTTGATTTTTAGCATGTTGAGCTCATTGTTTTCCTTGTGTAATTTTTCTTTTTCACTTTTTATATTTTCAAAGTCCATTTTAACCAATTGAAGTTCTAAAACAACCTTTTCATGCTTCTTCTTTAGATTTCAATAATGGGAGGAAATGGTTTGAGTATTCTCAAGCAATTCTTCATACAAAGCTATTAATTAATCATAGGATAGATTTTGGTCAGAGTTATTTATCTCGGATTCGTCTTCTGAGTTGTAACCGACCATGAAGCATAAATTGGCTATGTCTTCTTGTCCTTCTAAGCTTTTTGTTCCATCATTTTCTTTATCTGAGTCACTTCATGTTGCTAGCATTCCTTTTGTCTTGTTCAGAAACTTCTTTTTTGGTCCTTTTAGTTTTGGACATTTAGGTCTGAAGTGACCTTTTTCTCCACAATTGAAGCAAATAATGTTGTCTGGCTTTATTTTGCCTTTCTTGTCTCTTTTTAAGTCTTTTCTTCTTTTGTACTTACCTCTCCAAGCCTTTAACATCTTTCTTACTAGCATGAAGATTTCATCTCCATCATTATCTTCAATGTCATCATCTGATTCATCCTCTTCATCAGAGGTTTCTGTGATTTTCATTGCCTTTGCTTTGCTTGACTTAAGATGAAAAGATTTTAGGGCAATAGATTTGGTTTTTCTCATGGATTCTCCATGTATCTCTACTAGTACTACCTTATGAGTTTTTAGAGATCCAATGAGTGCATCCAAATCAAGAGTTTGGAGATCTTTGGCTTCAGTAATGGCTGTTATTTTAAGCAGCCATTTTGCAACAAGTTCAGAGTTTGAATATCTTTTGCCAAGATCTTTCAGTTGATTTATGATATGCATAAATCTTGTGGTCATATCATCAATGCTTTCCTGATCAGTCATTTTAAACATTTCATACTAGTGGACCAGTATGCTGATCTTTGTTTCCTTGACTTGATCAATTCCTTCATGCAGCATAAGCAATCTTCCATATTTCGTTTGCTGTGTAATAGGCAATAATTTTATCATATTCAGCTTTGCTTAATGCACAAGTGAGCAGATACTTAGCTTTAGAGTTTAATTGAATCTTCACTTTGTGTTGCTCTGTCCATCTACTTCTAGGAACTTCTCTTGATGTGGGAGATGAACCATCTATTGTAGGGACTTCGTCAGTTGGAATGTAGTCACCTTCTTGGATTATTTCCCACAGTCAAGACTTGTATACTTTATGAATAGCTCCATGCGATCTCTCTAATAGGCATAGTCTCCATCATCAAAAAATGGTAATTTGTTAATCGAGTGTCCTTCTACTATATGAATGCTTTGTGCCATTTATCTTTGGATCCTTTCTTCCTCTGCAATTGTTAGAATACTCAACCCCTTAGAGGCCAAGCTCTGATGTCAAATGTTGATAAGAAATGCACGAAAAGGAGGGGTTGTGTAACGCCCCAATTTTTTGCTAGAGTAAAAATGACCGAAATGCCCCTGAGGTCATTTTTGGCCCGGAACTCGAGGATAGCTAACCCGGCAGTCCTCGAGGGGCAAACTCAATGTTTGAAGGGGATTAGTTGACTTGTGAATCTTTCTGGGATTGATAATCTCGTTTTCTGATATTTCATGTCAAAATGACCAAAATACCCTTGTTATGTTTGACATGGGTATGAGGGCCGAATGGGCCCGAAACTTCTCCAGATGGTTTTAAAAGATGTTTTTATATATTCTGTGACCTCAGTTTAGGTCCTAGAGGTCCAGGGCAATTTTTTGTACAAAATTATGATTTTGCCCCTAGTTTAGTGTTTTTGAGCTTAATCGCGTGATTGAGCAAACCTAAGCAATAATAGGCTCTAATCGAAGATTAATTAATTTTGATAATTAATCTAGAGTCAAAATAACTTATTAAAGTTAATTAGAACCTAAAATTGCTTAGATTAAACTAAAATCTTATTTTAAATTCAAGATTCCTAGTCATGGAATCTTGAATAGTGTTTTCTCTCTTCAATTCCTTAAATCATGGAATTGTGTCCACATTGTTTATTCATAAAATGAATTTAAAATCCTCTAAATGTATATGAGCACTCCTTAATCATGTCATAAAATTCCTAATCACATTCTTAGTTACCTAAACCTTAGTAATTCCTAATCTTGCACCTAAACTAATACACACCTAAACATATTATTAACACACAATTACATGAAACAATTTCCCTCTCCCTTGGGCTGTCAAGGCATGGCCGAACCCCTCCCCCCTCATTTCTCACATGTTGAAATTGTTTCACACTCCATAGCCATGGTTCAACCATGCTTACACCTCACCTTGAACCATACTTTGAGTCATATACACCATGCTTTCATCCATGCTTTATATGACAACTTCTAGAAGACGGTTTTTCCCCATTTTTTTGCCCAAAAAGTCAGCCCCTCCTTGCCTTCTAGAAGAATTATTTCAACTCAAATCAAAGAGAAAACACCATACTTTGAACCATGTCTTAGCCTATGCTTGTCATACCATTAACCATGCTTTGAATGATAAGTTGTAAGAGATATTTTCTCTTCTCCCATGCCATCTATGCTATGGCCAGCCCCTCCTCTTATGCACCTTCATTGTTTTGTTTTCCTATAAATAGGTGCCTTAGATGAACTTGTGTTACTTTTGATCATTTGGTAAGTTTGAGCATTTAGCATTTCTTGTGAGTTCTTTCCTTTTCTCTCTAAGTTTCAAGAAGCTTTTCTCTCCATCTCCATCTTCTTCATTTCCTCCTTGAATCATCATCTCATAACCTCAAACCACCATATCACAACCTTGAATCATCTCCTAAACACTTGAACTCTCATCCTCAAACACAAACACATCCAAAACACATCTCCTTTCCTTTTTCCTCTTGGCGGCTGAATCATCACCATCAATCTAGGAGTTGTTCTTCTCATTCTCATACTCAAGACCAAGCCTTTGTCATCACACTTGGTAGAGAGTTGCTCTCTAGTTTTTGTTTTGCTCAAAAATGTGATTTTCTTGAAGTTTCTCTTGGATTCTTTTTAAGTTTTTCCTTGCTTTTCCTTTTCTTTCTTTTTCAGCCTCAAGACCTTGATATGAGCATGATAGCTTGATGATGAGTGCCTCTAGAGAATGACCTTGTGTTCATCTCCAAGAGACCTCTAAAGCTTGAGTTTTTCCTTTCTTTGAATTTTATCTATGTTACTTAGCTCACATGGTTTTTAACTTAAGAAAAATTAATCTCAAGGTTTTCAAAAAGCCCAAGCCTACCCTTGTCAACCGTAAAGTTGGCCGGTACGTTCTAGAGTTTACTCTAGATAGGGGTTTTGGGTACTTAATAAAGAACATAACATAGTTTCCTTCTCATTTTCTTTTCTTGTTTGGTTTCGGCTTCCTTATTTCCTTTTCCTTTAAAGTAATGTTTTAAGTTGATTTCTTGAGCTTGATGATGATGTTCAAGAGCCATGTATTTTCCTTGAAACTTTGGTTCAAGAACTCTAAAGCTCACTTTGTTGATGAGATAAGTGTTGGGTTGAGATTTTTGGTTCTCTCTAAAAGTCTTATATGAGCTCTAAGTTAAGATAAAAAGGACTTGCATCCATATTTACTTTTATGTCATCACTAAATGCTCAAGAGTAAAGAATGAACTTGCATCTTCATATTTATGTTTATCCTCTCACTAAATATCTAAGATAATAATGGATTTGCATAATATATTTATTTTATGCTCCCACCTCTTAATAAAGACTAAAACAAAGTGCATTGCATATTTATGTTTATGTCATAACTTAAGAGATTTAGAGCTCATGGACTTACCCATTATTATCTCATACAAAGTTGGAAAATATAAGTCTTTTACCTCTTTGATTTTGGCCTTGTGATGATGTTGAATCTTAGAATGAGATTCATCTAGTTACAAGTGCTAAAACTCATGTTTCATGATTTTCCTAAGTCTAGATGATCTCAAGAAATGTTTTCAGCTAGACTTTGTGGTTTAAATCCTTCTTGAGACTAATTTAAATTGGCTACTGCCCTCTTGGGTTTTGATGATGGTTTTATGAAATAAATTGTTTTTAAGTGTGTTTTATAAGTTTTAAAGAGGTTTCAAGAGAAGCTAGCAATTTATGTGCTTTTTAAATGAAGTTCTATGCATTATTTGATGGAGATGTTTTCGTTTCTGTTTGGTTGATGTGCTCACTATATGATGCTGTTTTGATGATGCTAAAATGAGTATGTTCATATATATTTGATGTTAGAATTAATTCGAGAAAGTTAAGATAAGTTAATAACTAAAAAGGGATTAAAAAAGAGACTTTTAGATCCCCTAGAAAATGAATTTTTCTGGATTCTATCCAGTAGGGAAAAATTTAGTAAATAATAGTTTATAATTAGTTTAAATGTGTAGGAATTACTCATAATTGGTTTAGGAATTCATCTTGATACCTTAGGAGCAAATCGAACTTAGAAAGGGTCAAAGTTGTGACTTTTAGGTATCCGTAAAGTGAAAATTATAGATTCTGCACTAATGGACTTTAGAATAGGTTATGATCATAGTAAATAGTAAGAATGATTAGTTTTGAGCCTATAGGTGCATAAAATATTAGATGTGATGATTAGAGGACTTAAGTTTCAAGATTAAGGCCTTAAGGGTCAAGCATAACACACCTTAGGTTCTTCAATATAATATGTTGTATGATGTGATGATATATGTGATGTGATGAGTGTATTAATATGATTTCAAGTTGAGCATGATTAGAGAATTTGAATGAGTAAATCCTTATGTGTTATGAGTTACGTGGCATAAAGTTAGTTTGAAGGAAATTCGGTGTATAGCCGTTATGCTGCCGAATTTCCGTCAAATCTAAAAGGACTTGAGAATGTTTTTGAAGTATGATATGAGATTTAAAGCCCTGGGTGATGTAACGCCCCGATTTTCTGTTGGAGTGAAAATGACCAAAATGCTCCTGAGCTCATTTTCAGCCCAGAATTCGAGGAAAGCCGGTCTGGCAGTACTCGAAGGGCAAACTCAATGTTGGAAGGGGATTGGATGACTTGTGTACCTTCCCGGGATCGAAAATCTCATTTTTCGAGTTTTTGGGTCAAAATGACCAAAACGCCTCTACGGTGTTTTGCCCTTTTGCAAGTGCCGGATGAACCCGAAACTTCTCCAGATGGTTTTAAAAGGCGTTTTTATGTAGACTATGACTTTAGTTTTGGTCCCGGACGTCCCGCGCGAAATTAGTGCAAAATTATGGTTTTGCCCCTAGTTTCGTGTTTTTACGCTTAATCGCGTGATTAAGCAAACTTAAGCAATATTAGGCTCTAATCAAAGGTTAATTAATATCCCTAATTAATCTTGAGTCAAAATAATTTATCAAAGTTGATTAGAACCTAAAAGTGCTTAATTACAACTTAAAAGCATATTTTAATTTCAAGACTCCTAGTCATGGAATCTTAAATAGTGTTTTCTCTTTTTAATTCCTTAAATCATGGAATTGTGTTACAATTTGTTTATTCACAAATGAGTTTTTAATTCTCTAATGATATATGAGCACTCCTAACCTTGTCATAATATTCCTAATACTCATACTTAGTTACCTAAACTTAAGCTTAATTGTTCCTAACCTTGTACCTAAGCTAATACACATTTAAACCTACCATTAACACCCAATTAGATGATCAAACCTCATCTCCCCCTTGCTGTACCAGACCTGGCCGTGCACTCCCTCCTCCCATATGCATCACATGTTCAATTTTTCAACACTCCAAGGCCATACCTCAAGTCACATATACCATACCTTGTCATAACTTTCAATCAAGCTTGAATTCCACATGAATAAATAATTAAAACAATCCATTTTTCCCATTTATTTGTGGCTGGAAAAGTCCAGCCATGTCAAGTTTCTAGAAGCCTAATTTCATCAAAAATTGATAGGAAATTCACTCACATCAAGCTATACTTTGCATCATAGCTTCCATACTTCAAACCATGCTTGAATGACCTTGTGTAAGAGATATTTTCTCTTCCTTTCCCTCCAATACCACACGGTTACCCTCCTCCCCTTTTGAGCCTTCATTTGCTTTCATTCTCTATAAATACCTTGCCTAGAAACACATGCAAACACTTTAGTTCATTTGGTAAGTTTCAAGTTTTCCTAAGCTTTCTTGAGTTCTTTCTTTTTCTCTCAAGTTTCAAGAGAGTTCTTCCTTTCTTTTCATCTTCATCTTCTTCATCTCTTCATCTCATCATCATCTCTTAACCATCAAACACCACCCTAAGGCCTTGAATCATCTCCTAACCTCTCAAACACCTCACCTCAAACACAACCTCATCTCAAACACAACTCCAACCTCTTTATCTCCCCTTGGCCGAAACCATCAAGCCCTTGGAGGAGCTCATCATCTTGTTTCCTTTTCTCAAAGTTCAAGCTTTTTAACTTCACTCTAGGTAGGAGTGTTTTTCTAAACTTTGTTTCTTGAAAAATGAGTTTCTCTAGCTTTCTCTTGGATTTCTTTTGAAACTTTTCTTTGGTTCTTTTCTTTCTTGAGATTTCAGCCATGAGGCCTTGATGAGCACATGATAGCTCAATGATGAGGACTCCTAGATGATGACTATGTGTTCATTTCAAAGGAACCTCTAGAGCTTGAGGTTTTACTTTCTTTGAGTTTCAACTCCACTTTCTAACTCAAACATGATTTTTACTCAAGAACTCCTTTTCTTTTCTTGCTATTTTGATTTCGGTTCTTTGTTTCCTTTTCTTTAATATTTCGATTTTTCCATTTCCTTTTTGATCTTTGAGGTTTTGTTTGTTTAAAAAGTTTGCCTTCTTTGAGCTTGATGATGATGTTCAAGAACCTCATAGTTCCTTTGAGAACTTGGTTCAAGAACTCTAGAGCTCTCTTTGTAATGAGATATATGTTGGGTTGTTACTTTGTTAAAGTCTTGAATGAGCTCTAGCTAAACATAAAATGAACTTTGCATCATGTTTATTTTATGCTTTGCATATCATGTTTACTTCCTTGCCATCACTAAATACCAAGATAATGAATGAATTTGCATTATCATGTTTATATTTCAAGCTATGCATTATCATGTTTATATTTCAAGTTCTCACTAAATACCAAAGATAATAATATGTTGCACCTCATATTTATTTTATGCTATCACTTTACTTTCTAATGGAACCTAAAATGAGTGCATGAGTATGTTTACTTTTATGTCATCACCTAAATGAACCTAGAGCTCAAAGACTTGCCCATTGTTGTCTCAAACAAAGGTTTAAAATATTTATTTCTTTTGGTTCACATTTCGGCCCTAAGGGGTTTTGGAGTTTCCAAGTGTTGAAAATTATGTTTTATAATTCTTCTAAGCTTTATATGAGTACAAGGAATTTGTAGAACCAAGTTTTATGAATTTAGGGCATCTTGAGGTATAAATGATTTAGCTACTGCCCTCTTACATAATTTTTATTATTTTAGATGATAAAAATGTTTAGAAATGAGTTTTGAAAGTTTTAAAAAGGTTCCAAGAGAAACTAGTATTTTATGTGCTTTAGAAATTGTGTTTTATGCCTTCATGGAGAATGGTTGTTTCAGTTCTGCCTTGCTATGTTTAGCCACTGTATGAGCTGTGTTAATGATGATAATATGCTTATGTTTGAGTATAATTAATGTTAAAGCTCATATGTGAAAGATAAGAGAAGTTAGAAACTAGAAAAGAATTAATTTGAGAGTTCTAGATCCTTTAATGTTTGAATTTTCTGGATTTTGTTCAGCAAGGTTTAGGAATGCTAATCATGGATTTAAATTAGTTTAAAGGTGTAGGAATGACTCATAAATGGTTTAGGACATGATCTTGATGTCTTAGGAGCAAACCGGACTTAGAAAGGGTCATTGTTGTGACTCCTAGATACCCGTAAAGTTAGGATTATGAATTCTGCATCCTTGAGGTTTATAGATGTTCTTGACCATAGTATGAGATGAGAAAGACTTAGTTATAACATTATAAGTTCCCGAGAGATTAGGCTTGATGATTTATAACTTAGAATGTGAGTTGAGGACCGTAAGGGTCAATGCATAAGACACTAAAAAGTTGTTAATGCTATGATGTGTTGTATGATGCAATGATATGATAAGATGTGCTTGATGCATGAGAAAATGATTGATGAAAATGTTAAAGTTTATCATAGCATGAGTTTCATAAGAACATGTTGTGTGAACTAGTTTGTGGCAGTTTGAAGGAAATTCGGTTTAACAGCTGTTATGCTGCCGAATTTCCATCAAACCTTAAAGGGTTGAAAGAAATGTTTATGAGTACCATATGAGTTGAAAACCCTGGGTGACATCGGTTCGGTCGAGCACCCCCAGGGGAGATAAATCCGTGAGGGTATGAGTAGATGCAGCCTACCAAAGCGGACAAATTGCTGTGGCGAAATGCCCGCAAAGCGTTTCCAAGAGGGTAATCCCAGAGAGAGATGATCCCTGCCCCCTACTCGCATTTCAAGTAGTCGGGATTACTATTTATGTTTCGCTTATTCAAGATAATAAGCAAGAGCTAGTGACGACTAGCTGAGGTATGAGCTCATAACCTAGTTATTTTAGGGTGGCTTTTATGCTAAAGTACCATGATTGATGTCACGAGTTTGAGAAATGATCTCAGTTGAAAGTTATATGCCCTTATGCCACATGATTTATGTTTATGTGCTTTGATGTGTTGATGTATGTGCTCAAGTGTTGACATGCATCCATAATATAATATGTCGCACTCATAACATCAAGATGCATGCTAAAAGGAACAGACCTTGGATAATTAGTTTTGGAAAACCTTAATTAAACCTTATATGTATGATCATTATTTTATAATTAAACCCAAGGTTCCTGAGGATGTGTACGATGTAACCCTAATGTAGGAGACTCCTACTGAGATTCTTTAGCAAGAATTCTCACTCTTCTCTCTTCTTTCTTTCGTCACATCTTCAGAGAGTGATGGCGACGTTCGTGTTTTTCATTGACATGCCAGTTTGGGAGGTGCACTACGACCCGGACCACCGTTCGTATCATTTTGAGGGTCGTTGTGCAGTCCGCATTTTTGTGTACATGGGACGACCTTTCGCTTACCCGGTTTCGAGCTACCAGTTCACCCCTACTGCACCTTTTGGTGGTGATGACATGATCTTCGAGCTCACTCGCCCGCGTGATGAGCAGTGATGCCGTGCCCGTACCTCTGCCTCAGCTGTCTGTGACCACCCGGAGTACGTGCCTCACTCGATGAGGTCCGAGACTGATCCATCCGAGGATTTGCCGACACATGTCCCTTTGGAGGGCTCCGCCCCATTTCCCCAGTTCCGGCGCGAGAGGAGTGAGGAGACCGTGAGGCAGCCACGCTTGGCGAGGAGAGCTGAGATGCGCCCGCATTGAGGAGCTTACATTCAGCCGCCACGAGCTCCCTTTACACTCCATTGGCCCACTTAGGAGGAGATAGAGCGGTTCCCCGGTTACCTGCCTCCATCCCCCGAGGATCCCCGTCGTTACTAGACTTCGATGGAGAGCGTTGCGAGTACCCGAGCTTTTATAAAGATATTCCCTTGGATAGCACCTTTTGGGAAGGGTTGTAGTTTGTACTCGTAGCCTAGTAGAAGGGTAGCATTTAGGGTTTTTACCTTCATGTTGGACCATGTACTTTATATTCCCTTGTATTTTATTTCTGTTGTACTACAAGCTCTGCCCGTTCTTAGGGTATGACTAGCTATGTACCTCAACTACGTTATTATTAATGAAATGTTTCTTTGTTTACCTTGATCATTGTTCTTGACTATATGCTTTACTCTATGAGTTAATATGGTTGTTGCACATGCTTTACATTTCTGTTATTCGATTTGCTAAGCCCGCGGCTCTCACTTTGTTTATGTTTTCAAAAAGAAAAATTTACTCGTAAATTCAGCTAAGTATTTTATTAAAAAGTTGAGACTAAGAAGTAATAACCTAATGATTAGCCTAATATGTTCTAGAGTATCAGGTTAAAAGTTAGGGTGTTACAGGTGACACCGGTTCGGCCGAGCACCCCCAGGAAAGACAAATCCGTGATGGTATGAGTAGATGCAGCCTACCAAAGTGGACAAATTGCTGTGGTTAAATGCCGGCAAAGCGTTTCAAAGAAGGTATATCCTAAGAGAGGTGATCCTTAGCCCCCTAACCCATATTCGAGGAGTTGGGAATTTTATTATGTTTTTCGCTTATCCAGATGATACGTAAGAACTAGTGACGATTAGTTAAGGTATAAGCTCATAACCTATATGTTTTAGGGTGGCCCTATATTGCTAAGGCATGATGTTCTAAGTCACAAAGTTGAGGAAAGTTCCACTTGAAAGTTATATGTGCCACTTTATGCCACTTGTATGTTTCTTGATGTGATGAATTATTAAGTTGCGTACTTAAGGTATTACCATGCATTCATGCTTTGATATATTGCATTCATGACATTAAGATGCATTCTAGAAAGAACGAACCTTGGATAAATTAGTATTATCAACCTAAAGAAGGAATTTATATGCATGCTCACCTTTTTATAATAAATCCAAGGTTCCTGAGAATGTGAACAATGTAACCCTAGATAGGAGGTCCTTATTGAGATTCTTTAGTAAGATTCTCACTCTCTTCTCTTCTTTCCTTCTCTCCCGTCACATCTTCAGAGCTCGATGGCAACGTTCGTGGTTTTTATCGACACCCTGACTTGGGAGGTGCACTTTGATTCGGAGCAACGTTCATGTCTTTATGTTCATCAGACGTCCCTTCACACATCCTATACGTAGCTACTGCTTCTCCCCATGTCTCCTTACGATGATGCTATAGTCTTTAAGCACGCCCGGACGCGTGACGAGAGGATTCTTCGGAGGTATACCGGAGGTTCGGTTGCTCGCGACTTCCAGGACTACGTGCCTCGATCTCTTGATTCAGAGGATGACCCCTCAGAGGATCCGCCGATGCACATGTATAGCGAGAGCTTTGCCCCCACCCTTCAGTTTGTGAGAGGCGAGAGCAAGGAGACAGTTACACAGCCGAGGTTGGCTAGGCGGGCCTAGATGCGCCCTCGCCAAGGAGCACATGATCAGCCACTACGCGTGCCTACTCCTGCCGCACTATGTCCATGGATTAGTTTCATCCCGCCATACCCGGGGTTCTAGTAGTAGCTTTCTTAGAGGAGATATAATGCACACACTCACTCATAGACAGGATAAACCTTCTTTGGTCATGAGGTTATCCACCTTAGGTGCACTAGGGTAGGAGTTTTTATTTACGCCTTTCATGTATTTATGTTCATGTTGTATTTCCTTTTCATTGTATTTGTATTACCTTGTACTAAACTAAGTCCTGCCTTTGGGCGGGCATACTATGATATTAATGAAGTATTTCCTTGGTGTGTTATTAATTGTTCATCTGTTATGTGTTCTTCTATTTTGCATTTATTCTTTATGAATTGCAATGTATGTTTAGTTTACTATTTCATCAATGCAGCTCTCACTTTGCTTTTATATTTCAAAAAAATATTTTACCCGTATTTTTCGCTAAGTATTTTAATTAAAAAATGATACTAAGAAGTAATAACCTAATGATTAACTTAAATGTGTTCTAGAGTATTGGGTTAAAAATTAGGATGTTACAGGTTGAATCGTGCTTCTTCGATCAATATTTCAAACTGAAACTTATTGTAACAAAACCTTATCAAGTTTAAAACTTGAAGAGCAGCGGAAGATTGGTTAGTGAGTTCAGAAAGAAAGTAACTTTATGAATAAAGCAGTTCAAATTAATAAACTAATAGTGAGAGAAAATAATCAAAGTATTTGTACTAAATCAAATGTTGAAACTAAAATAGGGAAGGATAAGAAGATACTAATTCAGGAGTTTTATACTGGTTCAGCTAAAACTTGCCTACATTCAGTTCTCAGTAATCATTGAGTTCCACTAAACTTCCTCAACCCAAGGAGATACAAATATAGGATAGTCTTTACCGTAGCCTTCTCAAGCTCTTACTAGCGTCAGTAAACAACACTTACTGACACACAACAATGAGTAGTTTTACAGTACCCTCTTCAGGCTATTTTCCTTTTGATCACTATTGGATCAGGGATATAGTCAGATAAAGATTGATGAAAAGCTCAAACAATCCTACACTCAAGTTTCTTTATGAATGTGATATAACGAGACTGAATCTACTTGAGTGACTTCTTTCTACTAATTCTTCCTTAGAAGAACATGTAATCAATCGAGAATATAGAAAGAAGATTTTAATATACAAAGGATTCTAGCAATGGATATTTTCAACGGGAAGTTTTTCAGCGTATTTGATCACTTTCCTTTTTTCTCAACATCTTTGAAAGCTCAGTCATCTCTATTTATAGATGATTTTCCTTTGTTACCGTTGCCCATTGATCTTCTATCCAATCAACATGTGTTGAGCATCAGATCGAGTATTGGAAACATAATCTAGATGAGTAGCTCGTCTACTGTCAGAGTTCCTTTTTCAGAAGCCGTTGATGAGTTGAGGTTTCTGAAGTCTATCAGAAACTATTTTTCCACTTTCTGAACATGGTTTCTGAAACCTTTAATAAGTCTTTTGTTAGTTGATCGAGGGTGCTTGAAGAAATGATGTCTTGGTTAAGAGAGATTGATTTGACTTTTGATTTGAATTTCAAATATAGCCGCTTTCCCTCCCTTTTTATGAGTTGAACTTTCTGATGAGCAATGCTAGTTCCTTATTGATTTAGTTGTCTTCAATCTTGATTTTTGATGATGAGTAATCTATGATTATGATGATTGAAGATTGAGTAATACTTTGCTTCCAGCTTTTTGTATGTTATCTTCATTGTAGTAATTCTTTCTGAAGTTCAATATTACTTTCTGACAACCACTTCCTTGATTTTGTTTCTACGGACCTGTTTCTTTGATGCATATGACCATATTTTGCTTGATGCAATTTTTGCTTCTTCTAAGTTTATCTTCTTTCCACGATCGAGAACAGAAGTTTTGTAAAGTGAGGTCACTTCCTCTTACTTTTTGGTTGTGCATCTTGAAAAACATCTGGTATCCTTAGTCACGATAGAAACTCAAGGTAGTCATTAGTTATTCTTCAAAGTATTTTCTTTAAATTGACTTTGTTATCATTCAAAATAATTTTAGCTCATACTTTCTGAAGGAATCTGGAGTTTACATATGTTACTCTAATCACTTTTTCCAACACAATGTTCTTTTGCTTTTAATAAAAATGCCACTTATTTCTACTTTCTAGGAATGTTTTATGTTAGGCCAAAAATAAAAACTTTGGAAAGGCTATCAGCTGTTTACATGCTGAATGTTTTCATTTTGGCATCTGTTAGTCGAAAATTCTACTAATTTGTTAAGTTTTAGCTTTCTAGGTAGCGTTTGGTAAGGGGGACGGAGACAGAAATACAGGAACAGTGGAGACGTAGACATAAAAAATATTGTCTTTGCATAGATAGATATTGACTTTCCATTTACTAGCGTTGACTATCGCCGAAAACCGTTGACAGGTGGCGGCCGGCAGTTGACCAGTGGTCTAACTACCACTGGAAATTTGTATCTCTATGTCTTGTTCCCACTTTTTGGAACGACATAAATACAGGAAATTTTTGTCTCTAGGACAGAAAATTTTTTCATCCCTATATCCCAACCCCCTTACCAAATAGCATACAGGGACAAAACTGTTCCTGTATTTGTGTCCTCATTCCCCTTACCAAACGTTACCCTAAAGTTTAGTCTTATTTGTAACTTAGCAGCCAATGACAGCATTTGATAGCAGCTCAGGCTTTAGATAAAAAGACTGACCCGAAAAAAAGAAAAGAAAAGCTGACTTTAAATAAAATGAAGGCATAACTCGTCATTTTAGTCCTTCAAAAATTTTAAATAGAATAAATTGATCCTGTAAAATTAAATCGTGACAAATTGGTTCCTATAAAATTGAATAATCAAATTAATCAAATAAATTAATCCCTCTGTTTTGGGCTATGAAATTTATTGGACAATTTATTCTGGAAGAGACTAATTTTGGAACTTTGTTTTGCAAGGAACAAATTTATGGAACTTTCTAATTTTATAGGGTCAATTTATTCCACTTAAAATTTTAATAGAACTAAAATGGGTTTAGTTTAAAAGAAATTTAATTTGAAATGAACATTTTCACGTGGGGCTCACGATTCGTAGGGTTTTGACTTGCGTTACTATTCAATTTCAATCGGCATACGGTCTTGACGTTTTGTTGGGCCCTCGTTTGCTTCTTGCTGCGTGACGGTGCAGCTGCTCTCAAGAAGCCCCCTCCTCCATAGTCGCGGCAATTGCCACTACTTCCTCTCGACGTCTTGGTGGAAATCCTGTCATGGCATTCGGTCAAAACTCTTCTGCGGTTCAGGTGCGTCTGCCGTTCCTGGAAATCCACCATCTCCGACCCAAGGTTCGTGAAACTTCACCTTCTTAGGTCACCGAAAATTGTCGAGGTCATATTGATAGTAGAAAGACTTGGCGAAGATAAAAATGATTTCTTCGCCGTACCATTCTCTGTTCGCTCTTTGCTTAGTTCCCCACCGTCCACCATTTCTGAAGATGGTTCCTACCATTAGAGGACGATTGTCAAGTCATAGGCTCCTGCAATGGATTGGTCTGTCTAGGTGCTCCTAAGTGGTGGTCAGGGAATCAAACAGATGTATACTGGTTCCGCTTTTGGAACCCGGCTACAAGGATTGATATCTGAAAGGTCTCCAGGTCTATTTACGGACATGGAGTATTATTCTGGGTTTGGTTATGACAACTCAAGTGATACTTACAAGGTGGTGTCAGTCATCGTGAATCCGGATGCCATGGAGGATTGACAGAAAACTCAGGTGAAAGTTTACACCATGGGTGATACTCGTTGGAGAGACATTGGAAGTTTCCCTGCTCTTCCATTTGAGGGCAAATTGGTGAACGAAGATGATGGAGTATATATGAGTGGCACTCTTAACTGGTTGGCACTTCGCAACTTCAGTCTCGGTCACCAATGTGATGCTGTTACCCTTGATCGATTAGTAATTGTTTCTCTTGATTTGGTGGAAAGAAACATACAAACAACTGTCGATGCCTGAAGATCTTGATAAAGTCCCCCACCTTAAGCCTGTCCTTCGGGTTTTGATGGATTGCCTGCGTCTATCTGTTGATTACAAGGGAACCCATTTTGTTTTATGGCAAATGGAGGAGTTTGGGGTTGAGGGGTCTTGGACTCAGTTGCTGAATGTTAGTTTTCAGCATCTTCAAGTTCAATGCCTTCCATTTGAACCATAACACCATGCACTGGTGCCGATGGCCATGTCGAAGAACGGTCATGTTGTATTGCTGCTAAACGCTGAAGATTTGGCAGTAGTTCTGTATGATTGCAGAGATAATGGAGTACCACACGCTGGAATTCCCAAAGAAGCCTGGACGATCCCAAGGATTACATTCAAAGCTTGGTTCTGCCTCTGTGAAAGTAAATTCCTTTGCAACAGTTTTTTTTTTATCTTGATTTACAGTGTATGAACATTGTTTGAATCCTTGCCATTTCATGTCGGCATTGATAAATTCGGGACAAATAGTTTGGCCAATTTGTTAGATGACTCTATTTTCTACTGATTAATGGTTGGATAGGAATTAATGCATTGGATAAAGAATTTTTTGGGATGAATTTGAGGGATTTCTTGCACTTCTGCACATGATGCATCCATTTTTCTTAATTATTATGTTGGGTTTTTGCTTGGATGTCACTTTCTTTTTATCTTTTGCTTTCTCCTTTTATAAAATCTCCAGTGTTACTTTCCTTTCGATAAAATTTCATTTATTTATAATGTCTAAGGATGTTTTATGTTGGCCAATAATAAAAACTTTAGAAAGGCCATCAGCTAGTTACATGCTGAATCTTTCCATTTTGACAACACATAACTGATAACGCTACCAATTTGTTAAAATTTGGCTTTCTAAGTTATACCAGTCTTGTATGTAACTTCCTTGATATTTTTCATAACCCTGGTACTGTTTATTCTATGAGGAAAAAAATAATTCTGCTACTGTTTTGATTATAAATCTGCAGCCACAGCTTGAAGAAGAACTGGGTGCATCGTTGATGGTATCTGGTGGAATCAGGAATGATAGGAAGGAAGAAAAGAAGAAAGGGGCTTATTGTTTTGAAAGTTTCTATCTCAAGTTTTGGTGCCTTTTCTGTAGAAGACGTTTGTTGCCTTGAATGATTGTGGCTTTCTTTTACTTTCTTTTGCAAACAATTGTAGTGACTTACTGATAACATTTAATGCTGTTGTGAAATAATATTTTAATGGTTAGCAAAAAGACTTAACCTCTTTATAAATAATCTATTTCAAAGGCTCAGTCACTGGTGGTTGCTTACTTGATATTTTATGAGTGCTGTTGTAGTTGCACATGATATTACTTGACAATAACTTTATTAGTAATCTGTTGTACAATGATTTTGCTTTTTGTGCGTGTATTTTGGGTTTATTTGTTATACCCTATTTGCCCACTTTTGTCATTATATATAACCATGTCATTGCACATTGGGAAAGTTGGTATTTATTTAGGTTTTCCTGTGAAATGATCTGTTTGCTGAAAAGGTTAAGTCAAGGTCATTTTCTGATTTGCAGGAGATTCATTGAAAATTTAATCTCCAAAGGTTGGCTTGATTAACAGTGATAATCTCTGTTATTTGATTTCCTCTGGGTTGTTTCTTTGATACTTTGATCATGAATGCTCATCCTTTTGGTACCTTGCACTCGACATCTTTAGGCATTACCCTTTTAAAGAATGATGCAAATACTTGTGGGTTTACCGCCCCTTTTAGCTGTTTACTATTGCTTGCTCGTCCTTTTTCTTTTGAGTAGCAACATGGAGCTCAACAGTAAAGTGAATTTTTAACTGCAATAGGTCAGTGAAGAATTAAATCTAGTTTGCTTTGGTTACAGAACTGTTTTATTCATCCCTGTAAGCATGTTTAAGTTAGGGACTGTTTTCCTCCCTTGCATTCATATTATACATAGTGTTAGTGCATTAATATGCTTCCTTGAGTTATCATTTGAATCTGGTCTGTTTGACGAAAGTGGCCACTTATTCGTTAAGTGAATGTTAGAGACAGAATTCCTGATGGGGGACTAAAAGTGTATAAAAGAAAGAAGTTTAGGGGCAATGTGGGAATTAGTAAGGGTGCTGAGGTGTGAAATTCAAGTGGGCCCAATTGTAACGACATTAGCAGGGGCATGGGGTGAGCATTGAGGGGTGAGGTGTGGGGAATGCTAGTAGTATTCTGTTAGAGGCAAGTCTATAATAGTAGGTAGTTGACAATATGATAGTAGGGTATTGCTGAATTCAGAATTGGAGCGTAAGAGCTGCTGAGTGCTCTAGAGTACTGCTCCCTTGTCATTTTGCATTCTGTCTGATTTTCTTATTTCCTCAATACAATCTCTTTTCTTCAGTATCTTTTATTGGTTGTTTCTATCAGAATATAATTTCTTTATTGGTCAGTTTTGATGTTTGATTGGAAAGAGAAGTTATTCTTTGACTACATCAATGTGTAGATATTGTGATGTAATTTTCCGATACTATCGTCCCTCAATTTGAAATGCTTTGGTTGCTAATCAGCAATCTCTATATTCGTGTCCGTTTGGTTTTCTATTTGATATGCACAAAAGCACTTTTGATAAAGTAAGAAAATTATTTATTCCTATGAAAGTACCTCAGGATGATAAATTCCATTTTTTTTTTGGTCAAAAGTTAAAACAAACAAGCCTCATTGATCCACTTCTCTGTTGTAAAATGTGATTGTTAGATGGACTGTATAGACGCATAAATTATATGAGCTTTGTGGCATTTGGAATGGTGGGTTTGGATATCAAATGACTGTAGGCATTTGACATTGAGCTAACTATGGGTATGTGCAGAGCTAACTGAAATCTTGGGATTTCTTTTAAAGACCATTTTTGTTTTGTAATATGTAATAAATGTGTTTTAGAACGGAAATCCACTTGATTTTTCCGATAGGTCTTTGTCGTATAAGTGAAGTATCTTATCTGTGTTTAGGACGTAGGCTTTGATGATTCCTTTCCTGTTCAATTTCCACTCTGAAATTCCTTATAGCGGCACGTGGGTTTCCTTTTATGTTTGGTTGCCATTTTTTTATGAGTCTCAGGGTTTAGGTGTCTAAGTAAATGATATATTTTTTATCAAGATATAAATGGTTCATGATAATTTAGAAATGCTTAAAAAGGGACATCATCAGGTGAGTCTGCTTATGGGTGCAACATCATCTACAATATGCCCCTCTCCATTTTTTTAAGTTCCAACTTCCAGCGTTCTCCTCTTGGCGTTGCTGTATAGCTCTCTCTTGAATGAACTCGGGCTCAAAGTGACCATATAACTATGTGCAAAAATGCTATTTCAATACCCAAAAGTGATTGTTTCCATTATCATTAGATGTAATGGTGGCCTAGAAATTGTGATGATAAAGTAAATGTCTTAGATTAGATATGAGTGTTAGAATAGTAAGCCGGGCGAGATCTTAGGTGAGGGAGTTTTTAAGTTTGGGACAATGTGATTGTACCTATTATTATAATGAGCTTAAAATGTTGTATTACTCTTTTATCCTTAATTTTTTTTAATTCAATCTCGGTACTGCTCTTCCAATCACTAATGCCCTCCCTCTTGCAACCCCTTTTCCCTCTTACAGAAACGGTGATGATTGCTGCTGTAGCTACCGTCGAGAATGTTAAAAGAAGCATATGTTAATAGATCCAGCTTCCATCAAAGTTCAACACCGTCCCTAGATAAATCCCCAACGGTGTTCAATTCTAATTTCTAGTTCTAATAAATAATCGATGAAGGAAAAGCAATGTGGGTGATTGTTTTGCTAGGGTTGAGATTGGGGTTGGTTGAGTGCTTTGAATAAAATGAAAAAGATTTGCAGTTCACGAGGAAAGGGAAAGATCAATGTTAGTGCTTTATAATCATGCTAGTTGCTTGTATTTCAATGTCTCCTTTTTCGATAGATCCCCCATCAAATCAAAACCATAAGGGTGGTGTTGTGCCTCTAAGATTAGTAAAGACGGCATTTTCAATTTGATTTTTTGCAAAAATTCATCTGCATGTTATTTGGGAGTGTATATCATTCTTCCAATATTTGGTGTAAAGAAATGTTCAAGATCTGTGCAGAAACAACTGGGCTCATAGACAAATCTTCTCCGCTGAAAGAAGATGTCGGACTACGGCCTGAACTCAAACAAATATTCTCTGGTGGACCTTGCTGTGGATCTTGAGCCGCAACGCATGAGCCCCACAACAATAGTGGTAGCGATGAGTTCTTTCACTGGAGAAGGGGTGAGAGAGGTCGAGTCAAAGAGTTGCAAACCACACCAAAGAAGAGTATGCCAAGGGTGAGCTCAGACAGAGACCTTGAAGAGCAGAGAGAGGAAATGGGGGAGGAGAGTGGGGGGAGCTGGAAGAAAACGGTGGAGAAAGGTGGTGGCATGAGTTGTGGAAAAGGTGATGAGATGAGGTGTGAGAAATAATCGAAGGACAAAATGGACAAATTATACACAGAAGTATGTTTTTTATAAATAATAAAGTAAAACTCTTCAACAACCGTTTTAACATCCAATTTTCTTAAATACCCAACCATCCTATTTACAAGACAGATAAATATCCTAAAATCATAAAGGGTAATGCTATTCTAACATAGGAAAAGTGAGTGTCTATTTAAACATCTCTTCGAATGTTAAACTCTCATTACCCAACCATATAAAAGGCTTATGGATCTTATCATTTATTTCATTTCTCCCATTTATTATCTTTCCATTATAAGTAGGAAAGTGCCAATTGCAATTGTTTACATCAAAGATTTGTGCTGGGTATTTTTCAATCCACCCCTCCGATTTCTTCATTTTGGCGTGAATTTCATCATGGTTCTTATTGGCTGTGTCCTTCAACTCATTGGCTAGTTCCTTTTGCTTCCTAGCTTCATTGATGGCTTCCTCTAGCTTTTTCCTAAGCTCTTCCATGGTTTCATCCTTAGCGTTGACAACCACATCACTAGCGGAAATCTTCTCTTCCAACTCAAGACACTTCATTTTCATTTCCTCTAGCTCGTTTTCTACAGCCGCAGCATCATCCAGCAAGCTGTTCAGCCTTTCAATTTCTTTCTGCAACTTCTCCTTTTCAACACCATAATCCTTGACAACCACATCACTAGCGGAGATCTTCTCTTCCAACTCAAGACACTTCATTTTCATTCCCTCTAGCTCGTTTTTTGCAGCCCCAGCATCATCCAGCAAGCTGTTCAGCCTTTCAATTTCTTTCTGCAACTTCTCCTTTTCAACATCATAATTCTTGCGTTCCACGGAGAAAAATTGCAATCTTTGTTGGGCTTCCTTCATGGAAGACTCTGCATTAAAGATACAGGCCAAACGCCTGCAAACAAAACGAAGCATATTGGCACCATTGATAATGGCAGCTTTACTGTTGTTAAACATCTTACTGTGTCCACACACTTCCCATAAACTATAACTGGCTCTACCACTGCACTTGTTATAGCTTTTCTGCTTCATCGACTCCTGCATTTTATGGCTGACTTTCTGGTATACCTGCTCTTCTTGCTTAGAAAGATCCTTCAAGGCTATTTCTGTTGCGGGAGGCATAGAATATGGTGGTGGTGTCACTGTGTTTGGAAGCATTGTATGTCTAGTAGCCTGTGGGGTTTCCTTTCCACTTTCAATGCTTCTACAGATGGAGGGAGCAACAGTTGGAGCAATCTTCGATGTTGCCGGTACTGTTTCAGTTCGGGGTTTCTTGGCCACAGGAGCCTCGGATTTCTTAGCATGTGAAACCCTCGTACCAGGAGTACTTTGAATCAGCATTTTCTTTCTGAAACAGATAGTTGTATGTCAGTTACGAACATAATGTTTGAACAAGTTAATCACGGTTTGTACAAGCAACAAATAACAAATTATCTCGATTGTTTTAGCATACACCTTTTCCTCTCAGCAGTAGATGATGAGGATATGGTATGTGCATCATTCTGACTAGTAACCTTGGCAGCTCCTTCCTTGGGTACTTCACAGTTGTCCACTTTACTGAATTGACTAATGTGCAGAGAATCATCAGCATCAGTAGACACAGCCTCCAGCTGACAATCCTTCTCTCTATTAACCCCCAGATTGGTAGCATTAGGTTCTCTGATTTCCTCCGTCAATACCCCAGGAATTTCTGAAAAACATAGGAGTGTTGGGATATGGGTAATCGCCTCATGGTAGCATAGAAGATAATATCCTTAAGTACCAACTACCAATTCAGTTTTCTGAGCAGTTTCATCAACAAAATTTATCAGTAAAGGCTTCAAAATTGCTCAAAGAAGTATCGACAGATGTGGGATTCACAGTTAGTTGGTTGACACTTAGCTTTTTTTTTTTTCACTTTTTTATTTTGTACTTTTGGGATTACAATAATTGTAATGAGATTTGAACATAGGAATTCATGTATACCAATCAAATCCCTCACCACTAACCAATCCTAGTGGCTTAACAATTAATTGCTAAGTAATGGAGGGTTATGGTTGAAGGCAATTGCTGTTCTTATTGAAAATGCACTACATTTATACAAAATCTCAGTTTGAACCCTTGGAGAAGGACTCAAATCGAAAGGGACAAGAAAAGGAAAATGGACTAACCTCAGTAACCTGGTTCTGTGATACAGTCTAGTCTGTGAACATCAGTATCATCAAATTCTTTCAGGTTTGGACTGACAAAAAGGGGCTTCCTGTACCCCAATCATCTTGGAGTCGCTTATAGAAAAATATTTATACAGGTTTCACTTCAATAAATTTATCCTACATTGTTTTTTATAGATAACAAAACTCATGAGGAAAGATTCAATCACTATTATACAAAACGAAAACATCTGTGAAAGTTAAGAGGATATAGCTAATAATCATGTCTCTTCATTTTTTCCCCTAATTTCCTCCCATAAATTTAGGATATAGAGAAGATCATTTGCACAGCATCGAGTATTATTATGGGTTTATGGCATAAACAGATATCTTTCCATTCTCTAGCAAATAAATTCCATGAATATAAAAGTTTCTACCAGTTGGATTCAAACTAAACCGATATTCCATGATTCAAGTGACAGGAAATACCTTCTCTCGTTACGGTAGCGCATACACGAACTTTATCACTCACAGGGAAATTGACTTTAGCCCAAGGTCCTCTCAACTTAAAGGCTTCACGATCATATGCTCGGGCAGCTTCTTCTCCCGTGTCAAATGTTCCGAGCCAGATGCGTTTCTTGGTGTGAGGGTCAGAGATTTCTGCAACCCATTTACCCGTCGGACGTTGTCTCGCTCCTCTGTAGCGCTTGACCTTAGCAGAATTCATGGGCTGTGCTGCATGATCAACCGATGGCCTCCGTTCTAGCCCTGATCTGCTCATCATCATCGCCCTTTCTATTGGGCTGGAATTCTGTCCAAGGCTCCCGTACTGATGAAGCTGCTGATTGGGCTGGAATTCTGTCCAAGGCTCCTGTACTGATGAAGCTGCTGCACCTGTTACATTTGCTGTTGCTCCTGCTGTTGCTCTGGGGCTGCTGAGAGTTGCGAACCGGTTGGTGGATGACCAATGTTCTGTTGCTGAAATTGGGAACATGTGTATATCAATCTTTTGGTGATTTGCTTTCGTCTTTGAATGAGCTTTTTGTTGCCTGAATTTTGGATGAAATCACAACTGCTTTTCTGCTTTGGGTAGTTGCCAGTTGAATTTTTAACAAAACGGAAATAAGATGGGTAGGTGCTTAAGTGAAGGATTCAAATCAAAATGAATCAAATACAAAAGGCAAGTCCAGGAGCAAGATTCAGATATGGTCATTTTATTGCGTTTTGGATCGACTGTTTTGGTGCTGGCCTTACAGATGAAGGCTTAGCTGAATTCAATCAATAATAATAATATAATATGTAGCCGAAAGGGATTGGTGGCCCGGATTCATGTTGTTGTAACAATTTCAAAGTAGTAATATTTTTGTCTAAAATATGACGGCCGAACATGTTTCGGTCATTCGGTGATGGTTCCTTTCTTATATTGCATTTCTGTGTGTGTCGGTGATCTAATCACGTTTTTCTCTTCTTCCTTTTTTCCCCACCTTAAATGTTTTTATTTTCCATTTCGGCACAGCCGTTTTCGGCTCCCGCTTGAAAGTTCAGACTAACACTGCCGGTTTTCAAAACAGACTCCCGCAGGCGGCATCAATGTTTTTATTTTCCATTTCGGCAGAGCAGTTTTCGGCTCCTGCTTGAAAGTTCAAACTAACACTGCCGGTTTTCAAAACATACTTCCGCAGGCCGCATCAATGATCCATCTATGCATCTGGCATTTCAGCCAATGATTTAATACTAAAAAGAATAAAATTTCATTTATAAAAAAATAAGAATAAAATCTCAAATTGGTATTTGAAATTGTTGGAGTAAAATACAATTGGCTTAAACTTAAATTTATCCGATTAAAGTCCCGATAGCCCATTTTAACTAAAGAGAGTATTTTGCTCTATAGCAAATGAGATCCCCAACCAACTATGGAAAGCTCTGAGCAAAATCAATCAATAAAAGGCACTAATGAAAGTGGATACTTTCACTAATAGAAGAACAAAATTACAGAGTGCTAAGGAAACAAAAATTGCTTTAAACATAATGCAAATATGGGTCAAGATTCATTGGTCCACTCATTGCTGAGACCTAGGTTACTCCACCCTTTTAACATCATTAGATTTAATATTAAAATAAAAGAATGGTATAGATCTAATGAATAAAATAAGTAAATTTAGTATTAGAAATCCAACAAATTCTTGAAATTTCATATCTATCCTTCCTCAATCCCTTCTCCATCCTTCTTCCATTCGGTCTTCTCAAATCTGACCAAGTAGAACAACTATGAAAAGGATATCTGCTACTTGGTTTGTTTGTATTGTACTTCTTGTTTATTTTTGCACATAAAGGCCTAATTTTATGGACGTTATGATGTTGGCAGGTACAAAGGGAAACCTAACCTTTGGCATGAGGTTGCGGATTGCAATTGATTCAGCCAAAGGCATATTATATCTCCATACTGAGGCTAACCCTCCTATATTCCATCGAGATATTAAAGCAACTAACATACTCCTAGACTCAAAAATCATTGCCAAAGTGGCAGATTTTGGACTCTCACGGCTTGCACCACACCTAGATGAAGGGTCTAGACCTAAATACGTGTCAACAGTTGTGAAGGGGACACTAGTAAGTTTGTTTGAGAAAATTTTGGAAATGACTTCAATTCACTGCATGAAGACTGTCATTAAGAAAACTTTCCAACAACATCATTATGCAACAGATTTCAATTATGTAATCACTGGCATTGTAATTAATGGAGGGATGATTTATTATAAGAGTGAGAGTAGTAAATCTGGGTCATTTAACTATATATAAATTATTAAGATTAAAAGTTAATTAATAGTAATTGATGCTCACATTCTCATTTAAAAAGGCTATAAAATTTTTTATTTTAATCTTGACTATTAGTGTAAGATCCAATAGTCAATATTTACTCCTTTCACCCCCACAATCAACCACCCCTCACTTGATCCTCTTGCTGAAATTAAACTTAGTTTACTTCTTAGTTCTTAGAGCCATTACCTAATTATGACCAATGCTAGCTAAAGGTTAGAAAAGGTACTATAACAAAATTTTTCTACAGAGTTGTGTAATGGCGGTGCATTAATCTTGAGCTTGACCAGTACTCTGATGGCACAGACATTTAAAACTTTCAGCGTCAGAAATTTCCTAACTACATTAAAAGCAATGCAATTTAATTACAATATTCCTTAGTTTGTTATTTTCCTTGTAGGGTTAATTGGATCCAGAGTACTTCTTGACTCAAAAATTAACAGATAAGAGTGATGTCTATAGTCTTGGAGTTGTGTTTTTGGAACTTTTGACCGCCATGCCACCGATATCACGTGGGAAAAACATTGTTCATGAGGTACTTGTTTATTGTACTAGTCCAATGAGTTTTATCTTTGGTCACTCAATCACAGCAACTTTATAATATAAAGCTAGTTAATTAAAGGATAGAGTAGATAATAACTTTTCCATAGTGAACTATATGTGTAGTTTTCTGCTTTTTAATTCCAATCTTACAAAGTTTTCGGGTAAAAAAAAAAAGTACTAAACAATCAAAATTTATTGTCAGAATTTTACCAAAATAATGTGATATTATATGTAGCCCTTAATCTTGGCTAATTCGAATGATAACTCTAAGAGTAAAACTACACCTTGTTCCCTAAAAGGTTTGCATTTTTACTTTAGTCCTTGCAAGATCAATTCTACACACTTGAATTCCTCGAAGATTTGCAACATAGACACTTTAGTCTTTAAAAGTTCAATTAAATACAGTTTAATCCTCCAAAGACTTGGCATTATAACACTTCAATCCAAAGGATTAAATTGTTAAAACATAAACCTTTCAAGTAGCAAAGTGTAGTTATACTCTAATTTTAACTAATAATTTTAGTTATGTCACATTGCTCTTTTCAAGTTACACCTTATTTTGTGCTAGTGCTCAGTGGTAGGCCTTTTTCATGATACAAATAGTTTCATTGCTTCAGGTGAATATGGCTTATAAGTCTGGCATGATATTTTCCATCATAGACAAAAGAATGGGTTCCTACCCGCCAGATTGTGTTGAGAGGTTCACAACTCTGGCCCTCCGCTGTTGCCATGATGATACAGACAAGAGACCATCAATGGCTGATGTGGTGAGGGAGCTAGAAAATATTGCTGCAATGCTTCCAATAACAGAAAGTTCTTTCTCAGATATTGCTTCCCATTATGAAAGTCAAGTAGAACCATCAAGATCCTGCTTCATGAGTGAGAAGCAACAAGTGTCTTCATCTTCCTCAAAACTTAGCCTTGTCAGTGGGGATATTTCAGCCATAATTCCACGCTGATGTCGTACTGGTATGTTAAGCATAATCTATTTTGGTTGTTTTTATGCTCAGAGAACCCAAATTTTGTAATTAGAAAAGATTTGGAACTTGGGAAACCATCATGTCCCCAGCCTCTCAGACCCTAGCCAGAACATCATAAGTGAAATCCTCTCTTGTATTGGAACTTATGTGAAGTTTGTTCATAAAAAATAAGATATGTTGCTTTCACAAGGAAATTTTTTCCATTAATTTCACCGAGCAATAGCCTCACAAGATGAAAATCAAATTTTTCCAAATCATGTCTCGTTTTATGTCCCATTAGTCATTTATTGTCATATGAAATTTAAGTAATATGTATTTAATAACTATTTAAAAATTTTAAATGCTATTAAATGTTCGTGTTTCACATAACAAGATGTGATTGGTGGGACAAAAAGATAAAACATGATTTTGAGAACAAGTGATTCTTTCCTTGCATTACATGGCATATAATTTTTTCTTTTAATTGTCAGAGTATCCACCGTTAACTGCAATTACCAATCCCTTCGATGCGGGAGCTCCCTTAAAGGCATAAATCTCTCGATACATGGCATATAATTAGATGAAAAAATATCTTCAAGTGGCGCCATTAAGATAATCCATCAAATCCAATGACTAAGAGGTTAAAAGTGTGAAATCGGACCATCTTTGAATATATCAATTCCATAAAGTTTATGTGCATGTGACAATACCCAGATATTAAATATATAATTTAAAGTAGATTTTAGTCATTATAACTTTGATTTAGTTGTAGTCTTGTAGATTTTAATCAGTCCTACAAAATGGAAACAATGAACTAGCTAGTTATTTCTGTAATCGTAGCTTAACTGATACTTAATTAGCAAAGTGATATGTTGAGTTTGTTGTAGTTGTAATACTAGCAATATTAATGAGTATTGTTGTGCTATATTTTGGAACAATCTGCTGACAGTATCATCTGGGATTCCCACAATTCTCATGCATATTTATTTATATATCTATTTGAAGCCTCAAACATATTTTATGCTAATATATTATTATATATGTAATTTTGAAAATAATTATTAAACTAAATATTCAAAATTGTTTCTCAAACTTTGAAAGTTTTATATTGATTTTCAAAATTGAAAAAGGGATAAATTAATCTCTCTATAAAGGTACATATAGTGCTTTGAATTTTTAGAGACTAATACGAGGGTTTCAAATTTAGGGGTACTAAAATATGTATTTAGTTTTTTAAGTTTGATTATTATTATGAAAATTAAATATTTTTAATGATGTATGAACGAAATTGGAATAATACATTAAAATTATTTTTTAAAAAATATATGAATATTGTATACTTAGATTATTGCACATAGTCAAAAGTAAATTGATCTCTCTATAAAGGTACATACATTGCTTTGAATTTTTAGAGACTAATACGAGGCTTTCAAATTTAGAGGTACTAAAATATGTATTTAGTTTTTTTAGTTTGATTATTATTATGAAAATTAAATATTTTTAATGATGTATGAACGAAACTGGAATAATACATTAAAATTATTTTTTAAAAAATATATGAATATTGTATACTTAGATTATTGCACATAGTCAAAAGTAATTAAGCATATCATAATAAAATATATTATGACATCAAATAAATTTTATGAATATTTTCATAGATAAAATCGATGTGTAATTTATGAAGAAAAAATTCTTCAATTTACCCTTTAACTAAACGTACCTAAGAAATCAGAAGAAGGTTTTGCCCAATTATCAGCATATGTTTTTCTCAAGTAAGGACACTGGTTAAACATACTAAAAAATATGCCACAAAAACAAAACAAAAATTCTAATAACATACATTATTTAGTTTTTATTTTTGGAAAAAAAATTAAAAAGGGACTACTTGTAAAAGTACAAATATCAAAGAAAAATATGGATTTGTAAAAATGCATTAAGAATTCAATTTTAATAATTTTTTGATACACCTCAATATAGGAAATATTTCTTTGATTTTAAGAGTAAAACTCATATGGCAAAAGAAAGTATATGATCTCGTCTATTACAAAATCAAAAGGGTTAAATGATCTAGTCTTGTATCATTGTCATGCACTTTGGTTTCTCCATTCAATTCAAAAATTGCGAAAGACAAAATTCAAAGTTTGTCATATTCCTCCATGCATGTGCCCAACCATGGCTTAAGCTTTTTCTAATGTTACTAATGAGAGCCTTGTTCAATGGACTTTACCCTTACCTCTGATGCTCTGAGGTCTAACTTCAATGCACCATCACGATCATTAAGTTGTTAACCAAGAAATCGGTTAACTATTATCCCATTTCTGACACATGCCAGATGCACAAAAATCATGTCATGTTTAATCAATTTCAGTAGACTAAATTAAAAGGGAAATCTTGTTATTTTCCGATTTCTTTGTGTTTGGGCCATTGGAAATCTACTATTAGTTAACCGATTTCATCTAAATAGAAAAAAAAAAGAGTGCATATGCGTACTTAAATTTTAAAATGTGACAGATGTGTATATAATTTTTTTAATTCTATATCCATAAAAAAAAAGTCTATTTTGTCAATATTTGACATATTGATTCACTAACCTATCTTTATTATCATAAACTAGCGGCTTAATAGGCAATGTTATGCATGTTAACTATATTTAATCATAAATCTCACTATTTTTAAATATATTTTTATTGCTTGACAAATATGCACACATGACTTAATCTTAGCCACTAAACCTCATTACCAGTATTCATGAAAAAATTGAGGGCATTAAAGAAACTCCCTAAATTATAATTATAAGCTTCATTGTCACATGATAATAAAAAAGAGTATTTAAGCCTATTTTGTTATTATTAATTATGTATCTTTTTTTGTCACTGATATTAATGAATTGTTAGTTTAATTTTCATAAACCTCAAAGATATTTTTGTCACTTATATTTAGTGATATTTTTATAAATAGAGGATATAAGATGTAGTTACACTAAATTGAAAAGAAGGTTAGTAGTACTTTTTTTTTACGCTAAAACGGTAAAACCTTATTGTTAAAAGTGGACGGAGAAAATATATCCCAATGGAATAGGTCAATACAAATAGTTGACATGGTTGACGTTTCATTCATAATAGTAGAAAAGGATTGTGAAGCAACATACGAAAAAGCAGTAGGGTCTCTAGAAGCGAAGAACTATTATTGTTGCTCTCTACTCACGTCCAACGAGTGCAATAAGTCCAGCATCCTCAATCTTTATCAGAGATATTCACAAAATTCTTTTTGTTAATGAGTTGAGTACCATAATCACACATAAATTTGGAGACCTAAAATTTGAGTACGGATCTCCTCATTCTAATGAGTACACTACACATAAAATTTTCGGATAATCTCTCTACTATCTTGATCCAGGGTGTATTTGATTTGACGATGAAATGTGGTGGAAATTTTTATGATTGAGTTCTATATAAAATTACACATGAAATTTATCTGTGAAAATTTTTATCCTATTTTTCAGTCGTAACCAAACATGTCCTTAAAAGAGTCGATAGTAAAAACTTGGACACGACCCTCTTATAATTTACATATGAAAAGATTCGTTTAGGTAAAGTTTATTTTTCTTTTAGCTTTTCATATATTTATTTTGAGGTAATATTATACCACCCGAATAAAATAATCAGAACTTTCTACAAAATACATGGTGGTGGTTGGATTAAATGTAGTTGTAGTATTTGCTTATTCATCTAAATGTTATTACTTATAGAGTTATATTATTTGTCCTCACTTAACACGGGACACCGTATCGACTCACTTTTCATTCACCAAGTATGGATTCTATTTGAGTAGGGTTTACATCATATTCAATTATAGATGAGAAGTGAGTCTATGTCAAACAAGTACACATAACATTTTTCTTCTAATATCATGTTATTTAGACATTTGTTTTCTTAGAGAAATTTAAAACCCTGGGTGACACCGGTTCGGCCAAGCACCCCCAGGAGATTTTTATGTGACAAAGCACTGAGATACGCTTTCCTGGGTGACACCAGTTCGGCCGAGCACCCCCAGGAAAGACAAATCCGTGAGGGTATGAGTAGATACAGCCTACCAAAGCGGACAAATTGCTATGCACTAGATGCAAGTAAAGCGTTTCAAAGAAGGTATATCCTAAAATAGGTGATCCTTAGCCCCTTAAACCGTACTCAAGGAGTCAGGATTTTATTATGTTTTCACTTATCCAAATGATAAGTAAAAACTAGTGATGACTAGTTAAGGTATGAGCTCATAACCTAGATGATGTTTTAGGGTGGCCCCATAATGCTAAAGTTATATGATCTAAGTTACAAAGTTGAGCAAAGTTCCACTTGAAAGTTATATGCCATTTGTATGCTTCTTGATGTTATGATTGTGAATTTCTTGTTTAAAGTATTACCATGCATCCATGTTTTGATATATTGCATTCATGATATTAAGATGCATTCTAAAAGGGATGAACCTTGGATAAATTAGTTTTATAAACTTAAATGGGAACTTTATATGCATGCTCACATTTTTATAATAAACCCAAGGTTCCTGAGGATGTGAATGATGTAACCTTAGATAAGAGGTCCCTACTGAGTTTCTTTAGTAAAATTCTCACTTCCTTTCTTTCTCTCTGTCTCTCCCGTCACATCTTCATAGCTCGATGGCGACATTCGTGGTCTACATCGACACACCGACTTGCGAGGTGCACTATGATCTAGCACACGGATCATACCATTTTGAGGGACGCTGTGCTATTCACGTCTTTATATTTGTTGGACATCCCTTCGCACATCCTGTACAGAGCTATCGCTTCTCTCCCATGTCTCCCTATGACGATGCTATGGTTTTTGAGCACGCTCGGACGTGTGACGAGAAGATTCTTCGGACGTACACCGAAGGATCGGCTGCCCACGACTTCTAGGATTATGTGCCTCGATCTCTAGGCTCAGACGATGACCCCTCGGAAGATCTGCTGACGCACATGTATAGTGAGAGCTCCACCCCTACTCCTCAATTTGTGAGAGGAGAGAGCAAGGAGACAATTACGCAACTGAGATTGGCTAGGCGAGTCGAGGTACATCCCCGTCGAGGAGTAAATGTTCAGCCATCACGTGTGTCTACTCTTGCAGCACTACGTTCGTGGATCAGTTTCATTCTGCCTTATCCTGGGTTCCAGTAGCAGATGTTCTAGGAGAGATCTAGTGCACACACTCACTCATCGACTAGGATAAACCTTCTTTTGTTTGAGGTTATCCACCATAGCTGCACTAGGGTATGAGAGTCGTTATGTTTTTTTTGTATCTTTCATTTCCATTGTATTTGCTTCCGCTTTGTATTTTCTTTTCCTCTTGTACTAAAACTAAGCCCCAACATTTGGTGGGCATATGGTTAATATTAATGAAAGTATTTTCCTTTGATGTGTCATTGATTGTTCACTTGTTATATGTTTTTTAATTTGGTGATTATTCCTTACATTTTGCAATGGTTGTTAATGCACGATTATGACATGCACGACTCTCACTTTGCTTTTATGTTTCAAAAAAAAAAATTCACCCATATTTTCCACTAAATATTTTAATAAAAGAATGAGACTAAGAAGTAATAACTTAATGATTAACTAAAATATGTTATAGAGTATTGGGTTAAAAATTAGGATGTTACAATGACCATATTAATATCACATACACAATCATTATTTTCAACAACAACAATAATAATAATAGTAATAATAGTACTAATAATAATAGTAGTAGTAGTAATAATGATGATGATGATAATAATCATAATCATAATCATAATAATCATAATGATTATCATAATAATAATACCAATAATAATAATCATAATAATTATAATCATCATAATGTCGAAATTTTGTGAAAATTTTTATTGGGGAAATAAGATTAAAAGTAATTGTATTGAAAATTTTAAATAAAAAATTTAAAGAACAATTGAATGAGTTTGAAAGTAGAAATTTGTTGTCTTTAAAAAATTGTATGTTTATGATTGTTGAATTCACTGAAATATTTAATGACAAAAGCTCCTAATTTAAGCGAAGATGCTATTGAAATTTTGTGAAAAGTTTTGTTAGAGAAATAACAATAAAAATTAATCGCATTAAAAAATTTAAAGAGCAATTTAATATTTTTGAAAGTAATAATTTGACGTCTTTAAAAAATTATATGTCTATGAGTGTTGAATGCATTGAAATATTTGATGATGAAAGCTCATAATTTAAGCAGAGATACTATCAAAATTTTGTGAAAATTTTTGTTAAAAAAATAAGATTAAAAATAACTGTATTAAAAAAATTTAAAGAGCAATTGAATGTTTTTGAAAGTAGTAAGCTGACATCTTAAAAAAATTGTAGGGTTTATGGTTAGTCACACATGCAATGTTTTCTTCAAACCGGTCATAGATGTACAATATTTTGCATCCTAATATAGGGGTATTAAACTGAAATTTTATAGTGATGTTAAAAATTTATAAGGATAGTATATCAAACATAATAGTTCATTGATGAGCCAAAAGTTAAGCGTCAATGTAATAAGTGCAAATGTGCAAAATAATATACTTCTAAACTCTAGATCTAAAAACATGAAAGCAAGTACACACATATACAAATCACTATTCAAAAAATGTAAATCTATCACAGAAAAATTATAAACCAGTCTACAAATAATTGTACAATGTGTTCATAAAATATATAAACCATTTCTAGAAAATTGTAAACCAATTAAGGATAACTACTAAACATGTTTAGCAAAAAAAATGTAAATCTATGTGAAGAAAAATTATAAATCAATCAACAAAAAGTAATAAACCATGTTTATAAAACATGTTAACTATTTCTGGAAAATTATAAACCAATTAAGGATAACTACTAAACATGTTTAGCAAAAAAAAATGTAAATCTATGTGAAGAAAAATTATAAATCAATCAACAAAAAGTAATAAACCATGTTTATAAAACATGTTAACTATTTCTGGAAAATTGTAAACCAACTGAGCACATGTACTAAACATATTTTGGAAAAAATATAAACTAGTATATAAAAAATTATAAATCATGTTCATAAAACATGTAAAATAGTTCTGAAAAAATTGTATACCAATTGAGGATAGCTACTAAATATGTTTAGCAAAAAAATGTAAATCCATGTGAACGAAAAATTGTAAATTAATTTAGGATAACTACTAAATATGTTCAAGGAAAAAAATGTGAATCCTTAGCTTGTGTAAGAAAATTGTAAACTAGTCCCTAAAAAGTTATAAACCATATTCATAAAACATGTAAATCAATTCTGAAAAATTATATACCAATTGAGGACAACTACTAAATATGTTTAGGAAAAATGTGTAAACCCATGTACTAAAAACTTGTAAACTAGTAGAACAAAATTTGTAAACAATGTTCACAAAACCAGTACAAAAAAAAACTATAAACCACTTGAGGACACCTATTACCAGGTTCACTATAAAATTTAAACTCATGAGCACTAAAGTTGTAAACCACTACAATTAAACCCATAAGCCATACTCATAAAACATGTAAATGTGTTTTAAAAATTGTAAATCAATAGGACAACTACTAAGCATGTTCAGGAAAAAATAGAAACCCATATATAGAAAAATTGTAAACCAGTGCAACAAAATTTGTAAACAATGTTCATAAAATAAGTAAACCAGTATACAAAAAATTTCTAAACCACTTGAGGACAGCTACTACCTAGGTTTATTATAAAATGTAAACTTACGAGTAATAGAGTTGTAAACCACTACAGTAGAACCCGTAAACCATACTCATAAAACATGTAAACCTGTTTTTAAAAATTGTAAATCAATTGAAGATAACTACTAAGCATATTCAGGAAAAAATGCAAACACATGTGCAGAAAAATTATAAACTAATGCAGCAAAAGTTGTAAACTATGTTCATAAAATAGGCAAATCAGTACAAAAAAAAAAAAAAGTTAACCACTTGAGGACAGCTACTATACAAGTTCACTATAAAATGTAAAATCATAAGTAGTGAAGTTGAAAAACCCTACACTAAAACTCGTCAACCATACTCATAGCACATGTAAACAAGTTCTGAAAAATTTTAAATCAATTAAGGATGCTTACTAAACATGTTCAAGGAAAAATGTAGACTCATGTGCAGAAAAATTGCAAATCAATGCATAAAAGGTTGTAAACTATATTCATAAAATATGTAAACCAGTACAAAAACTTTGTAAACCACTTGAGAACAGCTACTACACAGATTCACTATAAAATGTAAACTCATGAGCAGTAAAGTTGTAAACCACTACACTAAAATTTTAAACTATACTCATAAAACATGTAAACCTATTTTGAAAAATTATAGATCAATTGAGGACAGTCATTAAACATATCAGGAAAAAATGACAACTGATGTACAAAAAATTGTAAACTAGAGCACAAAATATTATAAATCATGCTCATAAAATATGTAGACCAGTAGAGAAAAATTGTAAATGTTGTGCAAAATAGTGTAAATCTAACCTAGAAACATGTAAACCATGGGAAGTAATTTATAAACCTTATCTCAAAATTTGTAAAACATTTGGGAGAGCTCCTATCACCACTTACATCTGCAAACTTCTTCAACTCCAAACCTCAAAATCATATAATCAGTACTTATAATCATTGAATACCACAAAAAAGTCATTGTAATTAGTATCCCTAAACCAAAAAACCCTTGAACATGCATTTGCATCAAAGTGAACCAATCACAAACCATTAGAATGCATTCGCTAATAATAAACACTACTTACATTGCAAATGTTATAACACAAACAAAAACACAAACATAGCTCCTAAGAAGAATACAAACAACCAAACCTTACCAGCATGACGCTTGCAACAATGGTGGATGGGATGCGGCTCCAACAACCACAACTTCACTTTCATTGTTAGAGATTGAGATAAACAAGAGGTGCAATCAGTACTGAATGGAGGAACAATGTGCTTTGGATCGTGGATTATTTAAACTACTGAGAGTTGGGAGTGAGAGGGAGAGAACATGGGGATGAATACAGGAAAAGGAATGCATTTGTGGCTTGTTTGATTAACTGAGAGTAGAGAGTGACAAGGGTTCAAATGTGGAAGAGGTAGGGTTGTGGTGGTTTCTATTTCGGAGAGTGACAAGGAGAAAGTGACAACTTGAGCATGTGTGGGTTTTTTTTTTCCTTTTGAATTGTTTACAATTCACCCTCCTTCCCAATTTGTCTTTTTATATCTCATACCTTTCTCATATGCCTATTTTATCATGTAGTGGGTTATAAAAATATGGTGTAATTGTAGAGGTGTGCATATAAGATTCATGAAAAACAAAAAATAAGCTATTTTTAGAAGAATATTTTAGTGAAACACATTTGACATATTAAACCAAATTCAAAGCAGATTGCATAAGATATCACGATAATATGAGGAGAAAGTGAAAGATGGCACCAAAGTTCAACTAAGTACTGACAAAAGATTAATCAAATGATAAGAAACTAAAAATGGAGCTACTGAAATCGATCTTCACACAATTTTATTCTCTGAAATTTATGAAATATATTTTAGAAGGAGAAATTTAGAAATCAAGTATGTTATTCAAGTGCCAGAAAAGTAAACTGAAATTGCGATCAAACAAGCAGCTATGGGGAAAGAAAATTCATGATCCCAAAATGAATAGTCTAGATTAAAAAAAATGTCCAAGCATAAAAAAATAAATGTATTTGATTCATAAAGGTTTTCCTGATCGTATTATAAGAAAAAACCATAGAATTTTCAATAAATGGTGGTGTAGGAGTCACTGGTTTCTTCAATTCTGTAGCTAGTATGAAGTACCAACAACCAAGCCTTAAGCCATTGAAGCAAGTTTTGGATGGTGAAATATCAATACTAAGGGAGTGTGATTAGAGGTAAAAATAGGCAATAAATAGAAACTTATCCATGAAAAAGCTTATAAGATTCATTGGCATGCTGAAATCGTATTCATTGCAATAGGTTATCAAAATTATATAGTACAAAATTACAGCTGAGGTATATTAAAAACCCACTATGCTGCCAATAATAAACTCAAATCAAAAACAAATTTAAGATATGTCAACACTTGAGCAAAATGAGCTTTGGAACAAATTAAACACCAAGTCAAACGTGAACACCAGAGATAATTGTTGTAATAAATTAAAAATTGAAATGCACAATTTTCTAGAGAAAATTTTCTAAAGTTGAATCCAATTCTTCTTGATATCCCTATCATATCGTCCGACTTTTGATGTCTAAAATTGAATATAAAATTAGAATTTGGAATTAAAAATAATAATTCGATAAATAAATTAAAAAATTCTTACTGTCACAACCTAACTTAGGTTATGACCGGTGCATAGGGAACACCTTCCCCAGCAAACCTTAAAACACTAAACTTTCTAGACAAATGACAGAGTTTCCTCTGTTTTTCGGACATTTCACAAATGAAAATATAACCTGCAACATTTATAATTTAAATTCCAGCAAATGGGCATCAAGCATTCTTAGAATGCGCCCTTTTAGCATATAATGATATTTCAACATAGTCCGGCCATAATACCAAATTAGTTTTCAAACTCTAGTAAGCATAATACAACATATAGCTTAAACATAAAACCAGATTAAATTTACATATCTTTTCATAACTTAAATTACATAGCTAAGTAATGAGATTTCAACATAAGCATAACATAGATCCAAGGGCCCTGTCTATGACATATGGAGCAACTGACAACTAGCAGGTTAAAACAAAATGAGGGTTCTAACAAAAAAGGCCGTTACAAAAAGGCTCACCAACTTAGTATTGACTAGAGTTGTGCCAGAGGAACATCAGAACTAGCACTAGCACCTGTATCTGAAAAAGGTGAAAAGACAACGGGATAAGTTTTGTAACTCAGTGAGAGATAGAATATTCGTAATTTACTAGATGCAAGCAAAAAACATTATAAACATAATAACATATATGTAACCTTCAAAACTTTATTTCTAAGCAATATCTCAAAAATAATTAATAAATACCCTTTCTTATATTTTCTTCAATTCCTTATTCTCACATAAAACTAATTTCATCGTCAAATACTCAAATACCCATGAGGGTTATATAAGAAGCATAAATTTTATTTGGGGAGTAATCTCAACCCATTTAATGTTCTTTTAAATTTTTATCTCACCGAGAGAAACTATGTGCACATAGGTCGTTACATCTCTTCGCTACGGCAAGCGGTAATGCCATCATATCTCTTCGTTATGGCAAGCGGCAATGTCATTATATCTCTTCGCTATGGTGAGTGGTAATGCCGTTATATCTATTTGCTACGGCTAGCGATATTGCCATTAATTCTCTTCGCTATGGCAAGCGGTAATTCCATCTTAGAACCCACCATGGTTTTTCTTAAATTTTTATCAAACACAATTTATAAATCTACAATTCAATCTCCATATTAATCAAACTTTACAAGTATTAAATATCATAAACTTTTCCAATGCACATTGAAACAATATATAGCAAAATCATGACATTATAAAATCAATAAAGAGAGTTAGCAATAATTTCACTCAAATCATCAATTCATATGTAATAATCATCATATTTAAGAAAATCAACAAATCAAACTAACCAAACACAAGAACATCAAAACCTTCACACTTTATTTCATAAATAATTTTCAATTCAAATTCATAATTTCTCAACTAACTTCATGACTATTTATGAATAAAATTCACTAAGTAAATATAAAACACTTTAATAGCATCTTTATAACTAAAATTGATTACGTAAAAAGTAAACTACAGATATACTATCTACTCACAACTATTGGTTCAAAGAACCGAAGAACACTCTACTGATGCCACCAATTCAATGTTGATGCCCGATTGCTCTACCTCTCTAGAAACAACACAATATTAATATTTGTGAGCTAATTATGCCATCAATTAACATCAATTAGCCCCAATTCACCAAAAACCTCAAATTCAAGGGTTCAAGAAACCTAACAATATCCCTAAAATAATTAGAAACTTTAACAATTTAAATAGAAGAGTTTAGAAGCTTATTTACCACTTGGAGAGTAAAATTGGTAAAGAAAATCACTCCAACATCTTCCAAGCTTCAACCTCTTTCTAATGGAGTTCAAGAGAGAAAGTGGAGGTAGAGAGAGAAGGCGCGGTTATGATGTTGGAAAGGAAGAGGAGATGATGATGATGGAGGAGGAGGTGATGTTTCTTGAAGAAGAAAGCAAAGAAAATGAAGAAGAATAGGAGAAAGTGAGAGGGATGATGTGATATCCCAAATAAAGAAATTATAATTATTTTGAATTATTATTATTATTATTATCAAGTGCACCTAACACTAATATTATTTAACATTATAATTACTAAGTGTGGTTAGCATTAATATTAGTTATTACTATTATTAAGTCTAGATATATGCCACTAATATTATTAATTATTATTATTACTAAGTGTAGCTAGCATTATCATTATTATTATTAAGTGTACCTAGCATTATTATTATTTAACATTATAATTACTAAGTGTAGCTAGCATTAGCATTATTATTATTAAGTGTACCTAGCATTATTATTATTTAACATTATTATTACTAAGTGTAGTTAGCATTATTATTATTTAACATTATAATTACTAAGTGTAGTTAGCATTAATAATATTTATTATTATTATTAAGTGTAGACAAATAGCACTAATATTATTCATGATTATTATATTTGTGTATAAATATATGAGTGTAGGAGTGTGTATGTGTAAGAAATGTTTAGTTTCATTTTGCTAAGTTTTGCTTCCACCTCCTCTAAATCAAACCTCCTCTAAACCAAATCTCGTCTTGGCCGAACTCATCTCTTGTCAAGCTCATGATCTTCATGGCCGAGCTTCAGTGAGCCTAGCTAATCCTCTCTTGGGACGTTGTGACGCTCCTTTCTTTTTATCTGTGAGATTGGTTATTTGTACCATTCCAATACTTCAGAGTAAAGTTATTAGTAGAAGCACACTCACGACTACCAACGGTGAGTGGGTTTAAGCTCATAATCATACTTTTGGTCATTATTAATATTTTTCCATATTATATAAATTATTTATGAAATTTTAGAATGATTTATGTCAAGAGAATATATTGTTATAATTATGCCTGTTTTAGAAATATTATTACTTTTACAGTTATCATGAAAATTAATCATTTTAGCAAAACACATGGGACCATAATTGATACCTTGCGTGTTATAGAATATCTTTTTCCTAGTTTATGAAATTGTGAGACCTTAGTTTAATGTTTACAGTAGATATATTAATTATCATGTTTTTAGACTATGTATTTCCTATGAAGATTTTAGAATATTAGATATGATTTATTTAAAGTATTGAATAAAGTATAATTCATAACAATTGTCAAATACATATTCTATTGATTATTGAAATCATTATGTCTACAAGCTGGTGATCCCTTGGGCATGATTTTAGAATCTCAGTTATGCTACAGTCAAATTGTTAGAATTATATGAATTCAGAGCTTTTATATTCAGAGCTTTTATATTTATTTGGTTTATGAACAAATTATTTTATATTAATTAGTGAGAAACAGATCAACAAGTTAATGGCTGCAGGATTGATCGTTAACCTTGGTACCAAGTGGTCCGCTAGAGGACTAGCTCACCCACAATAAGGAACCTAGTGAGGTGTCCATTTATGGGACTTAGTTAGGTGCCCATCAGATTAGCCATTGGCTTAGATTTAACTATTCATCTCAGATAATTATGTATAGAATAATTCATGTTTCTCTACTAGTTATTGCCATAGATTAAGTTAAATTATATGTAATTATATATGTAATATATTTCACATCAGTTGCATGTATATGTTATGTATTTTGTTATTGTCCCGTGTTGGTTGTGAGTGGAGGCTCGCTCACTGAGTTTTGATGAACTCACCCCTCTCTTTTCCTTTCCCTACAGATACAGCTACAGTTTCAATTGTACCACATGATCCTCAGTAGTTGTGCTACAGCTTCCTTGGTGAGCTTCGCTTTGGAGTGGAGCTTATTGTCAATTATGTCAGTCTAGTAGTGCTCCAATAAATTGTGTAGGCAGGATCCCCGGACATGCATGATATATTTTTAGAATTTCTATTAATTGTTTTGTTATGTTTGGCTTTGGCCTAGAATATGGATTTTATGCAAATTTATGTTCAGAATTTATATTTTGAGAACAATTTCATATTATTGAAGTTTTAGTTGAACTTGAGATATTTTGAATAAATTTGGATTATTTATGCATATTAGTCGATTCACGTTACA
Organism: Dalbergia cultrata; assembly: GCA_031216105.1. Lineage (NCBI taxonomy): Eukaryota > Viridiplantae > Streptophyta > Magnoliopsida > Fabales > Fabaceae > Dalbergia > Dalbergia cultrata. The sequence goes on from CM062353.1 coordinate 48,653,951, forward strand.
GAGGCTTAGTGGACTCCAAATCCTCACGTCTGGCCACACTGCAATGGGTGGGTCGTGACAGATGAAAAGAAACGTGAGAGGAAGAGAGTGAGGGAGTGTGTTGTGGGAGTTGAATCAAGGAAAGGGGAGGAAGAGTGAATAAAAAGAGAGAGAGGATACTAGAGTGGTCTATACCACTTGAGGTGCACGGTGGTCCTCACTTCATTTTTTTTTCTTTTACGATTCTCACACTTACATACACACAAATTTAACAACTCACGTTTAGATACACTCACAATAAAGATTATGAAATCCACAATCAAATGATTATATTTTAAATAAAGTTTGATTAGACCATTCTATTTTAAATATGTCCAAATTTGGGTTTAGGAGACTTTTTTTTTTTTTTTTACATATGGTTTTTGAGTGGTGTATTTACATCAATATGATATTTTGACAAAAAATTTACACAATATGGCACTTTCAATATAGAATCCGCCAAAGGCCAATTCAATACTGAATCCATCTTTCAATAAAAAAAATATTTCTGTACTGAATCCGCATTGAATTCAATGTAAAAAATATTATTTTGTTGCATACGCCAATGGCGGATTCAATAAAATAATATTAAAATAAAATCTCATCAATAAAGTCAGACTCAGAATCCACTAAAATAATTTTTTTTTATTGAATCTGCCATTAGCGGATTCTAAAACACCATATACAAGTAACTTTATCTATTTTATCATATTAGTATAAATCACCTATATAAATACTATATATAAATTATTTTTCCTTAAAATTGTATTCACACAGTAAATCTCTCAAACAAATTTACATTGACCGAGGAGGCGGCCTCCCCATTTCAAGAAAATTGAGCACCGGTCGACCGAAGAAAAAAAAAGAAAAAAGTAAAAATTGATCACCGGTATTCGTCCAACCTTATTATTTCAAGCTCAAAAGATCCTACTCATAAAACACATGATCCTATTATCCACTTTTTCTCTCATCTTATTCTCTCTCGATCGCATGGGCACATAGGTGTTTACGTCCACATGTGTTAAAATATAATTAGCCGGTATTCATACAAAGCAATTCTGACCGAATTGCTCTCTGCTATGAGCACAAGCCCATACAGACGTAGCCCGTGCCTTCGTCTCCTGGAAGGATGCTTAACCCAAAGCTTAAGCATGAGAGAGCTGAAGCAAATCCACGCCCACGCGATCACCCAAGGCCTTGCTCGTTTCGCCTACGTCTCCAGCAGAATCTTAGCCTTCTGTGCTCAACACCAGCGCGGCGATTTGAGCTACGCAGAGACCCTTTTCACTCACATGCCTATCCCCACCCTCTTCGATTGCAACTCCATGATAGCGGCTTTCTCCCGAAACTCGCAATTCCACAAGTCATTCTCCGTTTTCACCCTAATGCTCAACACTGGCGTCCGTCCCAACTCTCGCACCTTCACCGCGCTGGTCAAAGCCTCTGTCACCTTATCTCTGCTCGAACAGGTCCACGCCCACGTGGCGAAATTGGGGAGTTCTTCAGATGCTTATGTCGTGAGCTCTGTTATTGGCGCGTATTCTAAGCACGGGGAGGTTCGAGTTGCTCGTCGCGTGTTTGATGAAAGTTCCGACAAGAATAATTTGGTTTCTTGGACGAGCCTCATTACCGGGTACTGCAGTAACGGTTTGGTCAACGAAGCAAGGGACTTATTTGACGCCATCCCTCAGAGGAACGATGTTTGTTACAGCGCAATGGTGTCTGGGTATGTCAGGAACGGGTGTTACAACGAGGGAATTGACCTTTTCCGTGAGTTGAAGAGTTGCGCCAATGTGAAGCCGAACGGCTCTCTTTTGGTGAGTGCCCTTAACGCCTGCGCTGCTGTGGGCGCATTCGAAGAAGGCAAATGGATTCACTCTTACATTGATGAACATGGTTTGGACTATGAACTCGAGCTCGGCACTGCTTTGATTGATTTTTATGCGAAATGCGGGTGGGTACATGCTGCGAAGAAGATATTTGATAGCATGCCGGTTAAAGACGTTGCTACTTGGAGTGCTATGATTCTTGGTTTGGCTATTAATGGAAAGAATCGGATGGCCCTTGAGCTTTTTGCTAAGATGGAGAAGGTTGGACCCAAACCCAATGCAGTTACTTTCATTGGAGTTCTCACTGCTTGCAACCACAAAGACCTGTTGAGTGAAGCATGGTGGTTATTTGAACATATGAGTAAAAGATATAGCATCCTACCATCCATTGAACACTATGGATGCATGGTTGATATTTTGGCCCGAGGTGGACAAATCAAAGAGGCCTTAGCTTTCATTGCTAGTATGCCGATGGAACTGGACGGAGCCATATGGGGGTCTTTGCTCAATGGGTGCCTGATGCATTGTGATGTTGAATTAGGACATAGAGTCGGGAAGTATTTGATAGAATTGGAGCCTCAGCATAGTGGAAGGTACGTCCTTCTGGCAAACATATATGCAAGTATGGGTAGGTGGGAAGGTGTTTCCGAGATAAGAAAATTGATGAAAGAAAGGGGAGCGCCAGTCGTTTCTGCTTGGAGTTTCATAGAAATTGGCCAGTCCATCCACATGTTTTTTGCGGACGATAAGTGTTGTTCTTATTCAGAAGAAATCTGTAGGGTCTTAAGCCACCTGGGAAAGGGACTCGAGGATTTTTCTAGAGCTAAGGGCACTCTTTTTTTCGTTTGAAATAGTGTAACTTCGAAGGCATAGATTTCAGACTTAAATTGCGCATCGGCTTTGGAGACATTTTGAGTGAAAACATCAGCATCTTGTAGGATTACAAAAGAGTTCATACTGTGAAAGCTGATGTCTGCTTCCTTTTTCTCCCCTTTTTTCTTCTCATTGACCTGTTCATCTGTGCATTCTGGAATTAAGTGTTGCTTCTGAAATTTGAACACGTCATTCTTTATTTCACTTCTAAAAGTCGTTGTTGAGACTGCCACCATGTCCACATCAAGCCAAACTAGTTTTCTATTGTGAAAATAAATATAGGTTTGTTCATTGTTGTGTGACCACACCATGCTGCTGCCCAAATGAAAACCCCTCCTGCTCAGTCACGGCCACAGCCACTTCTTCCAGTGGATGTGTTATGGAATCCGATCATGGCTTCTTGTAGAACCTGCTCTGCAGTTTAGATGTTTCTGATTCTTGCAAATCCATCATCTCTGACCCACAGTTGGTGAAACTGCAACTTCAAAGTTCACCCAACAATGCCATCATATTAACATTAGAAAACTTCGAGGATAGAAGTTATATCTGCTTTTTTTGCTCTTTGCTTAATAGCTCATCATCCACCATTTCTGAAGATGGTTGGTACCTACTGCTGTACAAGCACTGACTGTTAGGTTCCTGCAATGGATTGGTCTGTTTGCTTGCTCCTGTGCACTGGTTGGGAAATACAATCGATGGATTATAGGCAATGGCTCTAGTTTCGGAACCCGGCTATGGAGATGAAATCTGAAAAATCACCGAGTTTACTTGTCAACTGTGCATCTATGCATTGGGCACTTATAGGTTTGGGTTTGGCTATGGTAATTCGAGTGACACTTACAAGGTGGTGAAGGTCACTGTGGATGAGAACTAAGGAGGATTCAAAGGAAACTGGGTGAAACTTTCTTGCATGGGTGGTACTTGTTGGAGAAACTTTGAAATACTTTCCTCCTTTTCCCATTCAAATCCAATGAAGGAGTATATATAGGGACACTCTTAATTCGTTTGCACTCTGCAACTTCACTCTTGGTTGTAAATGGATGCTGTTAATATTCACCAAGTAGTAATTGTTTTCCTTGATCTAGGAAGGAGAGATACATGCAATTGTTGCTGGTGGATGTTCTTGATGGAGTCCCCCATGTTGAGTCAACTATTGGGGTCTTGATTGACTGTTTGTTTGTCACTTTGTCTTTCTCATGAGAGAACCATTTTTTTAGGGTTTAGGGTTTAGAATAGAGCCCATTTTTGTTTTGTGGTTTAGAAGACAACCCATTTTGTTTTATGGAAAATGAAGGAATTTGGAGTTAAGAAGTCTTGGACTTAATTGGTGAACATCATATTCAAATTGATTGCTCTCCAAGACTCCAATCCATACACTACTGATTGCATATCTGAGAATGGTCGTGTTGTAGTGCTTGCAAACAATGAAAATTTGGGCAACTTGCAAGGATTGCACTCAAAGCTTGGTTCTGCTGTTGTCAAAATATGTTTGGTTGCAACAGTTTGCATACATGAATATATGGTAAATCTTGTACATTGTTTTAAATCATTGCCAATTCATGTAGGGATAGATAAATGCAAGGCTAATAGTGTAAGCATTTTTTACGGTGCCTTAGTCTGACTAATTTGTCAGATTATTTTACTTGCTACTGTTAACGGTTGGCTGGAATCCTACAGAAATTTTTTGGGACGGATCAGAGCGATTTTGTGCACTTATGCACATTATGCTTGCTTTTTTATTTTCTTTTTATTTATGCTTGGATATTTGCTGATTACTGTTGCTCTTGGTTGATAGTATACTTATTTTTACTGTATGAGCTCTTCTATTTTCTCCCTAATTGAATCTTCAGTCTTGACTTCATTTTAATGGAAGTTTGATTAAATTTTATGGAATATTTTATGCTGGTCAAAAATAAAAAAAACTTTAGTAGAAAGGCTTATCAGTTGTTTGGATGCTGGATTTTTCCACTTTCACCTCTGTTTAGCCTTGGTCTTCTAAGTTGTACCTTTTGAGTTTTAAACTTCATCGAATTGTTTTCTTAATCCTGATACTGGTTGTTCTGTCAGAAAAAAATAATTCTGCTACTGTTTCAATTATAAATCTGCCCCAGCTTCGAGAAATTGGTGCATTGTTGAGGTTGTGTGGAGGAATAGGAATGGTAGGAAGAAAGGAAATTAAAACGAGCATTTTGTAGCCGCATTTTCTGTTTCAGTTTGAAGGGTCTTGTCTGTTTGATGCATTTGTTGCCTCGTGATGATAAATTTCTTTTAGTTACTTTTGGGAACAATAGTAGCAATTTTCTGCCTAACAGCTATGCTGTTTTTTTTTTTTTTGGCTGAACAACAGCTATGCTGTTTTACAAAACACTTGTGTAATGGTTAACGGAAGACTTGATCTCTTAATATGGAATCTGGGTGCATTTTTATAGAACTATTTCTCCCAATGTCATTGAGAAAAGTTTATAAATTAAAAGGTTTACTGGCTGTTTTCTGGGTGTTTACTAGTGAACATTTTTTTGCTGCAATACTTTATGTGATGTGGGAAATGTTAGCTCCAGAACTTTTCAAAAGTTTGCTTAAGTTTTGAGTGACAATAAAATAAATTTTGTTAAAATATTTTTAAAAGTAGACTAGCAGTTTACTTCAATTTTTATAGCATTTAATACAACCATTCTCGTAAACATACCAATTCAAACGAGTTATTTTTCACATTATCATGTTTTAATATGATTATAATCTAATTCAGAGATTCAAAACCTTAATAATGTAAAAGATAGTTCTAAGAGTGAATCCATGTATGCTGAATACACAAGAAAGAAATTTTGAGATTAGAAAGCAAGTTAAGATCTTTAGAAAATGTGTCATGCATTTAGAAAGTGCTACTCAATGAAGAAATCCATCTTTTTTTAAAACAAATCATGATTACAGCCTTCAATCTTGATGAGAAGATTCCTATTAAGCTCAGATTGAAGAAATGAATATCAACAAGAAAATAAAAAATTGAGAGAATTTATCTGTCACGACCCACCTAGGGAACGTGATCGGCACGTGAGAAATTAAGTCCTCACGGAAGCCTCTGGAAACGTATCTGACTAATATGCATATAGAAATAAAATATATTTATAATATATCCAGTTTAACTAAATTCCATAAATATAATAATATCTCCAACATAAATCCTGAATATAAAACTACATAAGATCTATAATATGGGCCGAAACCAAATATAATTAATAAAATAGCTGATATCTATAAAATAATCAAAATCATATTATGCATGTCCAGGATCCTACCACACAACTGCTGGAGCACTACTAAACTAACATAGCCTATAATAAGCTCCACTCCAAAGCGAAACTCACCAAAAGAAGTTGCAGCACTACTGGGGAGGATCTTGTGGTGCAACTGAACCTGTAGCTGTATTTGTAGGGGAGGAAAAGAGAGGGGTGAGTTCATCAAAACTCAGTAAGTGAGCCTCCACTCACAACTCACATGGGACAACAACAAAAATATATAATATATACATGCAACTGTGTAAAGCATTTTATATATGTATATATCTAATTACATATAATAATGAAAATAATAATTTGACTAAATCCATGGCAACAACTAGTAGAGAAACAGAAATTATTCTGTACATAAATATAATCTGAACTTGGTAGCTAAATTTGAGCCATTGGCTAATCTGATGGGCACCTAACTAGGTCCCATAATGGACACCTCACTAGGTTCCTTACTGTGGATGAGCTAGTCCTCTAACGGACCACTTGGTACCAAGGTTAATGATCAATCCTGTAGCCATTAACTCGTTGTTCTGTTTCTCACTAATTATTGGCTAAAAATAATAGCAACAAATTCACTGTTCATACAATACTGAGGTTCATGAATTTTTCTGACTGATAAGACAAATCTAAATCATACATATAGCAAATATGGTCCCATGAGCTTTCTAAAATGATAATCTTTCATGATAAATACAAAATAATAATCTTCTAAAATTTCTATAAATCATAAAAGTATAATTTCTAGTCATAAATCATTCTACAGTTCCATAAATAATTCATATAATTCATAAAAGCATAATTTATGAGCATAAATCATACTAAAATTCCATAAATAATTTATATAATATTGGAAAAATACAAATAATGACCAAAAGTATGGCCATGAGCTTAAACCCACTCACCGTTGGTAGCCGAGAGTGTGCTTTCACTGACAACTTGACCTTAGGGAGTTGGAATGACACCGGTAGCTGTCAAACAATACAATAAAGACATAAACAATTTAATTTATTTGCCCAAACTAAGTTTGGGATGATAGGGAGGAAGAATGATGAGAGAAAACCATGCCTAACAATACCCAAACTCACAAACTAGATAAAAGAGAGAAAGAATTGACTAAATTCCATGAAGATCACTTACTGGAAGAGATTGATTGGAGAAAATTGAGAGAAACCAGTTTTTCTCTCTAGGAAAAATTCCTTGGCAGCTAGGATTCTTAGAAAAATATTTTGGAGTAGTATAATGTATCAAATATATACTAAGAGTGCAAAACACAAACCCTAAAACGGCGTAACCCGCGTCTCACATACGCCAACAGCGTCTGTGAGCTTTCCTTACTTTTGTCTCAAACCCTTTTTTTTTTTCTTTTTATACATAAATATATTATTTTATTTTTATTTTTCTTTTTTAGGACGGAACACAGCCGTGTCTCGAACTTACATATGTAAGTATACATTGGTAATAAGCAACATGCATCGCTAATCTTATATATAATATTATAATAATAATAGTGACACTCGAAATTTGTAGCATATGTGCATTTCCATGCATATGTTACCTTTATAATATTAATAATAATAATTATTATAATTATAATATGAACGCTGGCAAGGTAGGTTCCATGCTTTTCATATATATATATATATAAACTAATATAACCTATATAATTACCCTTGAAGTACTAATAATAATAATACCAATAGTAATAATAAATTATATATCACCGAAATTTATATTTGGGATATTACATTATCAGAAAGCAGTCATTCTCAAAAACTATGCACTTTGTTAAAAAAGTGGGAAAATTCAAATTTTAAATTAAGTCAACACCCAAAAAAGGGATTGACAGTGACATCTCACTTTTTCACTTGGACTGTCCCAGATTCTAGATGAAAATGTTAAAAAAACCACGAATAAAAAGTAAAAAGTAATTTCTAAAGCTTTACTCAGAAACCATATGTGACAACTGTCTCTGAAACTATTAAAAGGTAGCTCTGACACAGTCAAACTAGTCTTCTAGATTGCTTTTCCCAACACAAAAAAGAATATCTACACGTGTCAAAAGGAAGCTAAATCATGGGGCAACGGTTTGATTTGAAGATCAAGTATAAAAGGATGTCATGTGCTTACAACTCAAGACTTTTGTAAGACTTATGACAGATTCTAAGAATGCAAAAGCCCAAATCCCTTTTTCCTCTTCTGTAAAGCATATTACATCTTATAATCAGTATCTGCTTTTGTAAAAATATTCTTTCTAAGTTCTCATTAGATAACATCTTCTTCTTAGGAAGAATTGTTAGAAAGAAGTCATTCAAGTTTTCAGGTCATACATTGTTTCATTCAAAGAAAAACTTGAGTGTTCATTTGTTGGGAAGAACCAACTTTAAACCAAATCATTGTACTTTGATCCGTTTGTGATTATTGTAAGGTTAGTTTAGAGAGGCTAGTCAAAAACTATTTTGAAATGACAATAAATTGGAACTACTGGTCACGGGAATAGCTTGAGAAGGCTATATAAAGACTATCATTCTTTCTGTGGGTTAAGAAAGAGATTTAGTGAAACTTAACAGGTTGTTGAAAACTAGATGTAAGGAAGGTTTGCTGAACCTGTATAAAAATCATTGTGCAGTATCTCTCTACTCCTTCTTATCTCTTTTATATTCAGCATTTGAGATTTACTATTATATATTTTTGAAAAACACTTTTAATGAGCTTCTAAGTTTTCACTTAGTTTAGAAAGTTACTTTCTAAATATTACTAACAAAAAATTCCCCTACCTTCAAGTATAAACTTGATAGATTTTGTTTAAGTTATTTAAAAGACAAAATAAGTTAAAGCACGATTTAATCCCCTCTTCTTATGTTAATTTCAACCTATAGGAATAATTTTCTTCATTAAAGTGTTGCTATGGAATATGGAAGGCCAAGATTGTGGTGTTATGGGTAAGTTATGATGCATTACACACCAGACATTTAGTTACATTGACTGAGTGTGGCTAAATGTATAGTACGTGGCCTTAGTTTACTTGCTGCACCGACAGAATCCTTAATTAGCTTATTCTAGCAAGTAAAAAAATCAAGCTATAGACATGATCAATCTTACGAAATATGTGATCCATATGATTTCTAGATGGTTTAAAAATTAAAATATTTGGAGATATCGCTTACATTACTTCCTATTTGGGCTTGATATATATTGATCATATATATCTATACACCCACACGGTATACAAGTGGTGGAATGGATGATTTGTCTTCATTTCTTAGTTTCTCGTCCATGTTCTCGAAAATATTCAATTTAGATTGTAGACATACTACTAGAAGAAGTTTCTACATTTTATCTGAAAGATGATATACCTTTTAAAAGAAAATTTTTGCATGTCCCAACTTCATTTCTCTTTGTTTGCTTGCAATCCTGACTGGCCTATAAATTTCCTTATTTCTCCCATTGGGCATTTTAGCTTCCCCTTAAAGCTAACATGATGGCAAATTATTTCGGTACTATCATCTTCCATTTCTTTTAAGTGTTTCAGACTTTACTTTTCGCGTCAATCATTAACTTCCTTAGTTGTGTTTTTCTTTTCCTTTTACCATTTCAACCCCATCTTTCATCCAACCTTTTATATTTCCTTTCATCCATGGTGATGCAGAAGTATGGCTAGATCGGTATCACAAGATTGAGATGTGAATCACAATGGACATGGGCAACTTAAATAGATTTCAGCAACTGAAGGCGGTAGCTGCGGTGGTGCCATAACAAAACCAAAAGATGTTTTGTTGTAGCTATTTACTAGCAATTCTAGAAACCGCCAGTAACAAGATCATTTGTCACTTTTCTAAACTACCAGAAATTTTTTTAAAATGTCTAACAACTTATGTTGATAATAAGGAGATACGAGTAGTCTCAACATTTTTCTCATCCTTCACTTTGACACGAAACACCTTCTCCCCTCTTCCGTCGCCACTAAGTAGATTTTCATCCCCGCCAGCACTTTCAAGTAGGATCTCGCTATTGTGTAGCATGACCTCTACTATCACTATTGACCATTGTTGGTTTATGCATCCTATTAGTGATAACAAATATTATTATGAACCTATTGATATGTTTGCTTAAGTGTTTCAATGCTATTATATCTAAAATTAAGCAAAGAATTTAGAATATCTCCAACTCAGGTAGGAGACCTTCAGACCATCAGTGATGTGCGGTTTGAAGAGCAAAATATACGCTGAAGTAGCAACTACACATTGGATGAAGAATGATCATATCTCAAAACCAAAATATTTGAATATTGCTTTATTTTTTGAATGAGAATAAAGGACAATGAAAATTTACAAAGTTCTAGAAGAAAGAGAAGAGGCAAAGCGATGAGGACAAATGGCACAAGGACAAAAGCCTTTATGGTGTAGATGCTGCCACCACACGAGGAAAGGACAAGGGCTAGCTAGCCCATCCTATTGCTCTGCAATTGTTCAAAGTTTTTTCCAATTTAAGAAAACAGCGGGCCTCAAATCATCTTTAAGAAAAAGGGCATAAAAGGAGTACATCATTCCAAGAAAACACTCTACCTAGAGATATTCTCCTTTTTCTTCACTATTAAAATCATTGTCTACATCTTTTTTGAGAAATCATCATTTTCTGTTTTCCATTGAATATTACCTTTGAGAGGAAACATAATCATATATTTACAAAAGGATGGTTGTTAGCAAGGCTATGAGAGAAAAGCCATTAGTGAGTTTTCATAGTAGGGACTAGGTTTCTTTGTTACTGATGTTTGAGCTTTGAGAGCACATTTGAGTGATTGGGAATTTTGATTGATTCTTGTTGATTTGTAATCTTGGTTATTTAGTGGAAATCCTACCTTAGGATAGATACTGGATGTAGGTTCTAGAAATAAAGAATCGAACTAATATAAAAACATTGTGTCCAGCTCTTCCTCCCTAATATCTTATTTAATTCTTATCTAAATTCTTCAACTTTGATTTTCTCTAAAAAAAAAATATTTTTGAAGGTGTCAAAATCATGTTGTTCTTTAAAGAGTAACAAAATCAAATCACCTTTGATAGTCTAAAGAGTAACAAATATTCTTTCTCTAATTGTTCTTATTCATGCATAAGTTAAAAGAATTTTTTGGGTTGTGCTGCAAAGTCTCCAAGACGAGGAGGAGATCTTCCTTCAGTAAATCTTTGGAAGATTGCATTTGGGCTCTTGTTATTATCAAATCAATATAAACTACATGTTGCTGTGTCATTATACCACAAAGAACTCCACCTCAATGGGCCACATCGCCCTCTTTCTCTCATTTCATTATCCACTTCCCTTTGCAACATAAAAAAATCTTGAAATATGTCTGGGCCATCTCCATTTCTTACACGTATGTCATTTTGGGCCACATTAGTCACTTCCACATTTATTTTTCTATCCCTATCTCTCTATAATAAGTAAACCTAGTCATATATTTGGGCCATTTTCCTCACTTAGTCACCTACAAATTTGAGCCCACACTTGATTTAAACCCAAACACACAACTGCTCTGCTCTAACCTTATCCCTTCACCATCGTAAATCTTGTACTACCTCTAGAAATTTTACAACCGACTACATCCCTTCTTATTCTCTTATAGCTGTTAATTTTTCAAAAATGAAACCTCATCACTCACTTCTCTTCTCAACTATATTTATTTTGTTCACTTCTACTCCTATTCTATCAATGCCTCATAACTAAACCACCATTTCACCTTCTTTACACTCACTTACATACTATTTCTAAAACTTCTCATCCTCTCCAAACATCACCATCATTACCCCGAAACAAAAAGTATGAGAAAAATAAAGGCCCCTATATGAGAGAATCCAAAGCCAAAACATGGCTCATACCAAGGAGTCCATTCAATGAGAGAAAATGAAACACAAATCTGCTTCATATGAAGAACGAGCTTCACCCATCTCCAATAAAAGGAAAAGGCTATGTTCCAATAGAGCAAATGGTAAGCTTAAGGGTAATGACTTTATTCCCCTTAGTTGTTTTCCAACCATGAGCCAACATTGTTTCTATTTGAAGAACATTTACCAAAAGACTCTAACTCCTTATCGAGTTAATCTAGAAAGTTTCAAAGAAAAAGAATATGATTTCCCATATCTTTTTCAAAGACTTTCAAAGACAACGCTGGCATGCTCTATTTGATATAAATGAAAGGATCTATCCCTCTCTTGTGAAAGTATTTAATACAAACCTTGCATTTCGTGATGGCTGCATCTTCTCTTTTATGAAAGACAAAAGCATTTTATCAATCTTTAGACCATCAAAGATGTACAAGATATTTCAAATCATAGTACAAGAATTTTTCATTCATTAAAATGGCTTGGCCATGATCAACTAACCATTCCTTATGATGAAGTGGTTTCTACAATATGTGATAATTTGCATCTTCTGTATGAAAATCTCCCAACACATGGTGTAGTTGGACATACTTGGACTCAACAGCATCGCATCATATCTCACTTCATTTTTCCAAGAAATGGAAGTTTTGAAAAGGATATCTTACATGGAAACTATTATTCTCTATGCTTTAATAACCAAAACTCGTCTTTGCTTTGGACATTTCATGATGAATGTGATGTATTAGTGCCTTACAAGTGCTAGAGACCTCTTTCTGCCATACTCCATGTCTTTTACATGCTTCTTTAAGCAATTTGATATTCATTTAGAAAATGAGTATTCGAAGGAAGTTACAAAACTCATGCATAGCCAAACAGCACCCAAAGCAAATAGACTAAACAAAAAAAGAGGGAAAGCACCAGCTACTAATGACATTGAAAATGAAAATGAGAACATATCCTCATTTCTAAACAAGGAAAACTCATCATCTGGACTCAAGAAATGTCACATAACCAAACTCAAGGAAGTAATGTGTGAGTTACTGAACTTATGGCCTTCACTGACATATAGCAGCATATCCTCAACTCCATCTCCAAATAGCACTCCATCTTAGGTCGCCATATAAGAGAGTTTAAGATAAAATGGCTAATGATTCAATCACTCCTGGAGGACATTCCTAAGGAAAATACATCTGAAATTGGCCTCGACTCTAAGGGAGAGGCTCATCTACACTCTGACTCTTGAAGCATCTTCGCAGCCTATCTCTCCGTTTCTCTGAACTTATACATATTTTCTTTTACTTATGGACTATGTTTACATGCTTTTGGACTTTTGATGGTCGTGTTTTGGACACTCCTAGAAGCTTAGGAGGAAGAATGTACTACTCTAATAATATGCACTTCATTGTCTATTTAGAACCTATCTATGCTTTCATGTCTATACTTGCCACTTATTATTTTGCAGCATTTCATCCCTTCGATGACAAAAATGGGAGAATAGTAGAGCATGTTGATAGCATAATAATGGTGGCTGACTATCTTGGTTGTGGTCTATTTTCACATGGATAACACACTTAAACATAATTGCAAATTTTTATTCTAAGAAAAATTGCATGTTGTATTATGTTGTGTTGCTATATGTTCTGTTTTGCTTCACATGTTATGATAAATTATTAAGTGCATCATGTTTTCATGTTGAGCTAAATTGGCTACTATTCTATTATGCTTAATAACATTCCAACTTTAGATTGCCCTACTCTGATATGAACTCTAATTGAAATTATCAAAATCGTCTATTGCAGTTGCATAATATAAAAACATCTTCAGACACAAATAATTAAACTTGCATGAAAATTGATTACAAGTCATTATGTACATAACATGCTGTTTGAATTGATTGGACTTGTGATAATCTTAACTATGTGATGCATGTTAATATAAGTGTATGATTGCATGTGTTTGTGCCCTTGTTGTATCATTTCTACTTATGGAGAAAGGAGATCAATTATGGGCAATATTTCAATACTAATGTTTCTTCAAACTTTCAACAAAATGAAACTATTGAAATACAAAACACATTGAAATCCCACGTCAAACTTGATTTCCAAAAAAAATGGAAATATAAAATTATACTTGTTAAGGGGAAGCTAACATTAAGGGGGAGCATACTTAAATAGAAACTAAGTTAACTATTTCCTATCTTTTATTTTTATCATTAACATGCACTAAATATTTGTCATCAAGGGGGAGATTGTTGGTTTGTTGATCTTATTAGTGACAACAAATATTATTATGAACCTATTGATATGTTTGCTTAAGTATTTCAGTGCTATTATATCTAAAATTCAACAAAGAATTCAGAATGTCGCCAACTTGGATAATGGACCTTCAATCCATCAATGTTGTGCGATTTGAAGAGAAAAATATATGCTAAAGTGATAACTGTACATTGGATGAAGAATGATCATATTTCAAAAGTATGTGAAGATTGCTTTAGTTTTTGAATGAGAATAAAGGATAATAATAGTTCACAAAGTTCTAAAGGAAAGAAAAGAGGCAAAGAGATGAAGACAAGTGGCACAAGAACAAAAATCTTTATGGTGTAAATACTACCACCACACAAGGCAAGAACAAGGGCCAGTTGGCCCCTCCTATTGGTCTACAATGGTCAGAACCTTTTTCCAATTTAAGCAAACAATAAGCCTCAAATCATCTTAAGAAAAAGAGCATACTATTCAGAGCAAACACTCTGCCTAGAGATATTCTTCTTTTTCTTCACTGTTAAAATCATATCTACTTTTTTGAGAGATTATCATGTTCTATTTTTAATTGAATAGTACCTTTGAGAGTGCAAAGAATCATATATTTACGAAAAGATTGTTGTTGGTAAGGCTTTTGAGAGAAAATCCATTAGTAAATTTTTGTAGTATGAACTAGGTTCGTTTGTCATTGAGCTTTAAGAGCACTTGAGTGATTGGGAATTTTGATTTATTCTAGTTTATTTGTAATTTTGGTCATTTAGTAGAAATCCTACCTTAGGGCAGGTACTGGTTGTATGTTATAGAGATAAGGAACTAAATTAGTATAAAAATATTGTATTCGGCTTTTCCTTCCTAATATCTCATTTCATTCTTGTCAAATTCTTCTTTGATTTTCTTTAAAAAGTATTTTTTTTTTTTGAAGATGTCAAAATATGTTTTTCTTTAAACGGTAACAAAATCAAATCACCTTTGAGAGTCTAAATTTACTTGAGAAAGAGGATTGAAGCAAGTATATCTTTTTAATTTGTTCCTACACACACATAAAACTTATCAGACTTTTAGTAAATATCTCCTGTTGTGACAAGAGACTTCTAACAAATTTTTTGTGAAAAGTCCTTTTAAATAAAATTACTTCAGATTGAAAAGAATGTTCAGTTAAGGTAATTTGATTTTGTTACTCTTTAAAGAACAACACGATTTTGACAACTTTAGAAAAAACTTTTTAAAGAAAATCAAAGTTAAAGAATTTACACAACAATGAAATGAGATATCAGAGAGGAAGAGCTAGACATAATATTTTTCTACTAGTTTGGTTTATTAACTCTAGAACCTACATCAAGTACCTACCTAAAGGTAGAATTTCCACTAAATAACCAAGATTGCAAATAAACTGAACAATCAAGATTCCTAATTACTCAAATGTGCTCTCAAAGCTCAAACAACCAAGGCTCAATAGCAAAGGCACCTAGTTCTTTCTACAAAACACTCACTAATGGCTTTTCTCTCAAAGCCTTACCAACAAATAGCATTTGTAAATATAAAATTCTGATTCCTTTCAAAGGTAATATTCAATGAAAACAAAAAATGATGATATCTCAAAAAGATGTAAACAATGATTATAACAATGAAGAAAAAGAATGTTTTTTGGGTAGAATGTTTTGCTCTTTTTCTTTGAATAATGTGATATCTAGTATTTCCTTAAATTGGGAAAATGTTCTAACCATTGCAGACCAAGAGGAGGAGCTAACTAGCCCTTATCTTTGCCTTGTATGGTTACAACATCTAACTCCATAGATATTTTTTTTCTTTGTGCCACTTGTCCATATCTCATTGCCTCTTCTCTTTTTTATAGAACTTTGTGAGTTGTCATTGTCCTCTATTCTCATTAAAAAATAAAGCAATCTTTAGACGTTTTCATTTTGAAATCTGATCATCCTTCATCTAATGTGCAACTACCATTTCAGCATATATTTTGCTCTTCAATTTGCATAGCACTGATAGTTTGAAGGTCTCCTACTCGAGTTGGAGACTTTATATGTTCTTTGCTTAATTTTATATATAATAACACTGAAACACTTAAGCAAACATATCAATAGGTTCATAATAATATTTGTCATCACTAATAGGATCCATAAACCAACAATCTCCCCCTTGATGACAAACATAAAGTGCATATTGATAACAATAAAAATAAAGGATAGGAAATAATTAACTTTGCTTCTATTTGAGTATGCTCCCCCTTAATATGAGCATATTTCCTAGTATAATTTTGTATTTCCAATTTTTGGAAATCAAGTTTAATGTGGGATTTCAATGTGTTTAATATTTCAATACTTTCATCTTGTTGAAAGTTTGAAGAAACATAGGTATGAAAATATTCCCCATAATTGATCTCCTAATCTCTCCATAAGAATAAATGATACAACAAGGACACAAACACATGCAGTCATGCATTTATATTAACATACAGCACACAGCTAAGATTATTACACATCCAATCAATCCAAGCAGCATGTTATGAACACAGTGACTTGTAATCAATCTTCATGCAGCTTTAATTATTTGTGTTTAAAGTTATTTTATATTATGCAAGTGCAAAAAAGGATTTTGATAATTTCAATTGAAATTCATATAAGAGTATGGCAGCCTTAATAGAATTGTACCGAATTTAACTCAACATGAAAGCAAAATGCATTTAATAGTTCATCACAGCATGTGAAGCAAACAGAACACATAATAACACAACAAAATATAACATGCGATTTTTCTTAGAATAAAAAATTTAAAATATTGTTTAAGTGTGAGAATTCGTTACCCATGTGAAGCTGGTACTCTGCGATCAACATGCTATCCACGACCACAATCAACATGTTGTCTGCTACCAAAATCAACATGCTGATCCACTATTCTCCCCTTTTTGTCATCAAAGGGAAAAGATGCTACAAAACAAGAAATGGCAAGCACAGACAAGAAAGCATAGATAGGTCCTAAATAGATAATGAAGTGCAATAGAGTATTAGAGTATTACATTCATCCTCCTAAACTTCTAGTGGTGTCCAAAACATAGAAATAGTAAAAGTCCAAAAGCATGCAACCATAGTTCATAAGTAAAAGAAAAATATGCATAAAGTTCAGCGAAACAGAGAGATAGGCTGTAAAGGTGCTTCAAGCGTCAGAGTGCAGATGAACCTCTTCCTCATAGTCAAGGCCAGTTTCAGATGTAGTTTCCTCGGGAACATCCTTCAAGTGTGATTAAATCATTAGCCATTTTATCTTAAACTCTCCTATGCAATGGCTCAAAGTGGAGTACTCTTTGGAGATAGAGTTGAGAATATGTTGTTGCATGTCAGAGAAGGCCATAAGTTCAGGGAATAGTTAACGCATTACTTCCTTGAGTCTGGTGGTGCGACGCTTTTTAAGCTCAGATAATGATTTATGTTCTTATTTTCACTTTTAATTTCATCAGTGGCTAGTGTTTTCCCTCTTTTCTTGTTCAATCCATTTGCTATTCGATGCTTTTCGGCCATGCATGACTTTAGTAACCTCCTCAGAATACTCATTTTCTAAATCAACATCAAAATGCTTAAAGAAGCAAGTAAGAAAGATAAAATATGGCAAAGAGGGGTCTCTAGCACTAATAAAACACTCATACATCACATTCATCATGAAATGTCCAAAGCAAAGAGGAGTTTCGGTTATTAAAGCATAAAGAATAACTATTTCCATTTAAGATATCTTATCAAAACTCCCATTTCTTGGAAAAATAAAGTGAGATATGACGCAATGCAATTATGTAAAAGTGCACCATGAGTTGGGCGATTTTTGTACAAAAGATACAAATTATCACAAATTGTAGAAACCACTTCATGATAGGGAATGGTTAGTTGATCATGACTGGGCCATTTTAATGAACAAAGAATTTTTGCACCGTGATCCGAAACATTTAGTACATCTTTGATAGTCTAAAGATTGATTAAAATGCTTTTGCCTTTCATAGAAAAGAAGATGTAGCCATCACGGCATGCAAGGTTTGTATAAAACACTTTCACAAGAGAGGGATAGATTCTTTCATTTATATCAAATAGAGCATGCCAGCCTTGTTTTTCAAAAAGATATGAGAAATCAAGTTCTTTTTCTTTGAAACTTTCCAAATTAACTCGATAAGAAAGAGTTAGAGTCTTATGGCAAATGTTCTTCAAATAGAAACGGTGTTGGCTCACGGTCAGAAAGTAACTAGGGGGAATAAAGTCATTACCCTTACGCTTACCGTTTGCTCTGTTGGAATGTAGCCTTTTTCCTTTTACTAGAGAGGGAGAGGAACTCATTTCTCGAGCAACATTGCGACCATGGCCTTCTCTCCTTCCAATGGGTGAAGCTTCTTCTGCAAATGAAGAGGATTTGTGTTGCATTTTCTCTCGTTGAACGGACGCCTTGGTATGAGCTATATATTTGTGTTTGATTCTCTTAGATGGCAGCCTTTGGTTCTTACACTTTTTTGTTTTGAGGCATAAGGGTGGCGTTTGGAGTAGATGAGGATTTTTTAGAAGTAGTATGTGTGTGAGCGTGGATAAGGTGAAAAGGTGGTGTAGTTATGAAGCATTGATAGAATAGAAGTGGGAGTGAATAAATATACTTGAGGAGAAGAATGAGGGATGTTGTTTCATTTTTGAAAAAAAAATTAATAGCTATAAAAGATGATAAGATGGGATGTAGACAATCGTAGAAGTTCTAGAGACGATGGTAAGAGGATAAGGTAGGAGTAGAGTAGTTGTGTGTTTGGGTAACAAAAGGGTGTGGGCTCAAGTTTGTATGTGAACAAGTGAGGATTGTAGCCCAAACATATATTATAGAGTGACACGACTAGAGAAAAATAAATGAGAAAGTTACTAATGTGGCCCAAATTGATATATGAGTAAGAAATGTAGACAACCCAAACATATTTCAAGATTTTCATGTTGTAATGGATAAAGGAAATAAGAGACAAAGGGCCATGTAGCCCATTTAGGTGGACTTCTTTGTGGTGTAATGACTCAGCAACGTGTAGCCCAAATCTCCTTATATAGATCAAACAAAAACAAGAGTCCAAATGCACTCTTCTAGAAATTAACTGAAGGAATATCTCTCTCTGGATCGCAACTCAAATTTCTTTGAACTTATGTATGAATAAGAATAATTAGAGCAAGAATAGATATTATTTTAACAATATAAGGATGTCAATGAATGTGGGTGAGCAAACCATGCCAATGCAATTTCTTAAATAATTGAATCTTTCTTCAAGTAAAGGCTTTGTTAATATGTCAATTAGTTATTTTTCAAAGGATATAAACTTGACTTCTATATTTATATTCTGAACATGTTCTCTAATGAAATGATGCTTGATCTCAATGTGTTTAGTTCTAAAATGCAAATCAGGATTTTTTTTGATAAATTAATAACACTCTTGTTGTCTCAAAATAATAAATTAATAACACTCTTGTTGTCACAAAATAAAGGAATGCAATAATAGTCAAGATTATAATCAACTAACTAATGCTTCATCTAAAGAATTTGTGTACAACAGCTTAAAGTAGCCATGTACTCATCCTTGGCTGTTGAAAGGGCAACAATATTTTGTTTTCTACTGCTCCAAGATACAAGAGAGCAACCAAGGAATGTTACTAATGCTATTCTTATCAATTATGTCCCCTGCATAATTTGCATCACAAAAAACTTTAAGATCAAATAGATTAGTTTTAGGATACCACAAACCAAGGGAAGTAGTGCCAAGAAGATACCTAAGTATCCTTCTAACAGCCATTAGATGAGATTCCTTGGGCTGTGATTGAAATTGGGAACACAAGCCAACATTATATGCAATGTCTAGCCTAGAAGAAGTTAAATACATCAATGATCCAATCATCCCTCTGAATTTAGTTTCATCCACTTCTTTTCCATTTTCATCTTTATCAATTCTTTATGTTGGATAGATTGGAGTGGTCATTGGTTTTACATTATCCATTTTGAACTTCTTAAGTAGTCCTTGGGGTATTTTTCTTGACTAAGAAAGATTCCTCTTTCATTTTGTTTAATTTGTAGTGCAAGAAAAAGTGAAAGCTCTCCTATCATGCTGATGTCAAATTTATTTGCCATAAGATGAGAAAATTATTCACATAAAGAATTGTTGGTTGATCCAAATATGATATCATTACAAAGCCTGTGAAAGCTTAAGCACACGATTTGGACAAGATTTATCCTCAAAACTCGAGGGTTGCTTGACATATAATTTTCTATTAATGAGTCCATTCAAGAAGGCAGTTTAACATCCATTTGAAAAAGCTTAAAGCCTTTATGATGAGCTGTATATGCAAGTAGCATTCGAATGGCTTCCTTTCGAACTATTGGAGCATATGGCTCATCAAAATCTATGCCCTCTTGTTGGTTGTAACCTTAAGCTACTAATCTAGCTTTGTTTCTAACAATCTTCCCATTTTCATCAAGTTTTTTCTATAAACCTGTCTAGTACCAATAATAGATGCATGTTCAAGTTTTGGGACAAGTTTCCAAACCTCACTTTTATTAAAGCACCTAAATTCTTCCTTCATTACTCTGACCTAGGCATCATCGCTTAGGGCCTCATTGATGGAGCATCGTTCTATTTGAGAGATGAAGGCAAAATGATCTTGTTCTCAGTCCTTGTAAAGGTTGTCCTATGATGAGTTCATAAGGCTAGTTGTTGTCAAACCTCCACTCTCCAAGAATATTTTTCTTTGATCCCTTTTCTCTAGCATCAGTTTTGTAACACACTAATTTTTAACCCAATACTCTAGAACATATTAGGCTAATCATTAAGTTATTACTTCTTAGTCTCATCATTTTATTAAAGTACTTAGCGAAAATTATGGGTAAATTTTTCTTTTTGAAAACATAAAACAAAGTGAGAGCCGCGAGACTAATCGAGCAACAGAAATGTAAAGCACGCGTATCATTCATTAAGAATCATACAGTAAAGCATATAACCAAAGAACAACAATCATGATAACAAAGGAAGCATTTCATTAATAACTTAATTAGAGTACATAAGTAGTCATACCCTCACGGAGACAAAGTGTAGCTTGTAATACAATAAAATAAAATATAACAGAAACAAGAAAATACAAGGTACATGGTAAGACTGGAAGATAAACCCAAAACGCTACCCTCCTACTAAGCTATGAGTACAATCTACAACCCCTCCCAAAAGGTATTGCCGAAGGGAAGATTTCCATAAAAGCTCGGGTACTCGTAAAGCTCTCAATCGGAATCTAGTGACGACGGGGGTCCTCAGGTGATGGTGGCAGGTAACCGGGGAAATGATCTATCTCCTCCTGAGTGGGCCAATGGAGTGTGAAGGGGACTCGTGGCGGCTGAATGTGAGCTCCTTGACGCGGGCACATCTCTTCTCTCGCCATGCGTCGCTTCATGGTCTCCTCGATCTCTCGCCAAACTAGGGAAAGGGAGCAGAGCTCCTCGAAGGGACATGCATCGGTGAATCTCTGATGGATCGGGCCTCGCACTTCCTCGAAGTGAGGCATGTACTCCGTGTAGTCACTTTGACAACCGAGGCGGAGGTGCGGCACGACGAATCAAGCCATCACGCCGGGCGAGTGCGCCAAGATCATGTCGCCACCACCAAAAGGTGCAAGAGGAGGAATCGTAGCTCGAAACCGGATAAGCGAAAGGTCGTCCCATGTACACAAAAACACGGACAGCACAACGACCCTCAAAATGATACTAACGGTGGTCTAGGTCAAAGTGCACCTCCCACACTGGCGTGTCAATGAAAACCACGAACATCACCATCGGTCTCTGAAGATGTGACGGAAGAAAGAAGAGAGATGAGTGAGAATTCTTGCTAAAGAATCTCAATATGAGTCTCCTATCCTAGGGTTACATCGTTCACATCCTCAGGAACCTTGGGTTTAATTATAAAACAATGATCATGCATATGAGATTCAATTTAGGGTTTTCCAAAACTAATTATCCAAGGTCCATTCCTTTTAGCATGCATCTTGATGTTATGAATGCAGCATATTATATCATGGATGCATGTCAAAACTTGAGCACATATACAACACATCAAAGCATATAAGCATAAATCATGTGGCATAAGGGCATATAATTCTCAAATGAATCATTCCTCAACTTCGTGACATCAATCATGGTACTTTAGCATAATAAGCCACCCTAAAAATAACTATATTATGAGCTCATACCTCAGCTAGTCGTCACTAGCTCTTGCTTACTATCTGAATAAGTGAAACATAAATAATAATAATCCCGACTCGCAAGTACGGGTAGGGGGCAGGGATCACCTCTCTTAGGATATACCCTCTTTGAAACGCTTTTATGCATTAAGCCATAGCAATTTGTCCGCTGGTAGGTCTGCATCTACTCATACCTCACTGATTTGTCTCCCTAGGGTGCTCTGCTAACCTGTCACCTGCAAGCGCATCTTAGTGCTTTGTCACATAAAAATCTCTTGGGGGTGCTTGGTCAAACCGGTGTCACCCAGGGTTTTCAATTCATATGGTACTCTTAAACATTTCTTTAACCCTTTTAGGTTTGACGAAAATTCGGTAGCATAACAGCTGGTAAACCGAATTTCCTTCAAACTGCCACAAGCTAATTCACACAACATGTTCTCATGAAATCTCATGCTATGATAAACTTTAACATTTTCGTTAATCATTTTCTCATGCATCAAGCACATCTCATCATATCATTGCATCATATAACACATCATAGCATTAACAACTTTCTTAGTATCTTATGCATTGACCCTTAAGGTCCTTAACTCACATTCTAAGTTATAAATCATCAAACCTAATCTCTCGGGAACTTATAAGGTTATAACTAAGTATTCCTCACCTCACACTATGGTCAAGAACATCTCTAAACCTCAAAGATGCAAAATTCATAATCCTAACTCTACGGGTACCTAGGAGTCACAACAATGACCCTTTCTAAGTCTGGTTTGCTCTTAAGGCATCAAGATCAGGTCCTAAACCATTTATGAGTCATTCCTACACATTTAAACTAATGTAAAACCATGTTTAGCATTACTAAACCTTGCTGAACATAATCCAGAAAATTCAAACATTAAGGGATCTAAAACTCTCAAATTAATTTTTTTTCTAGTTTTTAACTTCTCTTATCTTTCACATATGAGTTTTAACATTAATTATACTCAAACATAAGCATATTATCATCATTAACACAGCTCATATAGTGGCTAAACATAGCAAGGTAGAACCGAAACAAACATCTCCATTTAAAGGCATCAAACACAATTTCTAAAGCACATAAAATACTAGTTTCTCTTGGAACCTTTTTCAAACTTTCAAAACTCATTTATAAACATTTTGAACATCTAAAATCATCCAAATACTTGAGAGGGCAGTAGCTAAATAGATTTTATCTCAAGAGATCCTAAATTCATAAAACTTAGTTCTATGTATTCCTTGAACTCATAAAAGCTTAGAAAAATTATCAAACATAGTTTTCAATACTTGTAAACAATAAACCTCATTGAGGCCGAAAACATGAAGACCAAAAACATAGATTTTCAAGCCTTTGCTTGAGACAACAATGGGCAAGTCTTTGAGATCTAGGTTCATTTAAGTGATGACATAAAAATAAACATGATCATGCACTTATTTTAGGTTCCATTAGAAAGTAAAGTGATAGCATAAAATAAACATGAGATGCAACTCATTATTATCTTGATATTAAGTGAGAACTTGACATATAAACATGATAATGCATAGCTTGAAATATAAATATGATAATGCAAGTTCATTCATTATCTTGATACTTAGTGATAGCAAGGAGAGTAAATATGGTGTGCAAAGCATAAAAGTAAACATGATGCAAGGTTCATTTTAAGGTTGGCTAGAGCTCATACAAGACTTTAACATATAATAACCCAACACTCATCTCATCACAAAGAGAGCTTTAGAGTTCTTGAACCAAGTTCTCAAAGGAACTATGAGGTTCTTGAACATCATCATCAAGCTCAAAATAAATAAACTTTCAGTAGAAAACAAAACCTCAAAGATCAAAGGACCAAAACTGAAATATTAAAGGAAAGGAAGCAAGAAAAACTGAAACCAAAAATAGCAAGGGAAGTAAAGGTGTTCTTGAGTAAAAATCATCTTGAGTTGGTAAATAAAGTTGAAACTAAAAGAAAGCAAAAACTCAAGCTCTAGAGGTTCCTTTAAGATGAACACAAAGTCATCATCTAGGAGCTCTCATCATTGAGCTATCATATACTCATCAAGGCCAAGACGCCGAATACTCAAGGAAAAAGGAAACAAGAAAGTTCCAAAAAGAAAAACTAAGAGAAAACTAGAAAGAATTCATTTTCATGAAAACAAAGTTTAGAAAACACTCCTACCTAGAGTGGAGACAAAAATCTTGAACTTTTGAAAAGGAAAACAAGATGATGAGCTCCTCCTTGGGGCTTGATGGTTTCGGCCTTGTGGAGAGAAAAAGAAAGGAAATGTGTTCTTGGTGAGCTTGTGTTTGAGAATGGAAGTTTAGGTGTTTGTATGATGATCTAAGGTGGTGGGGTGGTGTTTCAAGGTTGAGAGATGATGAAGAGATGAAGAGAGAATGAAGATGAAGATGAAGAATAAGAGGAAACTCTCTTGAAACTTAGAGAGAAAAAGAGATAATACAAAGAAAAGCTTAGAAAACTAAAAGTGTGCAAATGAGCTAAAGTATTTGCATATGTTTCTAGGAAAGGTATTTATAGAAAATGAAAACAATTGAGAGCTCAAAGAGGAGGAGGGCTGACCGTGTAGTTTGGGAGGGAAAAGGAAGGAAAATATCTCTTACAAGGTGTCATACAAGAATGGTTTGAGGTATGGAGTTTATGAAACAAAGTATGGCTTGATATGAGTGAATTTCCTATCAATTTTTGAATGAAATTAGGCTTCTAGAAACCATGCATGGCTGGAACTTTTCCAGCCACAAATAAATGGAGAAAAATGGGTTATTTCAATTAGTTATTCATTTGGAAAATCACGCTTGATTGAAAATATGACAAGGCATGGTGTATGTGACTTGAGGTATGGCCTTGGAGTGTTGAAAAATTGAACATGTGATGCAAATGGAGGGAGGGAGTGCACGGCCAGATTGGGGCAGCAAGGAGAGAGGAAAAATCTCTCATGTAATTGGGTGTTAATGGTAGGTTTAAGTGTGTATTAGTTTAGGTACAAGGTTAGGAATAATTAAGCTTAAGTTTAGGTGACTAAGAATGTGATTTAAGGATTTTATGACAAGATTAGGAGTGCTCATATATCATTAAAGAATTAAAAACTCATTTGTAAATAAACAATGTGTAACACAATTCCATGATTTAAAGAATTGGAAAGAGAAAATACTATTCAAGATTCTATGACTAGGAGTCTTGAATTTCAAATAAGATTTTAAGTTGTAATTAAGCACTTTTAGGTTCTAATCAACTTTAATAAATTATTTTGACTCAAGATTAATTATGGAAATTAATTAACCTTTGATTAAAGCCTAATATTGCTTAGGTTTGCTTAATCACGCAATTAAGCATAAAAACACGAAACTAGGGGTAAAACCGTAATTTGGCACTAATTTCGCCTGGGACCTCTGGGACCAAAACTAAAGTCACAGTCTGCATAAAAATGTCTTTTAAAACCATCTGGAGAAGTTTCGAGTCCATCCAAAGACTTGCAAGCTGTAAACACCATAGGGCGTTTTGGTCATTTTGACCCGAAAACTCGAAAAACGAGATTTTTGATCCCGAAAAGATACACAAGTCATCTAATCCCCTTCCAACATTGAGTTTGCCCTTCGAAAGTATTGTTGACCGCTTTCCTCCGCCAATAAAATGACCTCGAGCATTTTGGTCATTTTCACTCTAATGAAATCTAAGGCCATAAGTTTCAACTTCAGTCATAGCAGACTAAAAGTCTCCTATTATCACAAGAGAACTTTATGGAATTTCCTCTCTAGTTTCAAAGAGTGAGTTTTCAAGTTCTATCATTGTGTTCTCTGATTGCGTTGTCTCAGAAACTTCAATTTCTATATTGTTCTCTGTATTTTCGGGGCTGGCTTCATAGAAAACCACATGCATTGTTTCTTCTACAGCTTTAGTATCCGTATTGAAAACTCTATAAGCCTTACTTCTTGTGATTAGCTAATGAATACACCATCATGAGTTTTTCCATCAACTTTACCAAGATTATCTTTGTTATTCAAAACATAACATTTGTATCCAAAGACATGAAAGTAGTGTAAGGTTGGTTTGATTCCACTCCATAACTCATAAGGTGTTTTCTTCAAAATGGCTCTTATGATAGTTCTATTTAAGATGTAACATGCTGTATTAACAATTTCTGCCCATAGATTTTTAGGAAAATCATTTTCACAAATAATGGCTCTTAGCCATCTCTTTTAAGAACCTATTTCTTCTCTTAACAACCTCACTTTGTTGAGCAGTCCTTGGACGAGAAATTATGTGTTATGCCATGCTCATTGCAAAAAGTTTCAAAATGATGATTCTCAAATTCTTTCCCATGATTACTTCTTATGGAAGTGATAGTGGTACTTCATCCTTATGAGCAAGGAACAAAACCCAGCCTGTAATCATCTACTATGACCACTCCATCCCATTTTCCAACTACACTTTGAGTTTTTGTAGGTCCAAAAAGATCAAGATGCAGAAGTTCTAAAGACCTTGAAGTAGAGATAACATTCTTTGGTTTAAAAAAGGTTTTGACTTGTTTACCCTTTTGGCAAGTATCACAAACAAGATCCTCCTCAAATTTTTATCCATCATTTTAATTTATAAGTAAATTTTGAGATACAATAAGTCAAATGCACCAAATACCCAATAAAGCATATTTAGCTTTTCTTAAGAAACCTCAACAAGCGAGTGTGTAATTTTTTCAATTACTAATCGACTAATATTTGGTGTATCAAACCTATTAGACTATCAATTTACCTACTATTAGTGTTTAGAAGTTCTAATTTTGAAAAAAAAAATAGTTAATTTATGCTAATGAGTTTACCTTAAATGGGTCAAGTGAAAACATTATCTTGTTAACGGTTACTATATATATAGGTTATAATAATATCAAATATTAATTAGTATATTTATATGTATAATTTACTTTTAAAATTTGTCTATATTAGCATATTTGGAATAACTATAAGAGTATATTTATTTCAATAATTACATATTTGTATAATCATTTTTTATATATAATCACTTGTTTAAAAATCATATTATATTTGGGCACTTTAACTGAAAATTGGTTTTAAGTTAATATGTGTTTTTTTAATTGTTATAAAATAATCATTTTCTTTATCACAAATGAGTATGAAGTATAAGTCATTAGGAGTAGGTTGGTAATAGAGTTTAGGTAGTTTACATGAAGTCATAGGTTTAATCTCATTGCCACCAATACACCAAAAAAAGAAAAGAAAGAAAAGAGTATGAAGTATAGATTATGTTAGATAAATTTGTGTCAAATTGCCATTGGTGAAGGTAGATTGGACATATATCCCTTTTACATCGATGGATTATAATTAAAATTCTCATTTAAGTTGCCAGTGTTCTTTTCTTCTTAGACAGCTTTTTTTTTTCACATTTGGACCACTTAAATTATTGGCTTAAAATATCCAAACAAACTTATTTTTTCAAAACAACTCTTTGCGAAAAACAAAAGCAATTTTTCTAGCTTCCCAAACATGCACAAGGAAACAAATATTAATACTAAAAATAATTTATAATAATTGTTTTTTCAAAAATAAAAGTTACATACTTTCTCAATTATGAATTTTAGAAAAAAAATGCATGTTACAAAAAATATTTATTAATATGGTGTATAAAGATGAATCATGAAGAAAGTAACAAGAATTTAGTTATTTCACAATAAAAATATAAATTGTTATTAAAAGTAATTAATAATTGAGAAAATATGTAATTTTGTTTTAAAAATAATTATTATAAATTATTGTTGCCATCAATAATTTGTTCTCTTAGTATATAGTAATAATAAAAATACTTATCTTAATTGTTTAGAGGAGAAAAATATATTCTTTTAAAAATAGAGGGGATAAAAGTGTAATAATATAATCTCTCAAGGAAAGTTATTTTTTACCCAAAAAAAAAAAGGATTCATTTATAAATTTTATTTCTTTAAGTTCTACATTACCAAATTAAATTTTGATATAATATATATATATATATATATATATATATATATATATATATATATATATATATATATATATATATTTATTTATTTATTTATTTATTTATTTATTACAAATCTATATGAAGATTTTATTTGATCCATGTAGGCAAGGGTTTTGAAACCCAAGATTTAGCTTGGGTTCCATAGAATTACCCTACATTTTAATCCATTCTCAATTTTTTATTAATTCTTTTTTCTTTTGTAACGTTTTCATTAATTCTTTATTTTCTCATGTCTATTATTTTTTTTACCAAAATAAACTTTAATAGTAATTATATATATATATATATATATATATATATATATATATATATATATATATATATAATTTCAATTTAAATTTTTACTATACTAAAAAATATATATATATATATATATATATATATATATATATATATATATATATATTCATTTTAAACTTTTACCACGCTAAAAATAGATAATTATTTGTAATAATAATTTGTATTAATTATTTTTTAATTTAGAATAGTAATATACATACAAATAAAAATTTGTTGTTAATATTGTATGTGAAGATAAATTACAAAGAGAGTAATAAGAAAAATGTTTGATTTCATTATAAAAAATGTGCATTAATTTTATAATTAATAGTGGAGAATATACAATTTTTCTAAAAAATAGTTATTATAAATTATACTTACTATTAATAATTTATTTTCTTAATATAATAACACTTTTAATATATACATATATCAGTATTTCATATATTATTATAAGTTATATATATTTTATTTTATTAAATAATTTAACAGATATAACTATTAATAAAGGATATTTTGATAAAGTAAAATAATAAAAATTGGAAAATAGATATTTAAAAAATATTCAAAATAGATTAAAGTGTAACTTATTTTAATTTCTTTGGGAGGGAGGGTGTAACATCCTCTATTTTATAGCATATTTTGTGAAGAGTAGTTTTGTGTCATTTAGAGCATTTAAATATTTAGTTGATTTATCTAAGTTAATTTCTACACTAATAAATAATAACAAATAATAAATTGATTAAGTTTTAGACGTTTAGCAAAATCATAAAAGTAATCCTATTATGTATATATGCGTATACATTTAAATATGAAGTTAAAATCTATAACATAATAATAATATTTCTAATACGTATACGCGTGTAACACCATTACTTAAAGTTACGGATTGTTAGAAAATAGTATGAGAAACCCTAATATATAAGTTAAGAAAGTATATATAGTATTATTAAGGTTAATGGTACCTATGCTGAAAACATATTATTATCATTATAAGATAGCAAAAGTAGTGACAATAATTACATGGTATTAATAAGTAATGAATAGAAATAGTACAATCAGCACTCACCAATTGTAATGCTTTCAGTAACGTGAGCCAATGTTTAGAACAACCATAATAATAAAACAAGCACTAGGATTTATGTTACATTAAATGTTGAAGGAACAAGAGCACTGTGGAAAGAATTCTTCTCAACAAGAGCAAGGCTTGGTCCATGACCGATTTGTGTTCTGGGTTTCATACGAGAAGTTCAGAAAACTTATAGGGCTCTATTCTTTCTAATATATTTTGATCTATACTGGCAGACTTACATTCGTCACAGATTCACAATCCACACACCCAAGATTTATTTCTTATATTTATACTAATAGTTGGAAGTCTTTCTTTGTAGTTAAGTTTTGCCGCTTATGGCAACTTTGTCATCTTTTTATCAAATTGAAAAGTCGCAAATTGTGATGGTAGTGACAACATATTTTCTGCTTCTACTGAATAATCATTTATCTTTTTGTTTTGGATGGTATATTTTGTTTATCGTGATTGAACCTGACAAATGGAAGGAAACTTCAACTATTGATAGGTTCACTCATTGACAGGTTAATCAACGAAGAACAACAACCCAACACGGAGAACAGTGTGCAGAGAGGTTAGCCGCTGAACATAGAAGCTGTGACAAGGGCACTGATAAGAAAATACAAAAAAAAAGAAAAAGAAAAAGGACTGATAATAAGTACATTATTATTAGATTTTCGACCTAAAACTGATCAAATTCCCAACCTTGAAAGTTGTCACCATAAGCAAGAAAGACCTATGAATTTAGTTTTGATGTAATGTAAAAGTGTATTTTTTCTTCAACACCATTGCTCAGTTGCGAATTTTTATGTCACTAGAAAAATGTAACTAAGAATTGACAACCAGCAGCTGGAGCTTCTCTAAAGCAGATGCTTAATGAAAACAAAGATGATGTTATGTGTTGCTGCTATTGTGGACAAAACAGGAAGAGCTGAATGGGAAGCAATAGGAGTTGAGACTTCTGAAATAAAAGCAGTTGGGCTGAGACTGAAATTGCAGCTCTAAACTGAGTTTTGCAGGTCAAGAGGAGCTATAACTCCTAGAATGCAACCTTAACTAGGTGCATGACATGAGAGAACATACAAGATAATTGACCACCAAGGAACATATGTGACGTTCCTAAAGGCCTCTACTAGAGCCACATCTCGTGAGAATGGACTGGCTTCCATTTACACAATCATGACCATACATCAGGACACTTGCTCCATTAACCATACTACTAGAGCCACGTCTTAAGCCACCTTTTTTTTTTTATAGGAATCTGAAGCTGCAGATTGCTATTGGAAGGTTCAGTAAGGATCAACTTCTTGGTTAGGAATTCACCACTAATCCAATACTTTGATTTTACATACAGCCTGAGAAGTAAAACAATTAACTCCTGTCCACTCATAGTAAAATGTAATCCTGCAAGAGCATATAAGTATATTAACATTCGTATAGAAACTATTAAAAAATTGACCAAAAAATACAAACCTCTTCCTTTCAATATGTTGTAGGAAATGTCAGAAATTTGATAAGCACACACACACAAACAGCAGATATAATGCAGAAAGCAATACTCGAGGTGAGTATTTCTGATAATGAAACTAAATATTACTGAATGCAAATTGCAAAGGATAGGAATAGAGCACTAAGTAGCTCAAACACTCCAAGGCCTAATAACCAAAAATCTACTCTCTCTAATCTTCTACCAATTACTTAATAAATACTCTCATAACAGAAAATACCTAAACTACTCCTAAAATCTTTCTCATAACAGAAAATATTTAATCCTCTCCTAAAATCTCTCATTTATTTAAATCCTCCGAATTAATTCCAACTAATTCTCTGCTTTCCTTGAACCTTTTCTTTTTATAAACCTTCCCATACAACTGCTTCTTTCCATAGAGCTGATTCCTATCAATACCCCCCTCTTTAAGTACCACCTTGTCCCCAAGGTGGAAATGAGGAAAATGTAACTGAATGTCAGTCACCCTTTCCCAAGTATTTTCAAACTCGGGTAAATCTTGCCATTGAATCAGCACTTCCTCTTCTCCTTGGTCATTAACTCGAGTTGATATGACATTGGCTGGTTCAATCTTCAACTCCCATTCTTCAGTAAGACATTGAGGCAAAGGTTGGCACTGCACTTCTGAACTTAAACATTTTTTAAGCAATGAGACATGAAAAACTGGATGCACTAAGGATCCCTCAGGGAGTAATAACTTGTATGCAACCTTTCCAACCCTTTCAATGATCTCAAAGGGACCATAAAAACGGGGGCTTAACTTCTGGTTAACACGCTTGGCCAAAGACTTTAACCTGTATGGTTGTATCTTCAAATACACCTTTTCTCCCACTTCATATTCAACCTCTCTCCTTTTCTGATTTGCTTGTGCTTTCATCCGGGCTTGAGCATTATTTAAATTCCACTTTAATTCATCCAAAATGGAATTTCTCTTAGCTAAAAGCTGGTTGACTTCTTCCACTGCTGAGGATGTCACATCTCCTTTAATTATTGCAGGTGGTTCCCTTCCATAAAGAATTTGAAAGGGAGAAGTATGCAGACAACAGAATGGTAGGTTGTATTAAACCATAATTCTGCCCAAGATAACCATTTGCTCCATTGCTTGGGTTTAGAACTAGAAAAGCACCTGAGATAAGTTTCCAAACACCTATTGACAACCTCTGTTTGTCCATCCGTTTGTGGATGATAAGCTGAACTGTACTTGAGTTTGGTTCCAGATTGTTTAAATAATTCCGTCCAAAAGGAACTCATGAATACCTTATCCCTATCCGTCACTATGGACGAAGGAAATCCATGTAATCGAACAATCTCCTTAATGAAGAGGCTTGCTACATCTTTGGCGGAATAAGGGTGGCTCAATCCCAAAAAATGGACATACTTAGAAAGTCTATCTACAACTACCAAGATAGTATCCTTACCTTGGCTTTTTGGAAGCCCTCCAATGAAATCCATTGAGATATCCTCCCACACCTTAGAAGGGATTGGTAGGGGTTGGAGAAGGCCTGCTGGAGACAAGGTTTGATATTTATTTCTATTGCAAACTTCACATTCTTGAACATACTTCTGAATTTTCTACATTCCCTCCCACCAAACTAGCCCAGAAATCCGTTTGTAGGTTCTGAAAAATCCAGAATGTCCCCCTAAAACTGAGTTATGAAACTCTTGGAGAATTATTGGAACTGATGTGAATTCCTAGGAGGACCACACGCCCTTTGTAAAATAGCCTCCCACCTTTGATTTCATAGCCCTCATGGATCTCTGTCCCATGAAGAAAGGTCCTGCAATATGCTTTTTAATTTTGTATCAGCCTGGATCTAGTCTTCCAGTCCTTCCCAATTCTGAAATGTTACTGAAGATATGGCAGCAAAAGCTGGTTCCTACGGATAAAGCATCAGCAGCCCCATTTTCCTTACCTGCTTTGTATCGGATTTCAAAATCGAAACCCAATAACTTGGTGATCCATTTTTGCTGCCCTTCACCCATTATCTGCTGATCCACCAGAAATTTCAAACTCTTTTGATCAGAATGTATAATAAACTTCCTTCCCAAAAGGTAATGTCGCCATTTTTGGACAGCTAAAACTATAGCCATGAGCTCCCTCTCATACACTGACTTCTGTTGGGCTCTTTCTGATAGCTTTTGACTTATGTAAGCTATTGGTCTACCTTCTTGCATCAAAACCGCTCCCAATCCTTTGCCTGATGCATCTGTTTCAACCACAAAAGTTTTCTCAAAGTCAGGGACTGCTAGAACTGGAAGAGTGGTCATTGCTTCTTTTAAGCGGTCAAAAGCTCCTTGTGCTTCTGTATTCCACTGGAAACAGTCGCCTTTAAGAAGCTGAGTTAAAGGCCAAGCAATTTTGCCATATCCCCGCACAAATCTTCTGTAGTAGCCTGTGATCCCCAAGAAACCTCTTAGCCCCTTTAAATCATGAGGAACAGGCCAAGCTAGCATGGCTTCAATTTTTTTAATGTCTGCTGCCACCCCTTTTCCAGAAATCACATGTCCCAAATACTCTATCTCTAGTTGTGCAAAAGAACACTTTTTTTTGTTAATGTAGAGCTGGTGCTGCCTCAAAAGTTCTAGTACTTTCACCAAATGCTCCTTATGTTCTGCTTCAGTTTTGCTATAGATTAGGATATCGTCGAAGAAAACCAAGGCGAATTTCCTCAAATATGGTTTCAGAACAGAATTCATAAGTGCCTGGAAAGTAGAAGGAGCGTTGGTAAGCCCAAACGGCATAACTAAGAACTCATAGTGCCCTTCATGTGTACGAAATGCTGTTTTTTCCACATCACTTTCCTTTATTCTGATCTGGTGGTAGCCCGATTTCAAATCCAGCTTTGAGAAAAGATGTGCTCCCCCTAATTCATCCAATAACTCATCGATAATAGGAATTGGAAATTTGTCCGGAATAGTTACCTTATTTAAGGCACGGTAGTCGAAACACAAAATCGCCATCCCCATCCTTCTTGCGTACTAGAATGACTGCTAGAATACGGACTTGTACTAGTTCCGATTATTCGGATGACAACATTTCACTGATGATTTTCTAATCTCATTCTTCAAAATAGGGATATCCTGTAGGGTCACGATGCATTGGGTTTGTTTGCTCCCTTCTTCAGATTAATTGAATGATCTTGGGCACGTTGGGGAGGTAGTCCTTCTAGGAGGTGACAAAC
Source organism: Dalbergia cultrata (assembly GCA_031216105.1). Classification (NCBI taxonomy): domain Eukaryota; kingdom Viridiplantae; phylum Streptophyta; class Magnoliopsida; order Fabales; family Fabaceae; genus Dalbergia; species Dalbergia cultrata. Next base: position 48,688,386 of record CM062353.1, read on the forward strand.
ATCATCATAATGTGTGAGTATCTCCGTAATGTCCTCTGGTAACATTGCAACCTGATCGCCGTGGTGGTACAGATGCCTCCTCCGGCCTTAGTACACATGGGGTGGACGTAATAGCCTTCACCATCAGCCTTGAGTGTCTTCAAGGTGGTTCGCCAAGAAGCACTAGTTGTGCCTAAGGGTCACCTCAATACTGTCCAATCTTCCCCACTTTCCATTGAAGAATTGATTTTTGAAATTTCCCTTGATGTCTCCCGATCCCTATCCACCCATATCCCAGGATCACATCCGCACTCCCTAGCTCCAAAACAAAGAAAGATTGAGTTATGGAGATCCACGGATCTCGATTTCCAACAATGCTTCAGAATACCTAACCCACTATGGACCTCCCCGTTTCCTACCTCCACCGTCAGAAACTAAGTCTTGTGTTGGCAAATCAAGCCGAGAGACTAAGGAGGCCGAGATAAAATTAGCTTCAGCTCCTGTATCCACCAAAATGATGACTTCGAAACCCGCCACCTTCCCTTGAACCTTAAAAGATTTGTTGAAGGTTGTAAAGCCTTGTAAATTTGAAAGTGAGGCTGAAGGGACTTCATTGCTAGCTGGTCTCTGGTTGTCCATCTTCAACCTCATCTTGACGCTTGGAACTCTCCTCCTCTTCCAAATCCTCCACCAAAAGCAAGATGATAATGTCGTAGCTTGCACAGATGTCCCCGATCCCAGCGGTCGCCGCATTTAAAACATAATCCCTTGCGGCTGCGATCGCGGAGCTCCTCCTGGGAAAGACGCTTGACATCGCCCCTTGTTGGCGGAGACTGAAGTTCCTTGTATTTGGTGGTGGTGGAATGTTATGCGTAGTATTGGTACATACGGAAGGATCTGAGGGCTCTTATACATGATTGGGCCTTTAGAATGGCCAATCCATGATCAGTGGCCCAACTCCACCCCCTTCCACTCCTTGTTTCTTTCCTCCATGAAGGGCCTTGTCTTTCACCTCACCCAAAGAGCCCAACTCCAAACTCTTTATCTCGACGTAACCCACCATGCAAATTCCATTAATGAAAATCCTCTCAAAGATCTCCTTGTCAACATTATGCGTATAGGACCGTAAATTCTCTCAAAGGCTTGATGTACTCAACACCGCGTTCGCTGTTTGAGACGCGAGCAAGGGGCCGTCGGATGTAGATCACTCCTAGCCTGAAGCGCCGGGTGATTGCTTCCACGGAATCTGCGCCATGAAGGGGAAGTGAGTTTGCTCCTCCCACATTTGGTACCAAGAAAGCGCTTTCCTCGAGTGCCCGATCACAACTTCAAACTTTTCTTGACTTGATCATATTGATGCGGAAATACCGCTCCATTTTAGCAAGCCATCCTAAGACATCGTCTCGACGAAGATTGGAACCTCCATGCGCCGATCAGGGCCACGTCGCCTTTGTGAAATTCTCCACGTCTTCATCGCGACATCGGTTAGGCTACTATCAATGCCGCTCCCAATGGCGAATGACCAACAAAGGACTGGGAGCCCCGATCATCGTGGGTCCCTTGACCTCACGCATGCTGGGCGCGAGGAGGAGAAGGCGTGTGGCGTCTCCCTGGTCCCCTCTAGAACCCCAATCCAACGATCATCGCAGCCACCCGAGAAGACGGTCTTCGTGGTGGTGGTGACGATGATGACCGGCCGCGTCGATGCCGGCGTCGATCGTCCTTTTCCAGCAAATGCATCACGCGATCTAGTTTTGTTCGCAGCTCAGCAACTTGATCCTCCATCTGTGCAGCGTCCATGCGAAAAGGCCCCCACAATACCAAGAAAGGGCTCACGGATACCAATTGATAAGCACACACACACAAACAGCAGATATAATGCAGAAAGCAATACTCGAGGTGAGTATTTCTGATAATGAAACTAAATATTACTGAATGCAAATTGCAAAGGATAGGAATAGAGCACTAAGTAGCTCAAACACTCCAAGGCCTAATAACCAAAAATCTACTCTCTCTAATCTTCTACCAATTACTTAATAAATACTCTCATAACAGAAAATACCTAAACTACTCCTAAAATCTTTCTCATAACAGAAAATATTTAATCCTCTCCTAAAATCTCTCATTTATTTAAATCCTCCGAATTAATTCCAACTAATTCTCTGCTTTCCTTGAACCTTTTCCTTTTATAAACCTTCCCATACAACTGCTTCTTTCCATAGAGCTGATTCCTATCAAAATTCCTTAGAACAAATTTATAGATAGCATTGATCGCAAGTCAAACAACTCAAACAAACTTGAAGCACATGAAAAACAAATCGTTTGAAGCACTGAGTGCAACTCAACAAATTTATGGGACAACTCATTTTTAGATACCATTGAATTCAACTCAAACAAATTTTGGATCCAGCAAGGATTGTACAACAAATCTCATCTCTTCTTGAAACCTTTGAAGCATGACACTTCTGTTTAAGATCAATAGTATGGAGAAATCCCATATTCAGTTTCAAATCAAACTTAGAACTAATACAAAAAGTAAACCGACAAACAATTGATTAAATTATTAACAGATATTGAACTGTATATATCCACCAAACCTTTCATGAATGCATATTATCAGAATCACCAAAAGAATATGACCTCAGTACTACATCATTAATGACCATAGATTGAGAAAAAGTAGAAAAGAGAGCTTAAGTTAATTAGTCAACACAAAAGGGAAAAGAAGCATCGAATCTACTTCCCAGCACCATTCAACCTAGGCAAAAACAATGCAACTCCATCTATAGTATAATGGACGATACAATTTTCAATCACAGAAAGTGGATTGCATACCTCTTATGAGTTACGAGACAATACAGCTCCCCCATAAGTTCCGTGAGAATATGGCCCTGGGCCAGAATGTGCACTTGCAATTTGCTGCTCTTCACCATCTGTTCAAGTTGAAATATTCTGCCCAGCAAAATGAGGGAGAAGAAGATTACGTATGTCATAAAAGAAAGTAATAAATTCAATAGATGCATAGCTTTTCTTTAAAAGAAAAAAAAAAAAAAAGCCAGTGAAAATAGAGAACTAATGTTAAATTAAAAGGCATAATTTGTTTCAAGATATAAACCTCAACGAAGGAAAGGAAAAATAACATTAAACTGCGAAAGAAAAAGAAAAATGATAAATAAAATTAAAAAACAAAGCCTGCCATGATTCCAACCACCCCAATCCATTCTGTAATTCACTAATTCAGTAGCATTCTTTACCATAAACCATCTTCTCGGAAATAATAAAGTTACTCAAACTTAATCTGAGAAGATTGATTCTCATAGTCACTATCTTCAACCAATTAAAGCAGTCTCGCACTGGCATGATGCGAAGGTACAGGTCATATTTTCAAACCACAAGCCAAGACTCTTAGCATAGTCTAACAGTCTTTATCATTTTAATTTTGGCTCCCCTTTTAATAACCAGTTCAATGCATTGTAACAAGATCAACTTCCCTTTTATTTTTTGATTTCATATGGAAAGTTAGTTACAAACACGTATGCTAATTGCTAAGTGTGCACATAAAAATTTGAAAATCAGATGAAATTACACCATCCAAATCATTCAACCAAGTAGTATTTCTCAGGGTTTCCTGCAGAGATATAGACACAGTTTCTAGACACAAACTTTAATATTTCCAATGAGAAAAAAAATGGTACCTCCAAGAAGCGAGCATGGAAGATGGGGCACTTTTCGGGGTGTCTTGCCAAACTAAGAAGACTCTGATGCAACAGAACATCTTCAGCTCTATCCATATTAACAGCAAGTCCATAACTGAAACAAATCAATAGATGGCATTACAGGTGCACCCCATCTCTGAATAACCATATTTTCTCAAAGTTGGGATTGACGAAGTCAAAATATAATACTTAACCTTAGATTAAGATCTTTACCAAATCAAACCACACTAAAGAAAAAAACTATCAGCTTAACATATTCTTCAAGCTCAAAACTGACACAAATTTCACTCTCGGTATCCACAGTAACTGAATCACCAATCATTACAATGCAAAGCCACAATCTATCAAAAAACAGCAATTAAGCATTTAAAGCACACACATGAATGCATGCAAAGACAGAAAAAAAAAAAAAAAGTGCTACAGAACCAAAATCCAAATTCAGATATGTAAAACGCAAAAGCATTAAAGAACAACAAAACAAAAAAGACAAGGATTTTCAGTTTTCCACCGATCGAAACTAATTGTAACCTTGGAGGCAAGTGATTGAGATGATTCAAAACCAGTAAACACAGTTTCAAATTCTAGTAAGAACCTACATAGCAGTTAAAGTGTAGATCCATTTAAAATGTCCCCACCTAATATGATTACTTTCATTTGAGCCCCTTTGTTGGTCTTCTACTCCCATGGCCACTGGCCAATCCATTCGCTAAGTTTCCATCACATTGTAATAATCAACAAGTGCTACTCAAATTTTCTCATATATATTTGTTCCTAAGCTAATTTTCTTGCTAGTTCACTCATCCACCTTAGCAATCTCATTTTTGCTACACTTACTCCTTTTTTATTTATTGCTGACACTATAGTGCCCAATATAAAATACTGCAGACCATTTCTATCAAAGGAAATAACCAAGTTATAGTTATATGAACTATAAGTACATAACATAAGCATCAAAAGCAAACAAAAAAAGCCAGGCTTCATTACCAAAATAACTTGAACAACTTATTAGAAGAAGTTGAAATCATTCGGCATGATTAGTTTATTTTGATTTAATAACAGCTTATAAAAACTTTCCCAAGAGAGCGATTACTCTCCCAAAACTAAGCAAAAGCCATGTGAACACATGCTTCTTTTCACAATTGACAATTGAGAACTCATCAAAGATCCAACATGCTCATCACAGCTGAAATCCTATGCACTGTCTTCCACCCATAGTGACATAGTAGCCTGCTCCTTCCTCCTCCTCTAAGCCAAAATGTACTCCCAATGTAACTCCCTTCAGACTGTGAGTTCCTTGAGCTTCGTTGAGGTCGAATTTCACCACTCATTGTGCTGGTTTGTTTGGGGCAGAATGTTGACAGCATTGATTGCACAAATGTGAAAGAGATGAAGGTGGGAATGGCTAAGGTCTATAAAAGGGAATTGGTGAATTCTGAATTAGGACTAGTTTAACCCATTTTTTTATGTTTTTAGGGACTAATTTGATCCTATTTTATAAATATGTCAGCTTAGATATCTTAGATGTCACTTAACATGACCCATCAGCATGCCGTTAATGGAACAGTGATGGAAACCATGCTAGGGACTTACATGACTCGTGGTTATTAAAGTTAGGGAGTAAATAGTTATGAAAAGATGGGGACCAAAGTAACTCACGCTCACAAAGTCAGGGATCAAAATGATCCTTCACTCCCACAAAAAAGAATAAAAAATACAGAGGACAAAAATGGATACCTTCAGTTCGGCCTCAATGAAGGTACTTCAATCATCGAAATACTCTACAATACTGCTGCCCAGCTTGGTTTGCCTTTGCAAGTCATCATTCCTTTTCAAAATAAAGAACAGAACAATAAAAACAACCTGCAGGGGTATGTAGTTGCATGGTGGAGATTTGAAGCCCCACTTCCCACTCCCACTTCCCTCTAAGATCCAATAGGACCTCCCTAGAACCAGCAAAATTAAAAAAGAACCATAAGACAAAGAAATTCCAAAGTAACTAATAAAGAAGTGAACAACCAAAATATGGCTGAAAATATTATCCCTCAAGGTATGGATAACAGCTAACTTAAATCAGTAGTAGTAATACTTAATGCAAAAATGATGCCTTGTAACTCAAAGATGATGTAGGCATTTTGTACCAGGGTTGTTCCCATTGAAATCTGTACAGCAGTTACTTGTATAGGGAAAATATATAATCTTAATAATTAAATAGAAACTTCAAAGGATGTAAATTGAGCGTCAACCATCTTCAAAGTGAACTTGCACATTACCTTAATTTCATGCTCCATCTGACTTTGCAGGAAAATGACTACTCTAGTTCATCATCTGAATTTTTGTTAGGCAGTTATCAATCATTCATAATCACCAATCCTGTGCTTCAGTTATAATTGAAAACACCAAGTTAGACCTTAAACACTTGTGCTTACTGCTTTCAGTGGTCAAGTTAGCAGCGCGTAGAGTGTCATTGACAAGTGGATAACCCATCCATCAACCTATTATATGAAGCAAGATCAGGTATGAATCCCCTATCCAACATTTCATTTACCACCGCCTCTCCCTCCGTTTGACGGCCCTCTCCTGTATAACCACTAACCAAAATTTTATATGTCATGGTATCTGGCTCCAAACCCTTGCTTGAAGCAAGTAACCTCAACTTATTTGCTTCTTCTGTTCTTCCCGCAGTGCAAATATCTTGAAGCACAGAATTGAAAGTCACAACATCTAGCACCATACCCTCTTTAAGCATCTTTTCCACCAATCTCCAAGCTTCATCAGTCTTCCCCACTCTCCTCAACCCATCAATCATCACAATACAAGCAATCAAGCTCGGAACACATCCTTTCTCCCACAACTCATAAATAAGCCCCAATCCCTTAACAGCATCTCCATTCCCACACAGAACCTCCACCAAATCAAAATAATCATAGCCTTTAGGCAAAACGCCTCTTTTGGAGAAACCCACCAACATCTCACAAGCCTCCAAAACCAGACCTTCGTCGCAAAGCCCACGAACCAGAATCTCACAAGTGACATTGGTGAATTGGCACCCCAACTCAACCATCTCATGAGCCATCCCAATCCCTTCCTCAACCCTCCCCTCCCTAAACAAACCCTTAATCAAAGTATTAAAGGTAACTACATTTGGCTCACACCCCCTCTTCCTCATCTCCTTGAAAAGCTCCAATGCCAACCCAAACTTGGAATTCCTACAATAACCACTGATCAAGATGTTGAAAGTGAACACATCAGGCCTAACCCTATCCCTAACCATCTCACCGTAATAAAACTCCAGAGCACTATCAAGCCTGCCCGATTTCACAAACCCATGAAGCAGAACATTACAAACCGCGACATTAGGCCTCCCATCGATCAACTTGCGCATGAGACGGAACGCGAAAACGGCGTCGTCTAGTTTGCCAGCTTTGCAGTAAGCGTTGATGGCGAAGCGGAAGATGGGTTCGGTGTGGGGGCAAGAGAAGATGGAGTTGGAACAGGGGCAGGGGTTGGAGGAGATGAAGTGGAGGAGGGTGCGGAGTTGGTGGAAGCGGTGGGAGAGGGAGAGGGTCTGGGCCATCCAGAGGAAGGTGGAGTGGGTGTGGCGGAAGGAGTCGAGGGAGGAGGCCCAGGTGAAGATGTGGAAGTCATAGTGGGAGAAGGAGGGGTGGTGGTGGAGCTTGGACTTGAGGAAGTGGAGGAGGGAGTCAGGGGTGTAGGGATGGGAGAGGTGGGCCTTGAGGAAGTCGAGGAGGCGGTGGTAGTGGGAGGGTGGGATGGGGGTGAGGGTGAGTGTGGGGGGAGGTTGCGGCAGAGAATATGGCTCTGGCGGTGGAGGTGGAAGGGGACACTGCGGTGGTGGTGGTGGTCTTGCCATTTGTTTCAGCATCTTCTTCTTCAACCCCATATTCTCGCTCGCTCGCACGCACTGTGTCTCTGCTGGTCACAGTCACACTAAAATGGTTGAAGCAAAACAGAGGGCGGGCTAGCTGGCTAAGCTGTTCTCTTGTTTTGTCCTCTATCACTGCGATCTTCGAACCCAGACGACAACACGCCAGGGTCAGAAAGGTTACAAGTTACCTCACGTACCACTCGGGACACTTCCTCCCCTAGCGAAACTCTCTCTTTTTTTTTATTATTCTCTCGCAGAAGAAAGTGAAAACAACTAACACATCCCCGCTCAAATTAATTAGAATATTTTTTTATAACAATTTTATACTTTTAGCTGCGCTCTAGGGTGAAAGATGCATTCACTAAGGAATGGTGAAACACTTACGTGTCCCAATATGGTGCGGACATGTGGAGCATTGACTCTATCCGTTGAATGTATTGGGCGCTAATTTAGCGTGATCTATGGTTAAAGCACCCATGCCTAAACTAGTCATTTTACCATTTGGAAGTTTTCCGTAACATACGACCTTGGAAGGTCCTTGGAATCCAGGAAGAGATGGTTTTTTCCTTTAGCTAACAATGATGAGCGTGTAGATCATAGACCTAACCAATCACGGCGGATCTAGTTTCCCCCATAGCAATCCCCATTGGTAGCTTCCCCAGCATGTCGTTGGCCCCCGGCGATGTATAGATTGCTATTGCTGAAGCAAGCTACTGCTTCTTGTCACTCTCCCCCAACCCCAACCCTCTCTGCCTCAACCCTCCCTTTTCTCTTCCACCCAGTCCTCACCACGCCATCTTCCCCATCTCATGCCATCCTAGTCACCGAGATCTACACAATCAGCGATTGAGTTGTTGTCAAAACTCAAAATCCCTCCCTTTCTTCAACAGCTACAAGCGCACCCTCTTCGTTTTGGACCATCGCCTTCTGGCTACCCATTGTAGGTTTGTAATATTTTCATCTCTTTAGCTCGAATGGGGATCTAGCTCACATATGCATCAATGATTTGTTTGTTTTCGTGTTAATTTTTCTTTTTTTTTTAATAATATGTTTTAGTTGGTTTTTATTTTTTCTTTTATTTTGTGATGTGGTATATATGAATTTCTATTTAGGGGACATTGTTAAAAATATAGTTGGTAGGAAAAGTTATTCTTGGGGTACAAATGGGATGCTGCAATTGTGTATGACCCAGCTGCTTTTGCCATCCATTTTAGGCTATGGTTGGAAGAGGAGATGTTGGTGGAGAGCTAGGAATTGAATAGGTTCCACTTTTGCAAGTGAAGTCCGTAACAAAACTAATATATAATGGTTTAGATAATCACTTCATGCTCTTCATCTTGATGTTCATGGATTGTTTGCTAGGTTGTTGCTAGGAGCTACATGTCGGTGGCAGGAGCTCTTGTGGGTAGTCTAAAAGCCAGCAGAATGAGGATGTTGGGCACACTTCTTGTGGTGTGAGGACTGGTCAAGGAAGAGAATTTAGGGAAGCCAGTAAATACTAATCCTTCCAGAGTTGTGTGTGTCTACCCAACAATGATTGTCGCCTTGATATGAGCCTTTGCATCTATAAAGTATGATGTGAAGAAGTTTTCAGATCAGCCCCTATCTGTTCCTCTGCTAAACCTCTTTAGAGTCTATGTAAGTCTAAGCTGAAAGGAGTAATGCTCAAATTTACAATTCCAAATTGTACGCATTCCTCTCAGACTAATGGTGGAACATTTGTTCAGTTTTTTGTAGAACATTTGCTTTCCCTTTGACTGTATTCATATTACATGGGTTTGTTGTTATTTTGAAAGAATAAAAATGATTGTTTAGCAAACCTTTTATAAAAAGATATCAGGAAACTGATAAAAAGTGGTTATTAAGCCCATTTTAATTAATTATTTTGGACTAAATGACTAATTAAGTGATGTCTTCCAAATCTAATTATAAATTAGTTTGGTGTAGCTGATTAGATGTTGTGTGAGATAAGATAAATCAGAAATGAAGTATTGAAGAGAGAGTTGGAGTAGTATCATTAAAAGAAATGATAGCAACATTGGTTGAAATAGTTTGGACAGGGAAAGACTAGTAAAGGATGATTTGATAAACATAAACATAAACAAAGACAAACCCAAAAAAAGATGTTAAGAAAAATTTTGTAGTGAAAGACCTTAATGCAAATGACCTGTAGGAAAATTTGGATTTCCATTCATTTTGTTATCCAAAAAGATGATTGTGTCTACTGTTGCTGTTGTAGTTTATACGAGTAAGGTGACAAGTTACAAACATTACAAAAAATTACAGTAGTACAAGTTTAGAATATGATCCAAGCTGTTGATTCTTTGTTTATTGCTTAACTTTATTAAGGCATAGAATAACACAAATTGCGATATGTTAGGAAATAGAAATTTCTTCCGCGGTGGGCTTCAGGACTATATCAAACTTGTTAAGAAATGTGAAATTGGGCTGAGAAATTGCCATGATGTGTAGAAACCATTGAATTTACTAGTTTTTTTTTTTTATCTATATATGTGTGTGTGTGTGTGTGTGTGTATGCTAGTTAAAGTGATTTTATGAATCCCATTAGGTTGATGATTCGATTGCATAATTTACCTTGGAATGATTTGTTTTCAGGGAAGAGGCTGAGTGTGGTCAATGTTAAGACAATAGAATCGTGCAGTGTTACATGCCCTGTTACATACAATGATTAGAGTGACTTTGGCTAATTGCGTCAGCACGATGGAAGCTCGTGATAAGATTTAGGACTGAGAAAGCTATTATTTTCCAATTTAATGATAGATTAATAAGTCCATTTTTCGTTTTGGTACCTTCAATGGAAGGTGATGTGTCAGTAATTATCAAAATTTTTGTTACTATGTGTGTGCTTAATGAGTGAGTTGCCAATTCATTGGGCTTATGTAGTAAGATGTCTGTTGTGCCCATTGTTATGGTGGAGGATAATTTAGTCCCACCCATCTTTTGGATCTTTAGATGATCCTAAGTCTATCATTTTAAAATTACTAGATTAACCTTATTTTACTTTCAATTGATGCTTTTATCCTTTCTATTCTTCTTGGTCTACCTTCTCCCAGCACTGCGCAACCCAGCCACCATGATGCTACCGTCGCCACCGCTACCGCCATTGCCGCCACCGCACCAGTGCCACCACCATCATCAAATCTTAGTGCTGCATAATCCAAGCTCCTCGTCTTGCTCTTCATCCCCACCACCAATTCCTTACCCAGTCACCCTTTGTCTCCTCCATCCACTCTCTCCTAGTCATTACTGTCGTCGGTGTCTTTACTATCGCTCTCAATCGGCGTCACTGCGAAAGCTACCCTCGCCACCGCCATTCCCTCTGTTCTACCCACTGCAAGGAAAGTGAGGGTGCCATGTCGTTAGCGGTAAAATGATGGTGACGACTACCCCTCGAGGCAGCAAACTTTCAACTACCTCACTTCCTCTGCCAAACTTTAGGATCTTGAACAAGAGCCTTTTTTTTAATCCTGTTTTGAGTTTTGAAAAATGAGACTTAGTTTGATTGAAGAGTTCATCAAAAGATTGATTTTCCCCCTCTAGATTAAGATCAAGTTTTCCCCTTTCTATTAACAAATGATTGGTGTGGGTGAAGGAACATTTTGGAACAACTCCATTTGACAAGCCTTGGTTTATATTCATGACAAAGTTTACATTGCTCATAGTTCTTTAATATGATTTATGTGTCTTTGGAAGAAATTTTTGCACAAAAGTAATATTAAAACTTAAAAATAATGACTATTGAAATTGCACATTTGAATGCTTTATTCCCTTCATTTCTGGTTGTGTTGGGTAGAGTTCCCATAATCTGTTTGTATACATACAGGGGATGGAACTGAAAATTATTGAAACTGATAAGTTGTCTCGATTTTGGATCTTCAAGAGATTAAAAGATGTGGTGGTCTTTTTAGGATAGAAGATAGTTTTCTGGATGATGTATGCTATTGTGACTAGTGAGCATGGTCATGGTGGTAGAGTGATCGTGGCTCCTGGCTAGTGGCGGTGGTGTTGACAGTGAATGTAAAGGAGAGTTGATTGATATTTTAGGGTAATTTTGTCATTTAAAAATAATTATTATTAACTTTAAAAATTATCATTTTAATTTAAATTTTATATAAATATTATATCTTTAAATCTTAACCATTCAAAAATAATCTAATGGCCATGAATAAAGGACCATACAATGGTCCAAAACTAGGGTGGGACTAAATTATCCTCCACCCCATTGTTATTGATGTTGGCTTGACAAATTAGTTAGGCCATATGTCACGCACCGTTTTTGAATTGAGAAGGTTTTTGTTGAGCCAAGGATAAGAGACCTCGACCAGTCGCATGTGTCTCTATTTATTTGTCTGAAATATAATAAATAACAGTGAAATGGTAGTGTTTTGCGTCGACATTAAACTTAAGGCTTGGGAAACCTATGAATGAAAAGGCTTTGCATCTTTTGTTATCCATGTTGCTATTGACGATTTTTTAATTGTTCTAGATAGAAATTAAAAAAATTATTATTAATTAATACAGAGTTTAGAGTTTGAGTGTTTATGAAATGTTTATTAATATACTTCAATTGTTGTAGACTATGTTAAATAATAGTTTTTAAAATAAAGTAAAATGAATTTTTTTCAAGAAAATGATAAAAGTATTTGTTGTGATAGTTAAATAACATTTTGTACTACCAGTAATTTTGAATGTGAAGAATCTGTTAAAGTGATATGTGTGCACCATATTTTTAAATATTGATTAACAAAATATTAAGAAGCCCAAATAATAAATGGTTTGATTACCTTTACTCCACCAATTCTAGTTTGCTCATAAAACCCACCAATATCAGAAAGTACGAAGCTTAAAAGATTTTGAATGACAACAAAGCCAATTTAGAGAAAATGTTTTGAAGAATGATTAATGGCTACCTTGAGTTTCTTGACTAAGTTTAAACAGGCAGATCTGGTTTGTATTACATGAACCTAAGCAAGATTAATATTTCACTCTGCATGCATAAGCATGTTATATCTCGTAGGAAGAGATTGAATTAATCAGAAAGTGAATATGAAGTTGAGCGAAGTAAGTATATACAGATTAAGGCATGATACAGACTCAATGCAAGAATAATGTTTTACTATGCATGTGCAAGCATGATATATATCTCAAGAGAAGAGATTAAAATAATCAGAAAGTGAATGTTATTTTAAGCAAAGAACGTATTCATGTTCACGGACCAAAGGCATTGAAGCAAACTTGAATCGGGAATAAGTTCACAACACATGAGAAATTGTGTTTATCTCAAGAGAGGAAATCAAGCTTAAAAGGTGAATATTATCTCGAGGATAGAGAGCATAAATGTTGGAGGGCTGAAGCTGATCGAGTCAGAAATCAAGAAACTAAGGAAAGGATCTTCAGAAAGTAGCACGGGACATCAGAAAAAACACTCATGATGAAGAAATCAATTCATGTCCAAGAGCTACGTGTTACTCAATCATCAATCACTATAATCCCAAAGAAATCATCATCAAGCAATCAAGATTGAAGACTAGAAGGTCAGAGAGAAATCAACGTCATTGATTATAACGTCAGAAAGCTCACTGAAGGGTGGAAAAAAGAAAGCTGAGAAAAAATGGAGGGAGTTTTGAAATTCAAATTTCAAATCTCAAATCAGATCCAATGTTATAACTGGTATGTCATCTCTCCTGCGTAAATGATTCAAGATCCTAGGAGGTGGAGTTCAAAAACCACGAGCTAAAAGTAAAAGGAAAAATAAGGACTTCAGAAACCTTTACATTTCAACGGCTTTTGAAACGATGGGACAAGTTGTCAGCCTACCTCTCTAGACTAACGTTCCAAGGCACATCTAATGAAATACACATGTCACTAAGAGATCAGATCAAAGAGAGGCAACGGTCATGAAGATAAACCTATATAAATGGAGATGCCAAGCTTAAAAGCAAATAAGAGAATTGAAAGCATTAGTGCCAAATCTCTGAAAAAAATCTCTCCACACTTCCTGTGTTGTTCATCAATTTATGTAATCAATCACGAAGTGTAAAAATCTTCTTTCTAGGTTTTAAAATGTATTTGTGTTTGTATCCTCTTCATGTGAAGAGATAAGAGAAAGAAGTCACTCCAAGTTTCCTAATCTGTATTAGCTAGCAACTTTAAGGAAACTTGAGTGTAGGTTAGTTTGAGTGGCAACCCAAACATATAACCTTTGTAACCTTGATCCGTTAGTGATTAGTGTGAGACATAGCTTGGAGAGGATAAGGTAAAACTACTTGCAACATGTTAGCAAAGGTATTTACTTATCACGGTTCAGCTTGGAGAGGCTGTTGGAAAGACTACTTACAACATGGTACTAGAAGGTGTCTACAGGTCACGATTCAGCTTGGAGAGGCTGGTTCAAGACTACTCGGTTAAGTCGCAATTGGGGTTGTCTACTGTGCAAGTTCAGCTTAGAGAGGCTGGTTCAAAACTACTCGTTAAGTCGCAGTTGGGGTTGTCCACTGTGCAAGTTCATCTTGGAGAAGCTAGTACAGAACTACTCAGTTAAGTCGCAGTTGGGGTTGGCCACTATGCAAGTTAGAGCTTGGGAAGGCTATTGTAAAGACTATCCATTTTACTTTCTCAGGTTGAGAAAGTTATTGTTAGTGAAATCTCAACATGTGTTGAGTACTGGATGTATGCAGGTTGGCCAAACCAGTAGAAAAATTCTTGTGTTCATTTCTCTCTTCCCTGAACTTTTATTTTTACATTATCATTCTACATTCCTCACTGATTAAGTGCTCATTAAATTAATATTCGTGTTGTTATGCTTTAAAGATTTACTTTCTGAACTAACAAATAACTTCTTTGTTGTACTTCAAGCTTCAGCTTGATAGAACTCTATTTCAACAGGTTCAGAAAGTAAAAGAATTTGAGAGAAGAGTGAAGCACGATTCAAACCTCCCTTCTCATGCACTCTTTTACCAACAAATACAATAGCACATTATACAACTTTGTCAACTCCAAAGATCTGAAGTTTCAAGTGCGGCCAAAATTGCATGAAATTTTTTTTAACCCTCATCGAAGGTTAAAAAATTAGATTAAGTTTGAGATTAAGTTGTTGTTTGGTATACGGCCCGACAACACAAGTGCACCGAGTGATTTTAATGGCAAATTAAGCTACGTAAGTACAGCAACTAACAAATCAATTAAGGCATGCTTGGGATTGGAAACCCTTTTTTTTCCAAGAAAAAACCAATATATATAATCGTATTTTTACCAAACACTGATTATAAGCTATTTTGAAACCCAAAGATAAACTTTGGCCAAACACAAAGTAAGTCTATTTTGGACAAAACAACAACCAATTAAAAGTATCAAGAATCAATAGCCAAAATAAATTGAAATGCCCTTTCAATTTGTAAGAGTTGGAAGGCCGAAACAGTTTTTAAGCTGGCAAGTTTGTTCATAGTATAGTTAAAGAAACATCAAACATCCCAAAAAGACTATACAATTATGGTTGCAAGACCATGCAGCATAAACCCCAAAAAGAAAATGTCATGCTTAGAAAAGATGAACTTTCAAGATTGGAATTTGTTCATCGTTGAGTACCTTAAATATGGCCACCATACCATGCTGCAAGCCAATTTCAATCTTGAAATTGTTCCAGCTAACACCAATACACCCAAGTTGGTTATGCTTGTATTTGGTAAAGACCACCTTCCACTCTTTACCCCTGAATTTGAGGACCATGTCATACTTTGGGATATTTACACTCCCAATGGTTGGGACATTGACCTGCAAATACCATTATAGAAGGATAGGTTATGTAATATAAATTTCCATGCAAGGCTTATGGATGTCGAGGTTTATTGTAAATTATACAAGTCGTACCATTATATTCAGTGATAGTAGTGGTTTTGTGATGTAGAACACAAAGAAATTATTTTGTGACTTGAAGGTGTGTGCAACTTCTTGTCCTTTAAGATGCTTGCAGATGTTTAAACAGCTTTCTGGAAGTGGACCTAGTTTAGAAATGTAATTGTAAGTAAGTAATAATTTTTGTCTGTAATGAGGAGTATTTGATGTTGAATATTGGAAAATGAGCTAGAATACGAAAATATAGATGTGATTATTTGAACTAGAACCAAGTACCTCCTTTGTTGCGTTGGTTTTGATCCACATTAGTTTGTACAGGATTGCGATTGTCAAACTTTAAGAATGGGATTTCACAGTCGCTTACTGCAAAAATTTTGACACTAAGTGTGTCTCCACCATCAAAAGTGAATGTTATAAAGAACCCAAACGTTATGCAGTAGTGTTTTACAAAATTAGTCCATCCTTGGCTCAACACGATGTGATGTTCGTTGTTACACTCCCAATGAACTATCCATCACCTTCCATATCTAATAGTTAATTTGATAGGATTTGGCATCCTATCTCCATATAGTTGACTAAACCGTGGGGACAATACCTGCAAATTTTAAAACATTTGCATGAGTAATGTACCTAACTACTATTGCAATGCATATTGAATGCAATATGTACAGACATGTTATTTCACAAATCAATGGAAATATGCGAACACCCTTATGACAATTAGAGTCAATATAGATTATGGTAGTAGGTCACCTAAAAATGATAGGATATAAAAGGGATGAAAGAAAGTTAATAGAAAATGGAAGATTTGTGTCCTGAGACACAAATACAGGGATGCTTTGTCTCAGTGTGGTGTTTAAAGCGCAAGACAGGTACAAGACAGAGCTGTCCCGAGACATTTTATTGCTATATTTTGTGTCCCCCTCAAAGTGGAGACAGAGGGGGACATGGAAGTTGTGGGATTTGGGACAGGAAATGAAGAAATTTTCTTCCAAACTTACCCTCACAATAATTTAAAATTGACATTGTTTACCCTCATGAGATCTAAACCTAATTTGGGATATTCCTTTCTTCTCCTTCGTGCTGCCACTGGTGTGCTCGAAGAAGTCCGCTGCTCATTCAAGTGACAGGTTCATTCAATATCCATCACTACCATCTTCGCTACCATCAGGTTTGTTGCTTCGAAGAGGACTGAGAATGGAGCCTATTGTAGCAACTTATCAAATATAGATTTGTTATCAAATACAACACAAATGCAACTAAGCATCAACCCATCAAATATTTTCTTTTCCTTTTTTTTTTTTTCCAAAACCAAGCTTAGGAACATAAAATGATTGTCTTTCCTTTTGATTCTTTTTTGTTCATCTATGATTATGTTTTTTTTTCATTGATTTATTTCCATTTTTTTATGAGTTTAGAGACCAATACATCATATCACAAGCTAGAAGATTAATTAATTCGCTGACGACTCAACACACACATGGATTTGTGTTAGCTCTAGTATGATTGTCCATTAGACATTTCTCTTTGTTTTGATGCTAGTATAAATGTTGTTCAAATAGTTCAACGGGCTTACGAGGTGGTTTTTCTGCTTTTTGGAACTTGTAAGTGCGGCCTCAGGATTAGTAGCTAGCGCCTAGCTGGTATTAATTTATTAACCTCTACACTCAAGCAAAGATTAGATGGAAGTAATTTTTAACCACCTAGCTGATAGTTAGTTAATATAGATTCTCATCAATAGATTAGCACTTTCCACTCTGCAACTGCAATGTCTTTTACTCGCTGTGACCATAGTGAAGTGAACACCCATCCTAGAGCACCGCAAACAGCATAATTGCATAACTGAGAAAGATAGATAGATAACATGAGTACATATTAGGTGTTTTTATTTCCATGATGAACATTGCTATGAAGCTTTGTAAATTTTGATTATCAAGGACCAGAGTTCTCACATTTGATATTTTAAATTTAAACATGCTTTATGGTAAACAATTGGTTCAAACGGAGGTAACTGAGTTTAATATATTAACAAGAAGAAAAAATATAGTCCTAAACCTCTACCTGTTAATTTACCATCGCATATCAGTTTGAGGAAAGCCAATGAGGAAAAGTTAAAGTTTGTCTGAACATAGATTATGTTTGCTTTTGCTTTATTATCATATTAATACATCCCTTTTGAAGATGATATGTTTGTTTTGTTGTTTTATAGGAAGCAATGGACCATTCTGAGTGAATTAAACAATGTGTTGCTTACTATTTAATGATGAGGTTTCAATTTGACACATTGATGCTAGTTGTATTCGTTGCTTTGTTTGTTTATACTAGGAATAGAAGGATA
This sequence comes from Dalbergia cultrata, assembly GCA_031216105.1. Lineage (NCBI taxonomy): Eukaryota > Viridiplantae > Streptophyta > Magnoliopsida > Fabales > Fabaceae > Dalbergia > Dalbergia cultrata. The sequence continues at coordinate 48,706,177 of CM062353.1, forward strand.
TGCAATAATTATTTGACCCTAAATCAAAGAATTAAAAGTGTTCCATTCAGACGAGATGCATTAGAGCATATGATTGGAGTGGGCGATAGGAATTGCATTTGGGAGTTAAGGATGAATGTAAATGCATTTGCAATATTGTGTGAGTTGTTTAAAGTTCAGGGTGGGTTAAGTGAAGATGGTAAAGTAAGCATAGTTGAGCAAATTGCAACCTTTTTAATCATACTAAGTCACCATAAAAAGAATTGTAGTCTACAAGTTAGATTCTTTATATTGGGAGAAACTGTAAGTAAATATTTTAACAAGGTGTTGTGCTCAGTCATACGTGTGCAAAGCATTTTGTTTGCCAAGGTTGAACCTGTTCCAGAGGATTGCACAGATACTAGATGGAAATGGTTTAAGATAACTTTAACATTTTATATTACTTAATAATTATGTATACAGTTAACCATGAAAATTCTAATTCTGTGATGTATAGGGTTGTCTAGGAGTATTAGATGACACTTACATAGATGTGATTGTCCCTTACGCTGATAAATCCTGATTCCGAATAAGAAAGGGTAGAATTTCTACATATGTATTTGGAGTATGCAATCAAAACACGAATTTTGTGTATGTACTTAGTGGTTAGGAAGGATCAGCATCTGATTCAAGAATACTCAGAGATGCTATTACACGACGTAATGCCTTAAAATACCTCTTGGTATGTCTAAAAATAACTTAAAAAAATTAGATTACTTACATTTCACCACTATTTATAATATTTCTCTCTTGATTTATATGTAGTTATTATTTAGTTGGTGCTGATTACACGAATGGCTAAGAGTTCCTAGCATCATATAGAGGTACTCGATATCACCTACAAGAATAGGCTCAAGATTCACGTGCACCCCGAAACTACCAAGAGTACTTTAATAAGAAGCACTCTTCAACTAGAAACATAATTGAATGATGCTTTGGGTTGCTTAAGAAGAGATGAGCTATTTTGAGGAGTCCTTCATTTTATCCAATTAAGACACATAACCGAATTATAATTGCTTGTTGCCTTCTGTAAAATTTTATTCGAATGAATATGGACATTGATCTTGAAGAAAACACAATTCTTGAACCTGAGCATATGCCTGTAGGAGAGGATTATTGATTGTGTTGAAAGTAGCAATGAATGGACTCAAATGTGAGACAACTTAGCTATTGAAATGTTTGAAGAGTGGAGAAGAAATCGTTTTGCATAAACCTTTATGTTTGTAATATTCATGTAATAGTTTGTAATAATGTTTAATCGACTTAATCATTTATCATTGTTATTACTTTGACTTGATTAAGTCATGTGTAGTAAGTGGATATTTATGAGTTTATCTAATTGTTTGTTTATGGTTGTTTAGTTTGTAAATGATAATTGTTGATATCTTCATGTATTGTATCACATATATGTTATAATTATTTATTTTTTAAGAGACTGTATTTGATATCTTCCTATGAAGAATAGGGAAAAATGGATAAAAGGACATGGATAGATGAGGAAACAGAAGCATTTGTTGGTTTTATAGAGGAATTGGTAATAGAGGGATAAAGAGCTGATGTAGGACAATTCAAACCAGGTGCGTTTGAAAAACTAGCTTCCAAGATGAATGAGAAATTTCCTAGTTATGGTTTAATTGCTAAGCACTGCAAAAACAACACAAAAGACTCAAAGAGAAGTACCAATCAGCTGTAGACATGGTTGCATGTAGTGGGTTTGGGTGGAATAAGGAAAAGAAAACAGTAGAAGTAGACAGCAAACAGGTGTTGGACATTTGGCTTAAGGTTTGTTACACTCCTTTTGCTAAATATTGGCTTAATAGTTGCATGTTTCACTTTCTCACATTTGTTTCCTTTTTTTTGTTGTAGCAAAATCCTATGAGGTTCTACAGTCCATGGAGGCCATTCCCACTCTACCCTCGCTTGGGAAAGGATGGAGCAACAGGGGGTTATGTTGTGAGTAGTAATGATACAGATGAACAATTGGAAGAAAATGATGATCAACAAATAGGTGTCAATGACGTTGAGATGTTTGAAAGTGAATCTCCAGTGCAACAGAATACATCAATTGTTTCTTCTAGTTGCAGAACTCAAGGGAAGGCTAGTTCGTCTAGAAAGGGCAAAGACAAAACATTTTGAAAGACTTGACTTCATCTATGAGATATGCAGTGGAGCAACAAGGCAAGCATGTACAGGTCTTAGCCAAAGCCATGGCAGGTGTTAATCATGAGGTCAAACTTGGTGAAGCCTTTGGAGGACTTGGCTTCACCGGTGACGAAGTGGTGCTGGCAAGGCTAAAGTTCTCACAGAACCCTCAATTGCAAATTACCTTTTCAAGTTTCAATGGCAACCAAAGGCATGCATTTATGAGAGCAATTATCCATAATTAGTCATGTTGTCCAAGCAAAGTCTTTGCCATTGTGGAATGTTATTTTTATTATGACATATTTTAATGTATTTTGTTGGATTGTAACTTTTATTTAGAGGTGTCATTCTGTTACTCTGAATTGCAGAAACTTCATGTATTGTTAAAACTTAATTTCGTTATCTATGAAGTCTTGATTATGTTACTTGAGTTGCTACTAATTTACAATAATTCTGTACTTTCTTGATGAAAGTACTTTCCTGATGTCGAGTGGCATAAAGCACTTGATTCAAACATTCTCCTATATAGTTTGCATGTATATTTCACCATTTTGCATAAACCAATGAAACATGTTTATTTCACCGTTTATATACAAATCAGAACAAGAATTAGAAAGTGTAGCAAGACCAAATTCTCCTTTTCATTTGGCAATATGTAGTGGAAATTAGAAAGTGGGGTGGAAACAAGAACAAGAACAAGAACAAGAACCAGATTCTCTTTTTTATTTGGCAATAATTTTCATACAACAGAAGTCAATGACAGCTAGCAGGTCAGTTAACAACAGAATCAGTACCTAAGCACAATGCAGCAACTTATCCAACAATTATGCAACAAGTTGGCTATGCAGCAAGTTAAAAACAATTATGCAAATCAAGCTTTTTCAGCAAAGTACAATTCTAGCAAGTATTATCGAAGTTAAGTAATTCCAACAAACAATTTAGAACAAACAAACATTAGCTCTTCATTTCATTGCCAAATCAAACCATACATAAGTTTATCAATGTACGAAAGTTAGCAACAAGCTTGCCTAACCCAAGTATTAAAAATATCTAATCCACATAACCGCTACCACTAATACTATACATAATAGCAACAAATGTAATTGCCTATGAAACAACAAGAGCCACCACAGCCCACTTTGATTTCCTTCTCTCAACACATAGCTTTTTTTTAAGCTTCATGGTCTTTCTTCTTGATTCTTCTTGTAATAAATCTAATGCAAAAGAAACTGAAGCCACTTCATCTATAGTTGTTTCATTCTCCAAAATCTCTTTCTTATCAGCCTAGTTAAAGAAGTTACAACTACTCGGGGTCTGCAAAGAGTGTAAACAATTATCAGTTAAGTGAAAGCATTTGATATTAAGTTCCAAAAGCATAGTAGAAGAAAACTAGTAACACCAAAATAAGAAGGCAACAAACTAGATTTTCAACAAATTATAGACCAATTTAAGGGGCCAAATCCTATGGCCAACTCTAGAGTTTTCACACCAATGTCCACTCATCAATATCATCATGTCAATGAGTAAGAAGTCAAAGTGTTGCACATGCACCAATTTAATTGGTTAGGAGTATATTAGCATGGTGTAGACTTTCACACCATATCATCACACTCTTGGCATTATTATAGCACAGTGTGACTTACATTTCAGCGTAGTGTGCTTCCAACTTTGAAGCTAAAGTATTCATAGGTTACATTGTTTTTGCCTACATGGCCAAGCCAGTGTCCATTGAGGTATGGAACCCAAATGGGAAATATAGAGTTGTCAGTACAAAACCAATGCCTAGAGCTCGTTAGATCAATCTTCTCATCCAGCAAGATTGCTGTGTTGAAGTAATCAACTTTATTTGCTTCTTTCTACAATGTGTCACAGTGTTTTCTTCCAAGCATATGCTTTATTGGTAAACGGTGAGGAGAATTTTAATTTCTCTTTTTTCTCTCATACTTGCTACTCAAATATGTACCCAAAAGAAAACTATTCTATCCATTGAAGACATCATTGCTTTGATTGGTGATAAGTGCGATGAAGTTATTGGGTAGGTAATGATAATAGCAACAGTTACAAGATGATGACAAATTAGCACCCAGAAGAATCTTTAGACCATCAAATTACAAACTGATCCAAAAAAATAAGGCTTTTAATTATTATTTTATATCCTTTTTGGATGTTAGGGAGTTCCTATAACATTATAGCTGACTGAAGACTGGGGAGAAGAGTTGTTCTCTGCCTTGAGCAGAGTGGGAGGCAAAGCTTTCAGTAACTTGGCAATTGGTTATAATAATTTTTTACACAAGTTATTTGTACCAGTTCATTAAAATCAAAGACTTCCTAGAGCCACAACCATGTCCAAAATAGTTTCATCATCATCAATAAGTTCTTGCAAGGGTTTTAAAAATAGAAAAATAAAAGGTATAAGCTCCTCAAAGAAAAACTATACATATGCACTTGTTTCATCCTAAGTGTAAAAGAAGGTCCACATTATCTATAATCAATGTTGAACTATTGAACAAAATTAATAATCTAAATCAAATGCTCTACCTAATTCTCAAATGCAAATGTTATTCCCCAGGCATGAAAACAAGCCATTCACCAAGTTAAAAATGTAGAGGTTCCAGAGATCTCAGGCACATAAGGGCTAGATAAACATAACCCTTTACAACATATACACTTACTTTTCGTGAAAGAATGGCAAATTGAACTCATGTCTACTCATACAAGTACATAGGAAGCATCTTCACCACATCATAACCGATTATTATATCAGTAATTTTTTCATAAAATGAAAAGGAAAAATTTCATGTCAATGCAAAAGCTATGCCACACAATCCGAACAAGACAATGGAACAACAACAAAAAAATCATATGTCTTGCCTTTTACTTAGGAAAGATACAAACCCAACACTTAAAATGAAACTACAAAAAGGTAATTTAAGTTAAATATATGTATGACTTAAATTCCAATTAGGGCACCTCCAAAACTTTCTCCCCAGATTTGCCTCGCTCTTGGATGTGAGGAGAATCAACTTGTCCCCACAACCACACCTCCGAGAACCCATGGAGACCATTGACACCGACGATCTGCACCTGCAAGCCACGATTGTGCCACTGTCGTGAAAGGAACCAGCACAGATGGAAAGAATTGCACCAAAGGGAAATTTTAGATGCCAAACAAAAGGTGGATACAGATGGGGTGATAGGAGGAATAAATGGGGAAAGGGAATACCTGGATGCCATGGACAAGACCGCCGTGGATGGAGCAAGAATGAGGGACCACTGTGAATGGAGCACGAATGGGGGAGGAGGTTAGGACAACAAAGTGAAAGAGGACTCTCTTCTCTTCATGAAAGAGAACAAATCTCCCCTATTGCAATTTTTTTTGTTTTTGATTTGGATTTGTTAAGTGAGGGTAAATTAAGTCTTTTAACATGATTTATTGTTATTGTCTCCATGTATTACCAAACAAGATACAGAGACAATATTTTTTTCTGTCTCTGTCTCCACTATCTCTTTGTTTCTGTCTCTACTGTCCTAGGACAATAATGAAACGCAGAGTAAGTGTGTCGCCACAATCAAAAGTGAATGTTATAAAGAACCCAAACTTTATGTAGTAGTGTTTTACAAAATCAGTCCATCCTTGGCTCAACACGATGTGATGTTCACTATTACACTCCCAATGAACTGTCCATCGCTTTCCATATCTAGTAGTCAATTTGATAGGATTTGACATCCTATCTCCATATAGCCGACTAAACCGTGGGGGCAATACCTGCAAATTTTAAAACATTTGCATTAGTAATGTACCTAAATACTATTGCAATGCACATTGAATGCAATATGTACAGACATGTTATTTCACAAATCAATGGAAATATGCGAGCACACTTATGACAATTAGATTCAATATAGATTATGGTAGTAGGTCACCCAAAAATGATAGGATATAAAAGGGATGAAAGAAGGTTAATAGAAAATGGAAGATTTGTACAACAATGTGTAGAATACATTGGCCAAAATACACATTTGCATTAAGAATTAAACATGAGTATAAAGGTTTAGATTAGGTTTTTTTCAAATCAGCATTTAGAAAGGCTTGCATGGTTGAAATTTTGAGGTTGGTCTTAGGGTTCAATTAAAATCCTTCAATCCCAATTATTTAGACTTTGTAGCACCTTGTAAAGGCCCTTTACTTAAGAAAAGCAACTAATAAATAATAGTGTTGTGTTTGAATTTGTAGGCTTACATAGTCTTTTCGATCCATCATAATCTTGAAGAAACTTATTGGAAGTGATTTTGTGATTATTGGCATTGGTTGATGCAAGAAGTAACACATAAGAGAACAGTGTAAATCACAACTTCAATAGCCACTCAGACGAAAATGAGGCTTCACCAAAGATGGCTCTCACTATAACAGTGGCGGTAATGAGTCAGTAGTGATGAAGCAATGGTCAAGGGTGGAACATGGTGTCTTGATGTCTTAGGCTTTGGACTTCAGTTTTGAAATGTGTGGAGTGCTTCAGCCATTTGGGGTTCTTGGATGTCAAACAAATTGTTAAAATGGTTAGTTCAAAATTTAAATGAGAGTAAGTAGTTAGTAGGCAATAATTAAAACATGTTTCCAAAGATTTAAAAAAAGATATGGTGGCTTCGTAGTCAAGCGGATGCTGATTAAGCGCTGAGTGCTGGAATGTCTTGGTTTGAATCCCACGCTATACAAATTTTAAATTTGAATTTGGAATTTGAATTTTATAATTTACAATTAAAGAACACCCACATACTTAATCAAAAGTAGCATGTACTAATGACTTTGTGTGTTTTATTGTTGGGATCTTTTGCCACTTTGATTTATTATAAATTAAATGTTCTTTATTACTTGCAAATAGTAAATGAGAAAATAACAAATTAGATACAAATATTGATATTAAAAAGTTGAATATTTGTAGCAAGTATTATTAAAATACAATCGATAATCATTAGTTTGTTTTGGTATGATTGCACTACAAAAAGTAAATATTTTAAAAAATTATCAGAATTTAATTAAGTAATTAAATATTTTTACTACAATTTAAATGTAATTTAACTAAGCCTTAGTTGCTCATGGCATTTTTACATTGTTTTTTAATATCATCAAACCCTTATTTTTTTTATTTCTTAAATTTTTTGCTATTTTCTCTATGTAAGACCATTTATCAATTTATATATTAATTTTCTTTATTTCTGTAAATATGTACAGGTATTAATCTATATCTCATCTTTTTTTGAAGATATGAAGGTTTACACCTTAGTCAAAAAAATGTTGATCTTATATTTGTTAATGACGTAAAGAGTATACAATTTTTCAACATAAAAAAATTAAAATCAAAATTTATGTTTCTAATTTGAAATCCTAATATTTAAGACTCATTACATATTCAAGTTTTTATAATACATGCTTAAATAAATTATCATTTATTCAATAATAGTCAATAAATTATTTTTTATTATCCACCTATACATCGTATAGGTTAAACGATTAGTATATTAATTATATTTCAGAGACTTAAAAATGATAAGTTAATAAGTGAATATTTATAAATAGGAAATATTTTCTTAATAATATGATATGATTTTGGAATTGAAAGACACAATTATAATATTTATTTTAATGTGAAATAATTTATTTATTTTTTGAGTATTAATAATACGTTTGGTTTAGAAATTGTTTGCAAGTTATAATATAAGATTGTAATGGATTACAATAATTTAGAAAATGCACCTGATGTGAAAATAAGTAGTGTTTGTCTATTGTAGGTAACCTGCATGCATATGACTGTAGCTTCTGGATTCAGAGTAGACTGGACCTCACCTGACCAACTGGTGGCACAGTTGATAGTGACTTATGATTAATGATGTGGATATCACACTTTTTTTTGGCTTGTCACCCATGTGATTTGCAAAAGATTTGTTGTATTTTCACCTCAAACTATCATTTTTCATTTGAAGGTGATGTCTAGGCTTGGCCCCTCAAGTTTTGGTATCATGTTGGTTTTGAGTTTTCGTCTTTAACCTTATGTGCCTCACAAATTTGTAATTGGGCTACAAGTTGAGCATACAGTACAAAAAGGGAAGACCCGCGATGGGCTAGTGGTTAAGCATTCTTTTTTAAAGTAAAAAACAATTCTTGGAAGGAAGAGATGATTTTATTATTTTGAAATACATAGTTAACTGTATGTTATCTCATATTATTTTAGTTTTTCCTTATTTGTTTTGTTACACACACACACACACACACACACACATATATATATATAAATGGAACAAAATGTATGAGATCTATAATAATAGAAAATATTTACTTATATTGTTATATATAAATTTCTATACACTAATTATATAACATAAGATCATACTTTTTTTTATTGATTGCTCAAGGGTATCCTCAGCTAGCAGCCGAATACGAATGCTAGACTTTTTTGGTAATAAGATTATACTATGAATCAATAAAAAATCACGAAAATATAACATGATAGTGAGTAAGTACCCATGAAGACATTAATTTTATTACCCCTATGTAAAAAGTTTATTTGTTAACATTATACATAAAGATTGCTCACGAAGAAGGCAAGAGGAAGAATTTTGTGATTTTATCACCAAAAATGCACATTAATATTCTAAAATAATCAAGAGTTGAGAATATAGGTTATTTTTTAAGCAATTAATACAAATTATTGTTACATATTATTAATAATATATTATTTGATATTCTTTAAAAGATAATATGTATAGTTAATACTAAGATGTATATTAGTCAACAATAAAAGAATAAAGATAAGAAAACAAGTAATAACTAGAAAACTTAAAAAGTAGGTTAAAGTATATCTCATTTGAATTTTTAGGTGGGAGGGTTTTGTGAAAAGTATTAAGTTGGGAAGAAGTGAAGATGGAGCTCATGAATGAAGCTCTCTAGTATTAATAGATGAGAATGAATGAATACAGTTCACAACATATCAATACAAAGTGTTATACACTTGCTTTGATCAATGACTAACTAACTGCTTCACAACTAACTAAATAGATTACTTCAAGTACCTCAACACCCGATGAGCAGCTTGCATATGTGCTGTGGTTGGGCAGTGCAGGAACTGACTTAAATAACTTATTGCAAAGCTGATATCAGGTTTGGTATTGGTGAGATATAACAATCTCCCTATCAATCTTTGATGGCTAGATGAATCATCTAATGGAGAACTTGATTCTTTTGACAATTTTTTTATTGTAGTCTATGGGTATGCTAACGGGCTTGGCTCCAAGCAATCTAGAATCTTCAAGTAAGTCCAGGGCATATTTTCGTTGGTAAAGTGCTATTCCTTGTTGGTACAAGTAACCTCCATCCCTAAGAAAAACTTTTATGATGCAAAAACATTCATGATGTTTGGTAGAATGATGCTTGAATATTTACTTTCTTCATAAGGTGCACTAGCATTATCATCATTTGCTTCAATGCCTACACTGTTAATGCTTCTTGACTTTGGTCTGAGATGAGGATATTTCTTGAAGCAAGATTCAAGGAGGTGCCCATATTTATTGCAAAATGAGTGAAATTTGGTGTGTCAATGGTGATGTATACAATAAAGTAATGAAAGACTTTGCAAACGAAGATGTGCAACACAAAAGGATACTTAAAATTGGAGCCATCCAATTAGGGTCAACAAATTCCATTGTTTACATGGATTATTAACATTGTACTTTTAATAGATAATTCTTGATTGATCAGAAGTAAAATCATACAAACTACATGACTTTAATTGAAAGGAATCTTCACTGCATGATTTACACCCTTAACATCCTTAACATCATGTTGTGCAATTCCTCTGGGATTGCATCATAATTAAGTATCATTTAGTTTTTTTCACATTGGATAAGCAGTTATAATAAGAGTACATATTCAATGCAGATAATTGATTTGTCAACTTTATGCTCTACTTTGATTCTTAATACTACTTATAAAATTTTTGACATTATTAGATGTATGTTTGGGAGTAATACAAAAAGAAAGGTTTTTTTAAATGACTTTACATGATTGGGTAAAAAAAATAATTTTCATTCTAAAATTCACTTACAAGTGCAAAATAGATATTTAATTTTTTTATTATAAGTAAAAATAAATTATCTTATCATGTTAATGCTTTTATCAAGACAATCCTAAGTAGCAAATATTACAAAATATAGAAAAATCATTTGACATAAATTTTAGTAATATATCATATAACAAAAAAAACCACTTAAAAATTACTGCATGAGCTAGTATTTATCAATTTAGTTATTTACTATAAAATTTATATACAGATATGTAGTTAATTTTTATTTGAATTGATTCTTACAATTTAGTTAACATGTGATAATCCTTTGGCCCTCTAAATTTTTTCTTCAAGCTCTGCCACTGTTTCTGAGATTTGAACTTATATGAAAAACAATCATGCGTAACACACTAAAATTTTTTTGGTGAAGTTTGACGTTTTCATTACCTTGTAAAGAAAAATGTGTCAAAGAGCCTACTTGATCCCCTTAGGGGTACACATGTTCTTCCATAATAGAGCTAGCCCCAACATTCTAGGCGCTTTGTGTCTCTTCCTTAAATTCAAAGATCACTTTATTTAGTGGTGATGATAATATTAAACAATGATCAATGTCAATGTATAGGACTGAATACTGTAATAATTATGAGAACCAAATTGTCTTAACAATTTCTACCAACTTTGGAATATAAGTGTAGTATTTCTATTAAATTCTCATTTTACATATTATACTTTTTGATATTATCTTTTTAGTTTATCTTTCTAATATGTGAATAAATTATGTTAATTTAATCATCTATTTACTAATTAAAAAGTGGTGGTCAAAACCCTCTTTTGTTGTAAACACTAAACACCCTGTTTCTTGAGTTATGTAATTTACATTGTTGTTGAAATAGGAAAAAGAAAAAAAATAGTAACAATAATGTTAATAAGTAGGTCATTCTTTTGATTATTTTTATTCCCTTCCTTCATGTGTTTTTTGGTGTTTGCTTTGGCCTTACTATTAGCCTATTTTATTCATGTTTGTTGGGCTATTTTAATATTACTTGTTCTGATCTTTTCCTATTCAAACTGACATTAGCTCTTTCTTTCTTTCTCAACTATTTTTGTTACATTCTTTTTTATTCTTAAGTGGTAGCATCTTAACTGCTGAAGTCCTAGTTAGTTCCATTAACCCAATTAAATAATCAAGCCTACATAAAATAGGAGGGTAGTGTTAGGTGGTTTACTTCCATCTAGCTAATGTGCACACAAAGCTTCCAAGGTGAATTATGTGCATAGGACAAACACTGGACCAGTCTGAGCATTCGGATTTTAAAGATGACTACTTTAAGGCAATTGGGCATCGGGGACAAAGAGAAATTAAATTAATCTTCTTACCAAAAACATGCTAACCTCATACCTTGATTTACATGGACCCATCCAACCTGGTCTAAAGCCTGCAACATGCAGTCAGCTTTAATTCAGCTTTGCAACAGATTGCAGGCACTAAAGTTATATGATTATCTAGGTATGTAATTAGCCAAATATGTGTTGCTATCCAACCAATGGCTGGTGGGTCAACTTGCATATTCTAGCTTAAGGGAAGGATTACCTTTGACCTTTATGTGCCTATTTAAGGACTTAATGTACTGCAAAGTTTAAATCAATACATACTTGTAACTTGTGAAAACCAGCAGCATCTTAGACTTCCTTATCCTCAGCCCGTTAACACTACCATACGCTATCAACCACATGGAAGGTGACATTGAGACAAACCAACAATCGAATGCACTTATGACTGGGTAGGTATCCACCCTCTTTATTGTGGTAGCAAGAAAATTCATGGATGCATGTAACTAACCACTTCATTATTTACTTTGTATCTCCTCAGTGCCAATAATGATGAAGGAATGCCCATGTTCGAGGTGGTGGGACCAAAGGCTATGAACAAACCCTCGGTTGTAAGTTATTATACCATCCCACTGTATGCTTTTCTTCTATAATGAGTTTCCATTAATAACTCCTTTTTTAGTGCATGACTGTACTTTCATAGTATGATTGAGTATAGGGAGTACCAACAGATCTCCAATTGTGGTTCCCTATGAACCTTGAGGCACACCCAGTAGTGAAAGGATTAATACACTTAGCTCAGGTCAGTTGAAACTAGCACACACACTTTATTAACATCATTTTCCCATTGGCTCCTTATTCGATTAGGCCATTTGACTTCAATGCTCTGACTTTATTTTGAAGACCACAAAAACCTTGCTAACTAAAACTACTCACAGAAACAACAAAAGGAGCTGGGGGCACTTAAGATTAAGATGTTTGAATTGGAGAATGCTACCAACACAAAGGGTCACAAAGGACAACACCCTAACACCACGAACTACTGACTGTGAGGTGGTTGTCATTGCGGATGATGATAATGTGGGTGCTATGCCACTTTGAAGCTCACTCTTGCATATGGCATGAAAGCAACCCCTTTATATGCACCAGATACTGGGCACAAGACCTTTCGTTGGGGACTGAAGTCTCAGCTATTGGAAAAAGACTTTTCCATTCCCCCAACAAAGAAGGCACCACCCAAAAAAAGTGCACAAGAAGGGTAAGTGGCTTACACTTACTTAAACAACTTTATGTTACATAATCCTTCGATACTTTAACTGACCACTATGTATGAAATTGACACCGTAGGCAAAGACGAGCAAATTCTGCATTACGTTAGACATGGACCTCAACAGGGCAGAGACCATGTTCTTTGGGTATATTTTCACTGAAAATATATGGCCAGAGTAAGCAACACTGTTAAGAGGTTAATGTAAATTTAGTGGTCATATTTACTTCTGTGTTCACTTCTAAATAACTTCCAGGGAAAGTCTTGTGAAGATATTGGACGTGGTAGCCACAAGGAAGGACCTGCATTGCCTATGTGCTGGTCAACAAATTGATGATAAGGTACTTCATTAGTGAGCTATTATTTAATCACATAAAACATCTTCTTGCATGACAATTTCTAGTCATCACAATGGTCTTAATAAGTTTGCACCTCAAACAAATCATAATGCTGGTAACTTTGATGAACACATGCACGCATCAGCACCTAGTAAGCCCTACTTGTTAGTGGTTGACCTCTTCCTTTGCTGTTAGTTTAAATTCTTGATGACAAAAATTTTGGTTCATACAATAAGTTTTCACTGCAAACTACTAAATGATAAACCGGTGTATGTAGGATATTGTCTACCAAGGGAAACATGGGGATCAATTGATCACAAAGCATGACACCAACAAATAAAAGTAATAACGGAAGAGTAAGGAGGCAAAGTACACAATCATCATGCAATTATAAAGATGATCCAGAATACATACATACTGTAATTCTAGGTGACAACAATGACCCTGAACAAATCAAAGTGGGAAAAAGGGCACACCAATCTTCCAAAAAAAATAGAAAAGACACGGAAATTTATATCAGAGACCACACATATAAAGGTATAAATTTATTCCCTTATCATGAATACATTGATTTCTATGTTTCTAAGGCACAAATTAAAAACTAATTAGATTAGGACCTGAATTTGATAGCGAAAGTTGCTTTACCCAAACACAAACAACTAACTTATAATGGAAAAGAAGTCAAGGCTAGCTTACACAATTTTGCAGACACCATATGGAGTGTTGCCATTGAACAAGGCCAAAACAATAGGCCCACCGAATGAGCTGCCACATGTACAGAAACATTTTAAACTGTAATGTCAAATATACATGTTTAATAATATACAAAAAAACACTAAACAATTGTCTGTTCTCTGTGGTTTTAGTGGATGAATGTAGCTTTTAAACCAACTAACGAAATGAAAATAGTTGGTGTCGAACTAGCCGTGGCTGCATACATCTTTGCTTCAGAATTAGACCCAGAGTAAGGGCATGAAATAATATTCTCATTTACAAGAGGTGAGTTCTAAGGATGAATTAATTCTTATAGTATATTTTAACAAATTGCAGTGAAGTGTTGGTTCCCATTGGCAATTGCATTGGAAATTGATGAGCATTCATGACAATTGTACCAGGAAATCAAATAGAATGCAATGTAAGTTCTATAATATGGAGTTCAGTTCTCTTTCTATAAGATGAAGATTCACAAAGTTAATTGGGTAGAGACCCTAATCAAACATTTTACATTTTCTTTATAGGTACTAATACTTGTTGCATCCATGCTTTCAAAAATTAGACAAGAGGATAAGTGGTATTTACCAACAACCTTTGCAGTAAGTCACCTTCAAACCATCTAAAAAAATCATTGGTTATATGCTAAAGCCCTCCATTTTAACCACAACCACATTTTTTTCAATACAACAATGTGCACTCAAGAAGGGTGAAGTCTCCACCGGCACTCTCAACAGGATCTGTTCTGATTATATGGGCAGGGTGGATGATTTACAAAAGGTTCTATATACACAAAAATGGACTTCCTACATTTATGATGGAATTCAAAATTTATCATTGTAAATTTTGGCCAAACCTACCAAAAAAACTGTTCTGATTGGGGTTTTCATGATCACCGAATAGGTGTATATCCCAATCAATGTGGGCAATCACTGGTTTTTGATGATTGTGGACCTGTTAACATGTCAGTTGGTGTATCTTGATTCAAGAAAATCAAACCTTCTAAGAGGTTCACGAATCAGATCAATGAGGAAAGTGGTAAGCACTTCTTTTGTCATTCCTTAAGAAGGGAAAATATAAATATAGGGCATCTGTAATATTGTAAAATGACAAGCTAGTTTATTGGAAGAAAAACTGGAAGATCAAACATTTTATGAACACACAAGTGCTGCTCGTCAAGCATTATCAAAGTATACTATTGTTGAGTCCAAAATCAGCCAATAGGAACATGGATCATAAGTAAAAATTTAAAAATTGAATCCTAAGTAAACTACATGGCCCAATAACATATAACACTGATCTAAAAACCATCTTTATTATGCAACAATGATTGTGGTGTATGGGTGTCACAGTGGATGATTATGAGCAACTTATGGGCAACATATGAGCTAATTAAAGGTCGTTATTCAAACCCTGTCTCCATGAATTTATTTATGATTCCCAACAATAACCTTATAAAAAAACTTGTTCATTGAAGGTTGATGACTATAGCAGAATGAGGCTAGCTATTGACCTAGTGTTGAAAGACTATAACCCAAGGAAAAATGAAATTGTGGAACTAGCAGTAGACTACTTCAATAAGCAAATCACACAGCATGAAGAAGACAATTGATGGTTCGATCATCATAAATAGTGAATTAGTTAGACACTCAGCAAAAAATGTTTTCATTGCTTTCCTCTTTCTAATATTGTATTATTACATGCACAATGTTCTAAGAATCAGCTAATAGAACAAGTAGGCTTTTATTTAAACAAAAAATGCATTAACAAATATGTTCAAGGTTTAATGAATTAACTTCCCTTTAACACCACGGGACCACTTGTGAATGCTTTCCTGCACTAGATGTTTGTTGTAACTCTCTGCAAAATCATATACACAACAATAGAAAAAGAAAATTACTAGCAAACCAAATAAAAACAAACAAGGGAAGAGAATAGGAGAAATTTAGCACACCAATCTATGACACTGTGTGTATGCCAAGCTCTGTCTTTAAGGTTACCTGATCCACAATGTGAAGGAAAGATTTAGTGCTAACAAGGGAGAGCATTTTAGAAGGGGGTAGCCTTCATTCAAGGAAGACAAAACAGGAGCATAAAAAAAAAGAGTAGCAATAGCAAGAGAGCACTAAAAATTAAAAAAAAAAAGCAACTGGGAAAGGGGCTACCTGATCCACAATGTCAAGCTAAGATTTAGTACCCACAAGGGAAAGCATTTTGGAAGGGGCAGCCTTCATTCAAGGAAGACAAAATAGGACCATAAAAAAGAGAGCAGCAATAGCAAGAGAGCACAACAAAAAAAGCAACTGGGAAAAACAAATCCAAGGAAGGGGCTGCCTGATCCACAATGTCAACGAAAGATTTAGTACTCACAATCACAAAGGAAAGTACCATTTGAGTGATTGCAAAATAACTTCTGACATGAAGTCAGAAACTAATTGTGTTTGGTAGTAAATATTGGAAGGATGAATTCAATTACATGTACACCATATTAAATTATACGACTGAACTTTATTTCCATGTTTTGATACTAGGAGTCAATGACGTCTATTTGGTGGTCATAGATTCTTCGAAAAAGGTCGGTAGAGATAAATATGTGTAGTTATAAAAACAACCAAAAAATGTGCTCGAACATAAATGCAAAAGGATTTCCTCTCTTGTGTGGAGACAAAAAGATATTGGTGTGAAGGAAGGTTCTATCACCAACCAAACTTGCCTTCCTCATAAACCCTACTATGAACATCAAAGGCAAAACCAAGAGATGCAGAGAACCCAAATTCTATCTTCTTTGCCTCCTCTACTACCACAATAGTGAGCAATAAGTCAGAATTTGAGTGAGCCGATGGAAGCATTGATTATTTGCTTGGAGAAAAGAGTGGTAGGGGTCATGTCACCCAAGTTCGCAGGGCGAATCCTAGACTAAGAGAGCCGTCAACCAAAACAATACATGAGCATTAGGGCCTACATAGACTGACAGATCTGGCCATGCTTTAGGCCATACTTTTGTCATTTATTCTTTGTACAAGGGGTTTGATGACAATTGTTCTGGGTTGGATGCCTTTTCATATTCTATCAACCATTTTTTAATAATAAATTAGAAATTAAACAAGTTAACAGTTACAATACCATACACCAAATCATTTTGGTTACACAAATAAGATTACATGATCAACATTTTAACAACTACAAATCTATAATTCCTTCGAATACCATAGTCAAATGATGCCTGTGTGAAAAATATAACAAAAAAGTTAGTATGAATAATGTGGTAGAAAGGTACCAAACAACAATTTTTTCATTCCATGACAAAAGTCACACAAATTTGTTATGAAATTTATACCTCAAATGATATCCACTAAAAGGACAAAATATTAACCCATTGCTTCACCCCATAATCATCCTTGATTTTTAGGTTGATTAGTATGTAGCCCCCAATGCAACAATATTCTGCATACACACTCCATTAACATAATTACTTGTAGCTTAAGGTGTGTTCTACAATGCATTTTAATTTTTCAGTGATTTGGTTTACTATTGAGATGGATCAATAAATTTTTGACACTCACTGTAAATGAAAAAGGCACTGGAAACAAGAGAATGTTAGTGTCAAACTAAATCAAGCTATGTCAAAACTTTGTTATTACATGCCAGTCATGAACCAAATCAAAGTAGAGTTCAAGCTGTGTCAAGACTTATTATTACATTGCAGCAAAAAAAAAATGTTTCAGTACCTGTAAATACCATTAGTGACCAGGATCTCCCAAATTTTGAAGGTGGCTAAGCTAGGGAAATTGATCAGTAGGACCATGAAACTAGTGCCATACATCTTGCGCTCCAACTACAAATTGCGGCTGATGAAACATCTACCCACAAAATATACAAAACATTAATTGTTACATATCTGGCAATCAATGCAAAAACAACTATACACTAAAAAATATTTAGTCATCCTTACATC
The DNA here is from genome assembly GCA_031216105.1 of Dalbergia cultrata. Classification (NCBI taxonomy): domain Eukaryota; kingdom Viridiplantae; phylum Streptophyta; class Magnoliopsida; order Fabales; family Fabaceae; genus Dalbergia; species Dalbergia cultrata. Next base: position 48,723,991 of record CM062353.1, read on the forward strand.
ACTCTCGTCATTTGTAGTCACTTGATTAATTTCACCAGCTTGCAATTTAGCCACCTCTGGGACTGACAGACCATAGTTTGAATTAACGTATTAAGAAGCATTACTAATCAAAGAAAAGAAAAAGCCCAAAAAGATAAACACTAGAACTAAGTGTCACTTTTTCAATTTTCCCATCAACATAAAAAAAAAGGGTTGTACCCCATTAGTTGTTGCATCAAGCTAATTTGCTTATTTTTTTAAGTGCTAAATCCCTATCTTCATAACAATTGTAGCTCTTTCCTTTAGCCTTGCCTGTTAGGCAGTTCCTTTTTATGTGCCCGGTGTTGTCATAATTTGAGCACCACCGTTTCTTCTTACAATTCTTTTGAGAAAGAGCACCTTTTGTCTTAACAACCATTGGATCAGCAACCATTTTCTCAGGTAAAGGTTTAGGGGATGTGTCCAACATACAAGACTTGTGCTCTAAGTCCTTTGTTGCTTTGAAAATCACATCTCTTGTAGCACGGAACAAGTCAAAATTATATGACATCCACTTACTGGTAGCACATAAGGACCCATATCGAAGTAAGAACATTTTATGATTATCGCTTGCATCATCCACTACACTATCATCATATGACTTTACATCTTTTGTCCATAGTTTTAAGATCATTTTGGGTGGCAATTCTGGAACATCTTCATTCTACATAACATAGAATATATGACTGCATGGAATGCCACGGGTTCCATAATCAGCATTGGCAGTCCAATGTCTCTAGATTCCTTTCGTAGAAAACCTTCCACTCACGCCTATTAGAACAAAACTTAGTCAGTCTGTATATTATTGTCGTTCCCAAGCTTTCACTTCCAAGAACACATATAGTAGCAGCACCCTCTATCTCCTTCTTTACATCCTAAAATATTTCCCTAGTGTACACCTCCGCAACAGCAAGCTCAATCGACTCTAATGCAGTCATGATCACTGGCTTACTGTACATAGATTTAAATTTTGCATCCACCTCATTATTATGATACTCCCTAACGTCACGTTCAATGTTTTGTACAATTTCAAAAATGTTGTGTCAACACCTCACATATCTCTTTATGAAAGAGTTTATCCCCTCATAACGTGAAGTAGTTCGCACACCAGCACAAAATTTGTCGCGCATGTAAGCAATTGCCCACATTTCCATCCTTTCATAAGTTTTCTTCAACCAATTATGTTATTCAAACCAAACTTATCAACCATGGATGTCCAACGATTCTCAAACTCTTCTGGATCCCAATTGGTAAAAATGCACTTACTAAATTCTTCACAGAACCCCTTATCCTTTATGTTTGTTGTTGCATTCTTCTGCAAATGCCACACACAAAGCCAATGAGTAGCATCTATGAAGGTAGCCTTTATTGCATCCTTCATAGCCTCATTGCCATCCATCACCACCACACTAGGTTGTTTTCCCATTACATCTAAAAATTATTCCAACAACCATTTATATGTATCGGCAGTTTCATCCAATAGTAAAGCAAAACAAAAAATACAAGTTTGCTTGTAGTGGTTAGAACCTGAAAAAATCACCAATGGTTTGTTGTACTTGTTCTTTTTGTACGTGCAATCAAATGCAATGACATCCCCAAAATACTTGTAGTCAACTCGACTCATACCATTATCCCAAAACAAGTTCGCAAGTCTTTCATCATCTGTGGTGGTGAACCTCACAATGGTCATTAGATCAACATCAGCCTTGCCTTGAAGGTAACTAATTGCAGTACATGCATCACCATCAACTATCTTGGTACACCTTTGAATGTCAACGTAATTGTAAAGGTCCTTTCGAGAACCTAACACCATCATAACCCCCAGCTTGGCCGGCCATAAAACCCATACTCTGACAGGTTTGTATGCCATATCCATTCATGCTCTCTATCTGGGCATTGTCTATGTCTGTCAAATGCCGATGATTTGGTATTAAATGCACATATCTAAGAGGTGTCAAATCATGGTTGTGGGATACTTCATAGTTCCTCACTTTCCAACTATGACTCTTTTAGTCAAGATATACCAGAAGCCTTGCATTGCAGTTTGTTCTAGTCTCCGATCTATGATCCCTCTTTCTAACAACTCTCATATAGTGCTTTTTTTCTCTCAATCTAGCCCTATTGCACACAAACTTCCTCCTTATCACAATGTTATTGTCATCATGGCCCATATCTCCTTTTCAGACACCAAAACCATAACATCTAGCATATCTTACATAGAAGTCATATGCTTTCTCATCACTTTCGAACTCCATTTTCAAAACATCAGATGTAGTCAACTCAACTAGATTTTTAATCTCAGCAGAATCATCATTCCCCCCTGCATCAATATCTTTCAACTCAGATCTCTTCAGAATCATCGGCACAACTATTACTACAAGAATCATCACTATAACAAACTTCCACAAATCCTTCCACCTGATCACTATCCATCCTCCAACACTTCTCAACTTTGAAGCTGCACAATAATGGTAAACCCATAACTAAAAAAATTTAGACAAAGACAAACAAAATCTAATCTAGTAACAATTGATTTCCAATAAAACTAACATAAAACAGCAAATAGAAAAAAAAATTAGGTAGGAATAAACCACAAAAGGGATCTAATTAATGCACTATTGTGTAAGAATTACATTAAAGTAAATTTTCACCTAAGTCCCCTAAACAAAAAATCATACAAAACACAAAAAAAAGAAGAAAAAATATGAGCCAAGCAACACACATTGTCACACAAATTGAATAAAAAAGAATACCTAGAAATGGTAACCACAAGGAGAAAGGTTGCCAACAAGCATATGCAAAATTCCACCGGTTGAAGTGGCGATTGAGGAAGGCAAAAGGGAAATCTCAGAGCCTAAGTGGGCAGATGGTACTGGGTGGAAGGGAAAAGGGACCTTTCGGCTGAGATGGTACTCCGAAGCTGACGCCGATGATCTCCAGACCGTGGTTGGTGTCGAAGGTTAACTCCACAATCGATCACCAACAGTTTAGTGGAAGGGCTTCCGACATAGCTTAACTGCCGATTATGTACATCTCAGAGGCATGTGACGGCTAAAGTGGCGTTATTTGGACTAGGTGTAAGGGAAAAGGGATGGTTTGGGCCGAGAGGGTTAGGATTAGGGGTTAGAGGTAGAGATGGCTTTGACGGTAAAGTAGGTACAGGAAGGGTGCGACAAGGAAAAGGGTATGCAATGTTGGGGGAGAGTGACAAGAAGCAGTAGCCCACTTCAACGATAGCAACCTACACACCGCCGGGGGCCAACGAGGTAGTGGAGAAGCTGCCGGTGGGGATTGCTGTGGGGGAAACCAGATCCGCTGTGATTGGTTGGATCTATGATCTACATGCTCATGGTTGTTAGCTAAAGGAAAAAACCATCTCTTCTTGGATTCCAAGGACCTTCCAAGATCGTGTGTTACGGGAAACTTCCATATGGTAAAATGACTAATTTAGGCATGGGTGCTTTAATCCTATATCACACTAAATTAGTGCCAAATACATTCAACGGATACAGTTAATGCTCCACATGTCTGCACCATATTAGGACAGGTAAGTGCTTCACCATTCCTTAGTGAATGCATTCCTCACCCTAGAACGCACCATACTTTTAAAATACAAAAGCACATCAATCAATCTCATACTAATTTTACTTTCATATAGCTCTCTATTGTGCGCCAAACATTTGATGTGAACTACTAAGTGGACGATGTGACGTTGTTACCATTCCTGTTATATTTTTAGTCACTCAAATTAATAAAATGACGTTCAACTTCGCTGCCACCCTTCTGTTTCTCTGCAACAGATAATCATGGTCCCGATTCCGAGAAAAACGAACAACCGTTGATTATCACCAACTCGTCGATTATCTTTACAGCCTTATTTTGTAGCTGAGACTTCAATGGTGCTTCTATCCTTATCATATGTTTGAGAATTAGGATTTTGGGAGGAAGGGGAGGGAAAGAAAGGGTTTGTAGTATAGAGTTATACTACAAACCCTTCTTTCCTGTTGTGTATTACGCTCCCTTCCTATGTACAGAAAGGCCCAAAATAAGCAAACCCACTTCATGCTCCATTTATCTAAGTGAGAAGGGTCTGCTAGGGTGCACAGCGAGAGATTATTTTGTGATAAAAGCAGCCACATTGAGAGAAAAGGAAGAGAGAAACTCAGCCACCCATTTTTCATTTTTCTAGTCTAAACAGTCACCGTAGATCAGCATTTTCTAAGTTGTCGACTATTAGGTCGAACTAAAATTTTAACAGCAGCTTCTTGAGGGGTGGCTCTTCATTCTGAACAATTAGGTCATCGATACGAGGTCTGAAGTGTGAGATATTGAGCTCGCAAAGTGGTTCTTTTTTTTTTAGAGTCATTTTTCTAGTACAACCTGTCATTGTAAATCAGCGTTTGTGAAGTCGTTCACTGTTGAATCGTGCTGAAATTTTGAAAATAGATTCTGGATGTCTAGTTCTTCATTTTGAACAGTTGGATCGTTGAGACAAGATTAGGAGTATGAGATTTTGGTCTCACACAGCAGCTTTGTTTTTAGGGGTACTTATCTTCTTCTTTGTTCTCTATTTTAAGCATTGGTGCTTGGTTGGTTTAGTTTGCTGTTAGCACGATTTGTGCACTTATTTGAGACTCTCTTGTACCTAATTTGATCATAGTAGAGCTATTTATTTGGTTTGGATGACCTGTCATTTTTATCCCTCACATTAAAGCAGTTTTTCCACGTTAAAAAGATCTTGGTGCATTGTTTCTATTATTCTTATTTATTGTGTGTTAATTGCTGTTATTATTTTGCTAGTATAGTTGCTCTTCCTGTTCTTGCAAGTAAGGAATTATGTGGTTTATTTCCCAACACTTTCTTCCTTTTTTATAAGGTAATTATATATTTTAGGAATGAACTAGATTCGTGCATTTCAGAATTTACTGCATTGCTTTAGGCCATGGGTTCATTGTTGTCTTTCTCAGTTTTTCTGTTTGTTTCCTATTTCATGCTTTATCAAGTGCTATAGTGTACTAGCGTCATGTTGCATTGCCCTTAACTATGTGGATTTTGTGTTATTATCTTTTGGAAGGTCTAAATTTGATGCTGTTATTGTTAGAGAAGGAAGGTACGGGAGAGTTTATGAGAGGAAAGCTAGAAGGAATAACTAATAACTGTCAGTTAGTTATAGAAATGACAGATTAAATGAGAATATTTTAGGAGGGAAAAGCGGTTATGCTGTAAGAGTAGGCGAATAAAAGGGAGAATAGGAGAGATGAGAGGGGGACGAATGATTTTTGTACCTTGAGAGAATTGGGGAGTTTTCATTTCCTCTGTCCTCGTGTATCCATTTCTAGGGTTCTTGGGATTTCCAAGCTCCCCTCAATTCAATAATACTTCCAGCACTTCTTAATCGATACTAGTCCTATCACTGGTATCAGTAGTCTTGTGATCCGTGGGATTCGTATGGTGCGCAAATCCAAGATGGAAGCGAAATTTGAGGCGTTCTTGGAAAGGTTTGAGGAATCGATGGCGGGGATAGGTGAGAAGATCACGCAGGTTGAAGCGCGCTTGGAACAGGTGGAGCGCAATCGTCCTTCCACGTCCGCGATCGCGGCGAGGCCACTACCGAACGATGACGGCGATGACTACTCCGCAAGTCGCCGCGGTGGAGGATCGGAGCAGTGGAGGCGGATCGATCTTCCCGTATTCAGTGGCGAAGACGCGTACGGCTGGATCGATCGCGTGGATCGCTACTTCGAGATCCGCGGAGTACCGATGGAAGACTGGTTAACCGTGGCGAAAGTAGCGATGGAAGGCCCCGCGCTGACGTGGTTCAGGTGGTGGGAGACCACCACGACGGACTACTCTTGGGAACGCTTCCGATCGGCGGTGGTGAGAAGGTTCCAACCGTCCATGGCTCGCAACCCATTCACAGCGCTGATGGCGCTGAAACAAAGCGGATCAGTGCGCGACTACCGCCACCAATTCGAACAGCTGGCGAGCACGTTGAAGACGAGAGAGCGACGGTTCCTGGATGGATTGTTCGTCAACGGTCTGCAAGCAGAGGTAAGAGCAGAACTGGACTTGCACCATTGGGACACACTCGATGATATGATGGATATGGCCGAATTGATAGAAATAAGAAATAAAGCATGGGCCAGAGACCGATTTGGGCCAAACACTGTTCCAAAAAGTTGGGCCAGAGGAGGGTTAGTAGATAAAGGAGGCACTATGGGGAGTTTGGGCACCACTACTGCCCTATCCAGTAGCGGTTCTTCATCAGGAAGCTCCGAGATAGCAAAAACAAGGCAAGGCCCAAGCCGAACAGGGTTCAGACCTGTCTCCGATGAAGAGATGCGAGAAAAAAGGTTGAAAGGGCTCTGTTTTACATGTGAGGAAAAGTACACCAGGGACCATGTATGTAAGAACAAGGGGTTCAGACTTATGATTTTAGAAGAGGAGCAAGAAGGAGTGAATGAAGTGGAGTGGCATGATGCAGAGGAAAATCTTAAGGACACAACTTGCCAAGTTCACCTAGCCTGCAAGAGCATGACAGGGAACACCGCTCCAAGATCCATCAGAGCATGGGGAGAAGTAGCAGGCCACAAGGTGCGTGTCCTCATAGATCCAGGAGCTTCACATAATTTCATATGTCCTTCCCTGGTGAAAGACGCAGAGCTACCAATCCAAGAAGCAGTCTTTGTGGTAACAGTGGCTTCGGGCCAACAAACAGGGGGACAAGGCAAATGTAATCAGCTTACTATCAAATTTCCGAACCTAGAGGTAGTTGAAGATTTCTACATTTTTCCATTGGACAATTACAGGCTGGTCCTGGGGTTGGCGTGGCTGGACAAACTGGGAGATACCTTGACCAACTTTGGCAAGTCAAGGTTAACAATTAAAATAGGAGACAAGTGGACGATATTACAAGGGGCACCTGAGCTTTGTTATGGGGGAACAAAGATTAAGGACTGCCATGAAAGAATTAGCACAGGAGAATCAAGGGTTTATGATACAGCTGTGGCCGATGGTTTCTCAGCTAGCACACACCACAGTGATCCCATCGCTAGTGCAACAGGTTCTGGACGAAAACTCAAAGGTGTTTGAGCCACTATGAGTTACCACCATCACGAAATCATGATCATGCAATAACTCTAAAAGAAGGGCAACCATACCCAATCGAGGCCATACAGATACCCCATTACCAGAAGAATGAGATTGAAAAGCTGGTCCAAGAAATGTTAGCAGCAGGCATAATTAGACCAAGTGTAAGTCCTTTTGCTAGCCCTATTTTACTGGTGAAAAAGAAAGATAACAGCTGGCGTTTCTGTGTTGATTATAGAGCACTCAATAGCATTACTATTCCGGATAAATTCCCTATTCCTGTCATAGAGGAATTGTTGGATGAATTAACAGGTGCGACCATATTCTCCAAGCTTGATCTAAAATCTGGATACCACCAAATTAGGATGGTGGACAGTGACATTGGGAAGACAGCATTTAGAACACACGAAGGGCATTACGAATTCCTTGTAATGCCATTCGGGTTGACTAACGCTCCATCTACTTTTCAAGCATTGATGAATGACATCCTAAGACCATTTCTAAGGAGGTTTGTATTGGTATTTTTTGACGACATATTGGTATACTGATGGGATGAAGAATCCCATGCAAATCACCTTAGAGCTGTATTTGAGGTCTTGTATTCTGACAAACTAATCTTGAATAAGAAGAAGTGTGATTTTGGGGTGCTAGAAGTGGAATACTTAGGCCACATTGTCTCTGCGAAGGGAGTAGCGGTGATCCTCGCAAAGCAGAGCGATCGTCAATGGCGGTGCCTAAAGACACAAGCTCTCAGAGGCTTCTTAGGATTAACCTGGATACTACAGAAAATTTGTAAAAAACTATGGAATCCTTGCTAAGCCACACACTGATTTGACAAAGAAACATGCTTTTCTATGGCCCCCCGCTGCCCAACAAGCATTTGACACCCTTAAGCAGGCCATGGAAGAATTACTGTGCTAGCGATACCCAACTTCTCACGACCCTTTGTCCTAGAAAATGATGCCTCTAGCCACGGTCTAGGAGCGGTATTATCCCAAGAAGGCGGACCAATAGCTTATCTCAAAGAAAGCTTTATCAACCAGAGCCCAACAGAATCAGCTTATGAGAGAGAAGCGATGGCAATTGTTTTTGCTGTCCAAAAATGGCGACATTACCTCCTTGGCCGCCATTTTATCATCATCACAGATCACGAAGTCTGAAATTTTTGATGCACCGGCGTTCTTTGAGGAGGACCAGTGAAATGGACTTCTAAATTACTTGGGCTTGATTTTGAAATTCAGTTTAGGCCTGGATTGCAAAACAAGGCAGCAGATGCCTTGTCTCGCCAATTTCTCTTTCGAGCGATTTCAGTGGTTCAAGCTAACATGTGGGAGACTATAGGCTGCTGAGATAGCGTAAGACGACCACCTACAACTCATAATTCGCAGCCTTGACAGGAACAGGGGTTTCTCAAGATATAGCCTGCAACAGGGAGATTATTTTACCAAGGCGGTGGTGATTCCACAAAATTCATCTCAAATACCGACCCTTTTGGCGGAATTCCATGACTCACCAGTGGAGGTCATTAGGGTTCTTTAGAACATATAAACGCCTAGCGGCAGCTTATTGGAGAGGCATGAGACAGAGTAAAGGCATATGTAGCACGATGTCAAGTATGCCAAACAAATAAGTATGAAGCACTTTCACCAGCAGGATCGCTGCAACCTTTAGCAATACCTAACCAGGTTTGGTCGGAGGTATCCATGGATTTTATTTACGGATTACCACGTTCCAAAGGGAAGGATTCAATAATGGTGGTAGTTGATCGTTTAACTAAATTTGCCCATTTTATTCCCCTCTCACATCCCTATTCAGCCTAAGGAAGTGGCCCAACTATTTGTCAAGGAGATAGTCAGGTTGCATGGTTTTCCATCAACAATTATTTCTGACAGAGACCCGATCTTTCTTAGTCGTTTCTGGTCAATTATTCCAGGCGTGGTACTAAGGTGAAGTATAGCACATCATACCATCCACAAGCAGATGGCCAAGCAGAGGTGATCAACCGCTTGGAGTCCTACTTAAGATGCTTTATTAGTGCTAAACCAAGACAGTGGATTGAATGGTTGTCGTGGCGGAATATTGGTTTAACACTACCTTTAATGCTTCCAGCAAAACCTCCCCATTTCAGGCTCTTTATGGCGAGAACACCTCCCATTCTATTTAGGGAGAAACATACCCTTCAAAACTTCCGAGGTGCAATCCATGGTGGCATCAAGGGATGAGTTGCTTGATGACCGAAAGCTAATTTGGAAGTTGCCAATGAGAGAATGAAGCACTATCTTTGTGGACATCGGAGGGAGTTAACTTTTGAAGTAGGGGATTGGGTATTTTTGAAGTTGCAGCCCTATCGGATGAAATCCTTAGCCAAGAAGATCAATGAAAAACTTAGCCCACGATTTTATGGGTCGTTCAGTGCTTGAGAAATTCGGTCCGATGGCATACAAGCTAGAGTTACGGCTAATTGCAAACTCCACCCTGTTTTTCACGTCGATCGTTTGAAGAAAGCGCGCCCCACATGCACAACCTTCCGAGCTCCCACACGGATCGTCTGAAGAAGGAGTTTTGCACACGGACGAAGAGGTCCTGGATTGCCGCCAAACCCACGATGGTGCCACGAAATTCTGGTGAAATGGAAAGACTTGCCAAACCATGATAACTCATGGGAGTCCCTCGACAAGCTACGAGGCGGTTTCGAAGCTCACCTTGAGGACAAGGTGAATTTCCGAGGGGGGGATAATGTTAGAGAAGGAAGGTACGGGAGAGTTTATGAGAGGAAAGCTAGAAGGAATAACTAATAACTGTCAGTTAGTTATAGAAATGACAGTTAGGCAGAATATTTTAGGAGGGAAAAGCGGTTATGCTGTAAGAGTAGGCGAATAAAAGGGAGAATAGGAGAGATGAGAGGGGGACGAATGATTTTTGTACCTTGAGAGAATTGGGGAGTTTTCATTTCCTCTGTCCTCGTGTATCCATTTCTAGGGTTCTTGGGATTTCCAAGCTCCCCTCAGTTCAATAATACTTCCAGCACTTCTTAATCGATACTAGTCCTATCAGTTATAGTAGTATTCACATAAGAGTTATTTCTTCAGTATATTTTAATTTTATGATGTTTTAATGTCTCAATGAAATTATTTTAGACGGAAGATCAAGATGAATGGAACATGTCATTTGTCATGCCGTCAAAGTATGGTGCTGACTTGCCCATGCCTAAAGACTCATCTGTGAGGATTAAAGATATTCCCAGAAAAATAGTTTCTGTAGTTTCCTTCTTAGGTGTGCTCCTCCCTCGATGCTTCTTAAAAATAATTTGTATACAATTTTTTTTCCATCATTGATTGTTTGGATTCTAGATGCAGAAACTGGAGGAAGCACAAATAATATACAATTTGGCTTATTAGATCACATGTATATTGGATGCATTTTTGTGTATATTGTCATCTGGATGTGTTCTATTTTTTCAATGCGATGTTAGTATGATTGAGCATGACTCTTGTTTTACTCAACATAAAATGGTTTAAGATTTGTCTGAATTTTGTTTATAATCCTCAATCAAATATGCAATGTTATTTCCATTGTTCTGACTCAGGTTTTGTGAATGCTGAAGAAGTTAAGCAGCTGTAACTTAAACTACGAGATGCTTTGAAAAGTGACACAGTTTAAAATTAAAGAGGGAACTTCAGTAGAAGTTGCGCAGGTGACATCCTTAATGCAAAAAGTTAATCATAACATTTTGTATTAAAGTTAATTATAATTATGTTAGAGGCCAATTCCCCAGTGAGATTAAATTGTACAACAGAGAAAAGTATAAGGGCAGTTTAGGCAATGCAAGGGTTGGGAATGTGTGTGATTCGGGTGGGCCTTTTGTATGACTAACTTGGTGAGGTGCGTGAGAGTGTGAATGCCATGTTGGCAATGGGGAGAGCGTGTGGGATTTCTGTTACAGTAGCAGGGGTATTTGTAGTGTGGTGGGGAGGGAGGATTGGGTAGGCAGTTTTTTTGCTAGGCATTTGGAGAGATTGAGCTGCTTAGTGCTCAAAGTATTTTCTCTGTTCTGCTCATTTCATACCGTTGCTTTCTCTTTACCTTGGTTGATATCATTTCTATCAGTCCAAGTGTGTGTAAATAATACATACTTCTTCTATTTCTGTGTTCTTCCTTTTTGGTTTCTATCAAATTACTAATAATATAAATATTTAAAGACTTCAGTTCAATTTAAAAAACAACACATCTTTTGTAAAATATTTATATGGAAGTTTTCGTAAAACATTTTGAAATCAGTTAACTACATAAAGATATCATATAGAAATAGTCTTGAACTCTAGTTGAACATCCTCGTTGTTATCCTATGTGAAATTTTATTGCGTATTACTGTTAGCTTGTTAGAAACATTAAATTAGTCGATATGCAAAGGGAAAAGTATGGTTGGCCATGGCTACATGAAAGAGTTCAGATAAAATAAGGCAATCTATTAAAAATATTGGAAAATTTCATAAAAAATAATAAAGGGTGGAACATGGTCATGTATATTGACGAATTTGAAATTGGGAGAAATTAGCAGGCTAGAATATTTCTTCACTTTGTTGGTAATCTATGTTTACTGAGCATGTAGGAAAAATTACTTGTTCTTGATTTTTTGCAGATTTAGCAAAAAGAATTGTTTTCATCATGCACTTATGCTAACTATTATATGAGATTGTTTATATGACTGTAACTCTAGAAGTTTGAGGATGTTACAATAATAAATTAAAACAAAATTATGATTGAAATATAAGAAGGGCATTCCACACACACAAACTAAAAGTGATTTAAAGTGGGAGTGGCAATAGCCACTTCCTCAAATAGATAGAAGATCAACCAATTTGATGTATATTTTAATTTTTAAATATATGGTGCAATAAAAGCGTGACAAGTTGTGGTAATTACATTTGAATTTTTCATAGAAAATTACTTATACGGATAGCTGGATCTAGAAGACCTTTGTGTCACGTAAGCTTATCAATCATTGGTAGAGAGGAACCGCCAATATGTGGAACGGAAATGGATGAAATCACTTTGGTGGGGAATAACTACATAAGACAGGAACCCCTAACCATATGTTAGATAGGAACCTCCAAGCTTATCAATCATTGGTAGAGAGGAAACCTTACCATATGCTCACTACAAAAGACATGACACTAAAAAGAGAGGCAATTGATTACATCTCAGTATCTCATTGTTGCCTGTTGGGAATAAATATTCATCTATAGACTATAGTCAATGTGAGAAGCTGCGTATAATAATTTACTAATTTTCCATTTGGAAATTGATCAGATCTTTCCTTTTCTTTCTTCTGTGAGAATCGAACTTGCTTGGCATTCAACAACAGTTGATTGGTATAGCTGTAAATCAATTCTCATTTTGACAAGATTCAAGGAATCTGAGCTGAATATTGTAAGCATCCTTAAGCTCTGCTAATACCTCCGAAATAGGTGGCCTCTGTGATGCATCCCTTTCCACCGACTTAATAGCAATGAGGGCTACCTTCCTTATGCTCTCTAGATCAAAAGTTCCTTGTATGCTTTCATCCACAATTTCAAATGCATCGGCCTGCAAGTAGGGCTTGGCCTGCAGTTGGAAAGTTTGGTAGTGCAACTTAAATCCCTCAATTTTTGTACACTATGCAGTGCCGTACTCATAATGTGAAAAGCAAGGAGAAAAACATCAGTGGCCATTGTAGACATGCATGAAATAAAGTTGGAAGGATATTGGTCTCAGTAAGGCAAACAAAGGACCCTAAATCTGAAAAAATGAGTAGGTACTGCTCTACTTGAAGAGAAAACATTCTTTCCAAATAGGCCACTTTTCTAAGCAGGCTATCTAGGTGGTTGTTTGATTATTCAGAGGATGAACTTAATTCTATAAATTGCAAAAAAAAAAAGAAAAAGGAAAGTGGTTGGATTATATATTCTAATATTTCTGTCAGATTAGAGCCTGCATCCTCTTCACTTCACTGAGTTGAGTAAGCATGGTTTGAATGGGCAATAAGACTAGGATTCTGCCTTATTCATAGACTAGTGTCATGCAAACTAGTGATAACTAGTAAAACTCGAGTCTGAGGATGGCAAAATATGCATGAGCATGAATATTTTCAAGACCATAAACTCGGTTTTCCATGTTATAAGCAATTAGTTTTGCTATCAAATATGAGATGCATGAAGAAAATTTTCAAGCTATTGCTTTTGTAGGAACAATTGACGGTTCTTTTAGTTACCCATAACACCAAATTGAATGAATCAGGAGTTCCAGAGTGAGTCAATGGCTCTCTCCCACAAATGAGTTCCAAAAGAACAACTCCAAAGCTGTATACATCACTTTTTTCTGTAAGCTGTTGGGTAGAATAGTACCTGTACATGGAAACGGACTTAAAACATGGTCCAAAGTTATCAGGAAATCATGATTTTCTTAATTTCAGTAACATACTCTGGATCTAGATACCCAGCAGTTCCTTTGACAACAGTGGTCACATGAGTTGCATCTGCCTTGGTTACTTGCTTAGAGAGGCCAAAGTCACAGACCTTGGCATTCATGTCCATATCCAAAAGGATGTTACTGCACTTGACATCACGGTGTATGATTCGGGGTTCACTTCCATTGTGCAAATAATTCAATCCTTCAATAAATGTAAATAGAGCTTATGACACATAATTTATTGTGTATTAAACTACCATATATTATACCCCCCGAGTCTCTCTCTTTCTTTATGGATGGTTTGTAAGGACATGGTAATCAGAAGATTAAGGAAAAGAAAGGGTTACTTCTCATTATGTAACCCGTGACCAACAAAAAATAATGATCTTACTTTGCATTTTGGGCTCGAGTAATAATTAAGTTCTCAGGGTTGTACCTTTTGCTGCATCAACTGCAATTTTCAACCTTCGAACCCAGCTCAAGGGAGTTTTTTGGCTGTTTGTACCTAATAAAAAGAGCATAAAAATGGAATGTTAAACTGAGAACTCTAATGCTGACTTGATTATTGCCAAGCAAAAAGGATTTTTGTTCAAGCATTAGTAACAGTACCATAGAGGTGATCAGCCAGGGATCCACCCGGCAAGTACTCATAAACTAATATCTGGTGCTTTGATTCATGACAAAATCCTTCCAGAGACACAAGATTTTGATGCCGTATTTTAGACAAGAGATGAATCTGAGCACAAATGAACAAATGAAAAATGAAAAAAAGAAAGAAAGATAACATTGTTACATGTATCAGCATTAAACAATGTTCACTAAATTAGAGAAACAAGAAACACAACTTTAACGGTTCGGATTACTCAGTGCCTATTGCTTAGAGACCACAGCGGGTATTGGGATAACATCTGGATATGGGAAACAGTCCAGGTATCGCTACTTTATTAAACTACCTATGAAGCTGTTAAAATATGCTAGTTCCATGAAAAGACCAACATGTATTCATGTGCAACCACGACTTGAACTATATTGCAGAGATTACTTTCAGTCTCATTTTTGTACTACTTAGCTTAGCCGTACTTCAATAAGCATCTAGTGTTACAAGCAAGAGGAATTCAGTTAATGAACCTCATTGATGAAAGAATCAACCCCAAGTTGGGATTTGTCAAACCGAACTTTGACAGCTACTGATTTTCCGTCCGGAAGCTTTCCAAGGTAAACAGATCCAAAACTTCCCCGTCCTATGACTTCTTTAAAATTGCTTGTGGCTACTTTGATTTCCTTGTACGAAAAGACTTTTTCTGCACCCCAGTTCCTCATATCCATTTGTCCCCCTAAAGGCCAGAACAATAATATCCAATTAACACAAGAAAGAAATGCTAAAATTAGGCATGATGGCAAGGAATACATACTTGCAATGTGTGAGACTTTGTATCTCTTTTTAGCCACGTATATAAATACTGAAAGACATATCATTATAAGGGCAAGCGTAGCTCCTCCAACCACGCCTAGTATGATTGCTAGATGGTCATGGGCTTTGTGCTCCTTTATGGGAATTATAGTCACTTGCGGGGTCTCAATTGAAGGATTGGAGGATGCATCATCACATGTGACTGTGGAAAAAGTGAGGCACAAATTGCCAGATGTTCTGCACAGGATAAAGGTATCAGTATTCTTAGCTTTTAGGGAGACAAATATATTGATTGCTTACCTGATCTCTAAGGTTTCTTTGTTCAAAGACTGCGGAAGTGGACCTTGTAGTTTGTTGTTTTCCAGATTCCTGCAAGAATGAAACAGATTGTAATATGAAATGTGTAAGAAACAATAAAAACAAAGACGAGAAAGTTAGTGCCAAGGACTATTTAAGGAGTATTTAACTTCAAAAATTGATAATGACCGTTCTAAGTTGAGCTATTCATCTGGTGCCCACTTACAGTAAGTGGAGGTTCTCTAACTCTCCCAAGTTGTCTGGAACTGTTCCCTGTAGACTATTGTTTTGCAAGTCCCTTCACATAGAGGGAAAAAGAAAATGAAAATAAAAAAAAGTATGATTAAAGTCACATTTTGTATGTATACTATAGCCTTGAATCAGAGTGCCAGAAACTATAGAGAAAAGTAAAAGAAAAAGTAGTATAATAAACATGTTGGAAGTAGGGCTCACAATATTCGAAGGCTAATCAAATTCTCGAGCTCTTCACCAAATGATGTTAGCTGATTGAAACTAAGGTTCCTGAAAATTTGAGCAGTCATTATCAATCTTTGCATGAAAAACCTGAGTTCAAGTTGGTGCTCTTTGGAAGCATTACAGTTTTTCAAGATGTTGCAAGCTACCCAAATTCTGTATTTCACCAGCGAGTGATGTGTCGTGTAAATCCCTGATAAACAATGAGACCGATTATTAACACAAGGTATTGAATGAGAGAAACATATATAGATGATGTTCAATTAGTAGGAAAGAAAAATTACAGTGCTTTAAGGTCCAATAAGTCACCAAATGTAGGAGTAATTGATCTCAAATTTATGTGCGAGAGATCCCTGAAAAAATTCCATTGTTAGATCTTCAATGAAATAAAGAACCCCTATATTGAGAAAACAGGATATATGAGTTCACACACAATGAAGTAACAAGGCTTCCTTCACAATCAACATGATCCCATGGGAAAGGGGAGCATGGATCATCTTGCCATCCTAAATCCAAGCCAGTGGATTGCTGAATAACCTGCATAGCTGAAACTGGAACACAATTTGAGCAAACAGTAAGTAAATAAACCGGACTATATAGTTAGAATAAATATCATAAAGGGTATACTCAGACAAGCTGGTAAGGCACCTGTGGTTGAGGATGCTTCAGATGGAACATCAATCATACTGTATACCTCAAATGCATTGATCTGAGGGTAGAAGCTGATTCCCCTTAGTGTTATTTTTAAGCTGCTGATTCCCTTCTGTATGACATACAAAGCACTGATTTCTGAGCTCTTTATTGTATAGTTTGATTTTACAAGATCTCCATTTATCAATACATCAAATGACGGGAACACAGGAAGAATTCCAGCAAAATAGAGTATGATGTAGTAGTCCCCTAACGCATCAAGAGGGAGGTTATAGGCCAGCATATTTTGTCGTGCCAAGACTCTCGCAGTCTGAAGAACCGCAGCGGGTGGTTGCTCCACAAGATTAGATTGGTTGAAGCCACTTTGAATCTTAAACCCAGTTGTAGCATGAAATGGTGTGAAACTTCTATCAGCATTCCATATTCTATCATATGGATCAATGGGGTACCTGTATTTCACAACATAAACCATGAAAACCATAACTAATCTCTTAAAATATTGTTGAGAAAAAAACAAAGGAAAGCTATGGTTCTTACTGAATAGACTCATTGGTGTAGCCACAATCAATGCGATAGCTCCTCCTAAGTAATTTATTTGGAAAATCCTCTTTGCCATTTGTGTAGGATCCTTTAGGAAGTGGTCTGATTTCAATTGAAGAAATTACAGGAGAACCACCCCTTGGAATTGCATTTAAACAGAATGGCAGTGTGTCCTTATTGACTGTCCAGAGAAACTCTTCTGTCCATGGATCATCTTTTCTGAGATTTATATTAGCAGCAATAGCTGTCCCAAGAGAAACAGAGAATGTAGGTGGCTTTCCCAGTCCATCGTAGTTCTTGTACACAAATTTTGCTCTCACAAGAACCAAAGTAGTTGCATTGCTCACTGGTATCCTATAGCATGTGCGACCTCTTGAATTTGGGAAGAACCGAGCCGAGACATTCTCTGATGAGGAGCCATCAATGTAAGTGATGGTGGTTGTCTTGCCTGAGGCAATGTAGGCAGTGTCTGGGATCCATGAGATGTTAGATGAATCACTGAAACTGGTTGTTCCACCACAAGATATACTCAAGAAACCTGTCCCATGAAATTCTATAATAAATATTACAAAATTCACAAAATTGGCCACGAAAAAAAGAAGCATGCCTTTGAATTCTGATATCCTAATAATGGAATGATCAATCATCATGTACAAAATAAAGTACAAAAGACTATGATTAATTTCTTTGAAAATGAAAAGAAACAGTTCCATTTTTCCGGACATACGTTCTAAGTTTTTCAACTCAACCATATTCTAAGTTTAACAATGCAACAAAGCTTAAAGTCATGACCTGTATTTTCAGCTATTGAGCATGCATGTTTCTAGAGAGGCGGAAGGGAGAATAATGTTTCTAGTTTTGAATGATCTAAAAATCCAAGAAGTAATGAACTTAGAAGAGTGGAGGATGGTACTATCTTCGGAGAAGTACAAGCCATACCGTCTTGTCCACTGAAAGTGACAACCCAGAAGCTACAAAAAAGAAAGAAACCAGCCCATGAATACCATAAATCCATGAACTCTGATGCCTACTATAAAGCCAAATGTTGTGTCTCCCTTTCACAAAACCAAAGAGAATAAGAAAACACGTGAATAAATAAACTAGTGTCAAAGTTGTGTAATCAATTGATCTATGATCATCATCAGCTGTAACTGAAAAGAGGAATATATATGGAAGAAGCATGATGAAGCTTGAAGGAAGGGCAAAGAACACAGGGTAGAAATATGGAAAAAGGTTTTGGTTTGGTGGGATGCCCAAATTATTGAACACAGAAAAATATGTTACTATAAGAAAATGAGAAGTGAAAAGAGGATATATGATTTGGTAGCAGTGGAAGTTATGATTACAGGCTTCTTGAATCATTGAAGATGGACAAATTGTTAGATTATTTAAATTTGTTACTTTAATATAAGCATTAACTGATAATTCCTAGCAGTTAGTGCGGAATTCCTTTAAAAACACTGGAAAAGAAAGGCCTCAATATCTGTATTCTCAGATCAACTTGTATGTTGCCATGTTCGTTGGGATAATGCGAAGCAAGGTACTGCCAGTACGGATAACAAACTATGGTATTTTTCAGTGACAGTTGTAGTGGCTCGGATTAGTTAAAATTCTGGAACAAGTATTTTTTTCAGAAGCAGAATTAGAAGTAGAAACAGAAGATTTTTATATATGTGTAGAAATGCTTTCCACAAAAAAGAAAAAGTATAGTTAAATATTGAAAAGAATGATGTTATGTGTATAACAAATGCGTATCACACACCGTTTTAGTATTGGATTTGATGAATGAGTGGGATGGGTGGGGACCGTACATCATATCCAATGATAGTAAGGTGTATAGTGTGCATTTATTGTGTAATTTAGTTATTAAATTAATTTATTACACTTTAAGTACATTTAAAAATATGACTAAATAGTTAGTGTGATATATATATATATATATATATATTGTCAAATTGATAATTATTAATCTGAGATAAAGCGATATCTCTTTTATAATATTCAGATCTAACCCTTAAAATGCAAGTTTTGACTAACACACCTGTATTACTTGATGGGATGAGGCATGCATAGGATGCTTACAAGATGCGCAGCAAAGGAATCATAACTAATCGTTCTCCCTCCTGGCTTTGCTTTCAAATTCAAACAAAGATCCACCATGGAATTTTTGTCGGCACAGAGAAGTAACTTCTCAACAAAGCACAATCGATGCCTTGGCTCTTCAAAGGAACGTAGAGGATATATATTTTAGTAAAGTGCTCTCGTATTAATAACCAGTGCTTCATGAGTGATTAGTTTATTAGATTATGAGTCAATTATCCTTCAATAACTTTTTTTTAAAATTTAACTCAAATGTTGCAACAAAGTGGTAGATTGATTGCAGTTTGAATTATGAGGCAGAGTGATTAGAATTAGACCTTAAGTCAGTGACATAATCAGTATCTTTGTTAACCACGATCGGGGTCGTTTAATTCTTGAAATGATTTGGGCAACTGTAGCCAGTTACTTCAACCAATCTACATTTCTATCGTAAAATTGTTTCAAGAGGAAATTATTGTTATCATTATCAATAAAACTAGCGACTTGCCGCATTTTTAACCTTTTTGGTATTAACATATTCTTCATTCCCTTACAAGAAATAATATTATTAAACTTTACTCTCTATATTTTAAGATATATATTTTCCTCCCAAAACTTATACTTATCAATCCATAGTTTATTTAGAGCAACAAAACTATTGGAAAAAATGACAAAATTTACTATGATAATCTTATCAAAGTAAATTTATGTATACAAACCATTTACATTGCAAACGCAAATAATATAGTTATTGATACTGAAATTAGACTATTGAAATTGTGAATGATATTGACTAAGTATATCAAAGTTTCCTTGAATAAAAACACGTCATTGGAAGCAATACATGCTTTCTTTCTAATCTCATTTCTTATCAAATTGTGAAACAGCAATGACAACCAAATTTTATTCCTTTTGTTATCTTCTAAGGCTTTTTTCAACCTTGAAGATAGAAAAGACAAAAGATATCATTCATAAATAAATCAAGTAATAAATAAAAAAATATATAATTTTTTGTTAAAAAAATAGAAAAAAAAGAACTTTATGCAAGTTAGATTTGGTACAAAAATTGAAATTGCAATTCTCTTCTATTCACTGAACGCTAACTTCTGCAAAATAATTATGTTGCAGTAAGAAGCAAATGAAATTTAGTTTCCTTTTGATTGATTAATAAAGCAAGAGAATGAGAAAACTGCTTGAATGTTTACAAATTATTATCTCTCAAGGAAAAAAAAAACTAAATTTGGCTATGGGTAGTAAATAAGTATAATTTACCATAGTGACCCCACTAAGAGTACGTTAAGAAATGAAAAACAATGGCAAAACTAGAAAGGAAATTTGGACACCAAAACACCACAATTCCCTTTATATAACTTAGGAATATCATTTCTTATCCTCTTCAACAAATGTATTTGATTTTGTTTCAAATTCATAGCAAATACATGATAGATATGAAATAATATAAAAATTGTTAGCAATTGTTTTGTATGAACATATATATTTTATAACAATATATATAAAATTAAAATCAATTTATATTTTGTACGAAACCTTCTCAGTTCTTGAGGCATCGCAACATGAATATATAACTTTTAGTTTTAATAGCGTCTTGTGGGACATTTTTATACTCGTCAAGCTGCATTTTTTTTTTTTGGGTGTAATATAATTAATTAATAGTAATTCAATATGAATGTAAATTTTTTGGATGAAATTATTTATATCAGATTCAAAATGTTTTAAATAAAGCGGTTTAGAACAAAGTCTAATTTTTTCCGAATGAGTACTCTGCCCAGTATAAAGACACGAGAATATACCAAAACATATTGTTTAGAGAAACTGATGCAAAACTAAAAATAGTTGTCGCTTAAGAAATATATGCATAAAGATATGCTCATGTAGCTTGTTTCCATTTTCCATTTTCTAGATCTTTGAATAATGGCAGCAAGTAGTTCCTTGATTCTGAAGTTTAATTAAAAAACCACATTGTTGGAATTAATATGGACAATGGAAAACTTTAGAGTGTGTTTGGTTTCATCATTTTCTATTTTCATTTTGACAAAAAATAGAAAATCCTATAGAAAATGTGTTTGGTCACTCATTTTCATTTTCAATTTTAGAAAATGAACTCAACATTTCCTGAAATTTTTAAAATGAGAAAAAGTCGTTTTCACTATCTTCATTCTTTGGGCGGTGGTATTTTTGTAGTTTTAATTGCATTGATTTTGTTTTTCCTTCTTTCTTCGCATACCTTTCCCTCATCCCCAACATTGAAGACCATCTCAAATGCCAATTCCTTTTGTTTTTAACTCTCTGTAATATGCCCTCAATGGCAACTCCCATTAAGATCTGGTTATCCATGGTGCAGATGAGGTCGAACCCATCTCAACCTCGTAAGTGTCATGACACAACCCTCCTCCAGGAGATGACAATGAAGTTGCCCACAGTAAGATTGTTATGGCTGTCAATGTCACCAAGATGGTGGCTGGGCTTGGTGGCAGCAACCTCACCATGTTAGAGGAGATGGTTCAATTGTATGACCTGGTATGGCTTTAGTAGCTGAAAAAAAAGGGCATGTATAAAAATAAGAGTAGATGAGAGTAAGAAGCTTCCTCATCTTTGATTTTTACCTTCAGATTTCTATTGAAAATATTTTGGGGCCATTGGTACTTTAATCTCAAATTTCAATTGTAACAATTGCAACTATCATTATTCAAATATTATATGAAGTAAATAAACAGGGGCGGATCTACACTGGGGGCAATGGGGGCGTTTGCCCCCAGTGAAATTTTAGTTTTCTATTAGAGAATATTAATAAATATATGTATTGCCCCCATTACTTAATTAAGTCTGCCCCCATTTATGAAGCACAGATTGACATGAACACAGGACACACGACCTGCATAGATATTTGAGACACACCAAACTCAAAAAACTACAGGATACAGACACGGCATATATATATATAATTTTTTTATTTTGTTGTATGATTTTTTTATCTTTTTTTATTTGAATTTCTTCTTGTTGTGTTTGTATACTTTTTTTTATCTACTTAATTTTTCTTTTTGTTTTTCTATGATCAATTGAAAAATTTTCAGAATAAAATGACCAAATAGCACAGATCCAACTAAATAATTATGGTTGATTTTTGACTCATGTTAGTATTAAAAGTTTGAAAAAAAAAAAAAGAAACCAACTCAGGCATGTCCACAGGGTATCCAAGCCGAGTTCACAGTATATTAGAGTAATGTCCAGCCGTGTTTGGTGTGTGTTTAAGCTCAAAAAAATTATTTTTTTAATTGGACGCACATGAACGCATGTCCAACATGTGTCGTGTGGGTGTCGGATACCGACACGTGTCCGACACATGGATACACCACCAAGTTGGTGTGTCCGTGCTTCTTAGGCCCCCATTATATGTTTTGCCCCCAGTAGCTAAATTTTCTGGATCCGTCACTGTAAATAAATATATCACAAGCTACATCAGCAAATATGTGTACTTATGGTGTTGAGGTGAAAAAAATTCTATTATTTGACTTGGAGAGAAAAGATAGAAATGAAAATACTAGAACAAACATGTTTTCAAAATCTGAAAACAAAGAAAATGGAAATGATTTTGAGAAATGAAAATAGAAAATGGAAATAGGAAATATTTTCGAAAACCAAATGCACCCTTAACATTTAGCCATTTATTATATGCTTGTAGTTGTGATACTAAAAGGTGTAGAATGAATAGTCAAATTGATTTGAACTAATATTTACCAGTTCTTCATTGGCACTTTTCCTAAATAAATGCATCGACCTTTCTAAGGTGTGAGTTTTAAACGCGTGTGTTAGTAGATATATGCACAACCTACTTAGTGAGAATAGTCAACTATTGTATTGGTAAAATTTAATATTCACTAGTGTTTTTTATCCTGTGTGCAATGCATAGGGCAAAGTAAGATTCTTTATGAAATTAATTAGCATAAGGGAGAAATAATTTAAAGGTGTAAAATTTAAACGATTACATTAAGGGGTAATTACAGCAACCTCCCCTGAGGTTAGTCAATATCACACTTACCCCCTCCTAGATTTTAAAGATTACACTTACCACCCTTATTGTTTAAAGATTGTTACAATGACATCCCTTTTAGACAATAGACCATTAATAATAATACAAAAAAAAAATTTAAAATTAGAAATCAAATGAAATAACTTTTATGCCTTTTGATATTTCTTCAATTTCAATATAATGCCACTCTAACACCACTGTGAATGATTCTTTCTAACCAACCACCCATGGAGCTTGAATTGGAATCGCCCCAAACACTGGAAACGCCGCTCACTCCTTCTGCTTCCCCTGCTTCGCCCTATGACGTCATTCCACATGGTGGGACTGCGTCTGCACCGCCTCCTGGTCTTATTCCCACCACCACAAGTTGTGACCGATGGTGGTCACTCGGCCTCAGAGCGCTAAAGAAGCTAGGAGCGTGGTTGGAGATCGTGGCAGGGCCGAGGTGGAAGACCTTCATTCATAGGTTCAAGTGTGTGGTCGCCAAGTACCAGTTCAACCCACTCAGCTACGCCTCCACCAATGCCAGTGTTGAGCTTCGCCATTGACGGGAAGCCAGCCCTCATGCCTTGCTACCGTCGACTTCCATCGTGACCTCACGAAGCCCAGCTAGCCTCTATCAGCCACCACTAGGTGCAAGTCGTAGCAGATTCACTCTTCGCCACCTCGGACATGCCTCCCCTTTCTTCTATCACGAATTGCCACGAGCTCTGTGGCTCCTGCCTCCGTTCTACCATCGTGGTTTCTTCCTTCTGTACCTCTATCATAATAAGCCTTTGCTGCCACTGCACACTACCCTATACCTTCGCTTGCCATATATCTATGTAAGAGGTTAGTTATAGAACCAAGGCTTATTTTGAAGAAGAAAGAATAAGGGGTGGGTGGTATTGGGGATGGAGTTGGGCTGTTAGGGATTTAATTTAATAGGATAAATTGGGGATTTCAAAAATTATTTCAACAAATATTAATTTTTTTGTTTCAAGGGTGGTAAGTGTAATCTTTAAAATTTAGAAGGGGGTAAGTATAATATTGACTAACCTCAGGGGAGGTTGATGTAATTACGCCTCACATTAATAGATACAAAATGTAGGGTTTATATCATCATAAACCCGTAACAACTACGTGTGGGAGCGAATATCTCTCTAAATATAGTGATTAATTTCGTGTCTTGAAACCACAATATTCAAGTTCTTGTTCATTATCTTCTACACAATTTTCTTAACAATTTTAGAGGATATTATTGAAGATGGCTCAAGATCAAAATAACGCTTTCAAAGTCATGAATCAAGAGTTTGTCAAACTAGATCAATTCGACAGGACAAACTTTAACCAATGGAAGGACAAAATGATGTTTCTTCTTTAGGTGCTAAATCTTGCTTATGTGCTTGATCCAAATGCCACATCAATTCCCAATGTTCCTGAAAATGCAACTAATGAAGAGAAAGAAAGGATTGCCCAATTGAAGAAAAAGTGTGATGAGGATACTTTTGCATGCCGAGGACACATTCTCAACACCTTGTCAAATAGACTTTATGATCTCTACATGTTAATTCAATCACCATTGGAGATTTGGAAGTCTTTAGAAGAAAAATACAATAATGAGTGACAAGGTGTGGATAAATTTATCATGTTGAAGTACTCTAAGTTTAGTATGGTTGATAATGTGCCTATCATGGATCAAGTTGATGAGTTACAAATCCTTGTAAGTAGACTTTGTGATCTACAAGTAATGGTTCCTTAATCATTACAAGTTGGAGCAATTATTGCAAAATTGCCTTTGTCTTGGAATGATTATAAGAAGAAACTCCTACATCTTGGAGAAGACATTTCTATTGAAAGATTGCTAAGGCATGTATGTATAAAAGAGAAACCTCGAAAACTTGATATTGTGTATCTTTCTCAAAGTTCTAAAGTGAACCATGTTGGGGAAGTGAATGTCAATAAAGGAAAAAGAAATAAATCCTTCATAGATGCCAAGCAAGATTAAAAAAAAAAGACAAAGAGAATGCTACCATTGCCACAAGAAAGGGCATTATATCAAAGATTGTCAACTTCTGAAAAAGGGTAATAACCCAAAAGAAGCATCAAGTTCTAAGGCCAACCTAGTGGAAGAAAGGGACTTGGTTGCTATGATAACTAAGGGAGTTCAATGCATACACATAGGTATGATCATAGAACTCAACATGGCAACACATGGAAGATCCCACGAGTGGTGGCTAGATTATGGTACTACTATTCATGTTTGCGATGATCGCAATCAATTCAAGACATATGAAGAAGTGAACAACCAAGAGGTGTTGATGGGAAATGACAATTCGACCAAGATGTGTGATTAAGGAATAGTAGAATTGAACCTGACGTCGGGAAATAAGTTAAACTTGGTTAATGTACTTCATGTTCCAGATATAAGGAAAAATTTAGTCTCAGCTAGTCTTTTATGTAAAAGAGGATTCAAAATTGTGATGGAATTTGATAATATTATCTTGCTTAAGAATGATATGTATGTAGGAAAAGGATATTGTACTCAAGACATGTTCAAGTTTAGTATTAATGATATAGTGAATGATTCTTTGTATGTTGTTGATTCTTATGATTTATGGCATAGTAGACTAGCACATTTAAATTACAAATCAATTGAATATAAGCAAAAACATAATTATATTGATCTTAGTAATAAGGATTTTAATAAGAAATGTGAAATTTGCATACAATCCAAAATTACTAAGAAACCATTTTCTAAAGTTGAAAGGAATACACATTTACTATAACTAATACATAGTGATATTTGTTAATTAAATGGATATATTACTAGAGGAAGGAAAAGGTACTTTGTAACTTCTATTGATGATTGTTCTAGATTCACTTATGTGTATTTGATAGGAAATAAAAATGAAAAGCATTTGAAATGTTTAAGAAATATAAAATGGAAGTATAAAATATGCATGATAAGAAAATAAAGGTTCTTCATAGTGATAGAGGTGGAGAATATTTTTTTAGTGAATTTGATAATTTTTTGTGAATTACATGGTATTGTGCATGAATGTTTTGCTCCATATACTTGGCAACAAAATGGCTTAGTACAGAGAAAGAATCATACCTTAGTGGATAAGGTTAATGCAATGCTATTAAATGCTAAAGTACCTCACAATCTATGGGGTGAGGCATTATTGATGGCATGCCATATTCATAACAGGATACCATCAAAAAACAGAAAGGTTTTTCCATATGAAATATGGAAAAAAGAAAAAACCAAACTTAAATTATTTAACAGTATAGGGGTGTTTAGCCTTTATCGTGTTCCTGATCAAAAGATAACTGAATTGTAGCCAAGAGCCATAAAAGGCATCTTCATAGGATACGCTCAAAATTCTAAGGCATACAGAATTTTGGAATTAGTGTTCAATATACTTGTTGAATCAAGGAAGGAGCAATTTATTGAAAATAAATTGATTGGCGATTCAACCTCCAATTTGGAATATTCCCAAAAGAATACAACAGTTTCCCGAGAAGCAATTTAGATTAAGGCAATAAAAATCTAAGTGACAATGAATTAGTTTAACTAAGGAGGAGACAAAGAGTGAGAAAAGAGAAAGACTTGGGTTCAAAATTTATCTACTTTTAGGATATATAACCTTTTTTGGTTAAAGGAACTAGGGATTCTGTGATAAACACCCTACATAGACGATGATCCTTAAATGTTTAAAGAGGCAATGGCCTCTCGAGATTCTGCCTTTTGGAAAAAAGCAGCAAATGACGAGATAAACTCAATATTATCTAAAAATACTTGGGTCCTAGCTGATTTTCCTCAAGGATCAAAGCCTATAGAATGCAAGTAAGTATTTAAAAGAAAATATGATAGAGATGGTTCACTACAAACCTTTAAAGCAAGGTTAGTAGCGAAAGGGTTAGACAAAAGGAAGGTCTAGATTATTTTGATACCCACGCACCTGTGGCAAGAATGACTTTTATTAGGACTCTTATGATATTAGCATCCATTTACAAGCTTCATGTACATCAAATAGATGTTAAAACAGCTTTTCTTAATGAAGATCTTGATGAAGAAATTTATATGGAACAACCAGAAGGCTATGTCCGTAAATGAAAAGAAAGTTTGTAAACTTGTTAAGTCTTTATATGACTTAAAACAGGCACCTAAACAGTGGCATTAGAAGTTTGATTATGTAGTGTTATCGAATCGTTTCTCGCATAATAGTGCAGATATATGTATATACTCCAAATTTACTAAGGACTATGGAGTAATAATCTATTTGTATATAGATGATATGCTAATTTTTGGGACAAATTTAGAAGGGATTCATCAAACAAAGGAGTATCTAACTTCTAAATTCAAGATGAAGGATTTGAATGAAGTAGATACAATACTAGGGGATAAAGGTGCTTAAACATGAAATTGGCTTTGCTTTAAGTCAATCTCGTTACATCAAAAAGATATTGGAAAAGTTTAAGCATTTTAAAATTAAGGAGTTCAATACATCCTATGATCTTAATTTTAAATTAGAAGAAAATATAGGGAGACCTGTAGCACAATTAGAATATGCAAGTGTTGTAGGAAGTTTAATGTAGCAATGCATTGCACTAGACCAGATATAGCATTTGCTGTGTGCAAGCTATCAAGATTTATAGGAAAACCAAGTGATCAACATTAGAAAGCTATAACAAGAATTCTTGGTTATCCCAAGAAAACTATAAACTTGGGATTACGTTACAGTAATTATCTTGCTATAATCGAAGGTTATTCTGATGCTAGTTGGATTACAAATCTAAGTGATAATAAGTCCACTTAAGGATTGATTTTCACCATAGATGGTGGAGCAATAAGTTGGGCCTCAAAGAAACAAATTTGTATTTCACATTCTACTATGGAGGATGAGTTTATAGCTTTATCAGTCGTTGATAAAGAAGCGGAATGGCTTAGGAATTTGCTATATGATATAGAGTTGTGGCCACAACCAATGGCTGCCATTTCGATCTTCTGTGATAGTGAATCAACTATGTCTTGAGCACATAACAAGATTTATAATGAAAGGTCTAGACATATAAACTTGAGACATGAGTATGTGAGGCAATTAATAGGAGATGGTATAATTACCATTACATATGTAAAATCCCAAGGGAATTTAGCAGACCCACTGACTAAAGATTTGTTAAGGGATAAGGTCAAAGAGACAACTACTAAAATGGGATTAAAACCTATAATTGTTAAATGATGGAAACCTAACTTATTCTAGTAGAACACTAGTTTCAAGGTTTAATGGGTAACAAGTTATTTAACAATTGGAGCACTAAGATATAGGATGTATATATATATATATGAGGGTGAGTTAAAACTCTTAATGGAATAATAATATTATTTATTAAAAGATTCCACCTATGTTCATGAATATAGGAGTGGTATCACTTCGGTCGAGAATTTTAGAAGTTTTATTCTCGTAAATATTTATGAAACCAGGACAAACACAGGCCATAAAAGTACTTAAAATTAACAAATTCTTGAACTTGATTGAAAATACAATTTACGTGTGTGAAATTTTAGTACTAACACAGAGAGTATAGGTTTAATCAATTACCTATTAATTTGTTAGAACCTTTAAAGTTTACACTAAAAGAATATTTAATCCTTGTGATATATTCTTTATGAAAAAATTTGTATAATTTTTAAACTTGTAAATAGTGGGGGATTGAAGTAAATTTAACTATTTACAAGTGTCAGATTAAATAAATATTAATTATTTATTTAATTCATTATAATTCTATAAACAGTTAATAACCATTGTTGGATTTGCAACGGCTAATAGTTGCCATCGAAAAGCCATGTCTACTTGTGTAATGATTCATCTATTATGACTATTCATGACTACTCATGAAAAGGCATGTTGGTTCCTGAAAAACATATCTATATGTGCTACAAATGTCATTGCACTTGCAAGGAATTGGTTAGCAAGACATAAAATATTGAAGTTAAACAATATTTCTTTTTGGTGGCAATCACCGTGACTATTCTTGAATGTGAATGAAACTTTATGTAAGTGTCTAATGTGCATCTATAAATATCCCCATTATAGAACAAGTTTCTCCTTTTTTTACTTTATGTATTATTATGTGAGTTTAAGAGTTTTTTAAAAGTTTAAGAGTGAGAAAATTTCTTGTTAGTGTAAGACAAGAAATTCATATAAAGGCCTCATTGTATCTTGGGGATGTATTTTTCAAAAGATAGCGATTGATTTTGTATTTGGAAACCACATTATTTAAGTTCTTATTCATCATCTTCTACACAATTTCTTAACAATAAATAATTTAAAGATGTAAAATTTAAATGATTGCATTAATAGATACAAAATGTAGGGCATAATTTTGTTCTGACCTTTTTGTATATTAGCTTTTTAAACCCGTGAAAGATATGTGATAAATTAACCTTACTAAATGAAATAGTACTTAATTTACTATGAAAGAGTAAATTTATTTTAATTAAAAAGTAAAATTTTATAAAAAAGAAAGAGAAATTATAAATATATCAATTGGTCTGTAAAAAATTATGGTTGTTTTGTATTTTATTTTATTTTGAACCTTATGTTTTTCTATATAGCTATAATTTATTTGTTTGTCGTAATTTATTTCATATAATTTTGAAATGCCCCATTCAATAAACATAACTTTAATCGAACACTTAACATTATATTGCAAAATTTTATTTCATATTTTATTTGAAAAATTAGATCAATTTGATAGTTAAAAAATTGAAAGATTTTAGTTAGATTGAAAACAATTATCATTAAGTTTGTATGAAAGAATTAAGAAATATTGTTAAAGCTAAAATTGCACTGGATCAAAAAGGCAGAAATTGATTCAATAAATTATTTTAATGATAAAATTTTAAAAAATATTTTTTAATATCACAATATAAAATTTAACATGTACCAAAATTATTATCAAATTTAATTCCAACACATCAGTACTATTGACATTATAAGATATTATTGTTATAACAAATTGGTTTAAGTTACACTAGTAAATATCGAAGTCTATAGAAATTGAAGCTTATATAGATGAACATAATTACATCAATCATAATTCTAAGCAGCACATTATAAAAAATTAAAATGAAAGTAAAAAGAAAAAAAAATCGTTAATCCTTCTCAACCCACGTAGGTTTGAACTTCACATTATAAATGTTCAAAAACATATTCAAACTAATGAGAATATTTACTACTTGGCAAATAACAATGCTGTTGGGGGCTTACCCTGCATGAAAAATATGACGAAAATAAAGAAGAGGTTAAGAAGATTGAGATAGATGTGGAGCACAATGAGATAAATAAAACAAGAAAGCAAAATAATACCTCCAAGGAATAGTTGAGTTCTGAAGTTGGATCTTGAGAACCCAAGTTGAATTTTAATTTGAAAGGATTGAGAGGCCATAGAAAATAAAAATTATAGGAAATAATTATTGTTATTATTATGGCGAATTGGGAAAGGAATATGCATTGACTTGCAAGATGATTATGGATTTGCATTTCAAAATTTATATAAGATTATGCAAGTTAAAAATAAAAAATATAAAAATTGAAACATGACATAATGTTTATTGTTTCAGTAATTAAATAATTATATGAATTATTACAATTTATGGAAAAGAATATGCATTGATATAGAAGAAGATTTTGAACTTGAAATTTGAATCATATATCAAAATATATGTCATATAATATATTTCTATTTTTAGTAAGAGAAAATAATTTTTAAAATAGAGTATGATTTTTAAATTTAATAATTGGCATTTATCGGGCTGGTTGTATGCTCTTGTTAGCTTTGTACACGCAACACGTTTGGTATTGTTCTTTGTTTCTATGTTCACGGCGGTATTATTTTAATATGATTTTGCATTTAATTAGTAATTGACAGTTAAATATAAGGAGTGGCAATTGTTATTTTCAAATGGCTATCACCAAAACTACTAATAATTTCTTTGATATTATTATTTAGATCTAAATATACTTTTTTGATACAATAATTATCTAGATATTATAATAATGACTATTTTTTTATAAAAATATTAAATTTAATAACATTATAGTATACAAACAATGTAAACTCGAGTTAATAAAAACACAACGCAACTGAAAACAAATTAAAAATGTAATATACACTTTGCACATAAATCCTTTAACATCTAGTGTTGATATAATTAAATAAATATTAAAGAAGCATATGATTCCAATATATATTTATATTAACAATAATTTTATTATAATTTTTTGTTCAAAAAAAGCTAACTTCATGTGTAACACCCTAGTAGCTCCAACTATGCCTAGGTCATAATTGGAACTAAATAGTTTGCTACCTTTTAGCTTTAATTTTTTTTAAAAAAAAAACAAAGATCTTTAACTTAGTTTATAAATTTACCATTATATATATGTATACATATATAGTTGAAAAAGCTTTTGAAATGTGCAAGCCTTAAACGATGAGATTTGCAATCGCTAGATGTGGAAAGATTCGAGGCGCGTGGCATAGGTAAGAAAGTCGTGAAACGTAAGATATATAGATGATACTCATCTCGCCCCATAGGTAAATATAAAACCCTTCTAGTATAAGAAGAAACTACCATGAAATGAATTACCATAACATCAATATTAAGGATAGGGAAGAAAATACTCCCAAATTTATCCTTTCGTACACTCAAGGTCAACTAACAAAAATATAACGTACTTGTAAGGATATAAAGTCAAAATAGAACAATGTCACATGAACCAGGATATAAACACATAATTATAAAAAAAAAAAAAGTTATCATTAACAGCTAAAGAAGAACCAGACATTCCATCTTTATATATATATATTCAATATGGCACCCACCGACCCCAACCTCGGCCTCTTCCTCGAAATGGGGTATGTCGAAAACTGGGGTTCAAAGGGTCTCAGATGACGCAGTGGGTGGTAGGCAACTCCTCATACCACTTGTAGATGATCCCTGGGGTGTTGGATGGCCTAGTAGGCCAGCTGATAGCGGTGGACTTTGTGGATGAATTAGAGCAATAACCGGGCTCCTCATTCGGATCCTCCTCTAACTGCTGTTGATGCTTCTTTCTCATTCGGATCCTCCCTTGCGAGCGATGGCATCGACTGGGACCAACAATGTTGGTGCTTCTTTCTCATCCTCAACCTTGTGGAGATGGGGGCCCATCCCTTCTCTGCCCAGTGATGTCATCTAGAGATGGTACGAAAGGAAGAGGCGAGAAATAACAATTTCTCAGTAGGTCATGCATAGTGTCATTGTACTCATCTCTAGCCACATCGGGTTTATTTAAGAAAAAGGTGAACAGATATATCGCTTCTTTTAGTTTTCAAAAGACATTTGTTAGCCAAGGCAGATCCAATTTTATATGTTTCTCCATACATGAAAGAAAATGATTGGTGTAATAAAGAAGAAATGCCAAGCATAAATAGATGCATGATGCGGGTATTATAGCAGGCAAGCTTCACTTCAATGAATTAACTTGCAAACTGTATGACTTATTTTTCGATATCAACCTCAGTTCTTACTTAATCATTAATTTAAAACCCACAGTGGGCCTCCCTCCTGAAATCGTTGGCATCAACCTTGGAGTTTCAATATATGGTATTGAGCTCAAACCGACGGCCATCGCCGCCCTGGGATGAGGGGTAAAACTTTCTCCTTCCGAATCGTGGAAGGGTATACTTAACCTTTCAACTTTTCTTATTTAATGCAGCACGTGACATACGAAATCTTATGCATAACATGGGACATTATTACGCAAGACATAAGTAGAGAAAATATATAATCAACATGAATCAGTAGCCTTAGCACTACCATATTTTAAACGACATTATTAAGCATCAATAGGTATAGCAACACATGAGTATACATCTAGCACCTAGAGTCATTTTAATATAGCATCTCATGAAACATACACAAGGGATATATCACACAACAAATAACACATTCAATATGTGTCCTCATAGTTAGCAAGTCTCATTATCATGAACAAGTCTTTGTAATTAATTTTCGATAATGTGTAGAGTGTCTTAAAGACCCATATTATTGGTTCTTAGGACCCCTTTATATTTGTTTGTTTATTTTTGTTCGTAACGTTACTAAAGTTATTACTAGTTTCAGATTATAGCCTAACCCTCGTTTTATTCCTTTATATTTATTTGTTTATTTTTTGTTCGTAAACACCTTTTTGACTTTCAAATTCTGACAGATTTGGCAATTAACATAGAAAATTCTACTATGACTCCTACCCTTGGAATCATAGTCTAATATTTTATGGGGATGATCTTAATTCAGCAAGCTTTCTAACGAATCTATTTTGAGCCTAAACCGATAACTTGATAATTTTATAAAAATTTTGAATTAAAACTCTTTGGCTACATGCCCAATAGAGGCTTCAGTATTTTACGAAAATAATTGAGAAAAACCTAAGAAATATTTGACTATGAAAATTTTTATCTATGTGTTAGCTTTCACTTAAAACTAGTTTCATTTGGTTCCGTGTTGTATAACTTGAGTTTTAAATTTTTCTTTGTACACTGCCCAAAACCCCAACAGCAGCATGTAACGCGACTTTAACAATTTTTGCTAAATTTTGTAGAAGGGCAACTTTGCAAGTTTGTGTCTTAGATTTCTCAAGAATTTTGAATGGGATCAAATGGATCTCTAGAGACTAAGAAACAAAATTTTATTGAAAATTGGTCAAATTCCCTTACCAGTCCAAGATTAGTGACTTATGTGGATTTTGAGGTTTTTGTTTGAATGGAGTGTTTTATGTATTTATTTGTTTATTTATTTTGTTTTTCACACTTTTAAACATCACTACAAGAAAACAGCGAGTTACCGGCAGATTTTACCGATGGATTTTTTCTGTCAGTATTACCGATGGATTTATCGATGGAAAGCATAGAATTTGGAAAAACTGGGTTTTAGTCATTACCGACGGATTTTTCCGTCAGTAATTCCATCGGTAATATTCGCACCAACTCTACTTCATATGGCGCGCTCATTACCGACGGATTTTTTCTGTCGGTAACATTTTTGGAATACTTTTTTATTTAAGAAATTAATATTACCGACAGATTTTTCCGTCAATAATTGTTATGGATTATTTTTTCAAAAATTAATGTTACCGACGGAAAAATCCGTCGATAATTGTAATGAAGAATTTCAGTACGGCACCATTGAATTTAATTATCAACGAATATTTTCCATCGGAAATTTGAAAATCCATCGGTAACTCTTTTTAAAGATCTAAGCCACACATTTTATTTTTATTTTAGGATCTCTCTCTCTCTCTCTCTCTCTCTCTCTCTCTCTCTCATACACCCTCTTGCTCTCTCTCAACCAACCTCCACCTACCCTCCTCCCAGCCGCCTGCCGTTCGGACGCTAGTGCCTGTTGCTCCCGGTGCCAGCCCCCTGCTATCCCCGGCGTGCTGCTGTCCCAGGCCCCTCCCTGCAGATCTGCGCCAGCCAACACCCAGATCTACCCCACTATGCGACCAGATCTGCTCACCGTCTCTATTTGCTCCGTCACTAGCGTGTTAAGTGTATACATTCTTGGGGAGTGTTTCTATTTTTGGTAATACCATCATGTTTTTAATGTTAGTGTTGGGTTCATTTTCGCAGCTACCAGCTTGATGCTTTGGGGAAAGCTATTGACGAGAGCACCGTAGTATTCTTGGATACTGGTTCAGGAACACTCTCATATGCTTGTATGCTGCGCAAACCTTCTCCATACATTGCAGTGTTCTTGGTTCCACAAGTGGTGTTGGTCACTCAAGTATGCAAAATTCTTCTCTCATTATGCATCTGGAAAATTTGAAATGCATTATTTTTTTATTGCAAATTGCAATAGTTGAAAGGTATATCCTGTAGAATATAGATGGTAATTAAAGAATCATGAAAGAAGAAGCATGAAATTTGCAAGGTATATCCTAAAAAACATGAAATTTTCTTTAAAGTGGTCAAAACACCTTTAAACGGATTTTTTTGAGCCCAGAAGCACCGCCAACCGGCCCCGCCTGTTGCCACGGTAACGGTCTCATCTGGGGCTTTCCGTTGATATGCATTAATAGTCATTCTGATACCCAGATCAAAAGTTATACCTGTTTGAAGTTTTGCCAACAAATAGAGTCTCTATCAGTTTTAGTTTCTGAGATTTCAACTTGTTTCACTTCTGTCTTGTGGAGAAATGGAAATGAAATTGTTATATGGCCTCAGGTTCTCTGGCTTGTGGTGATCAAAATAGCTGGTCTTTAGTATAATGGTAGGGATGGTAGTTATGAAATTAGCTGGTCTTTAGTAGCTGGTCTTTGAACTGAAATCTGGTTGTTAATCCCTGACATGTTACTTATGTTATTTGTCCCGACATGTTACTTATGTTAGCTGTTTCACCCGATTCATTGATGGCAACGACAACTCTTAGCGTTTTTTAGGATGTTCATTTGCATATTGATCCATCCCGAGATGTTGAAAGCATATGCATTATATATAGATGTGTGTGTGTGTGTGTGTGTGTGTGTGGTGGTACAAAACTTAAATATTTTTATCTCAATATGCTTTTATATACAAATATATACAAATCTTGGGTCCTTGTATTGTAGTCTTATTAATTATGGAAATGCAGCATAAGTTTTGATTTGTTGATTATAACTTGTGGGTGCTACTAGTGCTACTGCAACTCTCTTGGGTGCTACCAGGTGCTTCACTTTTTTCATTTTGACAAGGATGAGATTGTTCACTTTTGCTGCTAGTATGCTACTTGGCTAATTATGTACACTAAGACCAATGGGCCCATACAGTTGCTTTGTTTTGTTTATATTTATGTTTCCCCATGCAGGATGACTTTGGTATTAAATGAACTGAAAGTCACATAAACTGATTTGTTGTTACTTGTTAGAATATGGAGAGTCAATCATGCTTCTTGTAATGTAATGTGTGTCTCTTATATTCATACAAAACTTAAGCGGTTATTTGTTATTTTTATTCTATATAAAGAAAACTAAAAGGACATATTATAGGATGATTGTATATTGCCCAAAGTTTGAAACTGATAGAACCTTGATCTAACATGACGCTGAGTAGCAAACTATTTTTTGTACTGTTTAAAAATGCACTAATCTTAGCTCTACATGTTTTAGCAACCACCCAAATAGAACATATTTGTCAAGAAATCTAACTGTACTTCTAAGCTATAGAGGAGTGCCAAATGGATTCTTCATAGATGCACTTCAGAGTAATTTGGAAGAAGCTGACCAAGTCTTCTCCAATAAGCGTGCTGCACTCCGAGGTAGTTCATACAAATTGACAGCTACTAATACTTCTTTTGCTGTATTTATTTGAGAATTTACTTCACAATTTAATTGATGTACTAATTAAAATGTGTACTAATACAAATGATGTTTTTATATTGTCATTTACATACAGCTTCTGTGAACCATGGTGATATGGATGACTACACTATGGCAGGAATGATTTTATGTAGGATTCCTCTTGATGAGCCATATTTGCAGTACCATTTGTCCATACTTGCAAGAAAGGAAAAGAAGAGGCTTGGAGGAGGAAAACTGTATGTGTCCGATTGTTTCTATTTGATATGGGGACTGTTGATCCAACGGGATTACTTGAAAGGAATCAAGTTTGTATTTTATCTAAGGGGGGTTCAATGTGCCTTTAGTTTGGTGGATATTATAGGTTGAACTTTTTATATTTGTGTTTGTATACTATCTGACATTTTTTATCTATTTTATATTTTGAACTTAAATTCCTTGCTTTTATCATTTATTAGGAATTTTTTTTATCATTTTTCATTATTAAATATATTTAGGTAATTATAATTATCTTTAAATAAAAAATAAATTTGTAAAAAATGATCAGATGACACACAAATTATAGAGTAATTATTTAAAAAAAGTATAATAATTACTGACGGATTTTTCCGTCGCTAATATAAATTAAAATAATTAATAAAATTTTAAAATTAAACTTTTCGACGGAAAAATCCGTCGATAATAAAATTAAAAAATAAATCCGAAACTCATTAGTTACCGACGGATTTTTTCATCGGTAAAAATCAAATTTTAAAAAATCAAAAATTAAATTGATAAGTTACCAACGGATTTTTCCATCGGTAATGTTAAAAAATCCGTCGGTAAGTTTTAAAACTGACGAATTTTT
Source organism: Dalbergia cultrata (assembly GCA_031216105.1). Classification (NCBI taxonomy): domain Eukaryota; kingdom Viridiplantae; phylum Streptophyta; class Magnoliopsida; order Fabales; family Fabaceae; genus Dalbergia; species Dalbergia cultrata. The sequence continues at coordinate 48,761,259 of CM062353.1, forward strand.
CTGACGAAATGCTTGATCGCGTTACCGACGATAAAAATTTTCAACGGATTTTTTCCGTCGATAATGATTTCCGACTACGTTATTACCGGTGGTCAAAATCCGTCTGAAATAAAATTTTCCGTCGATAATAGCAAAAATCCGTCGGTAAAATCCATCGGTAACAACGTTTTTTCTAATATGGAAGGAATTTGAAAATGCTAGCCACGGTTTCGGGTTTGACATATTGCTTGTAGCTATGAAAAGACTAGAACAAGTTTATGCTCAACCCCTATAAAAGGAAAACACACAAAACCCTTACCTTAAAAGGCTGTTCGAGAGGAATGAGAATGGCAAGAGATGCGTTCTTCGAACAGTAGCAATGCTTGTTCAAGAATTCCCTAGTTGTGAGACTCCTCTAGGTGTCAGTGCTCTTTGGTTCCCCCCTCCCCTTTTTTTTTGAAAGAGTGCAGTGTGTAGTGTATAGAGTTGCGGTTGATTGGTATATTTTAGGGTGGGAATCAAGAGCTTAATGACTCAATAATGAGCCACATAAAATGAACTAATTATTATATGCTAATTTGCCTCAAGTTCAGCGCAATATGTCACGCTGATTAGAGCAATATATCATGCTAATTTTGAGCAATATATCATACTAATTTGCCTCAAGATTTGGTGCCTCTTGCGCACATTATGTGGGCATATGAATATGACACACATGTACATCCACATGCATGTGAATACATGATTGCCTCTTCATGCATTCTCTTTCTTTTTTTTCTTAATTATTATTATCTTTATTGTTAATGTTATTATTATTTAGCCCAAGCTTTTTATTTTTATTTTTTTTGCATAAAATCAGAAAATCATCCCTTATTTAGATTACTAATTAATTAATCTAATCGCTCATAATAATAAACTAATTAGGCCAAGAAAAATTGGGATGTTATACATCATACACTAAATTAATTTTTATTACTTGTTTTCTTTTATATGTGGGTGTAATTATGATTTGTTATTATTTTTATTGTTAATTATTATTTTTTTCTTATTATTATTTTTACAAATTCACTATTAGACTATTTAATCTAATAAAGTGCTTTAGCATACCATAATATAATAGAGGGACAGCTTGATATAGCTTATGAGTATTATACTTTTGTTTGATTAAACTTGACAAGTTAATTAAATTTTATTTTATTATATTGAATTTTATAATTAAAGTTAATCATTATGTTAAAATTAATAGTTTCTTGTGCTGAGTTGGAAGTTTAGTTATAGTTATTTTTATTTAGTATTAATTAGTAATATTTAAATGATAATAGACAAATTTTTAAAATATATTTTATTGGAAAAATTTAAAAGTTAAAAAAAATCCCAATATCCAAAATATATTAAAAAAAATACAATCTCAAAAATTAAAACAAAAATTCTTTGAATATCACAAAAAGGGGATGTAAACACTTATCTTATTTTGTTTGCCTCAAAGGCTTATTCTATTTTAAACTTGGTAAATTAAAGATATTTAATTTTTATATTAATATTAATTAGTATAATTATGAAATATAATTTGAAATGTGAGAATGACAATAGATAAGAGTGTAATAAAACTCTAACTCTTAATTAAGAATATTTTTGAAATATATGAATAGAGGCACTAAAGAGAGGAGTCATAATAGACATTTGCCACTCCCTTACATATAATACGCCTAATAGGAAAAGTATTTCAATGAGATTATGTCTTTTAAAAATTAAAATTCAAAACACGTGCTTAGTAAGAAAAAAAGGTGCAAACGTATGTTTTAAATTTTTTTATAATAACATATATAAAGTCATTATTCACAATCACACATTGGTTGAAATTAAACCAAAGTCATTCTCACTATCCTTGAGCCTAAAACTGGGCTCCAAATTCTAAAGCTTCGAAGCAATATTGCGCACAAAGGTCTTCCCTATGTTGTTAAGATAAACCATTTGGTGTTTTCCTAATGAGATGTGCCACTTCAGTATCAAAAAAGAAGCAAAACATAAATTAAAATTCAATCAAATGCTGAATTCTCACACATAAAACATAAAATCAAGATCCATAATGTAATTCAAAAGATTCAAATAACTGATAAACATTGGAAATGGAGAAGGATATAGAAAAATTCAAACTTACGAAGAAAAAATGGGATAAAATGATGGTTTAAAATGGATACACAGAATAATGAAAAAGAATTATCTCTCAGTCTTATGGCCCAAACCTTTGCCTTTCCATTCTAATCAATCAATATTCGGCCTCCCGCTAGTGACTCCTTAGCTGTTGCCGCTAGCATTACCAAGAAGAACTCTACTCTGCTCACTGTCCTCATCGGCATCCCAACCAAAAGACATACATGAGAAAAATATGAAAAGACATGTTCGAGAAGGTTTCTTGAAAATTAAATACAAATATGGAATAATTTTTTACCATGGGAAAGATAAGAGTAAAGCGGATGACGTATTCGGAGATCACATGAAAAATGAACATAAATAACAATCGACATTAATTATGGCATATATCAAAACAATATGCATTGAATTTGAATTTCAAATTTAAATGTTGTAATTGATTATATTAATTTGTAATGTATGCTCTATTTTTAATAGAAATCACATTTCATATACACCACATATACCACATACACCACATAAATTAAAAACAGAAATCACTTTCCAAGTTGACATAATTTTGAATTCAAAACTCTTTTTTCTTCTTTTTCCTGATGGAGTGATTCTCAACAACAAATTTTTTTTCCAATAAATGTATGCATTTATTTTATTTAATTGTCCTTTTCAATAAATTCTGATGGAGTTATTTTTTTTTTCATTTTCTAAAGGGAGGTTTTAAAATAGGAATTAGAACCAATCATAATTTGATAAGAAACTTATATATATAGATAAGAAAATTATTTGATAATTAATGTATCACAATTACTGATGTTGACCTATTAATAGTGAAATTTCAAGCGGGCTTTCGATTTCAAAAATAGAAATAAGGGAAATATTTTTTCAATACAGTTGTAGACGTGAATGTTGGGCTCAGAGACTGATTCACAGTGCAATTAAATGATGCAATGAGTACCAAAACTAATTCTGATAGAATTAAATCTACCAATCGTGGTATTGTGAAAATATGAATCAGGATGAATAGTAAATTTTTCTACAGTAGAACCCACTGGTCACTATTTCACATGGGGCCCGCTCTTGACTATTCACATGGGGCCCGCTGTTTACTATTCCCCGAATAGTACTATTCACGAATAGTACTATTCACATATTATCAAGAAATTTGCACACCGAATTTTTAACGTGGAAACCCTCAAATACCAGAGGAAAAACCACGGGACAAACTCCGAAAAATATTCCACTATATTCAGGATAATTACAAAATATCCTTTCCACACTTTCCAACCCAAGAGGTAAATATAGTGTATCCCAGTGAGAACCCTCCTATTCAAATACTACAATTTTGCAGTACCAAGGAGTAATAGAGATGATACCCAAAAAATATTCCCGGTGTATATACCCACACCCTACACTCTAAGGGATTTACTCACACTCTCTATTTTTCTCTCTCACTCTCAGAGAATAATTTTCTCTCTCTCACTAGCAGCTCTTGTTTTTGCTGCTTCGTTGTGATGAATGAACTGAATCCCTCCTCTATTTATAGAGGCCTTCAGCAGTGTGAATGTACACTGCGTATTTCGGCTGCAGAAGAAAATTTCTTCAACAACTCTTCACTATTGTTATTTCAGCTTCAACTTTCTCGGCACCGAAATCATCACGCGTGCACAGTAAAAATTACTGTACATGCGTTGAAAAATTCTCTCTTCTCCCCTGTTTTCTTTCAATTTTCAATAGTGCATGGGGCCCACGGCTGGACCCCACAATTCTCCCCCTCCAGCCGATGGGGAAATAACCTGGGAACAATTATCTAGGATCCATGCCGATCAACTCGGCACAAAGTTGAAGCTTATCTCGTGCTACAACTTTCGTCATCATATTAGCAGGGTTTTCATCAGTGTGAATCTTTTTCAGCTCAAATTACTTTTCTTCTACTACTTGATGCAACCAATGATACCTAACATCAATGTGCTTCGTCCGCGAGTGATACATCGCATTCTTGCTCAAATCCAAAGCACTTTGACTGTCGCAATGGATAACGGACCTATTCTGCTTCATTCCCAATTGTTCAAGGAATCTTTTCAACCAAAGCATTTCTTTCCCAGCTTCAGTCATAGCAACGTATTCTGCCTCAGTAGTGGACAAGGCAACACACTTTTGCAGTTTTGACTGCCAACACACAGCTCCTCCTGCAAAAGTAAACACAAATCCGGAAGTAGATTTTCTACTATCCAGATCACCTGCCATATCAGCATCTGTATAGCCTTCCAAAACTGGTTCTGGTCCTCCAAAGCTCAAGCACATTCTTGAACTACCCTTCAGGTATCTTAAGATCCACTTCACAGCTTCCCAATGGTCTTCACCTGGATTGGAAAGAAACCTGCTAACAACTCCGACAGCATGAGCAATATCTGGCCAAGTACAGACCATAGCATACATCAAACTCCCAACTGCAGAGGAGTAAGGAATATCAGCCATAGTCTTCTTTTCTTCATCAGTCGTGGGACAACTCTTTTTGCTGAGTTTGAAATGATTGGCCAATGGTGTGCTAACTGCTTTAGCATTCTTCATATTGAATCTGCCTAGAACTTGCTCCACATATCTTTCTTGTGACAACCAAAGCTTTCTAGCCATTCGGTCTCACAAAATCTGCATGCCCAGAATTTGCTTTGCAGGGCCTAGGTCCTTCATATCAAAGGACTTTGATAGCTCCTTTTTCAAATCACCAATCATCTTTGCTTCCTGTCCGACTATCAACATATCATCTACATACAACAGAAGAATGATAAACTTATCACCTGAAAATGTTTTAACATATACACAATGATCTATCTGTCCTGGTATATCCATGACCCATCATGAATGAGTCAAACTTCTTGTACCATTGCCTAGGAGCCTGCTTTAATCCATACAAGCTCTTCTTCAATCTGCAAACCATGTTCTCCTTTCCAGCCTCCTCAAAACCTTCTGGTTGATCCATGTAGATTTCTTCCTCCAAATCACCAGGGAGAAACGCAGTCTTCACATCTAACTGCTCAAGCTCCAAATCCAAGCTACCCGTCAATCCGAGTATAACTCTAATAGAACTCATTTTGACAACTGGAGAGAAAATCTCATCAAAATCTATCCCTCGCTTTTGACCAAAGCCTTTAACAACCAAGCGAGCCTTGTACTTCACTAGCTTGTTACCATCTTTCTTCAGCTTGAACACCCATTTGTTCTTCAAGGCTTTCTTGCCTTCAGGGAGTTTTACCAGCTCATAAGTATTGTTCTTCTGCAAGGAATTCATCTCTTCTTGCATGGCTTTGATCCACTGAACTTTATCCTTATGAGTCTGAACTTCTTCAAAACTCTCCGGCTCCCCCTCATTAGTGAGAAGGATATACTCCGATCTGGGGTACTTCTTGGATGGTTGTGGTACTCTATTAGATCTTCTAAGCTATGCTGTTTGAGCTTACTCCCCCTGCTCAACACCTTCTCCATCTCCATCATCATCAATTGCTGGCTCATCATCAACCCCATGATCTTGGACCTCTCCCCCTGCTGTGGCATTTTCTTTAGGAAGAGAGACTGGTGTAAAATCAACCTTACCACCAACTTCATCAGTTTTCTCTGGAACAGCAGAAGTTTCTTGCTCATGAAACACTACGTCTCTGCTTTTAATAATCTTCTTCTTTTTCGGATCCCATAGCCTATAGCCAAATTCCTCATCTCCATATCCCATAAATATGCAAGGAATGGCTCTATCATCAAGCTTCTGTCTCTGCTCCTTACTTACGTGAGCAAAGGCTTTGCATCCAAACACCTTCAAATGAGAGTAACTAACATCATGTCCGGACCATACTTTCTCTGGAATGTCAAAGCCCAAAGGAACAGACGGAGATCTGTTAATCAAGTAGCACGCCATTTGATCAGCTTCACCCCAGAATGGCTTAGACAGCTTAGCCATTCTCAACATACATCTGACTTTCTCCATAATGGTTCTGTTGATTCTTTCGGCTACACCATTATGCTGTGGGGTGCCAGGAACTGTCTTCTCATTCCTGATGCCATGTTCAGAGCAATAGTTCTTGAATTCATGAGAAGTGTATTCTCCCCCATTGTCACTGCAAAGACACTTCAAAGGTTTCCCAGTTTCTCTCTCCACCATGGCATGAAACCTCTTGAAGTATTGAAACACCTGGTCCTTCCTCTTTAGGAAATACACCCACACTTTCCGTGAGGCATCATCAATAAACGTCACAAAATATCTGCTACTACCTAGAGTCTCCACCTCCATGGGACCGCATACATCAGAGTAAACCATATCCAAAATATTCTTCTTCAGCTTCAACCTTTTGCTGAAAGATACTCTATGATGCTTACCAAATAAACAATGATCACAAAGATTTAATTTTGTACATTTGGCATAAGGAATGAGAGATTTCCGAGCCAAAATCTGCAATCCTTTTTCACTCATATGAGCCAATCTTTTATGCCACAAATTTGGCGAAGCATCGTCTTCAACTGCATTCAATCCTCCGATCTACTTAACTTGAGTCTTATACAAAGTGTTTTATGATTCTCCTCTGGCAATCACCATTGAACCTTTGGAGAGCTTCCACTTGCCATCACCAAAGTTATTGTGATATCCGGCTAGATCCAGAGTATGCACGGAGATCAGATTCAGGCGTAAATCCGGCACATGTCGCACGTTCTTCAATGTTAGTGTACATCCTATATTTGTTTGAATGCACACATCACCAATCCCCACAATGTCAGAATTACTTTTATTACCCATATTCACTTTGCCAAAGTCTCCTTCTTTGTACAAAGTAAAAAATTCCTTGTTGGGAGTGGCATGATACGAAGCCGCTGAGTCAACGACCCATTCAACACATAAATCTGCAACATTACATTCTTCATCTACAAAAGAAAGCACCACCACTTCCCCATTTATCACAGGGGTTGTAGTATTTTCATCATCAGCCGCGTCCTGACTTCTCCGATTTTTATTGCCTCTATTCTTTCAAACCTTACAATTCCTTTTAATGTGTCCTTCTTCGCCACAATGGTAACATTTAAACCTTCTTCTTGACTGGGACTGCGATCGATCCTTTGGTTTTTTGGACAACCCTCTGCTCTTGCTTCTCCCCCTGTTCTCTGTGACAAGGGCCTGGGAATTATCAATTCCCACGTAGTCTTTTCTTCTAGTTTCTTCATTGAACATGCTGTCTTTGACTTGGACTAAAGACAGTTTTCCACTTGAAGCAGAGTTGCTTAGTGACACCACCAAGGTTTCCCAGCTATCCGGCAAAGAACTCAAAAGTAATAGTGCTTGTAACTCGTCATCCAGCACTATCTGCATGGTGCTTAACTGATTCACCATATTTTGGAAGTCACTCAAGTGCACAGCAATAGACCTTTTATCTCTGTACTTGAGATTTACCAGCTTTCTAATTGCGAAAGCTTTATTCTGTGCAGTCTTTCTCTCATATAGATCTTCTAACTTCTTCCACAGAGTTTGTGCATTCGTCTCTGTGGCCACATGGTGGAATACACTAATATCCACCCACTGCCTAATTAAACCAATGGCCTTTCGGTGTATCTTTTTCCAATTTTCTTCAGACACTTCTGCTGGCCTTGCATCTCCCTTCTCTACAGGATCATACAAATCCTTATAGAAAAGTATATCCTCCATTTTTGGCTTCCAGATGGAGTAATTTGCTGCTGTTAGCTTGATCATGGTACCCATATTCTCTTCCATTTAATTTACATAGTACAATCCTGAGCTCTATCCCACTTCTGACACCAAGTGGCTCTTTAAGTACCAGGGAGAAATTCTTTTCTGATGTGGAAGATCAGATTAAACTGCAACCACAGAGCATACTAAGAATAAATCCCACCGTACCAAAGCTCTGATACCACTTGTTGGGCTCAGAGACTGATTCACAATGCAATTAAATGATGCAATGAATATCAAAACTAAATCTGATAGAATTAAATCTACCAATTAGCGCAGCGCAGCGAAAATATGAATAAGGATGAATAGTAAATTTTTCTACAGAGGGACCCACTAGTCACTATTCACGTGGGCCCGCTCTTACTATTCACATGGGCCCCAGTGTAGAAAAATTTACTATTTATCCTGATTCATATTTTCGCTGCGCTGCTCCAATTGGTAGATTTAATTCTATCAGATTTAGTTTGGTACTCATTGCCACACATTGGCATCATTTAATTACACTGTGAATCAGTCTCTGAGCCCAACAGTGAAGACGTCTACGCGTTGTGAAAGGTGTGAGGGTAGTGACTAGTGACAAAAAGAGGAGAAATTAGATATAAAAAAAACTGTAAATTTATATATTTTATAAATAAGACGGGTAGGGGTTTGAGATTAAGGAGTAAGGTTAGAATTCCATTTCTCGAGAGTGGCTATTGTTATTCCCACTCAATTAATTGTTTATGTAATTATTTTAAAATATCCCTTCTCTTTATTAAACTAATTAATAATCTATTATTTTTTTAATATTAATTAAACTCACAACTATCAATATTTTATGTTTTAAAATATTTTTTATTTGAGCTTTTGCAATATTCTATTTTATGAAGATCGCTTTTGTTTTTACTACTTTTCTCATATAATATATGCAATTTAATTTTCACGTAAAAAACACAAGTATAGTATTGTGCCGTGAAAAAAAATTAAATTTTTATTAAATTTTAAAATTTTTTTTTTCATTTTAAAAGTTACGTAGCATAGTACTTTAAATTACTAATTTTTTAATAATTATGTATAATTAAAATAGAAATTTATATTAACATTTAATGGTATATTATCACATAATTTAAAATATTATGCAACTACATGAGACTCAAAAATATTCAATAAAACTAAAAAATTATTGTTAGATAACCAAATAACTTTTTTACATCAAGAGGGAATATTACTTAAACTTTAAAATTTTATTAATGAATATTTTTTATTCAAAATTTATCATGTCATAAAAAATTTACATAGCTTGTTTTCATTTCATATAATCATATTCATAGAATAGTAAAATAGAAAAGTATACTGTTATCCTACAAAATATACAAAATTTTATTTGATATATAAACTAATTTTAAGATAAAGAGAATATATATATATATATATATTTTCTTATGAAGATTATGAGAATTAATTTTTAATACAATTATATTTTTTTATTTAAAATTAAATTTTGTATGTTAATGAGAAAAGTGGTCAAAAGTAAATTTTGTTAATAGGAAAGAACATCACAAAAGCTCAAATCATAAAATATTTTAAAAATTCAAATATTAATAATTATGAGTTTAATTAATATTAAAGGAACAATAAATAATTAATTTAATCATTGACAATATAATAAAAAACATTTAAATATGATTATATAAAATATTAATTAAATCAGAATAATAATAGACAAAAAAGAGTGGCTATTTCCTCTGCAAATAATAAATTTGATTCTATACTGCAACTTTCATGTACGATAAGTATCAAAAAAAACTTTCATGTACGACGACGCGCCAAACAGTAACGAAAGTTTTGGCTGTGTGCACATCGACGTGTTCATTTGTGAACCAAAGCTCTTTGGCCCCATCATTGTTTCACTGGCAATGGTTTTGGATGAGATGATTCCAAGAAAAGAGAGAGACACCCCAACACAACAAACACGCATACATTTACTTTTCTTGCTTTCTTGAAAGTCCTTTCAGAAACACCAACTCTACCAGCTTTAATTTTCTCTGGCTAATGTCTCTTCCAAGACCCACGGAGGGTAAAACAAACAACAACGCTCTTCAGCAGCTGATGCAGGAAGGAGGAGTAGCAGAGGCGGCGGCGGCGGCGGCGGCGGCGGTGGCACCCTCTTCCTCCTCCTCTCCGTCGTGGAATAGGATCAACAACAACCCCGGAAACTCTTTTCCTCCTATACCCCCACACAGGAGAAGCAAACCCGGTAGGTGACACTGTACAATATGTGTGGTTTTCATTATTTTACAAGACAAAAAAATAATTTTTTTTTCCAAGCCAAATTTTATCTATTGAACATTTTGAGTACAAGACGTTAAACATCTTCCTTAAAATGCAAAATATACGCTGCTTTGATTTATTACTTTCTGTTTTCGAATCTGGTTTTCATATAATCTTTTACACCTTTGTTATACTTTTGAGTAATAACTATACCGTTAGTTAATTATGAGTATTTTCTGATTACTATTATTACAACAATAATCGATTATTATCGTGTTATGTGCACAACACACACGTTATTAATTAAAAGTTTATACGTCATTAACCAAATAACCAGCAAATTGAGTGCGAGACAAATTTTTTTAAGGGTTGTTGATCCAATCACATAATTTTTTCTGGAACTGGGAATGTTTTTATTAGAATTCATTATCAATGCACATCATGTACGAACGTCGTAATGGGTTATTAACTAGTCCTCTGATTGCTTATTACCAGAAGATAGCGATGAGGATCTGTTCACGGTTCCCGATGTGGAAGCCATGCCTAGTGTCCATTCTGCAGTGACAAACCCAGGTAGTAACCTAAATCAAAGCACTGCAACAGATCCTCAGCTTCAAACTGCAGGCTTCTCCGGAAAACGCCGCCGTGGAAGAAACCCTGTAGACAAGGAGTATAGACGCCTCAAGAGGTACTACGTACCTAAAATGCATTTGCATATATACCCGTACAAGGCCAAACCTTTTATTTAAATGGTTTTGCATATTTTATGGTTAATTTGGCTGAAAAATATGTTTAAGTACGAAGTGTGTGGAGCCTTAGAACGCTTCTTTGACTGGCATGTGTGCAGAACATGTTGATCAACCACACAACAAATATGAGGTGCAAATTAAGAGTGCATACATATACAAACATATAAAAATATATTATTTATTCCATATCATAAAAAAATAAATAATAATCAAAATTTGACATTTGTATTTTTGGTCTCGAATAATTTTGACATTACGAACAGGTTATTGAGGAACAGGGTTTCTGCCCAACAAGCCCGTGAAAGAAAGAAGGTCTATGTGAATGACTTGGAATCAAGAGCTAAAGAGTTGGAGGACAAGAATTCCAAGTTAGAAGAGCGTATTTCGACATTAATCAATGAGAACACCATGCTCCGGAAGGTAACATCGCCTGAAATAAAGTTCCACTATCTATCAGTAGTTATATTACATTATATTCTAATGTGCAGGAATGCGTTTTTGTTACATAAAATAGATTATGCTTTTTATCAGACTGAAGTATATTGAATGTATTTGCTGGCAGGTTCTTATGAATACGAGGCCTAAAGTTGATGAGAGCACAGAAGCATAGGTCTACTTCAACTAAATAAAACGCTAAGCAGACTAAGATAGATCAAGGCTTATTTCAGAGTGAGGCCGTCTAGAAAATGCGATATGTAACATCCTCACAATTAATCCCATATGAGTAAGTCATATCGGGATTTATTATTAAATTGTTATACTTTGACTTCATAATTTTTCAGTTTCAAAATATAAATACAGGCAGAACAATATTGGTAATAATAATTTTTTTCTTAATGAAAAATCAAACTAGAAGCTGATGCATATATCATTATATGTAATACTAATTCCTATTGGGATTAGCTAAGTATTAGTAAACACATTCAGTTAATCACATCTAAAATAGTATATTGTAGCAATAAGTAAATAATTTCACAAATACATAATAGTTACTAATTAAATATCATAAATAATAGTTAATCTCCAGCTAATAATAGTCTGGTAATCAATAAATTAAAACATTGAAAAATTAAACAGGTCTATTTAACTAAAACATCATAAATAGAATTAAATCCTATATATTTACTCTTCGAGTACATATTTCTCCTCTAGGGCCTCACTAGTCTACTCCACATCTAGAGATACACGAAAAGAAGAAAAGGGCGAGAACTCAAAAGTTTCCAGTAAGGATAAATGCACACATTAATTAGTGCCATCGAAATCATCTCTAACTGTATCAATTTATTTTTGAAAAACATGAAATACATTAAGATCCAATTTATAAATTCCAAAATATTTACATGAGGTAGGCGTGTCTTTTAATACTATTTATTTTATTATGGATGTAGCCCTAAATTTACATACATGCATGACAATTTAGCAATATCTATATAGACAATTCACATATAGTCATATAAAATAATTTGTTCAACATTTTCAATCTTTTTCTTAATACATACAGTGTAGCCTATCATTGGGATAATGAGTTCATACCAATAGCCAGTCATCATTTGCAGATATCATATAAGTGGGGATAAAGTGAGTGATAAGTGGGAATTACCTCTTCATAGCAAAGGATTCAAATTATCATTGTGGGATATCATATCTGTTAAGCTTATTATGTAAATGCATGTATATATACATATCTTGATATCAGTCGGTCATATTTAACATGCATATCATCATGTCATAATAACTTATTCATAAGATAACAATCAAATTTGCACAGTATCTCAGAGAATTTTAGAAGGGCTTATCCTAAGAACGCTTAAAATTTTAAATCACTTTATTAACTTTCAATAGATTATGAGGCAACTAAAATAAATGTAATCAAATCTGAAAGTAACACAAATTAATTGAATAAGTTATTAAGATCATTCCAAAAATTTTAAATAATATTTGTATCAAGTGATATAGACCGTACAGAACTACCAAAATTATACATGAAGGCAAAATACATGTATCTCCAGGTCCTGTTTGGACATAATAAGAATGAAGATAAAATGATAATTAAATTACTAATATGTATATACGACGTCTATATATGCATCCAGGAGGACAAAACAGAACGAAACCAATTCATGGCTATAGATTGTCCAAGTGCAAATTTATTTCGTGTAATAATAAACCAATAACAGAAATTTATGACAATTCAAATGATAGTAAAACATGAATATAGGAAATCCTTTAGTTTATAATGGAAAGAAACAAATAGCAATGCATATCATGAAAAGCTGGACATGGACCAATGCAAATTGCTGATCACGAGAATTATTCATCGTATAGACGTAGAATTTTTTAAAAGCAATAAAACAAAAAGATTTGTACAAAACTTTTTACTTGGTTTGAAGATTAGCAGGAATTAGAGACTTCGAGAACTGGTTGTAGTGGAAAAAAGTGAAAATATCCTCCTCTATGCTTGGTGTGCCACGGCTTCAAATAGGGAGAATTGGGAATGATTTTTGCTCTTCCAAAAGTGATGATAATTTATGCTTAGAGAGGGTAGAGATCAAGAATCAGTCTAACCATAAAGATTTTGGAAAAGATCAATAATGTAGAGTGAAGGAACTTTGATGGAGGTCGAAAGGTATGTATACTGTATGTTGTGCTGAGGCTTAGTGATAGAAGTTAAAATTATGAATGAAAAAATGCGAGTAGTGGAGCATTAGTTTTAGTCGTAGGTATAGAGATAATAGGATTCTTAATTGTTTTATTACTTGTTACGTATAGAATCTCTTTTAAATTTAAAAATAATCTAATTATATCTTAGTTTTTAGAATAATATTTTCTTAATACTTATTATATATTTTATATTGACTAAATTTCAGTACTTCGATATTATTTATATTAGCCTAAATATTATTTTAACACAAATTCATTTCACATAAAATAAATCAAATGAACTAAGAAATAAAAAAAGCTTGGCTCTTGCTAGTTATGGTTCGTTGTACCATCCCTGTCTAGTCAAAACTTTTATAAAGTTTTATTTTGAGACATTGACCGAGCACAGAGAGAAAGGACATCTAGAATATTCCGCATTTTGCATGATAATAGTTTACATGAAAAAGAGATGTTTGAGTTTTTATGAATATTGTATTATTAATTATTTTTTATTTGTAATATTCTTTCGACTATTTGACTTGCTGCATGCAAACGACAAAATGATTTCTTTAATTGATGAGTGTTGCTTTGTAAATTGGATCCTAAGAATCCTTGAAACGCTAATTCTAGCCCTCAAAGTCGTGATCACAGCCAAAGTAAAAGATCAAACCACGATTTGTTTGACGGGACTTTTGACTAATATAATAATAGCGAGACCGCAATATGTGATGAAGAGGGATGAGCAGTAGGAATCATTTTTTTCCTGTGGCCGCAGTACTTGACATGGACTTTACAAAGCATGAAACCAATTTCGATGCACTTCGCATAAATCTTAATTATCTGAGTCAACAAAGTGGTTTTCTCTCTTTACTCAAAAGAGAAAAAAAAAAAAAACAGGATTTATAGCGAAATAGTTCTTTATCAAATATAATTTGCATAATTTCAATTGATAAATTATAAGGGAAAAGTTCACCAAACCCCCCCTTTAATGTACTCTTTTGTCATGTTACTTTAAAAAACGTATAAATTGGTTCGGATACTTTTCAATTTGTGGAGAACACTATATTTTGTTATAGATTTTAGTTTTTGGATGAACAAAAATGCTATTAAAATGTTATTTTCCACTATTATAACCACGTGGTTTTAACAATGAGCCTCTTTAATTGGCTAACGTGTTTTGCAATTTTTTTGCCTGTTAAAGAACGAACATCTAATAACAATATGTAGTAATATGGACAAATAAAAAAGTATCATGATTAATTTACACTTCTTTAAAGTAATATAATTAAAGTGCACATTGAGTAAAATTTGAAAGGGGTTATTTAGAAATTTTTGCAAATTATAATTAAGGTTTTTCTTTCAATACCTATAGAGCACTAGTATCCTTTATTTTTAGTGGTTGTGATTAAATATTTAATTTTCTATGGTTTAATTAATTGGTTTAGTGAAACATGTGATATATTTTTAGTCACATATAACTAAAGTGTGTTGGTATTGTTAATTTTACTAGAGAAACTCCACATAATTATTTATTATATTAGCTATTTAAGTCAAATTTTAACAAATTTAAATTATAATTAAGTAGATTTTATTTTGTATAAGTAAAATATAGTTACTATTAATTTTGTTTTTGAGAATTCTATTACGAAACTTTGAAACTAATTTTGATTAGTTTTGTAGCTTGTACAACATATTGTAATGTGTTGCGATGTCAGAGTTGCTATTGAGGGTGCCTTCTAAAATTGTTTGAAGCTCAATTCTATGGTTTTATTGGCTATTTTATGCAGGGTATATTTGTATTTTGGGAAACTATGAAAAACAAGAGAGCCTTTATCCGTTTTTGGCAAAAGTTTGCATGTTCAAACTTATGCGGGAACATATTCCCTATGCGCTGATCATAACCTGAAACTCGAGTGCAAAACTTGATCAAATTACAAAAGTTGAATTACAAGCTAGTAGTATAGGTTGCAATCCGAGTTTTCTAATCAATGATACAGGGGGATTTTGTTCAGAAATAGAACATTAACAGTAAGCAAAAGATAGAAATTAATTACATGAAAACACTAGTTAAAGAATCAAGCAGAAGCAATTGTTGCTCTATGTTCAAGAGAAACCTGTACCCAAATTCGTGCATACAAACATGAAGATTCAGAAGCCTCAAGAATTCATGAATTCAATCAACACAACATCAAATAGATTCAGAAGCCTCAAGAACCTAGATGATCTAAATTGATTTCAAGTACCAATGCCATTTGCCTTAAGTTTCAAACTTAAAGTTTAAATCCTATTCTTTCAACAATTGTATCAACAAGCTTCTAACTAAGGTTAAATCCAACTTTTTTTTTTATCTTTTAGTTTTAGAAATATAAAAATTTGATATAAAGACATATTTTGAAAAACAATTTTTATCAACAAAATCTTGGGTCAATTTAAAAAGAACAACTTTTAGTTAAAATATTATTAAGAATAACAACTATTTGTTTTGGTTCAAACTACTTATAAGAATTTAAATATTTAACACTTAAAGAATTGTAAAATATATCTCAATTTCTTGATTAGAGGTTTTAAATAATATAAGAATTTCAACTAATAATCACCATTACCACTAAAAAAAATGCATGGGAAACTGACGGCTCAAAATTATACCAACGGGTACAGGTCATCAACTTTTTGGTAGTCGATGGAATATTATCGATGGGTAATATAACCTGTCAATAATTTTCAACTGTTGTATTGACAAGTATAAAAATGAAGACTAGTTGGTACAATTAGATTAAAGACGTCAACGAAGTTGTCAAATAAATAATATTACCATTGGGTTATATTAATTTTACCGAAGGGTTATAAAAAATAAGAATAATTTGTATTAATTTTTATCAACGGGTTTACCGACAAGTCTTTATATTTTTTAAATTTATTTAATTTGAAATATAATTAATTATCGACGGGCTTACCGGTCGAAAATAGTTTAATTATTTTTTTAATAATTGATTTCATGGTGATGCATAGCTCATATATATATATATATATAATATAGGTTGTATTTAATTATTTTTTATTTATTTGTACAATAAATTAATTATCAATTAAAGTGATAATTAAGTAAGAAAATGATGAAACAATAATAAAATATCATAATAAAATATATACAAAGTGCAATAAATGTATGAAATATTAAAAGTGAAATAAAAAATGCTAGATAAAAACTAGCTAAAGTCTTACTCGTCAGCATCGACGGCGGCATCATCACCGTCGAATTCATTGGAATCGTCCAGGCCATCTGATGATGATGAAGAGCCTTGAAAAATGGAGGGCACTGGCATATAGGGGAGCTTCTTATTGGAGTCGGAGAATCTTGAGGCCTACATGTCCTTGAAGAAGCTCATAACATCAGTAGTGATATTCTTTTGTATCCTCTTGAACTTGATCTTTTCTTTCTTGGCCTTCTCCTAATGCTGTTGCTCCATGGCAACTTAAGCTGTCAAATCTCCTTGAGCTCTTGCTCCACTGCTGCTTGGCTTGCTGCCTGTTGAAAGAGCGGTGCCTGTTGCTCCTACTGCTACTAGATGAGCTGTGCTTGTTGCTGCAACTCATGGTCAAGGGCATACACATACTCTCTAAGGGCATCATCCCCAATAGCAAACCTAGTGGTGAAGGATGAGGATCCACTATCAGAGTAGTACCTCATCCCATAAATGTGACCCTTATAAGGGGAGTTGCCAAGCACCTAGGCTCAGGCATCCTCCTTGTTTGGTGTAACCCCTTAGTACTCATTTCTATGTGCTCAAATCACATAAAATTAGTACCAAGGAATCACGTCCTATTTCATGAGCTTTCCAATATTAAACATAAATGTTGCTAAAAATTCTAACGAAAATTTGGCATAGTTACGGCGTAAATACCATGTCTCCTGTAAGACAAAAAATTATAAACAGAATAATCAATCATTCATAGCTCAACCTGTTGTTCAAAATACAATTTCAACCTCTCATATATCATTATTTTAAGGCACACAGTGCCACTCAATCCATAACATAACGTAGTGATGTGATCTCAAAAGATAAGCGGCCTCATAGTCAAAATAGCTAAGAATATACTAAATCGTGGCCTCAAGCAACAAGATACCAAACATAGAAGGAGTAAGGGGTCTCATAACCTCAATACAAAAAAAAAAATAAATAAGAGATCCAAGTATTAAACTCCAGAATAAAATGAAAAAAATGACATATAATTCCATAAGCATAAAGCAAAATAACTCGAAGACTTCAAAAATATCAAATGAGATCAAGTGATATAGTACAATCTCCAAGTAAAGCAAAAGCACCAATACTCCAGGAGCTAAGTCTCTACATCAAGATCTACCTGCTCATCTAGAGATTATATGGAAAAATGGAAAAGGGGCGAGAAATCAATTGAAATCTCATTAGGGACATAAACAAATATTGTGACATCATAACTATCTCTAGTCTACCTTGGTTTTCTTCGAAATCATTAGTATACAATCATAAGGTTCAATTTTAGGATTTTGCAATCATCCTTTACTAAGGTAGAGGTGTCTTTTAGCATGGTCTTGACATGAGATGTACATGCATACATAAAAGAACTTTATTAGTATAATTAAAGAGACATGCATGCATGGAAAAAGACTAGGCTTATTCATTAAATGTCATAACATGCATAAATGGCTATCCTAATGCAAGGCATTAAATACATCATAGTTAAGGTCTTTTCTTTGGGCTTATCGATCTCATAACTTTCGTGTTCCTATCCGTTCCTATTGATCTCACTGTTCTTTCCTCACGTTTAATCTTGGTTTAGATACTTTAAAAGCTATGAGCTCATGCTTAACTGATCGTCACCAGTTTCTTAATGCGAACTGACACCGAAACCCTCATGTGCACTTTAAAGAAAGTCAATGCTCAGTTGTCACTGGTCCTCAAAACGATTCAGTGTCGAAACCCTCTTTGTCGGTATAAGTCAACCCTTAATCTTTATGTCTTAATTATGATTCCTTATGCCTTGGTTTTTCCTCTTTTCCTTCTTTCCTTAAAGTCATGCTTTTACTCATAAGCAATGCAAGCATAAGTTTCAATAATGAATTCAACAATCCTTTTCTTTAAAATAAGAAAGATTACAACAACGCGCAATGGTTAAACATAAACATTAGTAACAAAGCATCCATTATGCCAAGGTTAAAATGCTACCATATGATAAACCAAAACTCATCCAAATTTCACTTTTTTACTTCCAACAAAATAACATTGTCTTAACTAGAGGTTTATTACTCAAGAATTATAAATTCATAAAAAAAAACACAATCTAAACCAATTCATAATTTCATTTAGGCATTTAATCAAAAAAATAGCATGTGTAATAAGCAATTTTCATGCATGAGGTTGCTCCCTTCCTAAAACATCACCAAAAGTCATATTTCTAAGTTTTTTATGCATTAAAAACAAGGGATTGCATACATATATAGACCAAACACTTAATTTTTATGAAAATCCAACCCAAAGCATCACAAAACATGGTAAAGTGGACCTATTCAACACATAACCGAATTTACATGTTTATGCATATAGCTTCCAAGATTACCTCATTAATATAGATTTACACTTTTGTAAACATTAATTTTGCATCAAGCTAACTACCCATCCAATAAATATGCAAAAGTTCAACCCCCAAACAACCTTTACTTTCATTTAGGAGTTTTATCAAACACATGACATGCATATTCACTCAATTTCTGTGCATCATATTTTACACATCCAAACACCCCACTTTAAGCTATGTTTTCAAGCTCTCATGCACCAAAAACAAAGGTATAGATATATATACATCCAATATTCAAATTTCTTCATAATCTCACCCAAAATTTAACCAAATCATGATGTAAAATAGCCTCTAATTACCAAACCGGGAATACATCAGAGGGAGGGGAGCCAAAGATTATTCTCCAACAACATTCCAACATTTCATATGTCAATCATAGGATTTATTTCAAACATTTATCAAAAGTGACAACAACCCAACAATATCCATATCAAGCATAAATATTAGAGTCGTAAAGTTTAACAAAAACAAAAGGAGAGACAAAGAAATCCCTACCACAACTTAAAGACTAGATGGAATAAGAGTCTTTGAAACTCCCAAGAGGTGAAGGTGAGCAAAATATCTTTCCCTCCTTAAGGATGTAGCCACAGATTTGAAGGCCACCAAGGATGGGGTTTTGGATTTTTGAAGCTAAGGGGTTGAAATGTGGTGCTAGATTGAGGGATGTTAGTGTGTTTAGAGATTTGGGAGGGTTGGTGGTAATGATGGAGGAAGGTGGAGTGAAAGATGGAAGTGGATGAAGAAATGGAGGAGGGTTTGTGTATGTTTCTTTTCCTTTTCTTTTTGAGATGAAAGATGGATGGGAAGGAAGAAAAAAAAATAAGGATGGGTGTTGTGTGTGTAAATGTGTTACTGTAAAATGAGATGAAGGGGATGAGTTTTGGGTTTTTATTTTATTTTTTGTTGTGAGAGAGTGGTGTGAATGATGAGGGTAGTTTGACGATTAAGTGTGTGCAAATAAGAATAGCCTAAGAATTTCACACACAAAAATCACTAAATTAAATGTGAAATACCCATTAAAATATTATTTTCACACACCTCTAATTCCAAACAAAGATTATTTAATTCATCCATTTTGTAGTTTCAATTTCAAAAGGAAACACATAGCAAGAATCTAATTTTTTTGAGATGCCAAATTAATTATGAATGACTAATTATCTATCAGCTAACCAAAGTAATTAATGCATAGAAATTTGGGACATTACATTTGGAGGAGGAAAGATATTAGCATCGAGCCCAGCCTCAGCACCTGGGTCTGGTACTGGATTCGTGCTTGCTCCCAGAGGTCTATGAACTCATGCTACAAAGGGACAAAGATAAAACACATTGTAAGTAATAAGTATGACATAAATGAAAAAAGTAATAAAAACTAAGTAGAAAGATGTCTAAGCTCAAACTTACATAAGTGGCCTTGGAGCGAGGATCTACCCAGACCTCTCTAGACTCCCTTCACTGATCACCCTTTCGAGTGTGGGTCTCCCAAACTAGCTCTCCCTAGGTTGGAAGGTGCTTTAACTCCCTTGACTGCAAAAATATGTACAATAAACTTATAAAAATATAGTATTTACCACAATTCAAATATAGTAAATTAACATTTAATAGTATATTAAATGTAGAATGATTAAAGATTTACCAAATGCTTACGGGTCCCTTCTTGGGTGCTCGACCCACTTGTATGAAGCAACATGCCTTTCTATGAGGCCTGATTTATCTTCCCCTTATTGGACCTTTCCTTGAAGATCAAGTCAGAGGCCCAGTACTGCTACAGCTCACTGAGGGAGGCATTGTTCAGCCATGAGTTATTCATATGGTCCTTGCAGACATCATGGAAAATGTCTCGCAAGCACTTGGAGGACCTAATCCTCCAAGCCCTCTTAATAGCGGGCTCATGCTCAGGCAGAATATAGAATGTTATCTGCATACACAAAACTTACGACACATAAGTAAAGCACGATTCATCTCCCTTTTCTCATGTACTTTTCAACCTACAATATGTCCACGACTACGCCTCCTCTATTTTTACTCTTTCTCTTGCTGAGTTATCTTACCTTAGGTAGCATCTTTTTACATTATGGTGCTTGATCTTGATATCTCTTGATGAAAGACACTAATTTTTGCTTTCATCTCTCCTTTAAGGTTTTCCAGTCCATGATGTGTAAAATGTCTTCTCTAAATAAGGGTTCTCTCAATCAACACTTTGTAAAATCCCCTAGGTCTGAAATATGTCTCCATGAAAAACATCGAAGTCATCTAGGAATGAGATAAGCACCACTTGAACTGTTCAAACTCCCTCCACTACTAAAAATCTCACTGCTTCATGTCTTACATTTAAGAATAGAGGTTGGACATTTCTTGGTCACCTATATCTTGACTTCCATGAGACTCACACTACACCACAATGTACTTTTGCAACTATTTGGCCATTGTATATATTAAAAAAAATTAACACTTTACAACGCCACCTATGATTTCCATCCTTTTTTTTTTCAAGTGAATCATAAATAAGTTCCAATTCATAAAAACTTGCTAAAATACACATTTATTTTCATACTTCTAAGAAGATTACATTATAATGAAAATATAAAATAAAGACATCCATAGTTCTTTGTTTTATAACCTATAAAACTTACAACCTCCCATGACTAACAGAGGATCCTTTTGGGTATAGATTAACTACCACATCTGCAACAATGGTGGATCTTTTGCACATAAAATCTAGGCTTCTTGTTGAACTTGCAGAAGGCATCTAAAATCCTTTCTGGTTGTCAGGGACTCATTTTCGTAGATTGTTCCTTCTTCTCTTTAACAATATTTTTCCTTGCTTTTCTTCCACCGACGGAGGCTCTGTTGCTCATCCCAAAATTATCATTACTCACAAACCTTCCCCAATGGAGTTGCCATTGTTTCAGACCAGAGTTTTAGGAATAGAATAATGATGATAATTAAGACTTTAATCTATGGATTTGTAAGCGTGTACAGAGAATGTGAGAATGAGGTGCAAAAGGGACTATCTCTTTGTATGGCTTGGGATAGAGAACAAGAGCAACCAACACAAGGATCCATTAGGGATGATTGGAAGCCTTTCCCTACAGAATTGGATGGATGCCGTAGACGCTCCTCTCCCTTGGTTCTCTCTGGTTCTTCTAGAATGGGGTGTGTTCTTGGTGTGTGATTGAATGATGTTAATGGGTGTTGTTGGGATGCAAGATTGTGTGTTAATTGTTGTTGAAAATGGGTGTTGTTGGGAGTCAAGACTATGTGTTTGCTGTTGAAAATAGGGAGTTGTGTGTGTATGTATGGTACCATTCCCATTTTTTGGGACCAAAAAATTAAGGACTTTCTCTCTCCCCCTTAACAGCTATCAGTGGGCCATTGCTTGTGCCGCTCATTTTTCAGCCTTTATTCAATGTTGAAGTGACACAATGATGCCCACTCTTTTTCCTAATGACATAGGCTTCATGGGTAGAACTAAAGAGGATATTTGTTTGGTTCTGGTCACACATTAAGCCATTTATGGTAAGTTTTGCAAAAGGAAAAGGGACCTATACTTGGCTTATTTGTTAGAAATGGGTTTTCTCTAAGAGGGGGTTACTCTTTCTCTCTAGGCATCCTTGCCACATTGTGGGGGCAAAGTTGTCCAGTACTCTTCCATCCATGCATCAATTCACTCTATGGGCTCAAGCTAGGACCCACCTTTGTCGAAGCCAATACTCATTCAATTTAATTACACTTCAAGTTGATCCTAGAAAATGGGTTGGAAACAGCAAGAAAAGAAAATAGATTATCCTTTCATACATGATACCAATTTGTAAGAGTTGTGTAGCTTCAACAGAGGTCCCGAGTTTGAGTCATATGTATATAGTTCAATTAATAGAGGTTTTGAATTCGAGCTATGTGTATGCCGTTGAGCTAAAATTCAGAAGGGAAATACCAAAGTTGGGCAAGATGAACACTAATTAGCTCAACTTTTTTAGAAAAACATAGCCATAAAATTAATTGAGTATTATTATAAATGAAATAAACTGATTTAATTTGTATATATTGTCAATATAAGTAAATTTTATATAGACATCTAATCATGTATTGTCATATTAATAAAAAAAAAGTATTTAATTTAATCATCCACATTTTTGTAAGCCTTTCAAACAAAAGCATATAATTGGATGATAATTTAACTCCTTTACATTGTCAATATATCAAAATAAATTTATAACTAAAAAATCGCTCACTTATTATTACTTCTATTCTACTGTCGACTAGTAATTCTAAGTTAACTCTACTAAAACAAAAATAACAAAAAAAAAAAAGGTTTGAATTAAGAAATAGAAATGAACTCTTTTTTCTTCTTTCTTTTTTTCCCTCTTTTATTGAAACAAGACTTCGAGAATCGACTCATTTTGTTATCGGTGTTAAAATATATCTCAAATCGCAATTCACACCAGGAACTTGACTAACCGAGCTCAATCACAGAGGCCACAAATGAGACTTCAGGTATCCCAGCTAGGATTTTTTCCATGTCCAACACTCACATCGGTAGATATTTAGCTTTCTTTAAGATAAAAATAGAAAATTAACTTTCTAGAGACCAAATTTCTATGTAAAATCTGAAAGGAAATTTTGCATATCACCCTTCTCTTTATTGTGGCTCTCTATCCTTGACTTGCAGCATAATTTACCAAATCACACTAGCCACCAGAGGCACATGCTCTCTTGCTACTACTCTATTTCTCAATTCAATCATAGTGCTATTTTTTCTCATCATCACAGTACATGCACCAGCTACTTACACCCAACAAAATGAAAAAAGTGGCATATTTAAGATGGTATGGATATAGAGTGACAAATTTGGCAACAAAAAAGGAAACCCAATCATAGTGGTATTTTTTGTGGTTCCAAATGCATAAAATTAGATAAATGATACATGACCATCACAATACACACATCAGCTACTTACACCTAGCAAAATGACAAAAGTGGCGTATTTGAGATGATATGAATATGAAGGGATAAATTTGAAAACAAAAGAAAACCCAATCATAGTGCTATTTTTTCTATGGTTCTGCATTCATAAAACAGAGAACTATGCTTGTTTTGTTTTATGAATGCACATGATTGAATTGAGAAATAGAGTAGTAGCAAGAGAGCATGTGCCTCTGATGGCTAGCGTGATTTGGTAAATTATGCTGCAAGTCAAGGATACAACTTTACTTGAAATAGAGCAGCAGCGCGTACGTTCGAATAAACCTTTTTATTTGAAAAGGAAAAACTTTCGAACAATATCAAGACGCATAAGTACTTCTTTTGTGCCAAAAACAAACAAATGCAGCTAATATTTGATATTGGGAGTCTAGATACGCTCAACTCATTTCCTTTTCCCCGTGTAATTCGATTCTTGAACGTTCTTCATACAAGGCCGTTATACTAGTTTTGCAAAGATAGTGAGAACAACGAAAGATTGTGGGTAAGGACCAAATGCACAAAGATATTATAGGCTTGTTTTGGGTACAAATCTGTCACTATACAATTTAAAGCCCCTCAGAATTAGGCGGTTCACAATTGTCCAGTTATGTTGCTCCAGATGCATACAGTATGCATTATTGTATATGATAGAAGCAACATATATGCAACCAACATGTTGTAATTAGATTTCACATAACCTTCCCCAGAACATTGAAACTAGGGTGAATGGCACTCAAAACTCCCTTTCTGGGAACAAGATAGGAGCTACGAGGGACCACAAGTATAGCAAAGCAGTTGCCCAGCAAGTGACAATCCGAACCCACACTGAGGGCCACCCGACGTCAACCAACTTCCCACTCTCTCCGACAGAAGTTGACCAACCAGTCAGAAGCATTGCGGAATACATGCTAGCAAGAGAGAAAATCAAGTGGAAGAAGGCATATGAATATGTGACTGGCTTGGCTTTCTCATTCTCTGCTTCCTCCTTTCCATCCAATGGAAGCAAAGGCTTCCCTGCATAATCACCAGAAATGGCAGATTTTCAATTCTAGCATATGGCAAAATCTGGCAATTTGGTGCTAATCAAGGAAAAGTATTACAAATTATTGTACTTTATGGCACCAAAAATAAAAATAAAAATCAGCTTCAAGTTCAATAGTTCTAGCCTTCTCAGATTCCATGTTCAGATATCACGTGGATATACTTTTGAATTTGGCACATATTAGCACAAGAAATACTAGATTGTAAGAATTTACCAGCACGAGGGGAGCTTGGTGGGGAAAGCACTGTAGCAGAAGATCCAGCACGCACAGCAGAATAAACAACAGAGAGAACAGTTGTAAGTAAACCCAAAGTAAGGGTGCCAGTGGACACAGCTTTTGAGTGTTTGTGAAGACCATTGCACTCGTAGTCTCTTGGTTCACTGGCCAGTGCACTATAGCAAAGATAAGTGCAGTATAATGATATTACTGAAGCAGGCAAAACGCTCCCATTTACCTGTATATGAAAACAATTCAAAAACCTCAGTTGCATACATCTGCAGTAATGAATAGTTCAACATATCGGCCATATAGCATAAAACCAATTTCTTACTAAACAAAATAAAGTTCAAGTAATAAATCCTTCAACCAAAGCTTAGAAAAATTCAACTGCATCCTAAAATAACATATTATATATTTTACTTCCATAGGGCCACATTTTCACCCATGCTTAAGGCTAAAAAATATGGAAAATGCATCCTTTAAAACTTTAAAGTTTCAAGCAATGGCCATCCAATGTCATGGGAGATAAACTTGACAAATTAGCATTCAACATTCTGCACAAGGAAACCAAATTAATAATATGGTAAGATACAAAGAAATCAATAACTGAACTTACTGCAGGGTGCAAAGCAACAATCGCAAAAACAAATGCAATGATGAGGGTCATAGTAATGAAAAAGGTATTGAGTCCACAGTCTTGTCCAGATGGCGTGAAAAAGTGAAACAAAACTCCCGAGAATGCAAATGAGGCCACATAACAAACAAGCGAAACGACAAAAAGAGCAACATACCTGTATATATAGGGAAACAGTTAAATACTGAAATTGTCATAACACATCAAAGGAGCTAATTAATATAGCAAAGCTTAAAACTAACCAGAATTGTTCATCATATCCAACCCATTTGTCATTCCATCCATGCACAAAATCCAACAAAAGCACAACTTGAACCAGAAGAAACATACCAGAGCCAAACTTTGATATTGTTTCTGCAGGCAGAAGATGCTTTCATCATAAACTTAATAATAAATAACTAGAATGTAAAACCCATAGGAAAGAAGCAACTTAACCACAAAGGAGTATTTTGTATCCTAATATTTACAGCTGCTACAAGATACAAGATACACACCCTATTTCAAAAGATCCTTCCATGCCCTACCATGAGACTAAGTTGCAAACAGTATCACAAGCTAAGATTAGAAACAAATAGTTAATCACTAAACTAGGGGCTTAAAGAAAATAATAGGATGATTAAATGATATTTAAAACCCCATATCTTAATCAAGTAATCCTGGATTCAGACCAGTACTTCATTTAGTTTAGCAACATTTTACTTTTAAAAATCTATGGTTTATCTACAGTTTTCATTCAAGCAGTAACTTCCATCTCCCCATAACCTTTGGCACTCCAAAAGTCCATGTAGTGAGCAATTCAAGAATAATGTCGCACACACAAGAAGGCAATTATATTTCAGTGGGCCATATCAATATTTCATTAGAAAAATCCACACATACAAATACGGTGACTTTTAGGAAGTTACTTCATCAGAATACTTCCCCTGCAGAGATCTCCAATAATGAAATGCAATTGGCATTGCTATATTGTTAATTAAATATCGTAATCATTATGAATACAATCATAAAAAATTTGATTCAATTCAATCATAAGTTTGAGGCAGTCAAACTGCCTTTGAGATTCAAATGCTTTAATAAAATTCTAAAGTCATGAACCTGAAAATGGGAACCTTTTCCCACTCACAAATGCCTAGTCCTGAAATCATCCTTCTGATCTTAAGTTATTGTAATTTTACAGTTTCTGACATGAAGTATGTGATAAGTCCATCGTATAGCAGCACATGCACTTAACGTGCTTGGCAGTCAAGTATAAATATATAAGGACTCAATTAAAAAAAATCAACTAAAATTACATTAGAAGAAAGACTTACCATAAAAGCTGATGGTATCATTTGGAAGGAAAAACATAAAGATTACCAGAAGGCACCAACAGATTATTTTCATCATCCAACCTCCATGGTGCAAACCATCACGAGGATCCTTCTGGTTCTTCACACCAATCATTAGAACTGCTAGAATAGTGAAAAAGAGAAAATTCCCCAAGCTAACACGCAGAACTGCATCTGTTTCAAACCATTCTCGGCTAGGGGTATGTTTAAAGTGATTGATCCCTGCAGCAAGTGACAGAGGTACATTAGCTTCATCTTTGAGCGCACAAAAAGGACAGTGTCCTTCACCTCATCTGAGCATTTAGTTAACTTCACCATTTGTATCATCAATGTCTTAAACTGACCACTAACGAGCTAGCAATATAAATTCAGTCAGGGAAAGAAAAGTGAAAAACAAGAAAGTATAATTACAGAGATTATACGACAAAAACGGATTTCCTCAGGAACTAAATACCGAAGAAAAATATAGACTCATAATCCATTCAAAGTTAATTTTGATATATTGTCTGCGTAGAAGATTTTCACTATCGTCCAAGCATATATTGCCAGAAGTATTCGACATCACCTAAATATACATAAACTTAACCCTAAAAGTGAGCAATTATTAACCATCGCTTCAGGCACAATATCACATATGCAATTGCCACGACCAAAGGTTAAAAAAAAAAACACAAAAGCTGTATGCAAATACCAAAAGAAGTAACTTAAAAAAAAAAAAATCAGTACTATGCTAGAACAAAGAGGAAATAAAGAAAATTAGAACTTTCAACCGAAACTGCCGATTCAGACAAAAGAAACAGGTATCCATACTGAATCAACCTCAGATTAATTTAAAGTTTGCCACCTTTTTTTAGCGTTCAAGAAAAAAACCCATCAAACAACTCGATTATAGGACAAAAAGCGATACACCGAAAAAAGAGAAGAGTGAAATCGTAGAGGCGAAGACTTACAGGGGAGAGACTCCATTAAGGGAGCAGCAACTTCGCGGAGAATCCAAGCGACGACGAGCGAGAGGGCGAAGAGACCGCAGTAGGCGATCCTTGCTGAACGACGGCTGATGCCCGAAACGACGGTCCGGCACGCGTCGCATGCGCACGCCGCGCAGCATGACGCAAGGCAAGAAGCTGCCCACATCGATCTTGTTCTTCTTTGGCGATCAAATTAGGGTTTCGAAAGGGCGATTTCGAATTGGGGATTTTTGAAGGGGAGAAAGAATTGGGACTTTGGATGGAATTTCGTCTTAGTTAGGGCACAGGCGATAAGTGAAGAGAGAGAAGGGAATGTTGGTTGCCTTTTGTTTGGAGCTGCAAGACTTGGATTCCCGAAGCCCGCTCTTGACTTTTTCATCACCCTTCTCATACGCGTGTTTGCATAAACTTGACTGAAATGTCAACTTTTGGGGAGATTTTTGGTAATTTTCATCAGAGTTTAATTTTAATTTATCAAAAATATAAAAAAAATTTACGTTATAATTTAATTAAGCCTCGTCATTTAATTAAGCTCGTCTTTTGTATGATTTTCTAAGTAGTAGGATAAAAAAAATTATATTTATTTATATCTTATTATATAATTGAATAAATGTGTAAAAAAAATTTATATCGTTATTATATTTCAATTAAATTTTTTTATTATTAATATTTTTTATTACATATTATTGTTTTGTTTTTTATGGGGGATATCTTTGGTAATTTGGTTGGAGCGTACACGTCACTCTAAAAATTGGGCTTGGCTAATGGGTACCCCATGAGCAACTTTTAAAGAGCTAAAAAAGAAAAGATTTTAAAATTTTCAATGCAGCCATTGGAAAATATTTATTATACACACTCTTATGAATACTAAAATAAAAAATTGTATTTTAGTTTAAATTGATTTTATTTTAATGGTTAGATCTAGCATTTTATGTTTGAGATTTTTTCACCATGATAGTGACTAGAGCTAAGTATATGGACCGCGGTCCGCGAACCAACCCATTTAACTCTCAACTCGTATGAAAATATACCAAAAAATTTTTAACCCGTCAACTCGCGGACTTTTTTGGTCCGCTTTGCCAAGCCCGCGAGGTAAACGAGCCTGGCCCACGAGATCCACGGACCAGCCCACCTAATTTGCATAATAATTTGTATGTTATTATTTTGAAAAAAATTAATAGTTGAATTTTAATATTTGCAATATTTAGTAATTAGTATTATTATTTGTTTAAAATTTAAATTGGATTTTGTAAAGAAAAATGAGTATATATATTTTTTGAGGTAAAATATATAGTATAAATATAAATATATAATATAGGGTACTAAAAAAAAGTTTAAAATAAATGAAGGAAAAAAAAAAGCTGGTCCACGGACCGGTCCACGAGCTGGCCCATGATTTAGTGCGCGGACTTCTTACTGGGCTAAAAATGCGGACCGGTCATGGACTTCTTGAAGGAGCGGAGCCCGGACTAGGCAAAACGCAAGTCCATTTATCAAGCGAACCAATCCGATCCGGCCCGTTTAAAATTGGTCAAAATCATGGGCTAAGCGGATCGGGCCAGATCTCTTGATCCTAATAGTGACAAACTTTTTAGTCACCACTTAAAACTTCATCAAAATGCAATCCTCTATAAAAGATGAAAATATTATAATATTTTCTTCTCTATTTTTAAATATGTTTTTGGTCCTACAAAAATCAAAACAACATATATTCATAGGTTTTTTTTACCTTTATTATAAATTTAAAAAACACATTACATACATAAATGTAGACCTGTGTCTTTAACTACCAATTTATGAAGTTTTGTTTACATAGGAAAAATCTTTGTAAATTGCAGCTATTTCCAACACATGTTAACCTTTCTTATATGTGTTGGAAATGGCTATAATAGCAATTTCTCTTAAAAATTCAAAACGTTCATGTTTTCTAGTTGAGTAATGTTATTTTGACTCACACTTTATGGAACACTATGTCGATACACTTAGATCTACTATTGAATTGAATGTGGACCTCACTTAATTTGGGTCTCATATCCTATCTAATGGTGAATTTGAGTGTGTCGGCATGGTGTCCTACAAAATATGAGTCAAAATAACATTTCTCTTTGTAGTTAATGATCTGTTTCAATATCTATACAATTAATATTTAAGAATCATTAACAAGAAATCTATACCAATTGACAACTTCTAAATCAAGTTGGAATTTAAAGTTTTAAAAATTTACTAAAAAATGAAACTATTCAAACTATAAAACACTTTTCTTAATTATTTTAAAAATGTTGATGGATTTTCTTAACAATCAACCTAATTTTTAAAATTTCAAATTTTAATACGTATAAAATCAAGTTTTGAATATTAGTTACAATAAAATTAGATTTTAGATAGATAATGCCTATTTGATAATTAAAATAGTGTTTGATAAATGATAATCGTGAAAAATCATATATGTAGATAGAATAAGATCGAATTTGAAAATACATTGTTTAATAACTAATCAATTCTTTTAAAATTGTCTTTTACCTAAATTAATTTCAGTTTGAAGTTATATAGCAAAAAAGTTTGAAATTAGTTTAAACTTTAAAAGAAAATTTTTCTAGGAATGCTTAGAATCGAATCAAACTAAAAGATAAAAAAATAAAGTAGATAAATCAATTTAAAGAATCAAAAACCAATTGCAAATAAAAAAGATTTCAAACTTATAAGTAGAGTGAACCATTCAAATAGTAATTGAAAATAGAATATGAAGAGTCAATTATAAAGTCTCAATTAAAGCTCACTTTGATTTAACGATTTGATGGGAATTGATTTTATTTTAAAAATTAAATACAAATCAATTTAATTTAGTTTCTATTGTATATATTATAATCTTACATCCAAAAAAGTTTCCAATATAATCATCCCTGATACTATCTATTGGATTTTGGATACAAGGATTGATTTCTAAATCAATTTAAATATTATTTTATTTAATTATTTTAAACACAATATTTAATTTATAAATTAAATAAATAGGATAATTTCAAATGAAATAGATTTCTAATTTTAGATTCAAATAAAATACAACATTCTTTCTCAAATTGCTAATTTTTTAGCACCAACTCTTGAAGTAGTTGAGATGTTGAATAACTATATTCTTTCTCAAATTTCTAGTGAAGAGAAATAATAATTAAATTATGACTCTAATGCAAAGCAGATGAAGACATTGGCACTGAAGCAGATTGGATAACTGCTAACTTCTTAAATGAAATTAAGTGTTCTGGAATATTGAATCACAAAATGGTATTGGAAAGAGTAGTTCCAATCATCCTACTTGGGAATATTGATCAATCTTCATGATTGTGTAATGGAATACGGTTAATAGTTCAAGAATTGGATAATAATGTCATTATGCAATAATGGTCACAGGGCAGTCATATTGGCGAGAAAGTTTACATCCCTCAAAATGAATTTTATTCCATTTGATCTTGCAACTCCTCTAAAATTTCAAAGAAGACGATTCTCAATTACTCTCTACTTTGCTATGACGATTAACAAGAATAAAAACTAATCACCATCATATATCGGACTGTTTTTGCCAAAACCGATTATCACACATGGAATGCTCTATGTTGCTATTTCAAGAGTAAAGTGCAAAAGTTGTTTGAAGATACTGATTTTGAATGAAAATGAAAATCCATCCAACACAACAAAACTATTGTTTTATTGATAAGTGTTTTATTGAGAAGTGTTTGAAAAGACTTAGAATCAAATAAGTTATGTTACTTACATACTCCAAATTTCCATTTTAATATCATCATTTTAATTTATTAATGAAATTGATTATTTCAAAGTCATTATTTTTTATTTTAATGAGATTCTCAAAGAGAAACCAAGATTTTGATTGTGCTATAGCATGATAAAATTTTTGTACATTAATCTTATAATATTTTATTTTTTTTATTAGGTGAATTATTTTTATTGTTACATTGTAATGTTATTAACTTCTTTAATATTTTTATACAACACCTTTAACATGCTTTTATATGTTCTTACTTATTGTCTCATGCATCCCATGGTTACACAATATTAGCTTATGAAAATAATGAACTATTTCGTTTTAGATGGGTCAAAATCCCTATATTCATAGAGACTAAAACATATTTAAAACTATAAAATATACACTCACCTCCCATAAAAAAACCAAAATAAGCTACAATTTCTATTTTTAAATTTTCATTAAATTGCTATTTTATTCATGTTTAATATTTTGTTTTTTAACCTAAACACCCTTTATGAATAGCTATACATTTTAAGTTATTTTCATGAAATAAAATATATGTAAATTATATAAGTGGCTTATAACTTAAAAGACTTATATATATAATTTATTTTAAAATTATTATTATATAAAGAAATAATTTAATTTTAATATATTGATAGTGTAAAATTTTTACATTGTTTACCAACCATATTCTTCTATTTATAAGACTCTTAACGTTGTAGGGGACTGAATCCACCTCTTTTGCTGATATGACAATATATGGTTTGATGTCTTTGTAAATTTTGTTATACATTGACAATATATATATAAATTAAATCCATTAAGAAAACATATTGTCATTAGTAATAATAATTTATAATAATTATTTTTTAAAAAATAAATGTTTTTTGTATGTTCTCTACTATTAATTTTGTAATATTGATGTACAATTTTTTAAAGTAAAATCACAAAATTCTTCTCATTTCATTCTTTGTAATTATTTTTATATATGCTATTAACAAATAATATTCATTTGGCATGTATTGATATTTTAAATTAATAGCTAAAAATACATCCTATACTATTAGAATTTTCATATCTTTTATTTTTCAAAAAAGCTTAATATTTTACTAATAATAAAGGCTATTTTTATAAAGAAAAACAACACAAGAATAAATATGAGAAAATAAATGTTTAATAATAAATTAAAATTTATTAAAGTGCAGGTTATTTAATACCTTAAGGATGTGGAATGTATATTTTTAGAAAGATTTTCCTTTGATACTCACATGTTATCGATACCATTGTATATTTAATGGTTGTGATTTAAACGTTGATTTTACATATTTAAATAATAACTTAGGTTAGTGAGATGCATGGCTAATTCTTAGCCATAAATAATTAAAAAAATGTTAATACCCTTGAATTTTATAGAAATACCTAAGAAACTCTCAATTTTGAAATAGTGGAGATAAAAGTGTAATAAAGTTGCATCTAATTTAGAAATCATTGTATTATTTTAGTATTATGTATCTTTTCTTGATGTCCCATGAAGAGGGTTCCAGGTGAGGACTCACTCACTGAGTTTTTGTTACAAAACTCATCCATCTGTTCTTTCTCTTTCTTTCTTTTTTTCAGATATAGTAGCTGTTGAAGGTACTTCCACACCATCCTCTTCCCAATAGTGTTAGATTTCAGTTGCTAAGCTTATTAGATCAGATGTCTGGTATTCTGCTCTAGATGTGCTCCAATGTAATTCCAATAGGATCTCGAACTATAGGGCACGGTTACATTTTGCATAGTCTTGTATATTAGGATATTATTTAGGCTATATAATCTATGCTTTTCATAGAAACTTTATATGTAAAGGACTTCATGCATATTTTGTGATATTATGATATTAGCTTTTGAAAGTTACTACAATATATTGGTTTTATAAATATGGTTTCAAGAGCAGGCGATTTATGTGTAGAAAGAGAATTATTTTATGGACTTTTTTCATAATTCAAATGTGCATGTAGAGATGATATAGGCCATAAGGCTTACGTGGGAATGCGGTTTTTCACGTATCGGTCACGTGCCCAAGTTGGGTTGTGATAGTTCGAGCCCAAAGACTTAGCTTCCCTAAGCTCAAACCACCTGATTGGAGACCTGCAATGCCTCCCATGCAAGGCTTCAAATGGTGCCATCTGGATACTCACCTAATAACTGTTATTCTATGAAAACTCGATCAAGGGTAGGTGATCATACTAGTTCCTTCCGAAATCTAGTACACAGGCTTTGAGCATATCTTTTAAGATTTATATCGTCCTTTCGGACTAGCCATCAGAATAAGGGTGGAAAGCTGTGGTTAAATCCACACGCGTTCAAAGGGCTGAAATGTTCTCTAGAACCGTGAAGTGAACTGAGACCCTTTGTCAGATATGATGAATACTGGGATACTGTGAAGTTTCATATCTCGTTGATGTACAACTAAGCATACTATGCTACACTGAAGATAGTCTTTACTAGTAAAATGTGTGCTGACTTGGTCATAATGTCTACTATTATCCATATGGAGTCGAACCCTTCGGTGGTTCGAGGTAACCCAACTATGAAGTCCATAATTATCATTTTCCATTTCCATTCTAGAATATCTATCTGCTGAAGTAACCCTACTGGTCTCTGGTGCTCAGCCTTGACTTGTTGGCACACTAAACACCTAGCTGTAAAGCCACCGATATGTCTCTTCATATCATTACACCAAAACAACTATTTTAGATCTTGATACATCTTAGCTGGTCCTGGGTGCATTGAGTACGCTGCACCATAGGTTTTTTCCATTATTTTTCTCCTCAACTCACCTACTACTAGCACACATAAACGATTCCCAAAGTGCAACACACCTTCAGCATCAACTGAGAACTCTGTGCTCTTACCCTTATGAACATCCTTAATCGACTTAGCTAGTTTTGGATCTTTACCCTATTATGCCTTGATCTGTCCCACCAAGGTTGATTGAGCCTTGATGTGAGCTAGAAAAGCCCTTGTATCACTAAGGCTGAATTGAACTCCCTCAACTTCCAACTTGTGGATATCTTCCACTAACAACTATCTCACTGGCACTATATGGGCCAAACAGCTTGACTTCCTGCTCAAAGCTTCTGCCATTGTATTCGCCTTCCTTTGGTGGTACAAGATCATACAGTCATAATCCTTTAACAACTTAAGCCATCTATGCTATCTTAAGTTCAGATCGTTTTGTTGAAATATGTACTTCAAGCTCTTGTGGTTTGTGAAAATCTCACAAGTCTCTCCGTATAAGTAGTGCTTTCAAATCTTCAGGGCAAAAACCATTACTGCCATTTCCAAGTCATACGTAAAGTAATTTTGCTCATGCTTCTTGAGTTACCATGAGGTGTGCGCTACAACTTGGCCATGTTGTATCAGGACACAGTCAAGTCCAACCCTAGAAGCATCACAGAATACCAAAAAGCCATTTGTCTCTAAAGGTAATACCAAAACTGGCACTATGGTCAAGCATGTTTTGAGCCTCTAAAAACTCTCTTCATACTCTTCTGTCCATTGAAACTTGACATTCTTTTATGTCAGCTTGGTCATGGGTGCTATGATCCTCAAGAAATCTTGAACGAATCTCCTGTAATATCCTGTTAAGCCGAAGAAATTACAGAATTCTGAAACTGTTGAAGGTCTAGGCCATCACTACATTGCTTCCACCTTCTTTGGATTTATCAGAATCCCATCCTTCAACACTACGTGTCTAAGGGATGCCACCTGATCTAGCCAGAAATCATGCATGGAGAACTTGGCATATAATTGATTTTCCTTCAAAGTTTGTAGAACTTTTCTTAGATGTTGCTCATGTTCCTCCTTACTCCTGGAATACACAAAGATGTCATTAATGAAGATAATTACAAAGTGGTCCAGAAACAACTTAAACACCCTATTTATCAAATCTATGAAGGCCGCTAGGACTCATCAACCCAAAGGACATCACTAAGAACTCATAATGTCCATAAGAAGTCCTAAAGACCGTCTTGGATATATCTTCATCTTTAATCTTTAGTTGATGGTAACCAAATCAAAGGTCGATCTTGGAAAAACATGTCACCCCTTGAAACTGGTCAAAAAGATTATTAATGTGAGGCAAGGGGTATCGGTTCTTGATCATCATCTTGTTTAGGTGCTTATAATCTATACACATCCTCATTGAACCGTCTTTCTTCTTAACGAACAAACTGGAGCACACCATGGAGAGGTACTTGGCCGTATAAACCCCTTGTCTAACAACTATTGTAACCGCTCTTTCAATTCTCTTAACTCTGCTGGAGCCATGTAGTACGGGGGTATAAAGATGGGCTTAACTCCTAGCTCAAGCTCTATCCTAAACTTTATTTCCCTCTCCGATGGCATATGTGGCAAATAATCTAGAAACACATTCAGAAACTAATTAGCCACTGAAATCGTGCCCAAACTTAGTGTCTCTACCTCTATATCCCTAATTGTAGCTAAAAACCCATAACTACCTCTATCCATCAACTGTAGTGCACTCATAGCTGATATCAAGCTCGTTGGTGTCGAACACCCAGTACCTAGAAATTCTCTTGGCTCATCACTTGGGACCTCGAATCTCACCACCTTGCTATAACAATCTACCATGGCATGGCATGGCATGGGGCTAACCAATCCATACCTAGAATAACGTCAAAGTTAGACATGTCGAACACATTCAAATCTGCTAGTGCTTCCATGTCACCAACTTTGACTCTGCACAATCTATATATTGTTTGAATAAGGATGGGCTTTCCCGAAGGTACCCCAAATAATAATGGCTCCTAAAGATTCTCAGGGAATCTCCTAAACTATACAACAAAGAATGGGGACACATAAGAGTAGGTAGACCCTAGGTCAAACAACGCGAAGCATCGAAAGAACATACTATCGTCATACCTGCTATTAGTTCATTTGAAGCCTACGCATCCTAATAGGTTATCGTGAACAAATAGGGTTGTCCCCCACTACTCGGTCCTCTACCGTTTGCTCCTCTATCGCCTGCACCTTTGCCACCAGGGCCCCTGCCCCCAACTCCACGGCTTGCCGAAGCGATGAAGCCACCTTGGGTTGTCTAATGGAGAGACTGAATTAACATGGAGGGGTTAGTTGACTCGTGGCTAGGAGCTCTCTGAAACATCAGGCACTCTCCGCGCTTGTGGCTCGACTGGCCACACCCATAACATACTAAAGAGCCAACTAAATATTGACCATGATGTCTCTTCTCACAAGTCCAGCATATTGGATATGACTACCATGAACCTTTTCCACTATGCTAACTGCCCCCTCTGTAACATCCCCTACTACTTTATAGATTGACGACTGTCCCCAAAAACTAACACGAGTTTTTTTAGCATGCTTTGTCTTCACTCACATGCTTCCTAGGAAAACTTTCCAAGAGGTCGCCCATCCCAAAATTGCTCCAAGTCAAGCATGCTTAACTGTGGAGTTTTTCCAGTTTGGGTTACTGAAAAGAAGATGCATCTTATTTGTATAGGTAGTAAAAATCAATTCATATAAGCCCTCCTCAACTGTATAATCCCATACCTATACAGTCTCAGGATCCCTCTCATTTGGGTGTGTAATCAGTTCATTTATGTACTTAGAGGACCTTGTGAGGAGCCGTTCCTTATCCATGCCTTTTTTTACACCGGCGATCACCCCTCGCCCTCATCCCCGGGCTTTACATGCCCACTAGCTTCCTGTTGGTTCATTCTCAAACCACACTGTACTGGGAGAGGTGCAGGCTCTGATACCATTTGTAACATCCTCTACTGCTTTATGGATTGACGACTGTCCCCACAAGCCAACACGGGTCTTTTCAGTATGCTTTGTCCTCACTCACACGCTTCATAGGAAAATTTCCTAGGAGGTCACCCATCCCAAAATTGCTCCAAGTCGAGCATGCCTAACTGTGGAGTTCTTTCAGTTTGGGCTACCAAAAAGAAGATACATCTTGTTTGTATAGGTAGTACAAATCAATTCATATAAGCCCTTATCAACTGTATAGTCCCACACCTATACAGTCTCAGGATCCCTCTCATTCGAGTGTGTAATCGATTCATTCATGTACCCCTCCGCTTAGAGGACCTTGTGAGGAGCCGCTCCTTGTCCGTACCTTCTTTTGCACCGGCGATCACCACTATCCCTCGTCCCTGGGCATTACACCCTCTACTCGGAGTCTGTGATGCAGTTCGGCATGCCAGGATAGGTTTTGAAAAGGTGGCCCTACCTGACTGACCCTGCTGTTCTCATTGCTGATGGTGACCCTTGCTTGAACCTGCTCTACTCGAGAAAGAGGCATGAACCTTGAGCTTCTTGTTGGCCTTTAACATCACCCTATGCTCTGCTAGACCACTCTCGAGACCAATCGTTGTGTCTACCACCTTAGCATACTCCATGATCCTGACGTGAGGCTACAAACTGAGGAACATATCTCTGGGTAGATCCTGAATAAAACGTCTCACCCTAGTTGTCTCTGTCGATATCATGCTAGAGGCTGCCTGTGCTAGATAAGTGAAACGCTCATCATACTCTGTAACTGTTATGCCTAGAGTTAAATAGAGCTTCAAAAACTCCTCAGTCATATGTGCTTGCTGACTCTCTTATATGAATCTTCGCATGAAGGCTTCCGTGAACTATTCCCAAGAGGGAGAGCTAGTAGTCCCATGCCTCTGTCGGAACTCCTGATATCATAACTCTGCTTGGCCTCCTAGCTGGAAGCTAGCTAACTCCATCGCTCTCTCTGAAGAACAATGGATGACACCAACTATTTTCTTCACCTGCCTAAGGAATTCCTAGGGATCCTCAGTTGTTAGATGCCCATTGAAAGTGGGTGGGTCCATTCTCTTGAAATGTTCCAAGGTTGAGTCGTCTGTGTCTTTGACTGAAGGTGACTGTGTAGTCGCTTCTAGTTGACCAGTCACCACATCTGTCAAGTTTGCTACCATCTATTCAAAAGCTCTAAGACGAGCACTGTCACTGGATGCGTTGCTTCTACGGTGATAGTGAAGACATAAAGAGTGTACAAGTAGCATGGTCACATAGTGAAAGGGATGACATATAACAAGACTATGAGTACCAAGAAAAGACAAACTCTTGCTGAACCTAGACATGACTGACTCTTTTCTAAAGGCTTTAAATAGCACTACATTAATGAAAATGGGCGCGCTTCCATTCACGTAGATCCCACGTTATTCGTGGACACTTGCTCCAGTAATGTGCAGGGAAACCTATTGCTCTAATACCACTTTGTCATGACCCGCGAATATGATCGATGCTTGAGAAATTGGGTCCCCATAGAAGCCTCTAGTCACATGATTGACTAATATGTATACATAAATCCAATGTATTCAAAATATCTCAAGTTTAACTAAAATTTCATAATCTGAAAATGTTCTTCAAACATAAATCATAAATATAAAACAACATAAAATCCATAATCTGGGCCAAAGCCAAACATAATTAAATAAATGACTGAAATTCTGAGATCTTGCCTAGTTAATTATTGAAGTACTACTAAACTGACATAACCAATAGTAAGCTCCACTCCAAAGCGAAGTTCACCAAAAGAAGCTGTAATACTATTGGAATGGATCCTATGGTACAACTAAATTTGTAGTTGTATTTGTAAGGGAGGAAAAGAAGGGTGAATTTATCAAAACTCAGTGAGTGAACCTCCACTCACAACCCACATTGGACAACAACAAAAATACACACACACACACACACACACACACATATATGTACAACTTATGTAAAACATAATATATATAATTACATATAACTGTACTGAAAATAATAAGTTAACTAAGTCCATGGCAATAACTAGTAAAGAAACAAGAATTATTTTGTACATAAATATCTGAGCTGAATAACTAAATATGAGCCAATGGCTAATTGAATAAACACCTAACTATGCTTCATAAATGGACACCACATTTGGTTCCTTACTGTGGGTGAGCTAGTCCTCTAGCAGACCACTGGGTACCAAGGTTAACGATCAATCCTCCAACAATTAACTCGCTAATCTATTTCTCACTATTTGTTGGCTAAAAACTAATAGTAACAAAATTTACTATTCTTATTGTTCATACAAAACTAGGATTCATGAAATCTTCTGTCTAATAAAATAAATCCAAATCATACATACAACAAGTATGATCCCATGAGTTTTCTAAAATAATAATTTGTCATGATAACTACAAAACAATAATTTTTTAAAATTTCTATAATCCATTAAAGCATATTTCTTGACATAAATCATTCTAAAATTTCATAAATAACTTATATAATATGGAAAAATAATAATAATGACTAAAAGTATGGCCATGAGTCTAAACCTACTCTCCGTTGGTAATCAGGAGTGTGCTTCTACTAACAACTTGATTCTGAGGAGCAAGAATGACACCGGTAACTATTAAACAATATAATAAAAACATAAACAACCTGGTTCTATCACCCAAATTGAGTTTGGAATGGTAGGAAGGGAGAATGTTGAGAGAAAATCATGTCTAACAGTACCCAAACTCACAAGTTATATAAAAAGGTGGAGGAACTGTCTAAATTCTATGAAGATCACTTACCGTAAAAGATTAATCGGAGAAGATTGAAAGAAATCACATTTTTTTTCTCTCTAGGAAAAATTCCTTCAGTGGCTAGGGTTCTTAAAAAAATATTTGAGATTATTATGATGTGCCAAAAATATACCAATAGTATAAAACAAAAACGAAATTGTAAAGAAAGAAAAAAAAATGAAACTATAGGCTATCTTCATTACTTACCTCTATACATACATACATACATATATATATATATATATATATATATATATATATATATATATCATAATAATAATGATGATGATGATGATGATGTTACTTGTATATATATAACATAACTTATATAATTACTTTCGAAGTAATAGTAATAATCATAATAATAATAATAATAATAACACCATTGATAATAATAGTTCATATAACACTAAATTTTGTACTTGGGATATCATAGAAGAATACTTAGCTTAAATTTCAATGAAGACAAAGCCTTAGAA
Organism: Dalbergia cultrata; assembly: GCA_031216105.1. Classification (NCBI taxonomy): domain Eukaryota; kingdom Viridiplantae; phylum Streptophyta; class Magnoliopsida; order Fabales; family Fabaceae; genus Dalbergia; species Dalbergia cultrata. Next base: position 48,802,353 of record CM062353.1, read on the forward strand.
AGTTTTTGCTCATGATATATCAGCCTTATACTTGAAAGATCAACATCCTTTATGAAGTTTTTTCAAGTTGAGAAGTTCAGAAACCACACATGTTTGAAAAAGAGTTTATGAAGTACCTTCAAAATAAAGAATATTGGTTATGTACTATGCAAGCTATCATTGGCAAAGCTCAGCTCAAGAATCTAGAAGACTAATTTTAGGACACACAATAATTAATCAACATGTGTCAAGTACAGAAGAAATCAAAGAACAATGATATTATCCAAATTTCAAGTATAAAAGCAACACTTATTCTAGCTAGAAGGAACTTTTGTGCTCAAAATATTCAAAACTACATTTCAACTTTTTGAAGCCAAGTTCTTAATTAATTTCAGCTTCTTATGTCTAAAATCTTCTATTTGTAGGTTGAAAAATGCACAAGAAAGGTGATTAAATCCTGTTTTCTCTTTTCTTAACCTTTTCTATTTCTGAAAAACCAAAACAGATTATATCAAGTAAAAACTTGAAGTACGGTGGAATAATGTTAGCAAGTCTCAGAAAGTAACTTTCTAAACTTAAAACAAATATATGAAAACTAATATAAATTTGTTTTTCAAAAAAGCTTTGATAAATAACACAGAATAGAAAATAAACTAGAGTAAAGGAAAAAAGAGATATTGCACGGGGTATATTAAGTCGGCCAACTTACCTATATTTAGTTCTCAACAACCTATTGAGTTCCACTAAACAAACATATCTCAACACCTAGAAAGTTATATAGTCTTTCTATAACCTTTTCAAGCTATCTTATGTGACCAGTAGCACACTTTATTATCACTTCCAAATAGTCTTTGACTAGCCTCTCTAAACTATATCACAATAATCAATATTGGATTAGGGTACAATGAATTTTTTTTGTTAGTTCACTTCAACTATCAAACACTCAAGTTTTCTTAAGATGAAACAATCTATGAGCTGAAAATTTTTAAAGAAGATTTTTAAAGAAGATGAAACTGATTACAAGCTGTAATGACTTTACAGAAGATGAAATTTTTTTTTTTTCATTTTTTCAGTGTTTCGGCACAAGGTCTTCACGAAAAGTCTTTTTATTGTAAGCACATAATCTCCTTTTTGTACTTGATCTCTCATTTATGATTGTTGTCCTTGATTCGTTGTTCTAGTGACATGTGCTGATCTTCTTTTTATGTCTTGGAAATACAATCTAGAAGAGTTGATCAGCTGTGTCAGAGCCACTTTTGCAGTTGTAGAGATCGTTGTCAAATAGGATTTCTGAATCCATCTTTAGAAACTACTTTTTGCTTTCTAAACGAGGTTTTTAAACTTTTTCTTCTAGAAGTTGGGACGGTTAACCAAGTTAAAAAGCTATATGCCACGTCAGTCTTTGTCTTTGTTTGACTTGATCTGAATTTTGAATTTTCCCTCCTATTTCTGTAAAGTGCACCGTTTAACAGTAAATGTGCTTTTTGAAGAGTTGTTTTTAGTTTCTGGACTTCCTTGCTTCAATTAGAGCTTGTTGATGAATATATCTTTATGGTTGAATATAGTAACCATAACTTACTTAAGAAGGTGATGGAATTTTCATTGTATATCAATTTCTAAAGATGAAGGCTAGTTTGTGAAGATCTGAAGCTTGGTTTCTTGCTCATGAAATCATTCTTTCATTTGTTAAACATAATAGCTTTCATTTCAAAGATTTTTTTCACCTCTTTTGAGTCTTGAAACTCTTTGAATGAAATTAAACATTTTTGCACATGGTATAATGAAAAAAAAACTTGTCCATGAAGTCATGTGCTAATGAGAATTGTCCTGTTTCTATATAAAAGAAACTCAAGCAAACAATTAGTCCTTCTTCATAGGATTTTATCAAAAATTGGTTTATTGTCACTCAAAACATTTTGCGTTGAAGCTTTCTGAAGGGTTTTGGATCTAACATTATCTAGACCTTATTAGCAAACATTCTCTTCTCATGTATTAAGAAAAAAGTCTCTCAAGTGTTTTCCTTATTTTATGTACACATCTTAGGAAACTTGAGTGAATTTTTTAGTGAAACACTAAAACCTTTATCTTAATGTACCTTGATTCAGTAGTGATCATTGTGAGATAACTTAGAAAGGCTAGTATGAAAAGCACTTGCTAGCAAAGGTCGATTGTACTAACTACTCACTGTGATTAGCTTGAGAAGGATAAAGAAAAACTATCTAGATGTGTTATTAAAACTGTTTTTACAGCTTTCTGAACTTGTTTTATTTTCTGTATACTTTAGAAAGTTACTTTATGAAGGTATTTAATTTGTGTTTTCTACTGCCTTTGAGTTTCTAAACTTGAGAGACTTTGTGTAAGGTTTTAGAAAGTAAAAGGTTTTGAGTAGCATGATTCAACACTCTTTCTCGTGCACTCATTACTTTACATATGAGAAATACTTAGGTGCACTAAGAGTAAGAAAAAATATTTGCTCTGATCCATTTATTAAGTGACACATGAGTTTTACAAACCATTATTGTTTAACACTTTGGCAGTGTTTGGTAAGAGGGCAGAGACACAAATACAAGGACAATTTGTCCCCGTATGATATTTGGCGGTGGAGACAGGGTATGGGGATCGAAAAATTTTCTGTCCCAAAGATAAAAATTCCCTGTATTTTAGTCCCTCCAAAACGTGGGGACAAGACATACAAACAGAAATTGGCAACAACCTCTAATGGTGGTCCAACAACCTGTTGTTGCCAGTCAACGGTCAATGCCGACCACCCACCGGTCAACACAGGTCAACGACGGCCACCCACCGGTCAACGCCAGCCGGCTATAACTCAATACCGGTATTTTTGTTTCCATTATCCCTGTCCCTGTATTTTTGCACTCCACAATCAAACACGATACATGGATAATATTTGTTATATATGGACAATATTTTTTATGTCTCCATCTCCATTATCTCTATATTTCCGTCCCCATCCCCCTTACCAAATGCTACCTTTATTTACATTTTCAATGCAATAGCTTATGTGTCAATCAATAAATGGAGCAGAGTAAATATTTTATCTTACTTTAAGAGCACTTAAGAATTCTTCCTTCACCCACACCTAATACATCCGTCTCACGATGATTATCCAAAACTTATTGTGAAAATTAAATGATAACTTTAATAATTTTAGTTTTCCCAAAAAGGAAACAAATTCAAGAAACTTGAATTTTGGCTTGACAGAAACATATATACTCCTAGATATTCTCTCGTATAATGAGCAATTTAAAGTCACATAATTCTTCTTAAAAATAAGTATTTGTTAGGTTGATCTTAACTATTTACAAAATTTTTTTCGTTTTTGGGAAATGAGAGCAAATCGACTCTTGTACTAGATTCAAGATGACATAAGTTACACAACAAATCCTTATAATTCTTACAACCCTTAAGAATGGCCCGGCTATATATCAATGTTGTAGATTATTGCATGGATTCAAAAACATTTAAAAATTTTACATTTTGTTACACAAAATTCCTAACGATTGGAAGTGATTAAAAGGCATGGGCCAAAAAGAAAACTACCTTTTTTATTCTTTTTTTTTTCTCACATTTTTTAAACTAAAAAAAAATAATTGAACATAAAAGAATGACCCAACCAGTGTTTAGCGAGTAAAGTATCATTTTAGTCCATGAAATTATAAGCGTGCTTCACTTTAGTCCTTGAAATTTCAAAATTAACTCTTTAGTCTCTAAAATTGCATTTCGTAAGTCACGTTAGTCCTTGGTCAAACAACCGTTAGTCCTTAGTCAAACAACCGTCAGTCAACCGTTATATTTTACTGGCATGCCACATGTTGATGATGAGTCATATTAATCCAACGTGGCATGCTGACATGACATCAAATCAAAATAGATTTAGATTAGTCCCTAAAATTTTAAATGTGTCAAAATATTCCCTAAAAATTTCTAAATGTGTCCAAAAAGTCCTCAATTCCAAATTCTCTTCTTTTGTTCATAAAATCTAACTCCTCGATAATTCTTAAATCACTTATTTCCGTACATGATATTTTCACTTCATATGGCTCTTAGTTTAATTCTTTCGAAATCATTGGATCCTTTTCCTCATTCAAGAACCCCCTTCCTCCACTCTGTCTCAAAGAATAACTAGGACTAATTTAGTCACGTTTTCATGTTCCAATTGATTTGTTTTTTTTATTATTCTCAAAGGAGAAGATTATTCTTTTTACCAAACATATGTGGATCCAATTACAATCTTTTAATAATAACAAGAATATCATCGATAATTCTTAAACTCACTTATTTCTCTCCCATTTTCACACCTTGTTTAAACAATTCAAATTTTTAAATATCCTAAACATAATTAAGAGCTTGATTAGTCCAAATTTGAGACCCTTCATATTTAGCTAACATAATTAATTTATTAGCTATTACATTTTATTTTTTGGAATCAAATGGGTTTTAAAATATTAAAAATATAATTCAAGGGAAACACTATATTATCAAGCATGGATGAAGTTTATTAAGTGTCTCTTTGAAATATTTAGTTGCTATTTGGAAAGGAATTTGACATCAAAAGAATCTAGCATGACAATGAAAAGAGATAATACCCTCATGTCAAATATACTTGCAAACCATCTCAAATATGAGAACTTTAATCAAGCTTAAGTACAGAATTGTGTCTTTTACTCTACCTCAATAATAGTGGGTCGTAGGGAATAACTGCCTCTTGGTGATGTTGATGTGAATGGAGCAAACACAACAACACTGATTTAGAATATAACATTTATGATTACTTTCCCCTCAACATTTTCTCATCTTTATGAGGGATTAAATTGCTTATCACTCCTCCAACAACAATAACTTGTTGATGATACATTATCTTCTCATTGTTATTCTATGTTAAAGAGATCTTTATTTAAATATGGTATGAAAATAAGAGAAAAATAAGTAGATTTAACAAATATTAAGAATTTAAATTTTATGAAATAGAATAAGAGAAATTTGGGATTTTGGATTTTTTTTGACACATTTTAGAAAATTTCAAGAATTATTTTGATACATTTAAAATTTCAGGACTAATCTAAACCTATTTTGATATGATACCATGCCAGTATGTCACGTTGGATCAACATGACACATCATTGGCACGTGGCATGTCACGTGTCACTTAATGTGTCACGTCAGCAAAATATAATGGTTGACTAATGGTTGTTTGACCAGGGACTAACATGACTTAAGGAATGCAATTTCAAGAACTTAAGAGTTAATTTTGAAATTTCAGGGACTAAAGTGAAACACGCTTACAATTTTAGGAACCAAAGTGACACTTTACTAAGATTTTAACCCCCACAAAAAACAAAGTTTGTAATCCCAAAAAGGAAAAAAAAAACATCACTTCATGAAAAGAAATAGAAAAGTGACAAAGGGTTAAAAGGAAAAGAAAAAACGATGTAACATTTTAAACATAATTCAACAATTAAAATGAAGAAAATCTAAACAAGTTAGCTGCATTCAAGTCCAATCTTGCAAGGCATGACACAGGGGTATTGCGGCAGCCATGGACAGTGGCCAGGAAGCATGGGTAGCAGAGTTGGTGCAGGCTATGTGAGGACGAGGGATGGGCTAGGCGGCGGTTTTAGGGTGGTTCACGGTTGGTTGTGCGGTGATTGGTATCAATTGCTAGGCTATCGGGATGGTCAATCATAGAGCAAGGGCGGTGGTCATAAAGATTGAGAACATGGGGATTATGTGTTGTATAGGCTAGTTTTAACTTGGGATGATGGTGGTGTGGCTACGGTTTGGATAGGGGTGATGATATGATGATGATGGCTGGTGATGAGGAGGATGGCGGTGGTGCTAGTGTTGAAAGGTTAAAGGTAAGGGACACGGGTTTGCTCGTTGGTGCGAGGAGGAGCTGGCTTCTGTAACAGTAAAGTAGCATTTGTTTACTGTCTATGACACAGAAATACAAGGATGGTGAATAGAGACAGTACAGACGGAGACATAAATAATAAATATGTATATGGATGTTATTAGAATAAAAAAAATATTAAATTTTTGTCTCTATATCTTGTCCCCACATTTTCGAGATATAGAAATTGTGTTTTTCTGTCTCGAAAATAGAGAAATTTTTTGTCCCATCTCCCTGTCTCCACTACCAAATAGATTTGTGTCTCCAGTGTCTCTGTATTTCTATTTCAAAGACAATAAATAAGCACTACCTAGATAACAAACATATGATTTGATGCTATTGATACTAATTGAAGAGATTTGATTTGATTAAAATAAAAAACTGATTGATACTAAATAAAAAACAAAATCAAACTAATCAAGCTAATTGGTAAATAAAAAATCTGATCGGAATTTTATTTTTTTTATTTTTTTATTTTTCATTTTCAAATTCAAACAAAAAAAAGATTTTTTTGTGACCTAATAAAAAATTGAGTGCTAACAACATCAATTTAACCCTAATGTTTTTAATTCTGATTTCAATTTAATCTTCACTTTGATAGAATGACTAAATTGTCTTAGAATTGAAAAATTTTATTGGAATCAAATTGATATCACATTAAAAATGTTAGGGCAACAAAAAGATATTTACTCAACTATTTACATAGGTTGTTGTTTCATATACTTGAATATGTTCAGTCAAAACGAATTTTAGTTGTGATTTCTGACATGTTTTTGTCCAAACATTACAAACTCTGTTTGATTTTATGCTTTGCTATTGCTTTATCCCTGCAAGGGCCATGCCAATTGCAAGATGTAAATATAAATGAAGTTGGAGAAAATATATATGAACTTGGATTATGACCCATAACCCATGGAAATTAAGGACATGTTTGGTTTGAATTTTCAGTTTCCAGTTTTCATTTTCAGTTTTTCAGATTTTGTGAAGGAAATACTGAAAACTATGGGCCTGTTTGATTTTACTTTTTAGTTTTCAATTTTTCAGATTTTGTAAAGGAAATACTGAAAAGTCTGAAAATTATAAATTTCAGTTTTCAGTGTTCATTTCCAGTTTTCAATATTTCCTTCACAAAATTCTGAAAATTGAAAACTAAAACCAAAACGATGAGATTGTCGTCATCACTACTAATGTGCGGCGAGCACTCTTCTATTTCCACTTCATCTTTCTCCTCCACTGTTCTCTTTTTGTCTTCCATTATTCTCTCTCTCATTTATTCCATAAGAGTATAACTAGAAAAAAATTAATATTGCTCAAATTTCTCAAATGAAAAGTTATTTGTGGAAAAAAAATGAAATTTTAAAATTGGAAAACTATTTGAGAACAAAGATAGTTCTCCATCCATTTCATTATATATGTAAAAAATCAAACATACATATTAAGGCAAACAAAAAGTCAAAACACATTTTGGTAAATGAATAAAATTATGAGTTGACAACATTTTACCCTATATAAAATCCAAATTTCTATTAATACTACATTTATTTTCTTTATTAAAATTAAGTATAGTCATTATTACTCTTCTCATTATTAAGGGTATACATGGAAGAAAAAAATTAATGTTATCTAGATATTGTAAATGAATATCAAACCAGACTAGACACTAGTTCAAAAATTTACTGGTTCGACTAGATTAATCAAGGTTCAACTAGAATATTATAAAATATATATCTATATTCCATTATATATATACAATACTAATATATATAAAACGATAAATAAATAATATTAAATAATTTAAATGTAGAGTAATAAATGTTTACTAATTATTACTTTTTATTCTAATAGTTATTTTTTAAAACATAACTCAAATAATTTGCATCTAGTTTTTAAATAATGTAAATTAGAATAAATATAATTTTTGCTTTTGGTCAACAAAGTGAATTTCATTTTTTTTTGGGTCAAAACAAAGTAAATTTCGTTCAAAATGGAAGGCAGGCAACCTCCGTACAACGCCCCGTGCCAGTTGCGAGCTGTCAATATAAATGAAGTTGAATAAAAAGACGTATAAGGGATTCAACAGTGACCTGTAACCCATGGATATTAAGAGAGTAAGAAATCCTAATCAAAACTAATGTGCTGCACAAGCCTGAGTCTTCTTCTCACTCTTCTTTCTTGTTTCCACTTTGCATCTAGCTCTTCTCTTCAATATTGATACCAAATCAAACTATCATTGTGTTTATCTTAGCAACCAATCAAACAATCATGTCCTGCATTGATTAGAATGGCATTGGTCTTCTACTTCTTTGACTTTGTTTGGTGCAGCGATGAGGTTGTTGTCGTCATCATTGTTGTGCAGTGACTAGAGTCATCAAAATGGGTCAAGCATGATAGGCCAACTTGAATACCTCGCAAATGGCTTTTTGTAGGTCAGCCCATTTTTGACAGCTCTAGTGGTGACCACTCTTCTATTGTGACGACCATGGGATGGTGATTATGGTCTGAAAATGTTTTGGACCGGTCAACCGATGGATGCAGTCTGATTTGGACCAATTTGTCAATTTTTCTAGTTTTGCTTGATTGACCACCGATTTTCAAGATCATTAGTTCAAGATATATGATCGGACTGCCTGGGTGTCCGATTCTCAGGTTGAACTAGTCCAACCGGCTCGATCTAGTCTATTTTTCAATTCCATGGGAACAAGAATACTAACAACCCCAATCTTATAGAGGAATTGATACAATGTATGTCCACAATGTTAACAAAAGTTAGGAGGTGAAATTACACCTTTTTAAAATTTTGGGATTTTTTTTTTTGTGGATAAAAGAAGTTTCATTAACAAGAGAAAAAGAAAAGAATAGTACATAGAGAAAGAGGATAAGAGATCCTCAAAACAAAAGGAAAACAACTCATATTAGAGATGAAGATCCCTCTAAAAAGGCCATGTGCCTTACACCAAATAGATGCTAAGCATTTAATCTCATCCCACAAAACCTACTTATCTGAATGTTTGTAACGAAAAATGTGAGAGTTACAATTTAACCAAATACACCAAATAACTGCAAAGACAGTACATTGCCATAAGAATTTGGCTTCTTTTCTCTTCCCAAAACCAACAAAACTAGTTAAAAGGAATTGGTCCATAGTTCTAGAATTTAACACCCTAAAAATTGTATAAAAATTAATTTGAGTTTTTCTAATCATAATTTAAAAAAATCCAACAAACATAAAAATGACGAGGACGATCCAACAGATCTGTAAAAAAAGAAATATGAATAGTAATTTGTGAGTCTCGCAAGCCTATCGGGACAACCGAAACCCTAGAATTAAGGCTCATAGATGCCCAAAATTGAAAAATTGTATGATTAAGATTAGAAATGGGTAGGAATAAAAGTTTAATACATGAAATTATTTTTCAGGCAATGTTTGATTTCCTGGGTACACTGTTTTACCTATTCGGTAAAATTTCGATGTGCGATTTTTACACCGAAAGAAAGCTTAATTCATAAGATTTGGATAGTGCCTATCCATTTAAACCAAGTGGATGGCTAAGATTCAATCTTGATTTCCAAGATCAAATCCTAGCCATCCATCTTATATTCTTTTTAAAAAGAATTAGATTTTATATTATATAATTATACAACCTAATATAATAACATTAAAAAGCCACCAACCTTATCATTTTGAAGCCACTTTCTCGGCCGTGCCAAGAACCAAATAGCCACCATTTTTGTTCTTCAAGAATATGAAAACTTGATTTCAAACCTCAATTTTCCTAGCCTAGAGTTGTTCAAACTTTCAATTTTCTTCATTAAACTTGTTCTACACCTCAATATCTACAAAACTAACTTATTGAAATTTTAATTTTTGCACCTTATCTCACTTTGAGACATCATCCTTTACTGCATAAGGAAGAGTTTGGGGTTAGTTTGAGGGCCTTAGGGGTGAAGGAAACCATTCTTGGAGCATCCTTGGAGCCAAGATCTCTAAAGCTCCAAAGGGTAGGGTTTTTGAACCTCTTTTGCATCAAATTTGTTTTCTCTATTTTAACCACTCATTTGATTTGGAATTTTTAGTTTTATTGGTTGGTAATATATTGATATTGATGCATGAATTTTGATAGAGTGTTTGGATGATGTTAGAAAAACCATTTTGACAAAATAAATTTTGAATCATGTGCTAGAATTCTTGGATTTATACTGACAGGTTATGATTCTTGATTTTTTTTATATATTTGTAGATATTTTTATGATCTATAAAAATTATATGTTGAAGCTAACATCCTAAGGCAACTCCATGATTTTTCTTAGGTTTTAAAAATGACTTTTACTATTTTCTAAAAATATAAAACCGAGCTGATGGTTGAGTTTTCTGGATAGTCAGCTCTGAAACTTTGAACTTGTCTAATTTTGTTGGCAAAGCAAATGATCAAATTATGCTTTAAAATTTTTTACAGGGTGTTGAGGACGTCTTGGAGTCCAAACCTGAATTTTTGTAGGATGTTATATATTCATTTGATAGGTTAATAAAATTAGGACTTGTGGCTGTTGGCTGAATTGAGTGGTTTTTTACCTCTAAATTTGTGAAATTTTATTAACATAGTTAGAGAACTTTTTTTGCTTTGAAATTTTTGCAAGGTCTTGTGGACACATTGAGGTGTCTTGGAGAATTTTAATATCCTTTGCAATGGATATTTGATATGCATAATAAATCATACTCCTTAGACATGAATTTTGCCAACATGCTATATTTGTGCTTACATGAACTCAAGTATTGATTTAGTGATATAATGACTGTTAATTTAAGTATGATGAGTATGAATGCATACTAGCTAATTCAAAAGTTGATTTATAAGACACAAATGAGAATTACTTGTGATTGAATGCCCATATGTGGCTTATGCATGCATTTGAGAAAAGAAAGCATATGATGCAGTTATATGAGAAAAGTTATATGAGAAAAGAGAATGTATGAACTTCAACCGTGCATGTTTTGATATAGGAGAAAATAAAAACAAGACTTAAGTTGAATTGATGGGAAGACAAAAAAGAGGAACTTCCCTAGTGTGCATATTCTGACATGGGAGAAACAGAAACAAGACTTAGATGGAATTGAGGGGAAGGCAAAAAGAGGAACTACCCCAAAATATTATGAGTCGGTAGACGTATCGACTAGGAATAAAATTGTGTGTGATTAGGAAATGGAATAAAATGAAGTCTGATGATCACGTATAGAAATGAGCTTAGTCCTGATAAGAAGTCTATTTCCCATTGTGGAGTTGTCCACAGCAAATACATGTTGGGTATAAGCTAAATCTTTCCTATATCGATGAAAAGAGAAAAATGCACTGAATTGAGTTTTGTAGCATGGTATAAATTAAATCTTTCCTATGTCGATGGAAAAAGAAAAATGCACTGAATTGAATTTTATGGCCATAATAGAATCAGGCCCATTGAAGATAATTTCATTGTAATTGGCACATGCATGGATATATTATATTGCGTTATGTTGTTTAGCATTATTTCAAATGATCTTGAGCATGATATTACCTGTGAATTTAGGGAGTGAATATTAAAAATAACCCACTTTGGAAGTACGGAAGTACGATTTGGAACTTTAAAAATGAACTATTTTTACGAAATGCATGATCACTCTTTTTCAAATAAACCGAAGCGGCTGGAGCAATAACGATGTCATTATTATTGTGTATTTGGGGAAATGCCCTAGTGAGAATTGTAAAATTCTCACCCCTATGTATTTTGTTTTCCCGTGTCGTCTTTAGGTTGATCCAGAGAACTATGGGCTACTACACCAAAAGAAGTCGAATTGGCAGTAGTTGAGTGTCTGAGATTGTATTAGATGTACTAGATGTATGTATAGGTGTGTAAACTTAACAGAGAACATATGTGTATTAAAGCTCACAGAAGAACTTTCTTATGTTATCGACTTTATATTTAAATAAATATTTTATATCTTTATTATATATTTTGATTGAATTATGCTAGTTATTACACGAACCCATCAAATTTACTATAGTTATTTAAGAAAGGTCCGTTAACTTATAAGTAACAACTCCTCGAGTACAATGTCATGACTTAAGGATGATATTGTATTTGGGAGGATGTTACATAGGACACACCCAACATTTGCAAAAAAGACCAAACATAAAATTCCATAGAGTCAGCCACCAAGCAGTGCAGAAACAGGTGTCGATGATTCTGAGCTACCACTACACATAACACACACGTTATGAGAAATAGCCTTTTGTGATCTTCAAATCTGCAACATATCATTGTTATTAATTTTGTTAAGCACAGTTGTCCATATGAAGGATTAAGCCTTCAAAGGAGCTTTGAGCTTTCAAACGGGTTTGCCAAGGCAAAAAGAATTGGTCAGAGAATGGGTTAGAAACTGAAAATAAGATTTTCAAGAGAAAACCTCAAAAGTCTCTAGAGACGACAACCTTTTATCTGGATAAAAGGATAACATGACCGAATCAAGGAAAACCAAAAGGAACGCTAAATCTAAAGATTCTCTATCATTTAAGTTTTTGAAAAAATGGAAGTCCCAAGAGTTAATGGAACCCTATACATAATAAAAAGTTTGGATTGGGGAGTGATGAAGAGAAGATAGGTGATAAAGTCGTGGAAAAGCCATACAAAAGGAAGAATCACCTATCTAATGATCCTCTCTGAAGTTGAGATGGGAACCATTGCCAAGGTCAAAAGAATTGGTCAGAGAATGGGTTAGAAACTGAAAATAAGATTTACATGAGAAAACCTCAGAGGACTCCAGAGACCACGACCTTTTATTTGGATAAGAGGATAACATGACCGAATCAAGGAGTACCAAATGGAATGCTAAATGTGAAGATCCTCTATCATTTAAGTTTTTGAAAAAATGGAAGTCCCAAAAGTTATTACAATCCTATACATAATAAAAAGTTTGGATTTTTTTTTTTGGGGGGGGGGGGGGGTTGATGAAGAGAAGATAGGTGATAAAGCCATGGAAAAGCCATACAAAAGGAAGAATCACCTATCCAATGATCCTCTCTAAAGTTGAGATAGGAACCATTGCCAACCTTCAAGGAGAGTGAAGGTTTAAACCTAGAATAGCCTTAAAATTTAGGGACAATGCTTACACGAATTATAGTTGAAGAGGAAAAAGTAACTTTTCTCCCATTAAATAATTTTATATTTATGTAAAATTTTATAAACGTGATTTATAATATTGAACTTTCAATCTGATAGTGACATTTGTTAAGAATTTCTTCAAAGAATATTTATTCAATGGTGTTAACTTAATCCGGTATAATTTAATCTTCTCCAATGTCATATTCACATATATATAATCCAAGAAAAAGAAGTAAAACCCACAATTCTCATATTTTCACAATACACAAAGTTGACACAATAACGTTCCAAATCGAAGTTGGTACAGTTTGCCCTAATTATAGACATAGTCATCCACTGAGTGGACACAGCTAGATTCCTCAACAAATAATAAATTACTGCCATAAAAAAACCACCAAGATGAATGAGCAGAAATTCAAATTTTCTACTGTCTTCCTTTCTTTCCCCCTTCAGTTTTTATACTTGTTCTCTTGTATAATTGAGCTCAAAATCACTGATTCAGGCGACAGCTAGATATGATATAACCAAAGACTATATATGCCACTGCCAGTGTCATGTCAACTAACCTTGGAACACATCAACAGTGATAACCACCTCCACAGTAATTATTGAATCGAATATTAGAGAAATTTTAATTTACCCTTGCCCATAAAGCTTTTTGCATGCTTCAATTGGCATGAAGCTTTCTGGGCTCCAGTCAATCCAGAGCAGGTACTACTAGTGGCCCCCAAAGTGACAGCAAAGTAAAGGTAAACAGTACAGAGGAAAGCCAGCAAAATAAGAGCTGTTAGAAGGAAGCGATGCCTCCGGGCAAGGGTTGACCAGCTACCCAGTTCATCCCTTGGAAACGGCTTTCTGAATGATGGGGACCTCCTATGGGGGGAAGACAAAATGGAGTCCAGAACCATGGCTTTTGCACCAATCTTACTTAGCCTGACTGAAAAAGACATTGATTCCATATTAGCAGATGGTGCGTGTTAAATTAGAATAAAATAGAAAGGCTTGATTTACATTGAATCCGAAGTAACAGGGTCCCTATCTCTCTTCACTCTCCCTACCAACCCCTACCACACTTCTTAAACAGGAAGCTCAGAGACATCAACGTCACAAGGGCCATATCCCCTTTTCTTTTTCAAGAATTCCATAAATAGGGGAATAGGACAAGCCACAGGAGGATTATAATTCTAAAATTCCAAAAAACAAATATGATGATAAAATCTATGCTGCAAAGATAAAAACAACAGGCAAGCATCAACTGTATTGTAATAAATAGTCCTACCCTACAGGCTACGAGACAATCTCTCAAAACGACCATTCAGGATTCAGCACTCAAAAACAAAGACCAATGGTCAGCTAGAAGACAACCTAAACCTCAACAGAAAAAATCCATCAATATTCAAAATGATGAAATACCTACTGGACATCAAAATGATGAAATACCTACCGGACAGACAACAAGCACAGGCCTTCAACACAATTACTGGCATCGGGATGAGAATGAGAACTTTCTCTATTTTTGGATTTTAAAAAACAGAGAAAACTCTGTTTGGCAAGGGAGGAATGAAAATTGAAATTACTTTTAATTCGTTGGGAACCCACAAGGAATATGGAAGCAATGATATGTGGCAAACAATTTTCCTTTAGCACAGTAAGATAATCCCATCAATAGCAAGAAGAAACTGAAGAGACAATTACAAAACAAATTTTGTATTTGTTCTTAACAATAAAATTGTCACAGATATGGTATCAGTTAGGCAAAAGTACTAAACCTGTATACACAGAAATTGCACTCTGCAATTTCTTTTTTTGATTGCAGATTAAAACTAGTTTCAACCCCCACCCCCCAACCGCAAATTGAGAAATTTTCAATCTTGTTATTTTCATTTCCCATTTCCTCCTCATTTCATGTCTACAAATAGCCTTAACGCCTAAATTCCACAAATTCATTTCAAATGGAACGAGCAAAGAAGAGCAATATATTATACAGAAGAGTCCTTGCAATCTCAAAATACCACATGTAACTAGAATATAATTCATCATGGCTTTTGGGACTTGGCCGTTTCCTACCGCAGTTCTAAACTCAGGCTACAATGCATAATCAACAGTCAACAGGAACAACTGCATGAGCATTGAGCAAACAATAAACACACGGAGTCCTCAGTTCAACCAGAACGAAAATGCCACCAACTATGAACCCAAGTGATTGTTATATTAAGAGAACAACAAAATAAAATCATGGGTCCTTGATAATTTCGACAACATTCAATCTAGCTTGTGAAATTCCCAGGTAAGAGGAGAAGCACAATGCGTTGGAAATTTCGTTTAGGGTTTAGGCAGAAGATCTCATTATCTTACAGGACAACCAGATATTCCAGATCCAAAAAGTGTAGAAATTTCGTTTACAATGCCACAACAATAACTTATCAAAAGAGACAACATGCTACAACACCAGTGGCATTACTCATCCCATAAAATTAATCAATCCACCACCCTATGATGGAACTTAGTTGAACGATTCCTTCACAAAGCTCAAAACTTTCTGAAAAACCCAGAACTAAAAACAGATCCAAAAAACAAAATCCATCTATTATTGACCCCTTTTTGCACAACATCATAAAAGGAATCAAGGATTTGAGAGGATACAGCAAGAAAACTAAATAAAAAACACAACCTGTTGGTTTAAGCCAATGGGCATTTCTCAGAATATTTCACCCCACAACCCACATTTCTTCCCAAAGGTAAAATCTTGAAACGACTCAGAATGAATCAACCCATTATGGAGACCATTTTTCCCTTTCACATAAAGGGTTAACGATTAGAAAGGGAAATGTGATTGCGCCAAAAAAAAAAAAAAAAGTGACCCATTCGAGAATGAAGGGCGTTTCGTCAAGAACGTACCTCCACTCCTAGAGAAAGCTCAAGGGTTTTCCGTGAGACCGATGGAAGGTTGTGGTTGTGGAGCCTGCTTTGGTGGGTGCCTCGGCGGTGCAGGATGAAGGAAGGAACCGAGGGAGGGGTTCACTACTTGGGCATTGTCTCGGATTTCGGATTCTAGAAAAGAAAGAAAGAAAATGAAAAAGAAGAAACAGAATAAACAATTGTGATTTCAGTGGAATTGGACAGGGAAATGGAAAAGAAAGACAAGCAGCGAATTGGAATAGCGATCGCGACAGCCACTGAGAGCTAAATCCACGGATGACTGCTTTTGCCTAAACCAGTTTTCTCATTGACATAGCGGTCACTGATTTTTTTTAATTTATTTTTTTATTATTCAGGTAACGTACCATCGTTCAATTTTTAATTAACTCAGTATAATTTAAATGATTTTAATTAAATTTTTATATTATATGAGATTTTTTAATTGGGTCTCAACTCTCAACTATTAATTATAGTTACAAAAATATTTCTAACAATACTATATTTTGATGCAATTAATGAAATCAGTTATACCATAAAGTTTATTTGTCTAATACATTGAACTTAGATAAAATGGAAATTTATGACTAAAGATAATATAAATTATCAACGTACTCTTTTAATATATCCGACTGAAAATAAGTAGGATGAGGCTAAAACCAAACAACTAAAAAAATTGAAAGCCATATTTTCATTGGAAAAAGGAAAATTCAAAACCATCTTTTCGACTACACATGTGATATTTGGTTCACCCAAGCAGAAAAAGAAGTATATAAGAATAATGGGGGGAAATTGATTTTAATATGGAGCTTAGGAGATTAAATAGCCATGATATAAGATTTAGAAGAAAATTACACCCACTATAGTGCCTCAAATCTTGCATAATGTGAGATTATACAAAATAAAACTCCTGATTTATCATTTTTGCACTGTACAACATGTGAAATGAACTCCCATCGTGTCTACACGTCAGGTCATGTGGCACCGTGCCATTCGTTGCTGCAAATTGCACACCATGCTAGATTTATGGCTTGTCTCATCGCTGCAAGCCATGCGACATCCCTCCCCCTGTGACCAGGCCACGCGAAGACGTGCCATTCACCGCTGGAAATCGCACACCATGCGAGATTTCTGCCCCTGTGACTAGGCCACGCGACGTCCCCCCTGTGACTAGGCCACACGATGGCTCCCCAAAAATCGCGCATAATGTGAGATTCTTGGCCTGTATCCAAGGCACGCGGTAGCTCCCTCAAAATTACGCAACGTTCCTTTTCTGCATGCAAGGCACGCAACCCCTCCCGGTGAGTTCTCTGTTGTCCCCCCGTTGCTGTGCACAAGCATGCGAGAATCTTGAGGAAAAATGTGTGTGCATTGTGCTTGGTTTGCCTACCTATATAAGAAAAATGCTACCATGAAGAAAGTGCAACAAATAACAAAAGAGTGAAGCAGAAGAGCAAGGTGAGTGAAGTGTAGTGAGGCAGTGTTACAAAAAAGAAATAGTGCAAGTCTAAGTTTGTGAGTGTAGTGAGGCAATGTTACAAAAAAAAAATAATGAAGAAGAAAATTCTGATTGATAACACAGTAATTTCTAGTGAACATGTATCGGTGAAAGTTCATCAAAATATTGTAAGTTAATTTTTATTTTTCTGTCAAAATATTTTTATAATTTTTAGTTAGATGAAGAATAGGTTTTATAATGTTTAATCTGAATTATTTTTAAAATTTTTATTTATTACATATTGAAATGCACCGAAACTACTTCCCTCCCTCCCTTACATTCTAATATTTAAAATAGTTTAGTATACATGGTGTTAATCTTTGATTAGAATTTTATTTTCAAAAAATTGTCTTGAGATTAATGCATATATGGTATTATAATTGAGAGATTTTTTAAACAATTATATCTTTTTTATTTGAATTTTTTTATATCTAGAAATATAGCTCATTTAATCTAGTCAGTTGGATTTCGTATGTTAATTGTATAATGATATAGAATTGAAAGCATAATTACGAGAGAGGGAACAATTATTTTATTGGGAATCATTTTGTTATTTTATTATTAAATACTAAACAAATTATTATTCATTACAGGAGAGGGAACTGTTGAAGCCCCATCATTTATTCATGGAACCACCCGTGGTGCATATACATGAGGATCTACAACAAGCTGGGTTCCACCATGTTGCTCGGATTTGTTAAATGGGAATAAATAAATGTCTTATAAGCATATTACTTGAAAGATGGAGGCCAGAAACACACGTTTCACTTTCCTTACGGGGAGTGTTCAATTACACTAGATGATGGTGAGATTGTGCTTGGGCTTCATATTGAAGGTTTACTGGTTATTGGAAGCACTAACGGCAACTCAGAAGTAATTAGGAATATGTGTGAGTAGCTACTTGGTGGTCATTTAGGACCAACCGATGTTGTTGCTGGTGAAATAAAATTTGATTGGCTTACAATTCATTTAAATTCACTTTCATATGATACTACAAAGCGGATAGTATGCCATGCTCGTAGCTATATCTTATCTATGCTGGGTCATTTCCTAATTCCAAATAAAAGCACAAGCATGGTGCATGGAAAGTTCCTGTCACTGCTTGAAAATTTGAAACATATTGGGTTGTATAGTTGGGGCTCAGCGTGTCTCTCTGCACTTTATCATGGGCTAGATCGTGCTTCATGTAATAATACAAAAGAAGTTACTAGTTGCATAGTACTATAGCAAGTGTGGGCATGGCAGCAGCTCCCGTGGTTGGCTTCTTTGCCAACCATGCCATTTGTTTTTCCCCTTGCTATGAGGTAAAAATATTTAAATAATATTTCTGTTATTATGAAGATTTATTCTAAACTAAAGAATATTTCACAGATGGAAGCATTATCAGTATCCATGTAACACTCCATACAATGATCTCCATAATATCAGGTTTGCATTGGATCAAATGCAATTTGATCAGGTAGATACTAATATAGCAAAGACTTTCTTTTATTGTCAAATTGAATATTATTTGTATATCTTATGTAACATGTTTATTAATGCAGTTTGTGTGGCAACCATATCAAGATCCAACAACTGATGGCCACATTCTAGATGATGTGCTAGTTGAGCATCCCTTATGGTCAACTATTAGTCCACTAATATGTTTTGAGACAATAGAATGGCATGCGGCTGACCGTTAGCCAATTCCTACCCTATCCCATAATCTAGGAGCATCTCATAATAAAGACTTACAGGGTAGAAAACCAACTGACTAGAGACAAAAGCATCAAAAGTGAGTTACGTTGTGAGAGTCTCGACATGACCGTTTATTACATAGACAACTAAGAATTATGTCCCATCAGATGATTACCGAGACTGGTATATAGAATATGTGAGAAATTGGTTATGGTTGTCCGCTCAGGTGCAAGAGGACCGCCCAATCCCTCAGCACCAGCCATTCCTTCATCACGAGCTAGACCAGGCTTTCCCACAGTACCATCCATTCCCACATTACCAATTGGACTAGTTAAGGGCATAGTATCAATCATTCATGGGCCAGTCATCCTTATAGTTTCAGCCATTCCCTATGCCTTTGCCATCTGCTCCTCAGCAAATGTCTATGTACCTTTACCTATTACAAGTAATGATGTGGATCAATGGTTAAATTTCAATGGGAATATTTAGCAATCCTCCCTGGTACAAAGTTGACATAGTGTTGAACCACCGCAAATATCCCTAGATGCAAGGGGCAATCGACGAAGTTCAAGGAGCCTTCTAAGTCGAGGAAGAAGGTCTGTTGATAACAGTGGCACTGAGTTTGGGATGAATAGTTCTTACTACCTTGATGAGGCCACATCAGCACTCGGTGTGACTTTGACCTGAATGTAATGGCTAGTAAATCTGGTGTACAAGAAGATGTGTACCAACCTCAGCCAATACTCTCCCCAGTTAGACATACATCTACTCAGCTAGTACAGGAAGACACATCTACATCCACCCATGTGGCAACACCTAAATCTAAATCTACAAGAGATGTCACTAGAGGGAGGGAGGGGGGAGGAAGGGACGAGGGAGGGAGAGATGGTCGGAGGAAAAGTAGTAGTCCCAATATACATTTTCAGAGGGGTGTTAGCTCTAGGTTACGAGAAAAGGTTTTGGCCACCTTTCAGATTGTGGCCTTCGAGAAGGAAGCTGCCTAAGGGGAAATAGTCATTAATGTTCTTATTTTATCATTTTTTTTTTACATGTACTTCTTTGTGGTTCGATGTAATGTGAATATTGTAATGTCTTTAAATTCTTTTTATATGTAATTTATTTGTCCATAATTATATTTATTTAAATTTGATATTTTTCCATAAAAGTTCTAAAATTTGATATTTAAAATTTTATATTACAATTTTAAACTATAAAAATAAATTAAAAAAGAAAATAAAAAAGATAGAAGACAAACTAACAAGTTATTACAAACATCAGAAGTAAAAAAAATACTAAAATAACATGAAGACAAACTAACAAGCTATTGCAAACATCACTATGAGCTAGGCCTAGAGGCATGTGGACATTTGCTGTGACTATGGCCCTCACCTCTACAAAGTCTGCATCGTCAACGTCCCCGCATTTCACGCAAGTCCATTTCATTTAGGAAACAGGTTGATCTGGGGCGACCTTTTGCTGTGCACTTCAATAAAAAGGGTTAAGACAAACTCTGGCACCTCGATATTGGCGCCATGTATTTTCATTCCCTACGACCTCAAACTCATTCTAATACACTTTCAAAATCCCATCGATCGTATGGATATTGTCAACATAAGTTTGCCAGGTAACCTTCAAGAAATTGCAGTAGGCCATCACATGACAACACGGATAATGATCTGTCTAGAAGTTGCCATAATCACAAAGCCTTTGCCTCGGATTAACTCTATATGCTTTTCTGCTAGATGGATCTTGAACTTGGAAAGTCTAATATTATCTATCAACTTGAGTGATATGGAGGTTTTGAGAAACTTGCTTATTTGCTTGAAGTAGAGGAGTCACAGTATCAGAGAAAATTTGTCATGCACTTTTACACACAAATGCATCTGCACCTTTCCTTGTAAACAACTCAGCCAACCGAAAATAGGTTGCTCTGACCAAAGCTGTAATAGGAAGACTATGAGCCCTTTTTAATACGGAGTTCACGCACTCAACTAAGTTTGTGATGATGTGCCCACATCAATATCCACCGTCATATGCTAAAACCCATTTTTCTCATGGGATTTCATCATGCCAGTCTATATATCTATCTTCCCATTCTCATAACCAATCATAAATAATATTGAATTGATGCTCAGTTCTCAAGTACCTTGCAAAACACAACTTAGATTAGCATGGAGCTTCTTGAAGATGAATAAGTCAAATGGTGAGAATTTTAGAATAATTAGGACTTAGATTATTATGAAAACATTAGTTTGATTTGAAATAAAATGATTTAAAAATGTTTTAAAATGTTTTTAGAATGAAAGAGTGACTTAAAGTGTGTTAAAACTAAAAATTTTAATTTCTAGAATTCTGGTAATCGATTACCATACATTGTAATTGATTACCAGAACCTTCTCGTTGGCCAAATTCACAAATAGAACTGTGTAATCGATTACACATACCTTGTAATTAATTACCAAAACGTTCTCATTGGCCAAATCCAAAAACAGAACTGTGTAATCAATTACACCTACCATGTAATCGATTACCTGAACCTTCTCCTTGGGCAATATGTTCAAAAATTGAACTGTGTAATTGATTACCTTATCATGTAATTGATTACCAGACCTAGAAATGGCCATGTGGGTGTGTTTTTCTACAAATACCCATAATCTTAAGATTCATTCTCATTTTGAGGCCACTTGAATAACAATCATTCATAGATCTATCAATTCACAATCAAGACTAAAATGGAACTTACCCATGTTGACGACCAATTTGTGTAGATAAGGTGCCTTGAATCTTCTCAAAGAATTGGAAAATTGGCACCAATATTCCTTATGCAATACCGGTGGAATGCTCTAGGAGGATCCCATGCACCATTGCATCTTCTTGTTGTTGTATTTATTGACTTGTGGCGATTAGAAATAATGTCAACCCTATCTTGGGTCACTACTTTTCTGCGTAAATTATGGAGGAAAAAATGTCAGGCATCTGCAGTCTCACCCTCAACAATAGCAAAAGCAATTGGAAATATGTTCTGATTGCCATCCTGCGCAACTGCCACCAATAAAGCCTTTTTGTATTTTCCATACAATTGTGTTCCATCAACCTACACAAGTTTTTTGCAGCATTTGAATGCTTTAATACAGTGCCCAAAACTCCAAAACACCCAGTGAAATATTCAAACATCTGAGACTAGCTCATCACCACGTATGGCCTCTACAGTATATATATCTGAACCACTGTTCCTTGAATAGCATCACACATTGCTATACACCATTGCGACAAAGCTTCATACGAGGAGGCTTCCCATTGATCGAAAATTTTTTCAATTGCCTTTTGTTTTGCCATCCACACTTTTCGATATGTCACCGTGTATTTATATTGGGATTTAATCTCTGAAATCACATATTTAATCTTAAAAGATGGCTCAGATTCTACCATAGGCTTTTATAAGTTCTGCAATTGTGTCAGAAGCTAATTTTATGTGATCCTTGGTAATTCTTTCACCAATGCAAGGTGTAGGCCATTGTACGTCCTGACTTACTAAAAGTACTTATTCTTCCTGAAAGTGGCCCTAACAAGCCATTGACAACTTGCCCCATAGCATGTGCATTTAGCATAAAATGTCATTGGTTCCGACTCATACACTTTATAATCCATAACTTCTAATATGTTGTACTTCTTAGTTGCCTGTATAATAGCCTCTCTGTCTCTAAATTGCATTCCAACACACAATTTACCATCAGCAATATGAACATCTACAAAACACAATAAAGTGAGGATAAATATACAATTGCGTTATCATATACAAATTTTATACTAAAGATAAATATTAAGATAAAGTGAATACAGATACCAGCATATTGTGGAAATTTGAGTGTTGGCATGGCTTCAAGATATAAAGAATGCCTGAAAGATGGCTCCTCGAATGGATGTGAACCACAAATTGTGTTTACTACATGCTCATCGTCTGCTTCATCATCAAAACCAATATCATCATTATCATCACTATTTCCATATTCCCCGTTGTTTTCTTCCCATTCTACCCCGCCTTTTGGATAAGCGTTCGACTAAGGCTCTTCATCCTCATTGTCAACTTCATGATCAGCAAGACCATCTTCTTTAAAATCAATAGATAGCTCGATGACAAAAAATTGTTCTCGATGTTGCTAGTATGTTTCAAACATTTGTTGCATGTGGTCATTGTCACTTATTGGAACTACTTGAAAATTTGTGAACCTGCCAAAAATTGAGATTTGACACCTATAAGTTATTTTTTCCACTGTCTTAGGTGTCTCAAAATCTATGCATCAACAAAATCCACTTTCTAACTCTGAAAATGACATAGTATATGGAATAAAGAAACAAGTTGGATTCTCACAAATAAATGTGACCCCGATACTCGGATCTGTAATAATATTGCCATTGAAATATACTATTATATTTGCATTAGTATCCATTTTTACCTTATTTCACTTATAGACTAGTAGTAGAAAAATTACTAATCAAATGAAGATGAAGAAGAAGACAAATAAAAAAAGAGACCATATTCTGTTGGACTAAAACAATCAAGTGCAGAAAAAAAAAACTCACTTTTTTCCTTAATAGTACTTTGTTTTGTTGAACAAAGAAATTAATAACTTTTTTTTTCAAATTATTAACACGAAATAAACTAAACACAACTAAGAGAATGAAACTTAGACTAGAAAAAAAAGAGAGGAAGAATGCATGATGCGAATGCTCACTGCCTCAAACTCCTATTAAATACATGAAGAGATGATGAAGAATGCAAACACAAACTCATGATAAAATGAAGTGAAACAAGATGCTCCTCTCATTTTTTTTCTTCTCATCGCAACTAAATGCTCATAACCAATGCTTTCTGTGTTTTCTCACATGTGGCAAATGCTTCGGTGGATTTCAACACAAATTTATATAGCTAGACTCTTTAAATATTTTAATATTTTTTTAAATTCTTGTATCATGTGAGATTATTTTTTTAAACTTTTTTTTTCAAAATCTCGCACTATGTGAGTTTTCTAATTGAAAAAAAATAGAAAAACAAACTTTTTGCCAGTTTCTTGCTTGGTGCAAAATTATTTTCTCCACAGTCCCGTATTTACACTCAACAACCCATATTAGTGTACAACGCTAGTCAACAACCCATATGTACATTAATGACCCGGATAATGGAGGGGGATGAATTTCACTCACAGTTCACGCATGACATTTCTCACCATTTTTTTTGGTAAGAGAAGACAAAGAAACAAACAAAAATGAAAAAAAAAAAGAAACAGCACCCTACAACAAGTCATGAAGCAACAAAGGTTGCAATCCTCAGGGAGGGGACTCCTCACATGAAAATGCACTTAGCACCTAATTTGGCAAAATGATCCGCACACTATTAGTAGTGCACGGGGCCAACACAGCCTAACATTCCAAGCTTTCTGAAGCAATGCATGAATCTCAACCACCGTAGATAGATTCAATTCTGTGAGGCATATATGTGGACAAATATTACGAGAAATTCTATCCTGGGTTCCAACATAGTTTAATTACCCAACTATGGTGTCTTCGTCAGTAGACTATGGAGGGCTCGTGGTGGTGTGATGGAGGAGGAAGGCTGTAATAGGGGGTGCACGACGATGGAGGGTCTAGGCTCTATGAAGCAACATAAGAGTGGGCAAGCTCGATGGCAGCGGTCCTATAGGAAAGGTGTGGTTCACAAGGGGAACACGGCTATCCTACCTTCCTTTTTGTTAATTTTATTCGTTTTTTAATGCTCGCTTGGATTTGATTGTGATGTTTGAGATGGTTTCTTGTTAATTTTAGGGTTTATTGAGATGGAGGGGAGGTTGTTATTTTTCTATGATTCTAAACTTTTTATTGTTTAATGGTTTGGGATGTTGGCTATGGTGCTAGGTGGTGGAGGAGGAAAGACAGATGGTGTAGAAGGAAATGTAGATAAGTAGAGATGGAATATATTAGAATATTTCATTTTTATTTTTTTGTAATGGTGTTTAATGTTAAGAACCCAATTAAAAACAATTATATAGTGTAAGAATCTAATTACAAACTTTCAAACTATAGGGACTAATAAAATATTGACTAAGATTGTAATGACTTGGAAAATAAATAAATCCTTTTTATTTTACTAAACCCCAAAGTGGGTCCTCATTAATTTTTTGGAGCAAATTGACTTGTTAGGATTTGAAAATCTTCATGGTTTATCCATTTTCATAGAAGGGGACCTTAATTCCTTTGATAACTCATTATTCCAATGTTTGATTAAAAAAAATGGGGTTGTTAAATGGTTGATGTAGCTCTATTAAACTTTGTAATAGTATTAAATGGCATGATTTGACTAAAGATATGTGAAAATGATGAATAAACTAAAGATTAGTAAGGTTGAGAATTCATAAGAGTAGTTAGTCAAAAAAGAAGATCAAATCGGAGACGTTTCAAGGAAAATATTAGTAACATATCATTTTGGATTTTAATGAAGAGTCAAATAAACTATTTAATAAAAACATGTGTGTTTTTTAGTCAAGTATTGGAATGATGAGTAAATAAAGGCACTATCACTAATGTGTCCTTTTTGTAAAAAGTGAGGGACCTTAAGATATTTAAAAAACATTTATATAGATATTTAACTATATATTATCACTGTCACATCAATAAAAGTGTTAAACTCAACTACTAACTATCTTGAAAGTCTTACAAATAGAAACGTATGTCTGAATGACCATGTAGAACTTCTTTATATTATCATTGTATCAAAATTAAACTCTAGTGTTTATTGGATTATCAACATCCAACCCTATCCTTGATTTTGATTTTAAAATTTGAACCAAATCTTCTTCCTTCCTAATAATTTATAACAAATTGGTATTCTAATGCTAAATTACTCCTTGATAAATGTGAATTTTTTGTTTGTTTTTCCCTTGATTATTGGAGTCTTTTTCCATCATTGATGCACAAGTTCTCACTCAATTGCATGGTTCGTCATTGCTTGCCATTTGTATTGATACTGAAAATTCTTGTACAATTGCACTCTAATTTGTGCTAAAATGAAATTTGATGCATTCCTATTGGTTTGGACAATGATTACAGTGTTTTGAATTGCTTAGAGCCTTTGGAAGAAAGAAAAGGAAGAAACTAAGCTAGTTCATACACGATTGTCACGGTGAGACATCTTATTGCCACAGTGACTCCTATTAAATTTCCCTAAGTGCTCCTTGCTGCCAAGCTCGTCGTAGCGACCCCCTCCTTATTCATCTCAAGGTTGCTCTCACTACCACACATGCCACAACAAGCCATCTTGTCATGACAACTAGAGCTTGAGTTTCTTATAGCAAAACTTAGTTGTTTAATGATGTTTTTGCGGGCCAATTTTGGCAGTGAGTTAATGGTTGTAAGATGTTAGCCTTGGTACCAAGTTGTTCATAAGAGGACAATTTCACCCATCTCGGAGTTTAGAGATCATAGTTAGAGAGAGTGTGTGTGTGTGTGTGTGTGTGTGTTATGCTATTAGAGGTTATAATTTCTCTATTAATTCACTACATTGTGTGAATTTGTGGGTATTTTGAATATTATGTACATAAATATAGAAATTTATGATTGTTGCATTATTACTACTAGTGACTCAATCTAGGCACTACCATGCCTGTCTAGTTGCCTTTTATTTTTTGGAAATTATTGTAATTAGTGCTAAATATATTGTAACATGTCTAAATATCAAACCAAAAAAAAAAAAGAGTAAAAGAAATGAACACTAATTTCACACACTCAAATAATATATCTTCCAAAATTATGTAACATGTTTTCTTAAAATGTCATTTCAATTGCACTTGATAGTACTCAGATTTGATTAGGAGGCTAAAAAGTGAGCAAATATCTTAAACATTCTTCATTTCACTACATTTTGAGCAAATAAAATATTGTTAGTATATTTATTATAAAATAAGTTTGACTAGAATTAAATAAAGTTTACATATGTAATACTTTTCACCTTGTATCAACTATTAATACATCTCATCATCTATAAATTTTTGTATTTTGAAAAACTATAAAATAAATTACATATTAGAAATAATGAATGAATTAGAAATAATGAACGAAATACATAGACTTTACATGTTAATATAGTAGATGCTATAGAATAGACTATTCACATGTAATGAATGAATAGTACAAAAATACTGCATCATCTTTATCTTAAATTTATAAATAGAAAAAGTGCAAAAATTTGAATGTGAAACAAATATTTCAGTTTCCCTAAAAATAGGTAGATAAGATATCCCTTACGATATATGAATATTATGGGAGTACATATGTTTGCAAACAAAGTTAATGAATATTGATTAACTCTGCATCCAACTAGCAAAAAAAGGACAAAAAAGAGTAAAAATAGTGAAATAGAGAACCAAAATATTTGACATTGTAATTTGGCTTCAACTTCATTGTTTGGATGAAATGGTTTGATAACCTTGGGTTGGTGAGTGATGTGCATATTTGGTGAATGCGAAGAATACTGGCTTCAAATAGTGGCTGATTGGCTGCATAGGTTGCCTAAGTTTTTTGGTAAAGAAGGAAGTGGTGCTTGCTTGTTAGCAATTGCCAAATTAAAGCAATAATTCAATTCTCTTTTCATGTGAAAAAAACTGGTTATTGCAATTGACAACCATGGTTGGAGGGATGGAACTTAAAGGGGTGGTGTAACGCGTATGATGCTTTATGGATTGATGACTGTCCTCACAAACCAATACAGATCTTTTTAGCATGCTTTGTCCTCACTCACACACTTTTTGGAAAAATTTCCCAGGAGGTCACCCATACCAAAATTGCTCAAGGTCAAGCACGTTTAACCATGGAGTTCTTTAGTGATGGGTCACCGAAAAGAAGATGCATCTTGTTGGTATAGGTTGTGCAAATTAATTTATGTAAGTCATCCTCAACTGTATAGTCTTATGCCTATATAGTCTTAGGATCATTCTCATTCAGATATGTAATCAGTTTATTCATGTACCCCTCCGCTTAAAAGACCTTGTGAAAAGTCGCCCTTTGTCCATGCCTTATTTGCATCGGCAATCAGTCCTCGTCCTCAACACCCGGTGTTATATGTCCACCAACTTCCATTTGTCCCCGAACTACACCGTACTGGGAGAAGCATGGCTCTGATACCATTTGTAATGCCCATGATTCTTTATGGATTGACGACTGTCCCCACAAACCAACATAGGTCTTTTCAACATGCTTTGTCCTCATTCACACGCTTCTTAGGAAAACTTCCCAGGAGGTCACCCATCCCAAAATTGCTCTAGGTCAAGCACGCTTAACCATGAAGTTCTTTAGTGATGAGCTATCGAAAAGAAGATGCATCTTGTTTGTGTAGGTTGTACAAATCAATTGATATAAGTCATCATCAACTATATTGTTCCATACCTATACAGTCTTAGGATCCCTCTCATTCGGATGTGTAATCGGTTCATTCATGTACCCCTCCACTTAGAGGACCTAGCGAAAAGCCATTCCTTGCCCGTGCCTTCTTTGCACTAGCAATCATTCCCCGTCCTCATCATCGGGTGTTACAGGTGGAGTGATAATCTGCAACGAGAATGGGGTTAAGTGTTATATAAGAAAATGTCAAAGGGTGTTAGTGATATTTACCCTTTTCCATTTTAAGGGTTTGATCCTTGATTTTAATTGATGTTCTTAGTATGAACCCCGTGCCTCTCGCATGCAAAGCGAGCACTCATTAACTTATGTAAAACCATATTATGCTTTGATGTCATTTCCATTAAACTAAACTTTTGTATTATACTTTGGTTGTTTTGTGCTCACCTCATTATGCAATATGAGTCAATCATCTAAGACTATGAACAATAAATGTAGCCAGGTTATATAACTGCTGTTGTGCTATTGAATAGAATAAAATTTATTCCTTGGAAATCTGAATGTATTTCATTACTAGCTTTCCCTTTGGAAGCTTATGATTTCTTTACCATAATTTAAATTTCTTAATTTTCTGATTGTATGTTGTTACATGGCCTATAGAATGATATTCTCTTTATGTCATAAAACATTGAAACCTATAACCAAAGGACAGATGTGTATGTAGATAAAATATTACCTATTTCTGCATATGCATAGCATGTTCTTCCTTCAATTTTGTGATCATCACTTCTGATACAAACTGGGGAAAAATGGACTATATGTATTGTTTATAAATTTCAAAATAAACATTTAGCAGAGAATAGATGTAGCTAAGATGAACTTTGAAATATACTACTACCTTTTTGCATATGGATGTCATTTTTACCAGATTATTTTCTAAGTGTTTCTTCCATCACCGCCTGTGGGATGATGGGCTATGTGTCTCCTCCCTTTAGTTATTGCATTTTCTTGGCTTACAAAAATTACAAATAAAATTTGGTTCATTGGAAATTAGTGGATACCAAAATTACCAAAACAGATAGAGGCGCATTAGTTTACCTAGAAGCAAGCTTGTTTCGTTGATCTTGATTATTTATATTCAATTCATAATGGAAGAATTTGCATTTAGAGTAAAGTTTGTTGTAGTACTACTTAAAGAACATTTTTCACCTCTACTGTATGATCAATCCCAATGCTCCATCCATCATAAATGGTAGTTTTTGATAAAAAGTGGTAGCTAGGACTTTTTTTGACTGTGAGATTCATGTCTAATTTATCTATGATTTTAATGTGAACATAAAAGTGCTTGCTAGGACTCTTTAGTGAAGCTAAAATGATTTTTGTACAGTTGTTTGTAAATATATCCTGAATGTGAATAATATGAATTTATAGGTGAACCAAATGGGGCGATAGAAAGCAATTACTAGAAGCCATTGTCAAGGTATGTCATGTTTGATTAATTTTTTGTATTTATATTTTTAATGCTGCCAAACTTAAGAACCCACGATCATGTGTTTGTAATTGAATTTTACAGATCATGTATTCTAACCTTGGAGATCTTTGCAATTGACAGAGACATTTGACCTTGACTTTGTTCTAAGACATGTTGAGGATGGTGAGTAGTCAATACGCATAGAATAGCTTAAATATAATTTTTGTATTTGTAAAATAAATTCTGCTCATGTAAGAATGGTTGCTATAGATGAAAGAAGTCCCAGTACAGAAAAGTTAAGTGATAAGAATGTACTGCCTACTAAACATGTGGTTAAACGCAAAAGGAAGTACATCAACAAGAATAAAAGTGAGGTATCTTGTTCAGTAAAATAAGTTACAATTTAGTTGTTATGTTACTTATGTGCTTTTCTTTTGGTTAGAGTGAGAAGGCCAAGAATCATGAGAATCTTGGTTCTAAAGCTGAGAAAAAAAGGCGCACAAGTTCAGGGTGGAGACAGGTAAACATGTAATTTTATTAACTGTAATCTCTGTATTGTATTGAATTTATTGTTATTCTTTTTTTATCCATATTGAGGTTATAGGATTGAATGTATTCATTTAAATTTCTCTAAACTATAGGCTACAATTGACACCAGGTGTTCACCGACTAGTCTGAATAGATTGTGCAAGTTATTTATAAAAGATCAAGTAGTTGAAGCTGTCAACTCTATGAGGTTCGGTTCGATATTTCATATCAAAACTCCCTTCAACTGGAAATTGTGCTATGAGCTAGTCAATGTTGTAGACTTAAGTAGGATGTGCATGTTCATAAAGGGTGAATCGATCTGGATTAGCCATGATGATGTCAGTGTGGTGTTTGATATACCGATCATAGGTATTTTAACCTTCATACTACACATATTTAATTCAAACTATGTAGAAAGTTTTGCTCATTCTTGAAGTAGTCTTTTAGGGTGTGGGAAATCTCTTTTGGAAAGTGAAGATTTGCAATGAACCTAACTTGAGCCATTTTTGAATGTTGTAACCTTCCTAGCAACTATTCATCATATGACAGAACCTAGTGTGATCCTTTCAAAAAGTTTCAAGCAACTGTCACATTAGTTAGCAAAAATGCCTTAGTGTATTGGACAAGATGTAAACTAGTTTGTTTCTCTCTTTAAGGTGTCAGCTTTTTCTGAGTCTTTATTATACATTTTTTTTCTATAATGATTCATATATTTTGGATGCAATGATAGGGCTTAAGATTCCAACATCTGTCACCAAAGAGCAAAAGTCCCTCTTGGAGGAATTCATTGGGGTTAACAATACTCAATTGCTGGGGATGATTTGGCAAGGCACAATTGATGCCCTATTCAAGCGAGCGTTTATCCTTTAGGTATTGTTTGGGTTTTTTTGCCCCATATCATACCTTAGACCAAGTCCAAGGTTAATGGGAGCATTTGTTGATATTGATGATGTGGCTAAGTATAATTGGAGTCAATTCATTTTTGAATGGCTCGTAGATCAAACCACAATATACAAGACTAGTCAATACAAGATCAGGAACATAGGCGGTTGCTTGTTCTTCCTTGTGGTATGTAATAGAACATGTTTGCATAGTTGAACAAAAGCTTCATGTGTATGAACTTCATATCTATCTGTACATTTTTTTAAATTAGGTCCTTGAGCATGTAAAGACAAGCTTCATATTTGTCTATATTTGATTTATGCCTGTACATTTGTAGAAACTAGGTGCTTGATCTTGTAAATTAATTTGTCATTGTACATATTATGTATTTTCATCAACTACCACTTGAGACATTGGATCGGTGTCAGTTCATCTCTTGGTTGCATATTGGGACGATGAGAGAGTACAAAGGAGGATTTGCCATGAAACGAAAAATATAAAGGTACACATGTAGATGATTCATCAAAATGGTTTTGATTTACTTGGCAAATAAAAAAGTTAAAAAGGTCTAAGTAAGTAAGTTATTTTCATAGTGGTTGTTATTAAATACATGATTATTTTTTTCATAGGGTATATTTTATTGCATCAATGATCAACCCAAGCTAGTTGACCCGAAGTGGCTCAATAGTACTTACAAAAGTCAGGTATAAGACCATTTAGTTAGTATTTAATTAAGTAATTAATTATCTACTTGTATGACTATTATGTTTGTTAAAGTTATCAATTCCAATACAAAATGACATTTACCCAGCATCTATATATATAGATTGATTGAGAGTGGGCGGTGCATCATTTGCACCTAGTTAAGAAATCGGATGATGCTGTCATAGTTGGCAAATATAATACTTCTTTGGTGCCAAAAATACCAAGCTACAAATTTGATGAATCTGGTATGGGAATTGATGAGGAGAATGAAGAGAAGGCTAGTGGATCCATGGGAAGTGATGAAGAAGGTGCTAATAAACAAACGCTTGATAGAAGAGTCATGGATGCACGTGTAGAGTCAGTTACAAAATTTGATTATGCTGGGCCAAGCAACACTTCTTAGATTAAAAGAAAGAGAATGAAGCAGAGGTTGTATGCTTATTGCACCAAAGATTCAAAAGGAAGCGATGATGTTGCTAAAGAGTATGGTTATTATCATTTACCCTTTTTCGAAGTTCAAATACTAAAATGCAACCAATTCAATATATGGTTTAATTTATGACTTTATACTATGTATTTGTGGTGTAGGGTGTTAGTTAATATCAATGACTATTTTTTGGACCGTAAAGATATTGCAACAATGAGGCCAAGATGTTGGCTTCTGAATACAGTTAGTAGCTCTGCAAACATAGTTTGTTTAATTAGTTGTGAGATTTCTCTGTTTCAAGCTTATTAACCTATGTTCCCTTATTATTGATCAAGTTGTGTCATTTGCAAGTATGCTATTGAATGATGTGCAAAAGACATAAATGAGATTGCGATATTGCTTGTCTACTTGGTCCATGGTGCAGCCATTCACCTATATAAATCCCTTTAAGTATCACACTTGACTTAATATTTTACTTTAAAATGTGATTTTTTTCCCGTGAGTGTAGGATAAGATTACATTTGGTCTCGAGGAGTTCAAGCATGGCCAACATAAGCCATGGGAAAGTATACAAACTGAATTGACCAACCTCTTTCCAAACATTACCGACATAGCTAGATGCAATTTGGTATCTATATATTAACACTATTTAATATGTTTCTTTATACTAGATGTAGTCTCATGTAATGCAATTTGTATAGTTGTTGTAGATATTTGTTCTAGTGGTAATCGCTATAAAATGACTTAGACAAAATTCTACCACCTATATACATAATTACTATCAATCATGTGCCGTCAAATAAACCATCTATTATATTCCAATAATACAAATAACAAAAAAATAATATTTTTCCTTTAACCTCTTCCATATCCACTAGGAGTTGGGGTTTCTTGCTAAAATACTCTATTGTTCAACACATCTTCAAAAAATTATGATACGCATTTGGACCCAATTTACCTATGTACAAAGTATGTGCTGTATAATAAAGAGGGTAACGATCATCCTGTACAATCATAAAAAGAAAAAAACGTCAGTATAAAATCTATTATCAAGCCAACTCCAAAACAAACATTATTAATAAATTGTATTAAGTAACATACCTTTACAAAAAATACATATTTCATTGTCATGATCCATCAAAACCTAATATTTGTCACATAATCAAAAAATCATTTCTCTAAAAAACCATAAACAAAACTATTAAGCTATGAAGATATTTCACACCTATTGTATTTTCATCAACCTCCAATTGAAAGACTTGGTCCTCTAACATCCATTGTGTAGAGTTGGACCACCATTACTTAATAGATTTGTATATGAGAAACCCTATGCATTCAAAATTGAATAGTTTCATTAATAAGGATAACCAAGTAAAATTGAAAAGACTTTAGCAATCATATGCTCGAATACATGGACTCACTTCATCATACATACACAATCAAACAATGACACAAAATTGTCTGGTTGAACATTGGCTAATTGTGTATTCAAAAAATTATCTTCTAAACTGGAAACTACAACATTTTGTTGCAGACAAACACCCATAAACTGTTTATTGACAAAAATTAAAATAAAACAACAATTAAATTTAACAATTATTAAGTATTAATAAATATTTCACTTATTAGCAATACATAAAGCCACTAAATGAAAATATGTCACAAACCATTCAACTCTCAGACATTATTACATAACATGCACCATAAATGTTAGAGCCAAACATTATTACAAATTTAATATGAAGTTAGTGTACAAACATAACATCACACTTTTATTATTCTACTCTTCAGTACATCTAACCTCAAAGAATGATTGTATGCATAAGTTGCTTCCACCTTCTTAACCAATCTCCATGGCAATAGATTCCTACATAAACGATAATGAAGACTGAGTTCAACGTTTGTCACTAGTTATGCCATTTTAACAAATATAACTTATACATCAAAGAATAAACTAACCTTAATAAGCTCGTTCTAAGATCTTTTTATGCCTTTCTTTATACTTTTTTGCATAATCTTCTCAACTTGAGACATTTTTCTCTTTGAAGGTAGTCTTCTTTTATGCACTACACGCAAAAGGGCTTTGGATCTCATTCACCTGATTTTGATGATTGTCCCTCAACTTGTTTGCAACATCTTCACCAACGGATGTCGAATTCAAATTTCTTACCAAAGAAGGAATAGACTGCAACTTGGATATAAACCCATCAAAAGTAACATGAAGGAGATTGGTTGCAACATCTGAATCTGCAACTCGTTCTGCAACTTCATAAACATTCTTACACAATTTATCAAATCTTTCCATTCTTGGCTTCAATTCTGCCACATAATAACTACCCTTTATATATGCTTACATTTAATCATTTTGCTCTGTAACATCCCTGGCTGCTTTATGGATTGACAACTGTCCCCACAAACCAACACGGGTCTTTTCAGCATGCTTTGTCCTCACTCACACGCTTCCTAGGAAAACTTCCCAGGAGGTCACCCATCCCAAAATTACCCCAGGTCAAGCACGCTTAACTGTGGAGTTCTTTCATTTTAGGCTACCGAAAAGAAGATGCATCTTGTTGGTATAGGTAGTGCAAATCAATTCATATAAGCCCTCCTCAACTGTAAAGTCCCATACCTATACAATCTTAGGATCCCTCTCATTCGGGTGTGTAATCGGTTCATTCGTGTACCCCTCTGCTTCGAGGACATTGCGAGGAGCCGCTCCTTGTCCGTGCCCTCTTTTTAAAGCGATCACTCGTCCTCGTCCTGCCCCGTTACATGCCCACTCGACCGCCTTTGGTTCGTCCCTCAACCACACCGTCTTGGGAGAGGTGCAAGCTCGATACCATTTGTAACATCCCCTCTTGCTTTATAGATTGACAATCGTCCCCCACAAACCAACTCGGGTCTTTTCAGCATGCTTTGTCCTCATTCACATGCTTCCTAGGAAAACTTCCCAGGAGGTCACCCATCCCAAAATTACCCCAAGTCAAGCACGCTTAACTGTGGAGTTCTTTCAGTTTGGGCTACCGAAAAGAAGATGCATCTTGTTGGTATAGGTAGTGCAAATCAATTCATATAAGCCTCCTCAATCAGTATAGTCCCATACCTATACAATCTCGGGATCCCTCTCATTCGATTATGTAATCGATTCATTCATGTACCCTCCGCTTAGAGGACCTTGCGAGCCACTCCTTGTCAGTGCCTTCTTTGCACCGGCGATCACTCCTCGTCCTGGAGTCTCGGCGTTACATGCCCACCACTTTTTCCGCCTGGTTCGTCCCCAACCACACCGCATCTAGGAGAGGTGCAGGCTATGATACCATTTGTAACATCCTCGCTTTATGGATTGCAACCTCCTACAAACCAACACGGTCTTTTCAGCATGCTTTGTCCTCACTCACACGCTTCCTAGGAAAACTTCCGAGAGGTCACCCATCCCAAAATTAGCCCAGTCAAGCACGCTTAAGCTGTGGAGTTCTTTTCGGTTTAGGCTACCGAAAAGAAGATGCATCTTGTTGGTATAGGTAGTGCAAATCAATTCATATAAGCCTCTCAACTCAGAAGTCCCATACCTATACAATCTTAGGATCCCTTCTCATTCGGTGTGTGTCGGTTCATTCGTGTACCCCTCAGCTTCGAGGACATTGCGAGCCGCTCCTTGTCCGTGCCCTCTTTGCACCGGCGATCACTTCGTCCTGGAGTCCCAAGGCGTTACATGCCCACTCAAACTTCCGCGTTAGTCCCCCTCAACCACACCCGTCGAGAGGTGCAAGCTCGATACCATTTGTAACATCCTGCCGCTTTATGGATTGACAACTGTCCCCACAAACCAACACGGGTCTTTTCAGCATGCTTTGTCCTCACTCACATGCTTCCTAGAAAACTTCCCAGGAGGTCACCCATCCCAAAATTACCCCAAGTCAAGCACGCTTAACTCGTGGAGTTCTTTCAGTTTGGGCTACCGAAAGAAGATGCATCTTGTTGGTATAGGTAGTGCAAATCAATTCATATAAGCCCTCCTCAACCGTATAGTCCCATACCTATACAATCTCAGATCCCTCTCATTCGGGTGTGTGTCGATTCATTCATGTACCCTCCGCTTAGAGGACCTTGCGAGGAGCCACTCCTTGTCAGTGCCCTCTTTGCACCACAGCGATCACTCCTCGTCCTCGTCCCTAAGCGTTACATGTAATGTAACACCCTCCTAACTACCATGTATTACTCGAGCATTAACATTGTAATTAGAAGAGTATCACTTCCTTTCTATAATATCCACTAGTCAAATGAAATGAAATAAGATAAATCAAACTCTAGAGTTATAAAGAAACTACTATAAAATGTACATATATTATTACTTTACATACCGCTTTCTATAATACATACCATATTTGAAATTAAATCACTTCACTTATAATACAACACAGAACTACTATCAAAAGATCTACCAAGCTTGCTCAAATATCAAGGTCCAACAAAATACTAAACACACGTAAATGGACCTAAGACATCTAACACCAATTAGTCTACAAGTGGTAAGTTCCTGGCACTATACTACACTACATACAAGTCAATAGCCCACGTAAGTCTCATGTCCTCCTCTACGTGAAACCATTGGCCATCGGTATGATGGCTCTCTCCTCACCAGAGGCATCCGCAGAGTCTCGAGCTGTCTGACAAAGATATACACAAATAGGGGTGAGAATATTATAAAATTCTCAGTAGGGTAACCCCTTACATACAGACAGAATATAAGCAGTAAATGCATTTATAATAATAAAGAAAAACATCATGTTAGATCACATATTCCAATATTAGCATACATGAGTCAAAGAAAATTATATGCAAAATGGTATTAATCATAAGTGTTTATCTTATATCACATGGAATTCAACTTAGTGTAGTAGTTCTTTTTATTAACATAGGGAAGGCTTAGATTCACATCAGGTAACATATGTAGTGGATAACTCCTCCGAGGGCCATAGACTGCTAGGACATGAGCTCATTCCTATTCGTGATCATCGACTTCATTTTTTTCCATTTCCTCAATCACACAGGTTCTATTTCCTAGTCGATAAGTCTACCGACTCATAAAATTTCTTGGGAAGTTCTTATTTTTGCCTTCCCTCTCTATCACACATAAGCCTTGTTTCTATTTTCCCCCGTATGTTAAAACATGCACCATTAAATTTCACATATTCTGTTTTGTCATACAACCATGTCATGGACCTTTCTTATTTCAAAGTCAGGTTTGTATCCCAGATATAGGCATTCAGTATCCTTGGAGTCTCATTCATACTTTATAAACAAGCCTTTCAAACAATTAACATGCATTCATATGATATATACTTGGATTAAATAGATTTCTATCATTAACTTAATACATCTTCACCATTCCAAAGCTTCTTGACAGATTTACCATTATGGTGACAACATTTAATTCACATATCCAATGGGCAATTCATTGGCCATAAAATTTCTCTATGACACCTCAATGTGTCTAAAAGTCCCTGTAAAAAGTTCATAGCAAACAGAATACTAGAACCATGTCAAATAAATTCTACAATTTTAGTGGTCGAGGCCACTTTTCACATCTCAGAATAGGATTCACACAATTTTTAACTTTAGCAAATGATAGAAACAAATCAAAATAAAAATCACAGTTATACTTAAAGATGTCTACAAAACTCTGTAAAAATTTCAAAGGATAACTCCATCATTTTCTATGAATAAAAATTTATACAAATTCACAGCTTCAGTACCAAGATTTCAGCCAGCATAGATATATTCTTGGTTCTTGATTTTTCTCAGGCAGTAAAACTCTTTATTATGCACCACGAAAATTATCAGAGTTTCATTATGATGTTAGCTTCAACATATAATTTTTATAGCTCATAAAAATGACTAAAATTGAACCAGAAAATTCATGAACAAATCCTGTCCTGCTGAAATCCGAAAATTCAGCAGCCTAGCCAAAACTTATTTTGACAAAAATCATTATTTAACCTCATCCAAACACTCCACCAAAATTAACACATCAATATCAACATATTATCATCAAATATAACCATAAATTTCGGAATAAAATCCAAAAAA
Organism: Dalbergia cultrata; assembly: GCA_031216105.1. Classification (NCBI taxonomy): domain Eukaryota; kingdom Viridiplantae; phylum Streptophyta; class Magnoliopsida; order Fabales; family Fabaceae; genus Dalbergia; species Dalbergia cultrata. The sequence goes on from CM062353.1 coordinate 48,840,952, forward strand.
AATTTACAAAATAATTTGGAAAGAAAAAGGCCAAAGAAAACCCTACACTTTGAAGCTTTCAAGCTCTTGGCTCCAAGATTGATTTCCTTTACTTCCAAGCCTTCTAACCCACACCAAACCCTTCCTTACACAGCTGATAATAAGCTCTCAAAGTAGGAAAAGTTTATGGATTCAAATTCTAATCGGTTAGATTGAAAGATCTTGATGAGTGGAATAAGTTTAGTGAAGGGAGTTTGTGATTTTGGAAATTTTAAGCTAGGTATTTGGAGGTTTAAAGCTTGCTCATGGATGTTTCAATGGAAGAAAAATGGAGGTTGTGTGTGGTCAGAGAATGGCCGAGAATGATGAAGAAAATGGAGTGATAAGGTTGGCTTTTTAATAATATTTAATTAAGTTGTACTAGTTATTTAATATAAAATCAAGTTCTTTAAAAAAAAATATAAGATGGATACAGATTTGATCTTGGAAAGCTAGATTGTATCTTGGCCATCCACTTGGTTTAAATGGATAGGCACTATCCAAATCTTATGGATTAAGCTTTCTTTTCATTGTAAAAATCGCACACCTAAATTTTATCAACTGGTAAAGCAAAGTATACTCGGGTAATCAACTATTGCCTGAAAATTAATTCTAAGTATAAAATACTTATTCCTACCTATTTCTAACCTTAATCCTATAATTTCCAAATTTTGGGCACCTTCAGGTCTTGAATCTAAGGTTTAAATTGTTCCAGGTGGGTCTACGGGGTCTGCAAAACACTATTCACTTTTTTTTTTTTTTTTTTTTTTTTTTTTTTTTTAACGTTCGTTACATTGTTCTCATCATTTTTGTGTACACCAAAATTTTGATATTCTTACTACTAAAGCCTCAATTATTTTCTGAAAAAAAATTAGGATGTTACATGCTCCATCTTGCTAAAATATACTTAGATGACAATTCCTTAACTCTCTCAAGTGTAAGCACACGTAGGGTACACCTACAAATTATACCTCTAAACTCAAATAGCAAGCACTGACAACTTATGTCATATTTTTACGATTGAATGTGACCTTATACATGGCACCCTTGGTTGATCATTGACAACAATTTCCTCTAACACATTATACATAGCAACTACTCCATCCACACTTTTGAGACATGCACCACAGTTCATTTTTTTTTCTCTAAATTTAGTTTGCACCTCACTAAACTTTGCATGAGTATACTCCAATTGGAATTGGTTTTCAATGGCAGAGTTTGACTCATAATGTACAGTTGTGTTCATTGATTGAAAATCAACCTTTAATTCTTTTTTTGCATTGCTCTTAAGAGCGTTGTCATATTACTTAACAAATTGCTGCAAACTTGTCTTCGAGTTGACATATCTATAAAACAAAAAAAGCATGAATACGATGACTTCATTGAGTTGTAGACATCCCTTCTCATTTGTTTACAATCCACTAACCCACTCATTTGTTTCTAGCTCAAATTCCTTTAATAAAGAACACAATTTATCATCAACTTCTTCCTCTATCAGTGTCTCACAAATAGTCACCTTCAATGTAGACTTTATCTTCTTATATGCCCTATATGAGCTAAGCTTCTCAGGGATCTTTCTCATTATATGCCATAAGCCCCATCTATGATGGGTACTGGGCATCATTATCTCTATTGCTTTTTGCATAGTTTTACATTGATCTGTCACGATGGCACTAGGCGGTTTTCCATTCATGCAACTCACCCAACACTCAAAAAGTCACACAAAAGACTCTGTATCTTCTAATGAGAGTAAACCATAGTCGAGAAGACATGTTTGTCCATGGTGATTAACACCAATAAACACAGCAAAATGCATTTCATACTTATTTGTGAGATATGTACGTAGCCCTACTTCTCACATCGGACCAAAACATATTTCTTACATGGAACTCATCATCAACATCTATGTCATAAACAAAATTGCAATTCCTTTATTTCATTATGTGGAAATAATTTAGCAAGGCTTTGGCATCTCCTTCTTTGCCAATTGCACGTCTTTCCTTCTGAATATAATTCCTGACATCTCGTTCATCAAATGTCAAATTCTTATGCCCACCTGCAGCCTAGGCAAAAAATTGAAATGTCTTACTAATTCTCATCCCTGCATCATCATTCACATTAATTGCTCTCTTTACATGCATGCTAATGCTTTTGTTTATCCTGAACTCCTTGCTTTTGTAGGACTAAGATCATTAGAGTGTTCGAGAACAACTTTTTTTATGCTCCATTGTCCATTTTCTGTCTTCCTAGTTGTAATCTTTGCATCACATTTTGCTGCACAAGTTGGAAGTATCTTTAATGTTGGTGGTATTTTGGAGACACGAGTTCCTTCTTGTGAGCAAACAAGAACCAAATAATATAATTTCCCATCAAGCCCTCTTTTTGAAATCTTTATCTTCCATCTAAAGCCCTTTCTAGAAGCATATGTTTGATAAAATGTCTTAATATCTTATTTTGTATGAAACCCTATTCCTATAGTTAGCTCCTTCAATTCAGAATTGATGTTTGAGCCATTAACTTGACCTTCAACATCAATATCAATAGTTATATTGTGGCTGCTTGCTTCCTCTATATACTTCACCTTCAAAATAAAATACACGAAACTTGTGTAGAAGAGACAATTCATAAAAGAGTACCAATAAGAGCAGATAACATATTGGAGGTTTATGAATACAGTTCAGAAAATACGTACATAAATTGGTCATAAACAAGAAATATCAATATGTGTAAGTGATATTTAAAAACATCATATACCTCTTCCAATAGCTAAATTATATATATCAACTTTGCAATCAATTTTTTATTTGACATTCCAACTCATTATTAAGCTTTATCTCTACTTTCAGCCGCAGACATTTTATTCTTTTATAAAATAATGAAACTTAAAATTAACTCATGTAAGATTACAAAACTTGGGAGTGAAGGGTGGTATTTCTTAACCAGAAAACTAGACACTATATATAACAACATCTTTTTATTCGACCCAAATGGCCTAATTGCATTACTAATTGATGAAGAAAGTCCAGGTGCTTCATGGAGGTAAATCCACAATGGCAAGGTGACTTCAGATTTTTACTGCACATAGTTGATAATTGGCTCACAACTACTGGTAACTTTAGCTCAAAATGTTCATAACATCCTTAGATTGTTGGTAATTCTTCATAAATTTTTCATTAGCATTATTACTAGTCCTTATAACTTTGGATCAAGTACCTAGTAAACAAACTCCTTCGTACCACATTATTGAAGGGAGCAAAATATCGTTGTACTAATTGCGATTGATGATAATTTGAAAAATTAATGTGAGCCATCCAATGCCATCACTGATGAACCACAAAAGAGTCATTTTTAACAAAATATATCAGCACTTGACTTAAATTTAGCGAAGAAGAAAGCCAAATACCTAATTTTTATTCAACTTTGATGTGGAACAAACAGTGGTAGACAATGAAAAAGAAGAGTGCAACAGGGAGTTCAACCAAGAAGACTATAGAAGTCTTGTCACATGTACACACACTGATTATGCTATCAAAATATAATCAACCCATTAACAAGAAAGTAAACAAATAGAGCATAGACAATGTAGCCTCAGTAATTAATCAATCTAGTACCCAAAAGAACTAAAAATAAATAAATACATAAACATAATAAGACATGAATAATTGATTCTAGTATAATTGGCAATACACACTCATTTGGCTAGTGATGTACACGACTGCTTTAATAAAGATACACCCTATAAAGTGAAAGCCAAAAACAATTATTAAGACAGGCATGCTGAAACAATGATGCCAAGACAAGTGACATAAAGTTTCTTTTCAATGTAGGCTAGTTCAACATTGCCTCAACTAAAATGGATTTAAATAACATTTTTTTGAAACAACAGAACTTGCAAAAGTTGCTCTAAATTGCTCTCTAGTTGAACATGTAGTATGTCATTTTCATGTGCTTGTAAATGGCACATTAAGAGCAGGCAGAAAAGGTAAAAAAGTTAAAATGCCTTACTCTAGAATTTGTCATTGAACTAATGTATATGTGCACAAACAAATAGGTCAAGGGAGGGAAAAAAAAAAGTAGGGGAAGGGGGATATTTCAGATATCAATTTGCTCCTAGTCATCACTATTGCTAGAAATTTTTTTATGACAAACTACATAGCACTGACAAATATTAACCAGAAATCAATAAGAACATATCTATCATTCTTCTTTGAACTCATGCAGAGAATAAGTGGTGAAGTTCTAAAGCTCTTAGTGCTAACAAGTAATAAACATCACAAGTAGAATATCATTTTTCCTTTCGCTGTTGGTAAAATTATTATGATGTTTAATCAGTGCCAAAGTCACATGATTTGTCTCACCAAATTAGTAACAGTAAGGGTGCATGGTTAAGGACACATACTGCTGGCAAAGGATGAGGCGTCCGTGGTGGAGGTGGACGACGTCATAGACTTGCGGTTGATGGGGAGGACATCATGGACTTGTGGTCGCTCCTAACCAAGCTAGCGGTGGCTTCGTTGCGAACTCGCGGTGGCTCTGTCGTCAACTCACAGTGGCTTTGTGGCGAATAGCCACTGCTTCCTATCATGGAGACCTGCTGCTTCTGTCGCAGTGCTTCCTCCTAACCAAGCTAGCGGTGGCTCCGTTGCGAACTCGCGGTGGCTCTGTCGTCAACTCACAGTGGCTTTGTGGCGAATAGCCACTGCTTCCATCATGGAGACCCGCTGCTTCCGTCGCAGTGCTTCTCATCAACGATACCCGCTACCTCTGCTGCCTCTATCATCGTACCTTCCATTGTGTGTGGTGGATGAAGAAACTTGTGTTGAGTGTGGTGGATGAACAAGTGAGTGTGAGAGAGAAACTGAGAGTTGAGAGCTTAGAGGTATGTGACAGGTGAGAGCTGAGAGAGAAAGAAAGTTCCCTTTTTTCCTTTCCTTTGCGCCTACGGCCCTTATTCTTTTTCCAAAATTTTCTTTCACATGCTTAGCCCGCCATGTGCCCTCCCTGTTGTATGTATATAATAGACGCTCATTCAACAGTGCTGTATGCGCCGTGTACATGCGTCATAGTTGTGTGTCAAAATAACGGGACTCCTTAGCTAAACTGTTTGGTCATATTTCATCGGTCAAGATTTAACAGATTAATTACTAGATAAAATTTATTAAATAATTATTCAAAATTACTAGATTATCCTACATATCTCTTGGCCCCTTCCTTTCCAGCCTCCTTCCACCACCACCACCACCACCACCCCGCCGCCTTTGCCCCTCCCCCACCCTCCCCTCACAGGTGATGACAGTATCAATGGCAATGAACAAACTTAGTTGGAGAAGAAGACAACTACATTATTGTTGTTCTAATAGCACTAATTATGGCACCTTTAAAAGCTGTAATAATATATAGCATTGGTAGGTGGGTCAGATCAAAACCCCTTTGAAGGAGGTTTCGTTTTGTGTACTTGTTGCGGTCTCTTCAACTGCTCAAGACACACATTGAAAGAAATCCAAAGTGTTTTCGAGTAAAACCAAAGTAAGTGGGAAACGTATGTTCTTGAAAATATCATTACCAGAAGCACTAGGAGAAGGACTGAAGGACTACTGGATCTGCCAGTGGAGTTATGACCGAGTTGATTAAAAGCTTGAGATTTAGCTGATTTATTAGAAATTGGAGAAGATGAAGAACCAGATCTAAGGACAGAAAAAAAAGTTTGTTGTGCTGCTTGAGATGAAGAACCAGATCCGAATTGGGATGGGTTGGTGGTACTGGCATTGGAGCCTAATCGGCGGTGGCATGAGATTGAAGGAAATAAAATGTTAATTAAGGGTAATTTTGTAATTGGAGGGAAGATAATTACAAGCTCTATCCTTCACCTAACTGATTACTTTTTACTTCATCAACTTCCTCGATTTATACTAGCCAAATTCGACCCGGACATACCGTTCGGTACATATTTTACACCAAAATAATCATCGGTTGCTTTTTGTACCAACAGCGAACACCGGTAACAAAAGCACCCTAGCCAAACACCCAGTAATGAGAGGTTCTTGAATTGGCCCATTAACAAATTTCCTCAAGAAAGTAGAGCCTGCAGGAAGGCCAACTTGCTCTGTATTTACAGACAGGCAGCTAATTTAGCAGCTTCATATGACCTTATCAGTGTTCTGCCCACAACTTCAAAATTGAAACCCACTTCGCTTCATCCGAGAAGACATGTTACTTTGAGCCAGATACATTAGCAAGCTTCAACTTTAACACAGAGGTGCCTCCTTTTCTCCCTTAATTGTCAGTTTTCATTAACTGGTGGCTTCTGGGTTGGTTGAGTAATTGGAAATATTGCTAGTTGTGTGTTCTCCTTGCTATGATTTTTTTTTTTTTAATTAAAGAAAAGCTTTGTGATTGGTGAAAGGTATAAAAACATATGCTTCAATGAAATACGCTGAGTAGTTTCTAAACTTTGATTCTCAGTAATAATTCCTTCATGTGACCGTTGAAGAATAGCATTTTTTCCATAGGTTAATATTTTGGGGATTTTGTTTTCTGATGGTGTGTGGAAATCAGCGTACATGCCTCTGGTTTCTTTGTGGGTGGTCTCTTCGTGAACGACTGCAGGGTGTTTGATGAAATTAATTGGGATGGTAAACAAAATAGGTCCTGTGTGGCAATGATACTATTGCTACTTGCTTAATATAGGCCTGAATTTGACATGCGGTAATGGTTAGATTTGATTTCATTGTCTGATTTGCTTGCTGGATACTACGTGGTTGAGTTGAGAAAAATGGTGGAGCAAATATTAGTAGCTTATACGGCTTGTAGCTGTGGTGTGTTGTTTTCTTAACTTGGATGTAGAGTACTAGATTTACTATTTTTGCATCTTTTTATGCTTTGCTTGCAAAATTGTCAAAACTGGGTCCTTGTTCAACAGTCTTGTTCAAAGACTTTGTTTGTAGTTTGAGGATACTACGCGTAGAATTTGAGGCCAATAGTTATATTAAAGAATTGCAGTGTCAAAGTTTAAGCTTAATCTCTAGGGAGAGAATTGTCGGTATGATTATGTATTCCATTTCCAACTCTTAGAAGCCTCGTGAATGAATCTGGAAAATCATTAGGACTTTAAGGGCGTGTTTGTGAGTTTTACTTTGGAGGGGAAGGGAAGGGATTTGTGGAGTAAAGTTTTGCCATTCCTCTCCAAAATAAAGCTCACTAGCACACCCTAAGTTTATATAACTTTTTATATCTTTTCAAGATTGTGTTTTTCTTAGTTGCCAACTGATCCTAACCAAATCAAGTTTTACTAAATTAACATTTATTTTGAAAAATGTAGAATGAAATAAATTGGGAATTATGTATACACAATTACCCATTGCATTACATGGATCTAAAACAAATCTCTACATGTATGATTTTGGTACAATGTTTTGAAATCCATGGTATTCAAAGTATTTCGATAAATGAGAGAAGAATTAGAAATCTGAAATTTGACTAAATGGTGAAAAGGTTAACAATGCAAGTGAGGTACACCCTTATATAGGGTTGTAACTAAATCAACAAACTCTAACAAGCTCCTGATATCATCAATGCATCAATTACTCTAATACACAGCTGACTTTATTTTCAGCAGCTTGCAACACAGAAGTTTCTTTTTCAGCAGCTTGCAGCACAGAAGTTTCTTTTTCTCCTTTGTCCCTCCGCTTAAGCCAATAAGTATTCTAGATGGAATCCACAAGCTCCAAAATCAATGTTCCAAAATCTAGACAGTCTTCTAAGCAGCTTCTGTTTGATCGTCGCTATGGATGGGTGTAATCTCTCTCTCTCTCTCCCCCCTCCTCTCTTTCACACCACATTTATTTATTTATCCTTGTCGCATATTTTATTTTAGATATAGTAATCGTGCGATAAACTATTGATTTGTTTCTCACAGAATTGATGAATGGAAAGACCCATCAGATGAAGCACTTGATGGTGGCCGAGGAATGTAAGATGTTTCCTTTTCATCTTTTTTATTTGGTTTCTGAATGAACAATTCAAAGTAGCTTAGAGAAAAATGGCTGCCATATACTTTTAAGCATTATATGGTCTATAGATTGGTCTGCATAAGTGCAAAGACAATTTGAATCCTACTTCTCTGCCATGCTCTTTGCAGCACTACCTGAGCAACATAAACTCTATTGATTACTTAGTAATTATTTTTCTTTCTTTGATATGTCGAAAGGTTTTGTGTATTCCCACTTGCCAAAGCTTTGGTGCAGAAGGTGTCAGAATCGGTATGATATGAATTTTATTTTTTATCATTGTTAAAAGAATTACTTTGATTTGGGATTAGCACTTACATATTATTAGTATTATTATTATCGTCGTCATCGTCGTCGTCATCATCATCATAGCTGCTTGTTAGTTGTTGCATACTGTGTTCTTAACTGGCCCATTTTAATGTGTAACTCTTATGCTTTGTTTCATTAGTTTCATCTTTGCTTCATAATGAGTTTTATTAGGCAATCTCTTTGGTATTTTTTTTTTCAGAAAAAAAATGATTTGTTAAATGTAAATAAATAATATGCATGTACAACTTAGAGTTAAGTACCTTCAAAGAGAAATAGAGAATGTTTAATTCACCGCACTGCACATTAGACGTGTATATATATATGTGTGTGTTTGAATATATCTATAGGGCTGAATTACTATTAATGTGAATATTGTGTCCAAGGGTTAGGGAGGAACTACATGTCTTGATCGGATGTCTACAAGGTGTCAGTTGAACTGAAGTTTATAGTACGTGAGATTGATAGTCAAGCAATACTTGCTTTATGTTTTCTCAACTTCTTGACCACAATATTACACTATGGTAATTCATTGTAATCTTTAGCATGGGGATATACCTAGAAGTCATTGCCATGATCAAGGACTTAAAAAATGTCCAGAATTCATAAGTTCTTAGAAAATCTGAAATTAAGAGCCACTGCGGCCTAATGCCTTTTGGCCTAGGGTCATTGAAAGTTGTCTACAACTGCAGTATAATGGGCAGATAGGATCATGGATAGTTTCGATCTTTGGATTTTGAGCTGAACTTTTTTTTTTTTTGGGGGTATTTTTCTGTGTGTTGTTCTGTCATTTGTTAAAACTTGGATAACTGTCCAGAAGTTATTATTTGTAGGATCAAATATGCCCTGGAATTTTTATCGTACTAGAAATCTGACTGAGTGAGAATTTGATTTTGATCTTCTATACAAAGTCTTACTCCGAATTTCATCCCTGAACATTTGTCATTTCACTAGCATGGCTCCTTTTAACTGCTTTTATATAATTTCAGTGACCTCTCAGTTTACAATTAAAAGTTATCTTTAAGGTAGCATTTGGTAAAGTCCCAGGACAGAAAATAAAGAAACATTGAGGACAAAAACATGTTTGGAAAAAGGTATAGAGACAAATCCACTAAAATTGTCTCTGTCCTAGAATAATTTTTGGGCCAATTTCCGTAACTTAAAGAAGAGGGATGCAGGAGACATGTCTTTGGGATACAGATTTAAAATATTTTTTCCTTGAAATATCTCTTTAAACATTTCATATTCCATCTTTTTCCTTTCCACTTTATATTTTTTTATCAAATTATAACTTAATCTTCTTTATTTTTTTATCAATCACATTGCCTTGTATACCACTACCAAACACAATTCTGTCCCCCTCTCTAGCATTGTCTCCATCTCTATTGTTTCATGTCTTGTCCTTTCCGTCTTAGGACAAATACCAAACCCACCCTAAAAGTAAGAAGTTCCTCCAATTCATGAAGGTGCTTGGTAAATGTGTTTGAGTAACGTGGAAACTCAGTCAATTGGAAGATGTGGATTAGGCTGTTTGCAACTCAACACGTTTCTGTAGCTTATGATCATTAGTTTGTTAGTTAATTAGTTTTAGGAGTACAAAGGATAAACGTTCGTGTAGTTACAGTTATTTTTTACTAGCTTGGTGTGTGTGGTCATCAAATGAACTGTATCTAGAAGTGTAGGAAAAGATTACGAGAGGAAATATTATGAGTGCCGTTGGTGAAAATGCCTTGCAGTATCCAATTTTTCATGTAAGAATATGTATGGGCTGTGTCAGTCCACCAATTATTATATATCATTACCCCTCAGTACATTGATTAGGAAAATTTTCTCCATTTAACTCATGTCTTCAACAATTTTTATGTAGATCAATCTTGTTGCAACCTCAGCTATAAAAGCTTCTGAAAAGCCACAGCTCCTTTCCCATCAGATGCTGCAGAGTTCGCTAGATGATGGTGTGCGTAATTTTATGTCATCTTTGAAAAACGCAGGGTGTAAAGGTTTCATCCTCAACAAGAATTCACAGCCAGATGCTTCCAAGAGTAGCTCCTCTCTCTCACACACACAAAGCAATGAATGATGGTGTTTTACTAGTATAACTACGCTAAACTGCTTCAGGATTTGCATGGTGTAGAATCTAAAGGTGATTTAGGAGAAAAACATTATATAATGCATAAAATGCCATTTAACGTGATGCGTGTTATTAAATCAAATTTATGACCATTTCTAAAAATAAAATAGGTGACACAATTTTATAGCATTCTTCTTCAGATTATATTTAAAAGATTATCTAAATATATGAAAATTGATTTTTAGAGTGAAAAAAAAATTATCTTCACTAAAATAAAATCTCATCCAAACACAAAATTGAATTTTTATGCTTCATTGGTCAGAGTATCTAAGAGCATGGGTTTGAATCTACCCAAGTTATTTTTTGACTTGACATGATTAATCTTTTCATTGATTAAGTTGAAAAAATAGATCTTTTTATATCTTTAAAACAAGGTAGTGGGATTGATGAGGTGATATCATATGGTGCTTTTTTTATTATGTATATCTATATTTATATTCTACATCTATATACAAAAGAGGGCTATGAGATAGCAGAATTAATCATGTGTCAATTTCGCAATGATTTGGTTTCCTTCCATTTTTTTGAATTTCATTTAATCAATCAATTTTAAGCTTCCATTTATGTTGGTTAATTAAATTTTTCCTCCATGTCAATTGTAACACTCTTCCTGTCATAAAACTATGCTTAAGCCATAATCCTATAATAAGTAGTTGTTACTTGTTATCTTTGCTTATTCTTAGATGTTTGTAAACAATATTTAAATGCAAGCCTGCTGTTATGACAAATACAGAACTTCTTTTTTCATGAGTCGCTAAATTTGAAGATGAATAATATAACAAAAATACATAATTATAAATTTTTTATGACAAATCAACATTATCTATCACTATGTCAAACTCTTATCTTGGGTCGCACAGGAATCCTCTAGTCTAGGTAGGATATTACTCAAAGTTCCCTAAGAATATATTTGTGAGTTTGAGTGTTGGAGGATAAAGGAGGGGAGGGGAGGACTTGTAGCGTAAAATTATATTACAAGTTCTCTTTTCCTCTCCATTCCCCCTCCAAAATCCAAACTCACAAACAGCCCTAAAAGAAAATAAAAATACTAACTAAATCTCTTTCATCAGCTCATCAAAAGGCTTGGCCGTGACTACCAACACTAGCTAAGGATCTTCACAATATAATCACCATCATCGTAATCTATAAAAAAAAAATGATAACAGCAGGAATGAGAATAAAAGATTCTCAATAGGAAAAACTCTAGTCTATTACTCAATGATACTCAACTTAATGCAAAAATAAGGAATATATCTTCGGATGTTTATATAAGGGTCTCTTCAGTTGTGAAATCTCATAATTAATAATTAGAATCTCTTCTTAATAATTCTATTTCTCATATTTTTGCTTTGAGATTTCCTTAAAGTTTCCTCAAATCTTATGAGAAATTCTTTTCTGAGTCTCCTGAATTGCTGTGAGACTCTTCTCTTGAAAATCTCCTGAAACTCTTTTTGAGATTTTCTTTGTTAAGTCTTCTGGATTTTTATGAGACTCTTCTATTGAAAATCTCCTGATACTCTTTTGAGATTTTCTCTATTAATTCTCTTGAATTTCTCATGAGATATTCTATTTGGAAACTTCTTAATTTTTATGAGACATTCTATTTAAAATCTCTTAACTTCTCATGACATTTCTCTATTGAATTTCTCCTTGGTTTTATGAGATCTATTAGAAATTTAGGCTTAATGGTAAAACTCATAGGATTCTTCTGATATACTTCTCCCTGGATCATACTGGCAACTATGTAATGTCGTTGCGATTACATTCAAATATAGTTCACTACATGGAGTACGTATACTACATCTCATTCTAGATAGTCTCGCTATCCTCAATACATCCCTTTTCTCATAAACGATGTAACACCGTCGCGTTCACACCCTAATATAGTTGTAAGGGCATAGCACATCTACTACTACCCGTGAATCCATGAGTTTCCCACTAAGCAATTGATTATTATGTAAAGCTTATTCTCTTGAATTATTTCTTTGTGTGAGGCTTATTTTCTTACGTTCCCTCGCTTCTTAAACTCTTATGAGATATTCTAGTCAATATTTCTTAAATATCCTCTAAAGTCTCATGAAGTTTTATGAGATATTCTCTTTAAAATCTCTTAGCTTCTAATGAAACATTTCATTCAAAACCTTTTGAATTCTTATAAAACTTCTCTTGAATTCTTTTGTAACCATTGTTGTAAGGGAACCTCGAATTTCTTGGTCTCGAACCTTGGATCACTTGGTCTTGGACCTCGGATTACTTGGTCTCGGACCTTAGATTACTTGGTCTCAGACCTTCGATTTCTAGTTTAGGATCTCGGATTTTTAGTCTTGATCCCTAAACCATTCCATAACTTGGGTTGTGATCTCGGGTCTCGGAGCTCACATCCTAAACCACTAACCTCGGAACTCCCTTCCTAAACCACTAACCTTGGAACTCCCTTGGTTCTAATCTCAGATCTCGGAGCTCGCATTCCTGAACCACTGACCTCGAAACTCGCTCCCTAAACCACTATAACCTTAGTTTTGATCTCGGATCTTGGAGCTCACATTTCTAAACTGTGGACCTCGAACTCGAATCTCTTTCCTAACTAAATCATCACCTAAATTTGTATTTCGAACCTCAGCCCTCAAACCTCAGGCCTCTTTCATAACAGATCAATGACATAGACTGTATCTCTGACCTCTGACCTCGGGCCTCTTTCCTAACTGATCCATCATCTAGATTTATCTCGAACCTTAGATCTCGGGCCTCTTTCCTAACTTATCCATCACCTAGATTTTATCTCGGACCTCGGGCCTCTTTCCTAACCGATCCATCACCTAGATTTTATCTCGGACCTTGGACCTCGGGCCTTTTTCCTAACTAATCCATCACCTAGATTTATCTCAGACCTCGGATCTCGCCCTAAAACCTCTCCAGCAGAAACAGATCTCGTTGGCAGAATTCAAGCCTAAGTTTAGTTCTATTCTGGTTCCTATACACATGAGTTCAACACAAATCAAGCAATCATAAAATCCTAAAACTGGGTTTCAGATTTCAGCAACATAAACTCAATAAAATCAAGCACTTATCTTAGCAAAATAACCAAATATCATCAAGTAAAGACTAGAAGAATTTCCTATCGCTCTCCAAGCTCTTTTGCTAGCTTTTCTTCACTTTAAAGCTCCAAATCCATTTTCTAGCCACTATATTTGCTGCTGTCTGGACCGATTTAGGGATGAAAAACAAGGTTGTGGCTTGCATTTGATGTAGAGGGAGTGATCTTGAACTAGTTTATGTGTTTATCTAAGATTATCCCTCAAGATTTGATCGTTTAATGGAGTTTCAAGAAGAAATTGAAGAAGATGAAGGAAGAAGAAAATGAAGACAGTGAAGGAAAGAGAAAGAAACGTAATTTCTGTAATAGAGAGAGGTGTTATTTGTTTTTCATTTTGATTTATATATATGTGGCTTACTTGGGGATGAAGTAAGGAAGCAAATATTTCCGGATCAATTTGCCTTGTATCAGTATTAGAAATGTCTATATTTATTTGATTATCCAATTATAAAAATTATCTAGGATATGATATTTCCCATTATTTATACCGGTTTCAATGTTTTGGTGTACTAATTATTACCATTTCGGTGTATCAATTATTACCATTTTGGTACCCGATCAATATCCAAATAATTTTATTGGGTTAAAAATATTTATTTACCTTATCATTATTTTTTCTATATCCTTATACTAATTATAAGGTCTTATTCTATATCCCCAATTAAAATATTATTATATTAAATTTTTAATAATATAAAATTAATTTTCATTTTTTTAACAGAATCCTTATGTTAATATGATCATATTTGTGGTTGTTGGATTTTTCAAAATCCCTATAGATTGTTCACAATTAATTATTTTATCACAATAATATTAAAAATACGGGTCGTTACATCGACCAATAAGATTATTACTTTTTTATTTCATTTAAGAAGTTTATTTGTTTCAATTTTTTATTTAATAGCATTTTAAGTCTTATATAATTAAATTAATTTAATTTTAATGTACGATGAGTGATTTTCCAACATTGAAAATAAAATATGAATAGTTAATAGTTTAAATTATGATCATTTAGTCTGAATTTAATTTATATAATTTTAATGTAATAATAAATCATTTTTTAATTGTGATAATAAAATATCAATAATGAATATGATTTATTTTATATATATATTGTTAGCATAAAAAGAAATTTAGAAAAAGATCTAACCATGTATTACCATATTTGCAAAAATGTTTAACTCAATCATCCATTATTTTTAAAATCTTATGAATAAAAATATATGTTTTAATGATATTATAAAACTATTTTACACATTTAGTACACAAAAAATAATCTCTAAATTAATAATACTTTTTTAGCTTTATCATAGAATATGAATAATTAATAATTTAATTTATTCTTAACTTATTTTTAAACTTTTGTCTAATCAATCTAGGGATTTTCATTTTTTTAAAAAAATATAATTACATCATTATAATGTTACTTTGATAATTGATTCAGGAATAAGGTGATATGTTGTGATATATATATATATATATATTGGTTAGAAATATTTGGATATTGAAATGTGTGGATTATGTCTATTTAGACCCAAGCTTTCTCACCAACCATAACAGGCCATCAAATTCATCTTATTTAATATATATCATATTGCACTCAAACATTTGTCAAGTTTTATTTCATTAAAAATATTTAACTGAATGTTTTAGTTTTCCTAATTTAAATAATAAAATTATATTTATACATTTTAGTATTATAATAAATAATTATTGAGTTTAATTTTGATGCACTGACAATGTAAAAGAGTTTTACACTGTCATCCAATCTCATCTCTTCTTTTGTTTGATTTTTCAAGTAGTGAAGGTTGAAATAATCCTATTTGCTGATATGTCATTGTATAATTGGATAGATGTGTAAAATTTCTTTACACTGTCAATATATTCCAATTAAATCTATAATTATTTTACTATGATAATAAAATTAACATTATTGGATTACAAGAATAATAATATATGTACTAAATAACTACTATAAATTTACGCTAAATTATAATTAATAAATAATATTTTTATTGTTGTTATATAAAAATTTAAGTTTGTTATGAAAATATGAATATTTGAAATTTTATTTAAATATTTTTTAGATCCCATAATGCTCATTATATATTTATATCTTACGGTTAGGTCAATTATATTAAGTATATGAGTCTTTGATATAAAGGTATTATGAATTTAATAGAATAAAGAAATATGAGATGAAGAGTTTTATAAGGTCTTTTGTGTTATAAGTTTACAATGAAATCATATTTTAACATAAAGATGTTATCAAGACGTATAAAATTAAATAAAAAAATTGCTAATAAACAACAATACCTCAAAATTGTCATGCCAACTATACACAATGGATTTCTAGCGCGCGTGCGCATGCGCACACACACATATATATAACATATCACCTTATTTCTGAATCAATTATCAAAGAAACATTATATTGATATAATTAAAAAAAAATTTAAAAATAAAAATTTCTGGATTAACTAGAAAAAATTAAAGTTTAAAATTCAGTTAAGAATAAATTAAATTATTAATTATTCAAATTTGATGGCTCGTTATGGTCAGTGAGAAAGCTTGGGCCTAATTGGATATAATCCACACATTTCAGTGTCCAAACATTTCTAACAATACATATACACACATCACAACATTTTTGTTATTTAATATACATCACAGCAAATTACCTTATTTCTGAATCAATTATCAAAGTAACATTATCATGATATAATTAAAATTTTTCAAAAACTGAAAATCCTTAGATCGATTAGACAAAAGTTTAAACATAAGTTGAGAATAAATTAAAAATTCACAAATAAGGCGATAGTTATACAGGCAACCGTTGATGCCAACAATTCTTCTACCACCCGACTTCCTGCCTAGATTTCTTCCGAGCATGCTTTATCCTTGGAAAGAAGACCACTAGTTCAGGAGAATAAATGTTTACTTTATTGATCTAATGGTAAAATCCCTTCACTTTATCCTCTAAAGTGAGAATTTCACTTTAGAGGATCCAAATCCTATTTTGATTGCTTTTATGATATTTGGTCTTCTGCACCATTCAGAGGCTTACTCACCTTGTTTTGATGTTCTACCACAATTTTCTTATGTTACTGTCCATGTGTTGATGAAAGAATCGGAGATGAAACCTGGTTTAACTCTTTTTTGGTGTTTTATTATCTTTTTGTTATTTTTAGCCCTTCTTATATTGCTTCTTTGTATATTGCTTCTTTATCTCCTAAACTATGTTATTCTTTGTGTACTTCCTCTCACCTCCATTTGGTTGGTTGGTTTGAGCATTTATTCTCACAATATATACATACATTAAGCATACACATTAGAAGATACTGTTTTGCCTATATTATAGTTATTATCAATTTAAAATTTAAATGATAAATTATATTTACATATATTTCTAATCTTATAATACATTTTAAATTCAATTTGTATGCAGGGGACCCAAAACATGAAGATTACACAAATTTATTCAGGTGCTACTAAATTTAAATTAAATTTGTCAATTAAGTAACTAATATTTGTATATATTGTTGAATTTGGTAACTATTATGAATTTTTTTAAAATGATAAAAAAATAAAAATTATTTTTTATTAATTTTTTAAAACAGAAATATATAAAAATTAAATTTAAAATATATGATATGAAAAATAAATATATGATTTTTTACTTTAATTATTAAATGCTTATCTCTATTGATTTCCAATAATAATTACCATATTAACAATAAAATTATATTTTAAATGTCTACCTTTTAATATTTCTATATTATCATATTTTTTTTTTGTACAGGGATAATCCAAATTTTATTCAAGAACTAATTTATTTCTCATGCGATGAACAAAATAATTATAGCAAAATACCCATACAAATTAGTAAATTCATTTACCTACTTTTAAACAAATTATAATTCATAAATATTCATGCAATTAAATAAATTATTATATTTCTTTAAATAAATATATTAATTTGTACAATATACAATGTAAAATAAATAATTAGAAAAAATGGAGTGCAACATTAAATAAATAACTAGAAAGAAAACCATAACTAATAATCAATATTATGGGGGTAATAAGTTGTAATATCATGACATCACATATTCATATTCTACAAAATAGTAACATATTTAAATATTATTTAATCATACATCTTACATCATTTTAATACATATATGATGCAGATAATAACTTGATGACATTGTGAGAAGAGAATAAGGCAAAGAAATAGAGAGCTCTAAACAATATGAAAGATAATAACTTCATTTTCAGTTTTTTAATTTTCAAGATTTTGTGAATAAAATACTGAAAACTGAAAATAAAAACTCAAAACTGAAATTTATAGTTTTGAGAATTTTTAGTGTTTCTGTCAAAAAATTTAGAAAATTGAAAATTGAAAACTCAAACCAGACTCTTAATATTTTGTAAATGAGGATAAACAATAAATATGCTACAATATTATACACTGAAATAAAGATGCATTAATTGAGAAGATTTAATGAATTGAATACTAATAATCATTTTAATTTAACTGTTATAATCAAAGTCAGTTAAAATGAATTAATTGTAAATTACTAAAAAGATTGAATTACTACCTGAAAATTAGCAATGATTCACTATCATTATATTTACCAACAATACAAATCTTAAATTGACCTTTTCCGATAATTATACATTGATTTATGTCATTTATTGTATCAAATGTTGATTTGATGGTTGATTTATAAAAAAAACACTGCTGGAGAAGTAGAATTTTTGGGTGCTGATTTATACTAATTGAAGATGTTCCGTTTGTGATGGAATTAATCTTGATTTATATTTATTATTACCAATTATTTAATCTGAATTTGAAATTCCAAATTTATAAATGTTTGAACTGTTTTTAAAAAATATTATATTATCTAGAAAATGACTTATTTGAAAATTATAAATTTTGATTGGTAACAAAATGTAATTAATTATACTTGTTACAATTATTACAATTGAAATATTATATAAATAAACAACTGGAAAAAAAATAATTTTATTTTTCCAAATCCTATTTAGAGATCAAATCAAACATAGCTAAAAAATTAAAAATCAAATCAAATATTCTTTCAAAATTGCAAATTAAACTTCAATTAAATGATATATGGCATTTTGAAATTATACTTAATACAATTATTATAAAGTATACATTCTCCAAACAAACAACCCAAAAAATTAGTTTAATTTTTCTAGGTCATATATCAAATATTATTATTTAAAACAAATCTCTAATTTTAAAATAAACTAGTATATCAAATTTAACTGAAAATTAGAAATCATGATTCATAAAAAAAATTGAAATCAAGTGTAATTAATCGACTATAGTTATTATCACTAGTGAATTAATCTCAATTTCAAATTAAAAATTTGAAAGATTATTTTTAAAAACTATATCACATCATCATATATATAAAATTTTATTTAATAAAAAATTATGAATATTAATTATATTTATTACAGTTACTATAAAAGACACATGCTTTAGACAAATAATCTAAAAAAAATTGGTTTAATGTCTTTCAAACTCCAAATCAAATATTATTGTTTAAAACAAATATCTAATAGAATTGAAGAGGCAATTACTATATGTGATTTAATTAAAAATCAGGGATCATGCATGTGTGTGTGTGTATTTCTAATAAAATGTTTGTGCACATATGTTTGTTGTGGGTGAGAGTAAACAAGTGTGTGTGAGTTTATGATTGTGATTGTGTACGTATTTGATAGGAATGTTTTTTTGCTTGTATGCAATTTAGGTGTTTGGTTGTGTGTATTGGATGGATGCCCAAACAGGTATGCAAGTGAATTGTGCTACTCTTGCGGACTTTATTATGTTCGGATGTTTGCTTTCATGTAAGATTGGCTATGTGGTGTAATGCATAATTGGTGGCTTCAACTTTCTCAACCGATGAAGTAATGTACTTATTAAGTGTATTACAAGTTATTCATCTATTTGGTAGTTGATTTTGATGGGCAGAGTATTGGTGTTTACAAATTATTAAATAAAGAGGCAACGATGCTAGAATTTGACAAAAACTATTTTAATACACTCAAGATAAGGAGTTGGAAGTTGGTGATTTGGTTAATTATTAGGAAATGGTCTTGATTGCATGTAATAAGCATGAATATCATACGGGCAGTTTCCAAGTTTTGTTGTTGTTATTGCACAGGCCATGGAGTAAACATTAAGTACTTAAATTTAAGGTTTAATTAATCCGTTAGTCCTTATATAGTTTCACTAAATTTTTAATTGGGTCTTTCCATTTTAAAAGTTTTCAATTGGGTCCCTATACTATTAATAAATTTTTAATTAGGTCTCTGACCCCATCACTCATTACAAAAACATGAGCGTTAATAAAACATTATTAGAATATTCTTTTACTATAAATTTATATTAAAAAAGAAAGAAAATTTCACCTCATACTTCCCCTTCCTCTTCCCCCTATGACCACACCACGACACACAAAAAAGGAGGTAGAAACCAAAGGGATGAGCCAGTAGTGCACTAGGGGGAAGAGGTGATGTGAGTCCCCGACTGCGGTGAGCTACGGCAGTTCACAAAGTGACAACGAGTAGATTAAAAACCAATCTTCCTAACTTTATAAACACACACCAAACCTTAGGAAATAACAATGACCAAAATCAAGTGCATCAAACGATGGTGACTAAAACATTTTTGCTATTTTTGTTTTAGTTCTGCTGATGCTGCTACTTCTTTTGTGTGAGGATTTTTTGGGTTCAAGTTTTTGGCCCCTTATTTTTTTTTTTTTGTTTGATTGGTTTTGTGGAAGTGGTGTGTCAAGGTGGGGCCGGCAATGGATGGGTTTTGTGTCATATTGGGCTTTTTTAATTTTCTTGGTTGTGAGTTGTTGACATGGTGGTGGTCTTAGAGCTTAGGAAGCTTGCTATGTTGAGGGAGTAGTTCTGAGGAGGAAGGGGGAGGGTAAAGGGAGTCAATTTTTCCCTCTTTTGTTTTAACATAAAATCGTAGTAAAAGAATATTTTGGGAATATTCTTTCAACTCTCATGTTTTTGTAACAGGCGATGAGATCAGGGACCCAATTAAAAATTTATTTTTAGTATAGGGACCCAATTAAAAACTTTTAAAATATAAGGACTAATTGAAAATTCAATGAAACTATAAGGACGGACGGATTAATTAAACCTAAATTTAATTCCTAAGCCTTTTGCTATTGTTGATGTGGTAGGGCAGGTTGATAGTTGCCTTGGCTATCTTTCATTTGGCCTTGGCTATCTCTGATTTATCCTGTCATAGATGTTTCTTGATTACTTAGCAGGATAAGGGGGAAAAAAGAAATGAAGTGGTCATGTTGTATACGTTCTAAGCACTTATGATACAATAGTTGGTGTTTGTTGTTGCGGTCAATTGAAATGAACATGGATATGAAACTGGTTGAATTTGATGTAGAAAAGACTACTATGTTGGTTTGAATTTTAGTTTAGATGAGAGGATTATGGTCTATCATGAGGAAAATAAGAGTTTATGTAGGAATTAGCTATCTAAATGTGGAACATTTTTTAAAGGGTGGTCTTTATCCTTTGGTTGTTTCATTTTGTCCATGTATGCTTGCTCTACAGGATATAATGTTGTCATACTTTAGGATGTGAATGCTTTATAAATTAGGTTGGACTGAGCATATCATCTGTCATTGGATTGTGAGTTATTTTTCTATTGATTTTTAAGGTCTTTTTGTTTTGAAAATTTTATTTTGTTCTCATCTTTATGGCTTCTAATTTTTGTTTTAATATTCTACGCAACATATCTTGAGATCTTTAAGCTGACCTTAGTGTCAATGTTTATCATTATTTGTTCTAATGTCATTAAAAATGCAATACTCACGCACTTGAGTTACTGTAATGACAGGATCCTTGGTTTTCATGGTTACATAAAAATATTGTTAGGCCATTGCATTAAGCTGTCTATATATCTGCAATGAACTATTAAAGGTAATCATTCCTTTCTCTCCATAAGCTACGGCCCACTTAAATTGATAGTAGGTTGATCTGGGTTATAGGTTAATAGTGTTGCATTTGTCACATCATAATATATTGTCATAGACAGCATGGATAAATTTGACATTATATGAATGCATGTTACCCAAGTTCTCTTAATTATTAGTATGATTGATTTTCATTAAGTTAGACTTTGGGTAAGTTACTAAAATTTCCCGCATATAGTCACATTAGCACCTATGCACATTTCATGTTCAAAAGCACTTGAAGGAGATGTACCAAAAGAATTTCAAGTTCACATCCATTATCATGTTTCTTTAGAAGTAATCTTCCTAAGAGGTGATATTGGAGTATTGAGTTGAAACAAAAAAGGCATGTAGCCAAGGTTCATAATGTTAGAGTAGATAGAAGAACCCATTGCTATGTTGTTTTCTCCAAATCTGTCAGTTCGAAGATTTGCTTTTGCTCCACCTGTTGCTTTATGGCACTGCACATGCCTGTGGCTGGAAATTCTGCTTTTGTTCGATTGATTTTGGTAGTTCAATTTGTTGATATATATGGTACTTGGTCTTTTAGTTTTTTGTGTTACCTGTGGTTATCGCATAGCTTTGTCTATTTGTCTAAATGTTATAATATGGTAGATTTGGTTTTGTACAACGCACTATCTATGTGTTTAAGTGCTATCATATGGCATGTTTTATATGTTCTTAGTGACTTGGTGTATTTTGGTATTGGCTCCTTTCAAATTTGAGAGTATAAGATTTTTATGCAAATCAAAAGAAGAAAATAATATTGTGTTTAATTATAGTTATTTTGTTTAAGCTAATATTACAACACTGCAAATCTCAACATGCGCACACTTCTGCCTCTAATATCAGCAATTGTAAACCAGAAAAATGAATTAAAGTTGCGATTGCCAATTGGTTTAAGTTCTAAACTAGCATATCAGTTTGGTTAGAGTTCTCTATCGAAAATGAAGTTGTTAGTTATGATTAACTGTTGAATTAAGATCTAAACCAGTATGATCGTTTGTGTTGGTTCTGATTGTGATATGCATTGAGATGTGTATGTTCATAGATTCATTTAGTTTCTGGTTCATTTCAATGAGAATAGAAATTGCTTAGATGAGTTATTGCACATATTAAGGAGAGAGTTTATGTTACCATTCAGTATATTCCAAAGGTTTTGCTTTGCCTAATTGTTTATAAACTATTATCATTATTGATATTGCTCTACTCGTCCATTATTATGCATGAAATGTAGTTATTATACCCATGTATCACACAGGCCACTACTCTAGTAACATATTATATTCCCTAAGAAATGATTTATTCGAAAACTTATGAACCATGATTATTAATCAAACACAATTAATTAATTACAATTTTATCAAAAAGCTTGAAGTTTGGATGTGGAGAAAGGTTTGAACCAGAACCATCACCTAATGCCAGCATCCAATGAATCAAATGTGCTAAGTGCGTGATATGTGCCAATGAAATTAGATTGTTAATAACAGTTGTGAAAGCACACGCATATAACACAAGCTAAACTTTTTCCTGTCACAGCTTTTATCCATCTTATTGCAGGATAAATACGATACCTATAACGGTTTATTAATCAAACATGACAACACACGCCCCTTTTCTTTTTTATTGGTCATGCATGCCTCTAAACATTTATTAATGAGATAGGGCTACCAACAACGTACTTTCCATTAGACCACTCTAAACGCCCAAACCCGAAACGTATTTCCTTTGACTCCGAACCCGATGCAAATGTCACCGTATATGGCTTCTTCTCCTTTTCCTTGAAACTCAAAACATCCGGCTCAACTGAGATCTCGACCGATGGAGTATCAGACGTAACAGACACCTTGTAAGTCCCTGCAGGCCCCACATTGGTAAGAGTCCGCGTGTGTCTCACCACACGCGCAGAGGTAAAGTCCGCCGAAAACGAAGGGTAGTTAAGGTCCGTCACGCTATAATGTTTGCTTTCTTCGCACTCAACCGCTCTCCTCGTAACGGCCTTGATCCGATCAGCTGTGTAGTTCAAGGCGCACAAGAAGCCAAGATAATCATCCACCGTTATATCATAAACTAGTCCAGGATCCAGCGCAGCAACGGGGTTCACGTGTCCTGCTCCGTGACCAAACGGCGTCGACGGTTTCTTAGTTGCATTGTCCAGAAATTTCTGACCATTCTTGTAGTTCGAATAAGCGGTAGTCATCATTGCGGAGCGAATCATGGCTGCGCTCCAGTCGGGGCGAGCCGACTTGATCAAAGCGGCGATCCCACTCACGTGAGGGCATGACATGGACGTCCCAGACATAATGTTGAAGTCCACGCGCCTTTTGTCTTCATCTAAAAAGGTTGGGCTCCCAGCTTTCGACCATGCTGCCAAGACGTTTACACCTGGCGCGATGAGGTCGGGCTTCAGTATCTCCGTCGTGACGACGCTGGGGCCTCGCGAGCTGTAGGAAGAAAGAATCGGTGCTGGCTGAACCCCAACCCTTGTTCCCTCCGTTCCAATTGTGGCCTTCGGATTCGTATCAGACATCAAGTAATTCTTGATTTCATTGCCTTCTTTAAAACCAACACTTGCTTCAGGCAAAAAATTCAACGCAACAATCTTCGTCTGCGGGTATACTCCCATGTCTTTCCAACTGACTGTCACCATGCCTACACCTCCGGCGGATTTTACCTCGTACCCTTTCCAGGGCCCGGCTTCATCACACAGCACGATCTTTCCCTTAACTTTTTCTGGCACCAAGCTACCTTTCGAGCATTCACCTGCATCCTTTATGCCCCCCTTGCTCGCATTACCAGCATATACGATTGGGACGGGAGTATCGGGCAAAGGATCGCCTTCGTAAAGGGACACCCCTTCGTATTTCTTACCGTTCCCAAGGATAACATATGCCGGGAAGTATCGATCAAGTGAGCTAGCTCCCACTGTGGTAATCCAAGGTGCTATGTTGGAGACGCTACCCACAAAGGGGCCATTGTTTCCCGCAGAGCAAGACACCAGGATGCCTTTCTCCATTGCTGCAAAGCCTCCAATCGCCTGGTCATCACTGTCGTATTCTAGAAGAACGCCATTGATAGACAAGGAGAGGATATCGACGTTGTCGGAGATGGCTGCGTCCATTGCGGCTAATATGTCGGAAACGGCACAGCCTTCATTCCAGCAAACCTTGTAGGCAGCGATTCTGGCGTGGGGTGCCATTCCACGAGCCGTTCCCGAAGCATAGCCGAAAAGATTAGCGCCTTGGACGAAGGAGCCTGCGGCTGTGCTCGCAGTATGGGTGCCATGGCCGTCATAGTCGCGTGGTGATTTAATATCCTTGTTTTCATCTAGTAGGCCCATCATGGACTCAATGCCTGCTATATAGAACTTGGCTCCAATAATTTTCTTGTTGCAGTTTGAGGCATTGAAATTGGGAGCTGTTACACACTGGCCTTTCCAGCTGCTGGGAATGGGTCCCAGTCCAGCATCATCAAAGCTCTTGCTTTCAGGCCAAATGCCGGTGTCGAGGAATCCGATAATTACGTCGGATCCTGTAGTGTTTGACTTGACGGGGTTGAGGTCTGGGATTTTGTCCAGCCCAAGGAACTGTGGGGTTCGAGTTGTTTGTATATGGTGTATTCGGTCTGGCGACACTGCTAGAATCCCTGTTTGGCTTTTCAGTAATTGAGCCTCTTCTGATGTCAATCTTGCAGAGAATCCATGAATGTTGTCATAGACGTAGACCATTTTTGCTGAATCGGACACCGAAGCTAGAACTGATTCGTACCAGATGGAATGGTGCTCAAAGCTAGCTGGCATTTTGGATTTGTCCACATGTACTATGTAAGTGCTCTTGTAGTTCTTTGTCTTCTCCATTGATGCCACGGATACACCGTATAAGCCAAGAATCAAAGCAAAAAGAGTTGCATCGAGAGCTTTCTTAGATAGCTGCATGCTTGCAAGCTGCTTTTCTTTGCCCACCGTTGTTTGTAGGTAGTGTCAGTAGTGTGATGGAAATCTAAGCTTTATAGGGCTCCTTTTTAAAGTAAATTTTATTAGAGATGCCATTGAAAAGAGTTGAGAACCGACGAAAAAGATTAGACAATGATGCGGGTAGCTCAGCTGGTCAAGTTTTTCACTCCTCCACGCTAGAATTTGGGTTCGATTTCAGGCAATGCATTGGTAGGCGATCAATAATTTCACCGTATACCTTTATTGAGGTTGATGGTTTGCCGTAACCTTACATGAGGGCGAGTTTTCCTCTAATCTAAACTTTTGTTTATAACAAAAAAACAAAGAAAAAAAGATTAGACACTGATTATCTAGTCAACTCATCAGGCTTGGCATTAAAAGAAAATTATTTTCTCTTTTCTTAATCAACTTAAACAGTAACTTTATTTAACTCATTAATTATCAAGTTGACTATTTGCCCACATTTCTAATAATATCTTTCATCTTTAATTGTAGATAAAATAAAACAGAAAATTATCCACAATTTTAACTTGATTAAACAAAATGAGGTTATAATTCTGGTAAGAAAATGTTATTTATACTTATTGTGTGTAGGATATCGCGTTGACTTATTTTATCTACCATTAAATGAGGTATGGACTCTGCTTGAAGAAGGTTTACGTATCTTCCAATGAGTTGGTATGATATTTTATAAATAATAAATACAAATAACACAAACCTTTTGCTAATTCTATATAAGTAGAAGAAAAAGTCAAAGTAATAAGGGTATTTTAGACAATATACATAATTTAACTTTATTCCTTGCTTGATGAATTTGAATTATTTATTTTCTGCTATTATTACTGCTTTTAATTGTTTTGGTTGACTTTTATGAAACTTTTGACTTACTCCCTAGCCTATCCACTTATAAAGATTTTTACGGATTTTGACATATAAATTAAGGTTTTGCTAAGCAGTATCTTTAGGGTACTCGTTAAGAGTTTTAAAATAGTATATTTTCATAAAAAAATGTGTGTTTTTTTTCAAGTTTCGAGGTGTAGACTTCACCATCAAGTTTTTATATTTACTTTGATTGAAAATCTTAACCATCAAGGTTAAGATAAACCCTATAAATTAAGAAATCACTAAAATGCATAGATACATATGAAAAAGTTTACGTTGACAAAATTGTTCTCTTAAAAAGATTATACAATAATTATTACTATGTCTAAGGGGATGCTACTATGAGAGAATGTGTGCAATGCCAAAAATGAAAAAAAGAATAATTAATGCATGTCTAAGGATATTACTGAGAAGGGTAATGATTAAATATAAAATATTTAAAACAAATTATTAGAATATTTAATTTGTGTACTGAAAACACGTCTCCAATATCCCTTCAAGGAGGGACATAAATTGGCTCAAAAGTTTTCTTAAATTCTAATTTGGATAAATTGATACCTCTAGAAAAATTGGATAAATTGGTCCTTTATCAAAAATAAATAAATAAATAAGTCTCTGTCAATTAAAAATATTAGACAAATTAGTATCTGTGTACAAAAATCAATTTGGTCTCTTTTATGATTCTTGAAGGACTAATTTATCATTTTAAAAAAAAAATGATCAATTTGTCTAATTTTTTAAATTGATAGGCACTTTTTAGCATTTTTGTTTTTTAAGATGCGCCAATTTATCTAATGCAAACTTTATGAAGCACCGATTTGGGAGTTTTGTTTTAAAAAAAAAAAAAAAAAACTTGGACTAATTGAAATCGAACACACTGGTTAAGAATTGCAACACGAATTGATACAGGGCATAAAGTTGGGTCATAATAGAGGATGGCTGTAATAAATGGCATAGAGATGAGTTAATTGAAATGGAAGAATCTGGGTGAACACTGGTTACACGAGTTGATACAGAGCATTAAGAGTATACTATTGAAGTAAAAGAAAGTGCGCGCTTACTTTTGAGTCATAAAAGAGGGTGGCTGTATCGGATGATGAATGGCATAAAGATGAGTTAATTGATAAAATTGAATAATTTTTAACGCTATTCTTGTGAGAATAGCAACGTTACTTGACATCCAAATTAAGTATGTATCCATATGGACATTCATCAAATTTAAAGATGAAGAAAATAGATGAGTAAGAATTAATCAATTGGGATCACAAACCATTCCAATATTGATAAAATAATAGTCAAATGGAACGCTCATTTTTTAAATGTCAAAAAAAAAAAATGTTGTGAGAATGCTACACCAAACATTCCCTAAAGGCATGCTTGAAACGTCTTATGTCATAAGGTTTCACAATATAAGACTTAATTAGATAAATCTTAATAGTATAAAGCCCTATAAACTTTTAGAATTTATTTAATCAATTTTGTTAAGATTTCTAATAAAAATAAATCTATAAACTTAGTGATGAACCCTACATCTTAAAACTTAAAAAATCACATATTCTTAATAAAATATTTACCATTTTAAGACCTTTAACAATAGCCTAAGGCACAGGTTAACGAAACTCCTATATATAAATATTAAATACAAATAATATAACATTTTTATTAATTATTTAAAATATATAATAATACAATTTGTTTGTAGATGAATCTATCTATAAATAAATATTAAATAAAAATAACTATTTATTTTAACATTTTATAAGTATTTATTCATTCAATAGATTATAAAAATATAAAGTTTTCTAGTACAAATAAAAATGTAGAAGTACCTATAGAGTATAAGTACCCTTTTGTTTTCAAGGTTTGTTATTGAATTTTTTATTTTCTAGATTTTAATAAATTGTGTTAGTGAAACACATGAAACATTCTTAGATAGAAATAACCAAAAGGTATGAGTACTTTATAATTTTATAAAGATCTTGGAAAAATCCTCTTTAACTAAATAGTTTTCTAGTATTTTTTATCATTATTATTTAATTTTTAAGTTAATAATAAATAGTAAATTAAAATACTTTATTACTAATGGTTACTCTTTATATAACACAAATTATTTATTATTTACTATATTTTACTATTATATAATTTATAATTTATTTTTATGTTACATATTATTTATTTAAACATTTACTCATTAAATATTTTTATTTTATTTATTATTATTTAATAAAATAAGAAAAATAAGCCTTATACATTAAAAACCAATTAGGCCTTATCATATCTTCTTAGACTCGATTAAGTTATCCATTATTTTAACGTACAAAAGAGGTTTCATGTATAAGCTTACACCAGACACAATACATTGTTCATAGTAAATCATGGATAAAATCATCAAGTATTATAATAGTTTATTCTATTATACCTCATGCAAATTGACCTTATAGAATAAAACAAGTACAACTTTTAATAATCCCAATATCAT
This sequence comes from Dalbergia cultrata, assembly GCA_031216105.1. Taxonomy (NCBI): domain Eukaryota; kingdom Viridiplantae; phylum Streptophyta; class Magnoliopsida; order Fabales; family Fabaceae; genus Dalbergia; species Dalbergia cultrata. The sequence goes on from CM062353.1 coordinate 48,869,856, forward strand.
ATAGCGTAGCATTCTAATTGGTTGCACAATGTTGCTAACCAGAGTTTTGAAAATGGATTTAATGATAATAAACAAGACTTTAATATATGAGTTTGTATGCCTATTGTAACATCCTCAAATTTATAACTAAGATAAATATTAATTAACGATAGCAAAACCAAGAGAATCTGGACAAATGTTATGAAACACAACAAATAGACTACTTAAGTATGTCTAGAGAAAAATGCAAAGAATTACGAAAATGTCATCACTTAGTGGAAATTATGAAAATGCCCTTGCTATGTAAAAGAAATTACCAAACTACCCTTGCCTTATTAAATGACAAAGATACCCTTACTCTATGAATGGAATTACAAGAATACCACTATCATTGTCTAATTACAAAAATATCCTTGTCTTAGTTAAAGAAATTACTACAATGCCATTTGCACAAATCCCTAGACTTGTCTTTAGACAATAATGAATCTAAGCCATTGGATTAAGATGATAACACAATAATTTAACCACATACATCATACACATTTCTGAATCACATACATGTACTAAAGGTTAGAAAATCTCCACTAACATCTTTACACAAAACATGGAGCATTTTCATCCAACATGTTTGCATAAAATATGGAAACATGTTTGCACAAAACATGGAGCATTTTCATCCAACATGTTTGCATAAAACATGGAAACATGTTTGCACAAAACAAGGGGCATTTTTATCCCAAAATTTAGCCAACATGTTTCCATAAATCATGCTCCAAGTGCTTTCCTTCTTTTGTTTTTTCTCTAATCTTTCCACTATAAATACTCCTCAAACTTTCTTCAATTCAGAAACTCCCTAAGTGTTCTTTCTTTCTTATTCTATCATTCTTCTTAGACTTCTCTTGATCCTCTAAACTTCATCCAAACACTTAAATCCTAAGTCCAAACTTTCACTAGCCCTCACAAGAGTTACAATCTTTAACTCTAGTGAGAAATATTTTCTTAAGCACTCAAGTTCTAGAGCTAAGATTCAAGGAGAGTCATCCACTCCAAAGACTCTTATTCAAAGCTTAAGAAAGAAGAGAAGGACCCTTTTTAGACCCTACACAAGAGGTAGGAGTTTCTTCTTTATTTGCTCAAGTATTGTTGGTTTCTAACTTTGCTCATGGATAGAATGCCTCAAACTTGAGTTATTGTCAAAAGTTTTGAATAATTATATTTTTAGAAAACACAACCTGTTCTATTCTGCTATGAGTACTTTTATGATGTTATCAAACTCAAATATAACTTAAAAGATTGTATGTGAAACTTGAGTTAATAAAGATAACTTAAGACATGAACATGGCAGGTGCTGGAATTTCTAGTTATTTCTGGCAATGGTTACTTCGAAAATTAGTGTTCATAAAATATGAAAAATCTTGAAATGAAAATATTTTTATTATAAACTAGACTTACTGTAGAACACTCTCCAAAAAGAATCACCTAAAACGGAGTTTCCTAGCCCAAGATATAAATTTTTAAAGTAGAGCCTAAGACTGAAACTCTTAATCTGACCTTGTAGTAGTAAAATAGGTGTAACTCACTCTAGAAAAATGCAAATGGACTGATTTCAACTTTGTGGAAAAGCTAACACATCTACAAACACACTTATGTATGCTATGCATAAAGTTTTATACCACAAAAATACAGAATGAGAGATATATGTTCGGGACAGTGTGCTGAGAAAGTCTTGAAGGTAGCGTGATACTGTGATAGTGCAATTTGGAAAGGTTCTGGCTAAGGAAAGACTTGGCATTTAAGTGTGTCCATTGTGACCCACCTCTCTTTCCTGGGAATCCTACTATGCATAATTTACAGTTGATTTACACTAATCTAAGATGTTAGTGCTACAAATTTTATTCTAAAAGATGTCAGAACTCTAAATAAAAGATTCAAGTCTTGTAAAGAGATAATTTTAAGGATTTAAGTAGAATAATAATCTTCAGGAGATATATATAAAAGTCATAATAAAAATATTTAAAGAACCTCTAAAAATATCTTAAAGGGTATTAATGTATTAATGGAAACACTAAGAGTACAAAGAAGACTAAGAGAAAAAGATAATACCAAGATATCCATAACCTATTAGAAACACTAGAGACCTAACTTGATAACTTAGGTTGCTTAATATGAATTATCTATGAGAATGTTTACTATGAGATTTACATGATATTGTCTATGTTACATGAAGTGATATATAGAAATGTGAATGTATTAATGAGATATGAAATGATAATGATAAAATGATTGATTGTGCCATGATTTATTAATGTGCATACATTCATGTTTTAAATGAAATAATAAATAGACCAACTTACTGCTTAATCCTCTTTGAGGATTAAGGTATTGATGATTTCACTAAGTGAGAATAAAAGTAAAACCTGAAAAGGTAGCAATGATAGTCTGGAAAAGTGGACTTGAGCTAAACTCACGGCTTAACCCCCTAAACCGTTGAGATCATGGCAACGGAAAGAAAACCAAAAGGTTGTGGCGACGGCCACGGTATGAGCTCATTACCCTTTTAGGGTGGTCTAAGGCATTGATGCATTCATCCCGTGAGTAATTAAGAAATATGTTGATGAAATAAATGAAAGATGATGATCACTAAACAAATGAATGTTGAGGATGAGTAATCATGAAATGCATGCAGCTCCTAAATGATTATTGCTTATTAATGGTTTTACATGATATGCTTATATGTATGCTTGATGAAATACTGAATGGATATTTCTGCTAATGTTCAAGATTAGTTTAAAAGTAACTGCACTTCGGCTAATCACGTTTGTGAAAGTTTGATAATTGAATCCTTACCTGTTCACCTTTTTATAATAAACCCGAAGTGACTGGGACGACAACGATGACACTTTTAGTACAAGTAGGAACTCCTATTGAGAAATCATGTATTTCTCACTCCCATGTTTATTTTCCGTTGTTGTTACTGTGAGACAGACGTGTCCACCTAAAGCAACGAAGTATAGCCGAGGAAGGAGGTAGCGCGTGAAGATTTCAAACCTTTCAAGTAGGAGCATTCCGAGCTTTAGTTACATTATAGTTTGTGAGAAACAATTAGTAATAGTAGAACTTATATTGTTATTTGTAATAACTTATCAGTATGATATATGCCCTGTTGTGACTTATGTATTAAGTGATTATATTCCAGTTTATGTGATAATAGTTCTACACTTAGTCTCTTATTCCGCTTATTTAATTAAGTGCACAATGTAACTTGATTATTATCTATAAAAGTGCTATGTATTTCACTTATCGTTACAGGCTTAAGTTTTCAAAAATTTAATTTATTTAAAGAAAAAAAAAACTTCCACTATTTTTCTAAGTTAATTTCAAAAGAAAATAAATGCAAGGCATAAGTGACAACTAATAGAATCCAAATGTGAACTTAAGCACAATGGGATTCTATTAGGGTGTTACACCTATGAGGATTTGATGAGAAAATGGTAGAAGGGGAACACTCTCCCTTGTGACTTGGGCTAAAAACAAGAGATGCCAACCTTTGAGAGATGATGATGGATGAGTAGGAGCCTCTCTTCTTTCCCCTGCACAAGAACACCTAACAATTCGTTCTTTCTATTTTGGGTTTCAGAACAGGGGTGCCTCTGTTTTTTCAGTATGTATAGTGTAATGACCAATAATGGAGGACGTAGTGGTGGTTTTGTGAATGTTTCATAAGGTTGCAGAGAGCTATGGTGATGGGAGTTAGTTTTGGGGGTTGTTAAAATGGCATGGGTTGTGCTCCTCTTTGATGTGGGTGCTTGTGTATGTGTCTATAGCTCCATCCCGTGTCTTTTTGGACCAAGAAAAGTTAGATCTCTACTTTCCTACTGTAGGTGACAAGACATTGTTGTGAATAGTGATAAGATTTTGTGGTCTCAATGTGATTTTATTGAAGAGACATAAAGTGGACTATAAAGTGACAACTTTAAACTGTGATGTGGGTTATGAAGAACTCTAGTTGGGCTATAGCTGGTATGGACCTATTTTTGGGTTATTGTGGGACAAAAAAGTGTGTGAGATCTACTTTGTTCCCAAAAATAGGGACCCCTTTGGTGTGGTTTCTTTTCTTCTAAGATAGCATGGCGTCCTTCACGTGGGGGGAAGAAAGGCTCTTTCACCATCTCTTTGGGCCGCCCCTTACGGGCCTAAATTCATGGGTAGGGGTAACAAAACCCCAAAGCCTACCAAGCCACATGTAAAGTTAGTTTCCTAGATCCTAATATCAACCCTTCAAGACTACACTATAATGGACTTCATCCCCTATATCCACTTACTTGAAAAGCTCATATTACGATCTATTTTATTTGCCACTATCATCACGATTAATTTCCTTTAATCATGTTTTAAACTAATACATAAAAAAGGATCAGGAACACCGATACACTCATTATTGTCAAATCTCCGTGCAAGTAATGCACCTTCATGCTCCCCTAATAGTTTTGCAGCCTTAAAGGCTTAAACTCTTCCTACGAATATGCCAAAGTATGCATACTCTACCAAGTACACATTAATGCTCAATTGCAACACGTAATATCGGGCAGCCGAAACTAAGAATCATCAGGCTCCTGATTCATATATATTATTTGTTCATATATATTATGTGAATAAGGAATAGGATTCAAGAAACTAAAAGCTCTTAGTCTAGCTATGTTGGAGGCTACTCACCAAGGATCACTCTTTGTTTTACAAAGTTCTCAAAATCAAGTATTTCAGGTATGGATCATTCATGCAAGGAGGTACAGGAATCAACCCATCCTGGGCGTGGTAGAGTCTGCTAGAAGGAAGAAGAGTAATTGAAAAAGGACTTATATGGCAGGTCGGCACAGGAGACAAAATCAATATCCACACAGATCCGTCGGTTTTCAATTCATATCCTTTCCAACTTGCCCCAGATTCATGTCACGACCCTAATCTACAATTGGTTAAACAACTCCTGCATGAAGATGGCACATGGAAGGAAGATCTGATTCACAGCAAATTTGAAGCCGACAAAGCAAAAGCAATTTTGCAAATTAAAGCAGAGCAACAAGAAGACCAGCTAATCTGGAAACATGAGAAAAAAGACACTTAACACAGTGTAATCCGGGTGTAAAATTGCCTTCCACTTTTTCCACCCCTTAATTGAGGCATTTCCAGACCATTTTGCAAACAAAGCACTATGGAAGACACTGTACGATCTTGAAGTACCAACCAAAGTTTGCATATTGCTCTGGAAATTGTTACATGAAGGGATGTCAGTCAGGCAAAAGCTCCAGCAGCACCTTGGAACTGTGACGAAGGAGTGCCCACGATGCTCAATGGAAGCTGAATCAGTGATGCACTCCTTTGTTCTGTGCCCTGAGTCGAAGCATATCTGGGAGAAAGCCGAGCTTTATCATCCAAAATGGAGTTCTGCAATCCCTTCTTGGTGTTGGTGGATGGACCTGTTGAGAGCTCCATCTTCGTCTAGTTCAGTGGGATTGGAATCAACGACAGTAGCACTTCTCCTTTGGCAAATCTAGATCTCAAGGAATGAGGTCTTTGATCAGAAAATTACAAACCCTAAAAAAATCTTCTCCCTTGCTCTTTGCCTGGCACGGGAGTTCGAGACTCAACATTCGTGTCTTCTCTTAGTTGATATTATCTCTCCTCTTAGATTTTTGTCCTCGTGTTTATTTGGGATATCTCACTTCTTTCATTGATGGACCACCGCATGCCACATTTTGCAGTGGAATGAAATATCTACGTCAAAAGTTAAAAAAAAAAAACGTTTTTCTTAAATGAATGATCTACAAACTTAAACAAGGCTTAGCTGAAGAAACAAATCTGGTCGAATCTTGTTGAATGGACATTGAGGGCAATCCCACTTCTTTCATTGATGGAACACCGCATGTCATTTTGCAGTGGAATGAAATATCTTCGTCACAGAAAAAACAAAGGTTTTTCTTAAATGAATGATCTACAAACTTAAACAAGGCTAGCTGAAGAAACAAATCTGGTCGAATCTTGTGCAATGGACATTGAGGGCAACGGGTTCTGGTTCGAGCTTCTACATTTCAAATGCAAGGGCTACCCTAATGTTCCACTGTTGGAACTTGGAATCCTTAAACAACGCGGGATATTATGGCAAAAACGAAACGAATCTACATATTCCCCATTCCATGTTTAGATACCATGCAAAAGGTGCAACACGAAAAATCGTATGTGAAATGATGAGGAGGATGACATAGAAATTCTGCCCAGCAAACACATCAAAACAACCTCCAAGATAACTACCACAATTATCGTATCTGAGTACAATAACACAAACAGCAGCAAAACTTAAATCGGAGTTCAATTTGGTATATAGCCTGAAACAAAACTTTGAAATGCTAACTAGCAAACACTACTCAGTACTTAACAGGAGCAAGAATTTCAAGTTGGGAACCAAGCTTCTCATCAGCAACCTTCTCAGCTTTAACCCTTAATTTGGCGAGCTGCTTCTTTCTCTCATAAGCCAAATGTGCTTTTTCCTTTCTCTTCTTTTCAAGTTCCTGTTAAAGACAGAACAATTAGAAACTAGAGCTAACACCATAATGCACAGCATGCAAGTTAGGAAAGTTCCATGGAAGAAGTATAGAAAGCAGGACTCACCCTGATGGTATCATAGTAGTTCCATCCAACCTCAGATGACAATTTGCCAAGGAGGCAGAATTTGTGTCCCTTCTGAAGCCTCAAGACCCTGATTTCATTGATTAGGTCAGTATCCATACGAGAAAAGGACTGAATAAAAAGAATATATATATATAGATAGATAGATAGATAGATAGATAGATAGATAGATAGCACTATACATTGAAAAACTGAATTACAAAATAACACAGTAATAGATGAGGGGACTTACTTGAGAGCATCAGGGACAACCATCCTCTTCATCTTGTCATAGGGGGGAGGGATGCCCTCATAAACCTTCAATCGAGCAAGAGCAGCTTCCCCACGCTTTGTCTTGTGTGGTATCATTCTATACATAGAAGCATTGTCAGAAACTTTCTGAAATAATGTACTATCACTATGTTCCATTGCACAGACGGTAATGTCATACAAACAGAGACAATCAAGGAAACCATCCTTTCATAAACAAAATGTTACACATTACTTTAATATCAGATGTTTCACCTTTTTGTTTTTTTAATCGTGCCTTAAATATCAGATGTTCGCCAAATTCCGAGATTTCTCAATTTCTTAATTCATAAAATAAAGCAAGCAGTGAATGTGAGCTTTCTTATATCCCCTGAACACCATAGGCATAATGCGCGCACAGCTTAGCTACCCCTTTACAATCACACAACATTGAAAAAAAATCACTCACATCTGCAATATCATCTTGCTCAGAGGTCAAGCACATTTTAACAGCAGAACTCATTTATAAGTGACTTCGACATAATCAAACATATACACAGATTTAAAAAAGCAAAAACCAAACATTTGCATTCCAAACGCGTCATTATAAATCAATATTATAACACAGTAAAAAAAAAAAAGAGAATGATTTCAAATCAACCAAAAAAACAATCCACAACATCGAAACACCAAAAAAACAAAAGAATAGCACATCTTCAATTTCATTAACAACGAAGAATTAAAAAAAAAAAAAGAAGGGAAAAGAAATGAGAAGCGAGAGGGAGTGACTGACCCACGAACAGTGCGCCAAAAGATCTTAGCAGGGGCACGGAAGTGAATGGGTCCATGAGAAGGCTTGGTGTTCATGCGCTTGCGGAGGAACCTCATGTACTTCATCTTTTGTCTGACGAGCCCACCCGAGATGCAGATCTCCTCGCACCTCACAACAACGACCTTCTGGCCGTTGAGTAGCTCCTTCGCCACGATCGACGCCAAACGGCCAAGCATGTGGTGGCGCGCGTCCACCACCACACGCTTCGCGCAGATCCCTGACCCCGACACCATCTTCGCTCGAATTACAGAGAGAGGGGGGGTTTGTGCTGTACTGTGTGTGAGTCTGTTAGAGCTGCGACTGCGAAGTTTTGAGGGGGCTATATGAGGGAACGATATCAAGGGGTGCTAGGGTTTTTGTTGGTGTCAGAGTATTGGGTTGGGTTTTATAACCCACGACGCCCAAAGTTCTGCTTAAAGAGTTTTACGCATTTCACTTCCGGGTTCTGGGTCGATTTTCGGAATGTTTTTTTTGTTTCTCTTTTCCGATTTGAAAAGCCCCTCTGATACAACAAAAGTCTTAAATTTGGGCTAATGCTCGATCCAAACCATGCTTGTATCACGACCAAAGAAATTAAAAAAAAAAAAAGCCATGCTTGTCTTACAGGCTATTTTTTCGGTTTTATCTTTAATAAAAAAAAAGTAGTGGCTTTATCTATACAATGCTACAAAATTTTTAAAAAATTAATATGCTTAAATTAATAAAATGTAAGATGAGATTAGTTTAGATTCTTTTATAAATGTCTAAATTTTTTAATATTTATATAATAGAAATCATATTATGATAATTTAAAATAAAAATTCGATTTGTTATTAGTTTATTTTGGATTAAACACAATTAATTAGGACCAAATTGAAAGGAATATAAAGAGGCTGTTTGTTTGCTGTTTTTTAAATTAGATTTTGAGTTTTAAAAATAAAAAACCAAAAGAAACTATTTGGTTGATTGTTTTGTAATACTTGATTTTAAAAATTGAAAAACAACATTTGTGTTTTAAAAAACTGAAACACAAAAACAATTTAACCATGTTTTGTTGTTTTATTGTTTTGAAGATGGATGAAAACATGGTGGCAATTTTGCAATTATGGTGAACTTTATGTTCTTTCCTTGCTTTGACTCTTGTGGGTGATAGTTAGGTTTATTGTCTAATGCAGTTAGACTCAAAGCTTTAATCTAGGAACTACCAAGATTTAGCCTAAATGTTGTTCCAACTAATTGCAATGAATGCCTCATCTACTTAGAAGAGTTCTACGTAGGCAATGAGATATATTTTTTTCTAATTAAAGGCCTAGAACAGGTTATGCCTTATGTTGTTGAAAACAACACTTGGTATGGTATCCGGGAATAACCCTTGGTAACAATTGAAAGGAAGAAACAGATAAGAGAAGAAATATCAGAGAAGAATATGATGAACTCCATTGAATTGTTGAATGACTTGAGTTACAGAAGAGAGTAGATTAACTAGCTTATATACATGAGTGATCAACTTGTATACCTTTTTTACATCGTGAGTACATAAAGGGAGATAATTGTTTATGTTTAACATATTTCTGAAAGAAGTGGATGGAGGGAGAGAACAAGTGTTGTTTGGACTGGAAAATGGAGGGTATCTATGTGACACTATCTTTGTTGATATTATTGGAGTTTTATATCTATCTTCTATTGATTAATATTATTTGTAAACAAGAATTGGATGGGGCAAGTGGACATGTTCTGTTTTGAGTGGCTGATGGAGGGTATTCATGTGAACTACCTTTATTGATATTATCAAAATTTCATAGGTATCTTTCATTATTCAATTTTATTTGGAAACAAGTGATTCAGAAGGCACAGGGACACTGTAGAGTATCAATGCTTTGAATTCTATTATGCTTATGGATTTTTTGTTAGACACCTGCCAATTGTGGGCACAAGTATTATCTCTTGTGATTATTCCCTACCTGAACCCTGTACTTTCATCATATCTCACTTTTTAGTCTCTTGTTGTTGTAGTCTCTTGTGCCTGGGCTTCAGCTCTTAGAGGTTTGTAGAATCTTATTAATGAGGAGATTAGAGTTAAATTTTCCAATGGGAAATTTTCTGTGTTGACTGAGTTGGAATCAGTTGAAGCCTCTATGAAGGAATTATATCCCATACTCCAAGGTAGCGAAGAAACTGTGAAGACACAATCAATTAAAAAGAATGTTAAGGAAGTAGGCGGCACTCTGGAGAAGCTTTCACAAGGATTAGATCTTCTAGCAAAGGAAGTGGATAGTTTTTTCCAAGTGAAAATATCAATGTTATTGAGATGATAGTAAATGTGGGTTGTTCTGTGTGTAATGTAATATATATATATATATATATACTGGAAGTTTTATTGTGCTTGAGGAAGTGAGTTAAGTAAACTTGTGAGATATTTTCATCTTGATTTGTTGACAGTTCAATAAGTTGAGCTCATGAGTCGAGTTTGAGTTTGAGTTTATTAAATTAGCCAAGTGTAAGCTTTATTATGTTTTGGAGTTTTGAAAGCAAGTTTCCTATTTTGAGGCGAATACCACCATATAAGCCTTCTAGACAACATCTTATTGCCATAACATGTTGTGTAATTCATAACTATGTGCATAAGTGAGGACTACGAGTCAAATTGTTTAGAGAATGGGAGAATAAAAATCTGTATAATGTTGAAGCTATGAATGATAATATAAATTTAGATGTGAATTCCAATAGGGACAACACAACAAGATGGATTGATGAAGCTGCAAGGGAAATGGCAAGACATAGTGACTAAATTGCAAATTGAATGTGGCTAAAAAAATAGATTTATAAATGTAAATTGGCACCAAATTGTATTAAAACTATTTTTAAAATAGGAAGTTGTATTAAGATTTTATATATTAAGTATGTATGAAAAATATTATCTATCAAACATAATAGTTAAAATTTGTCATTATAGTAATGTAGTTTGCCAAATAGTTTTTTTTATTAGTTTTAAAAGTTGCTTTTTAAAAAAATTATCTAAACAAGTTTTCTATTTTTTACCATTATAAAACTATTTTGAAGTTAAATTGTCAAACAAGTTTTTCTATTTTTTTTTAATTGAACTTAAACTTGTTTTCTATAACAATTTTAAAAAATTTAAGAATAAAAACACTTCCAAACAACCCCAAAGATTCATTGTTAAAAGTATTAATCATTTTATTGGTTTATGTTAAAAAATAAAGGACCAAACAACTAAAAAAAATCTATCTATTTCTTTGTCCCTTTAATTTGGCCTGCTAACAATAATTTATGTAAATTAATCCAGATAAAATTTACATAAAATCCACGTTTTATGCAATTTACTATATATCTTTAATTGCATTTAACTGTACAAATTAAAGATAATAATATCAACCTATATATAATATCAAGATTGAGCAGCCTGAATCAAAGGGATTTTTTTATAAAAATAAAATAAAATAAATTCATTTTTTACCATGTCCCCCAATTTGAATATTGATTACACTAAATATATTAGAGTGTAGGTGTGGTGATGGTTCTCTATCATTCCTCTTACATAAATCTCTCATGAGGTCTATCAATATTACACCCACCATTTCTTATATTTTAAATTGACACTTACCTCCCCTCAAATAAGATAACTTCCAAAATTACACCCACCATTTCTTATATTTCACCCTTTAGCGTTAAGTTCATACTTTGAAAAGTTAAATTCCATGATGAAGAAGCTTTGGTTTTGCAATTGGAAGATGATTGGAAGTCTTGGCGTTAGAACATATGCTACTTTACCTTCTCATAGTCTTCGCATTTTGGTTCATGTGGGTTTAGGTTCTAGTGCTTGTTAAGAAAATGAGTATCATTAGTTGAAAAAGGATTAGGTATTTGAAGAACACTGGGAAAGAGTTTGCATAAGAGCCTGAGAGGTGTAGAGGAGACATTTTTGTATTTGAGAAAGGAAGTAAGAGTGATAGAAAAAGAGAAAGTGAGTTTCAGATTTTAGGGGACATAATTTTTGTTTTTTAAAGGTATGTTTGTGAGTTAGGATTTTGGAGGGAAGGGGAAGGGAATGGAAGACTTGTTGTATAAAATTATATTACAAGTCTTCTCCTCCCCTCACTTTCCCTCCAAAACCCAAATTCACAAATATACCCCAAATTATTTTGCTCCATCATACACCTTTTCTCTGTAGTTATATTGTAGAAAGGCTGCTCTCACAAAGTACATATGATGTGAGTTTGTTGTGCAACTGTGTTGTTCACGTAATATTTCTTAAGTCCAAATATTTGTTCGAAGAAACATTGCTAACCCCTTTGAAGGGGGTGGGCCTTGTGAAGGGACTTAGCCTCTTCTTGGTGGTTTTGGCAACCCATTTCATCTAGATTTTTTTTTCTTTTTTCCCATCTTCCCATTACATGAGGGTGTGATTTTCCATCTAGTATATCTTTCGGGATAGTAGCGGTTTTAGAGTCGTTTGAGATGATGTGAGATAACTCATTCTTTTGTAGATCTCGAGGGTTCTGAAATTTCAAGTTGTGTCTCCAAAGATTATGCTTATGATAGGTGATAATCTATTACCTGTGTTGATGGTTTTGGTTAGGTTTTATTTTCTTGTGTTTAGTTTAGAGGCATATGGCCTCTTTTCCATGTTCTCTTTGCTCTAGGTTTTTTTTTGTGTGGGTAAATTAGATACTGTTTTTGTTTTAGTTTCTGTGTTTAGTGTAGATTAGATATTGTTTCTATTGTTGGGTTTTTACTATTTTTGTGTCTTTGTTCCTTTGCTGTTTTATGTGTTCCATGGAACTCGGCTCTTTGGTGTATATGGTTATATTGTCAAAGTTCTTGCAAAGCTTGAAGTAAAAAATTGTTTCAATCCAATTCTACAAAGGATGACTTTTCACAAGAAAAAACTCAGAGAGTCACTGTAGAGTAGGTTAAACTATGTGCATCCTTTTGCAATGGATTAATAATATTACTTTTGCAATCAATTGATAATATTAGATAAAGTTTCCATGGTTGTATCATATAGACTCCAAGAAAAGCCAATAGTGGACTATAGGATGCCACTCATAGGTTGTTAGTATTGTTATGTCACTTAGCATGTATTTGTAATTTTTGTTCGGCCAATAGGCCTCCGCCAACTATGTGCAATACTTAAATTTGTAATTTTTTTATCTTGTGGATAATTGGCTTGCTAAGTGAATAAATGATACATCATTTCTTCGACAAAAAAAAAAGTACTAGGCTCAATACACAAAAAAAAGTCATGATTTTCCTCCCTAAATTATAAGTCATGTATACTTTAATTGGATCCTAAACTTTTAAAATATGCAATTTAATCCATGAACTTTTTCTAATACACAAATTGTCTATAGTTAATTTTTTTTCATCAATTATTATAAATTTTTTTCACAAATTTAAGAAAGTTTAGGATATCAAGTTGTACATATAGGAAAATTGAGAAAGTCAATTTACAAATATTTCAAAGTTTATGGAGTTAAGTATACTCACTTTGACTAAAATGTATATTTTGGAAAATAAGAGTTATTTTACATATTTTTAATGTTTAGAGGATTTCTTTTTGTCTTGAAGTTTATTAGATTAAATTACGAGGTTTAGCACAATTGGTAACTTGTTAGACTCTTTAAACATTTAGTCAGAGTTTTATTCCTAGTGATGTATATGAAAATAGTCTCATAACTTAGGGGGGCGTTTGTTTCAAGGTTTAAAATTAGGTTTCTAGGAATGCGATTCCTGGGAATATTATTTTCAAGTATCTTTTAAAAATTATTTGTTTAATATTAAACATTCCTGAGATAATTTGTTAAGATTCCCGAGAATATATTTAAAACTTATTTATTTTATAATCTATATTCTCAATAATATATGTCATAATTTCCAAAATACCCTTAACATAATCAAAGGGAGAAAAAGTCAAATAATTGATGGATTGTTTGGTAATTGTGTTTAATAATTTCTCGGGTATTAATTTTTTTTAGCCACCCTTCAACTTGAGAATAAGATTTCACTAAGTCATAAGAAAATTTTTTTTCATGGAATAATTAATACCCGAGAAAAATTTCATAAAACTTGTAACAAACATAAGAACACATTATTCCTAACTACTTATTCCCGGGAATAATAAAATATATCCCTGTGAACACCTCATTTTGTCTGGCCCATATAATAAAATCAAGTTTTCTTTCAAGGCCATGAATGCTAGGTTCATCTTATTTTTCGTGGAAAATTCTCAGCCCATTTCATTTTTATGTTTTTTTTTATTGATTGAGTTTTAAGCCCATCTCATATATAAAAAAAAAAAAGCAAAAGTAAGCCCATTTCATTTTTTAGTTATATTAAAAAAAATTTTGTTGTCGGCCCATGTCTTTTTAGTTCATTTTTATTTTTATTTTTTAGTTAAACAAAACAAAACCAAAAGAGACAAAAAAAAGGAAGAGGTTGGTGCATAGAAAATAAAAGAAAATGAAATCAAAGGAGGAGCGTTTGCCAAAGATCAGCGAAGGAAGAACAATAAGTCAGAAAAATGAGCACCGTTTTGAAAATAAAGTACAAAAGAGTTTAGCGTGCACAAGTCACAGAGATTCAAAGTGTCAGAAGCATGCAACATAAGTAAGAAAGAATAGAATCGAATGGAAAAAATTGCTGAGAGAATTGGAAAATTAATTGCAATAAGATCCCATGAAATTTGTAGCAGTTTGAAAAAAATCTTCCAAGATAAAAAATGACTACTACCAGATTTGGCAAAATTAATTTTTGACATCTATAAAAGGGGATCGAAATTCATATGCAAGGGGAAAAGAGGTATAAAACATTCACAAAGAGGGAAATCAACCACCATAGTAGCATTATCACACAACTTGCAAAATAGCCAAGCTCTCAGCCATCACAACCAGTACAATCCCATTTTTCCACCAACAACAAACACCCACAATTTCCATTCTCACACCCAGATAAAAACCAAATCGATTTCAGCTCTTAAACCACAATCCAAATCATAGTGACTAATCCCAACACGAAACCAGAACCAAAAACCAATTATCATCACATTTCAACATAGATCCAAAAAAAAAAATTAAAGCAGAAATAGAAGGAAAAGAAGGTGAGACTTCATTGCCACTGTCGTCATTGCGTCACCACGCGCATAGTGCCTATACCTATTGAAGCCGCGGTGGCACGGGCTCTCTCTTCCTCCTTCGCATCCCAGACTAGCACCATGGAGCAGCAGTTGCTAGCACTGTCTCCCGCACAGCGCCGCGGCTCCTTCACTGCCAATTGCCATGGTGGCTTTCCTCCCTTGCATAGCCTTCTTCTCCGATGTGATCTCCACCCTCATCAGCCCTAAACTCTAGTGCACACGTCAAGATGTCACGACCTCTTTCCTTCATTCTTCCCCATCAGTTCTTCCTTTCCTTTATGCACATCTCTCAGAACCAATCCCCTTGGCTTCTATTATTCTTGATCTAGAATGCACTCTTAGGGTCTACTTGGTTTGAGTTTTTAGTTTTCAGTTTTTCCAGAATTTATGAAAGAAAAATTGAAAATTCTGAAAACTATAAATTCCAGTTTTCAGAATTTTTAGTTTTTCCTTTACAAATTCTGGAAAACTGAAAATAAAAATTGAAAACTAGAAACTCAAACCAAATATGCTCAGATTTTTTCATGTTTGGCTTGTTGAGTGTTGTCTAGGACCCAAACCCCCCAAATCATATTTTATATATATATTTTCCTTCGAGAAGCTTCACATGCTTTCATTGTTAGTTCTTTTATTTGTATTCTTTTATTTGGTTTTGTTGATTTTGTCTTCAATTTAGTAGTGGGATGCATTAGACTATGTGGGCCATTTCATTTTCTTTTCTTTTTAGAAAAAGGGAACCAAATGATGAGGTTTGAATTAAAAAAGAAAGAAAGAAAAGAGTGTTTGGAATGTTTCGAAGGAAAAGAGAACAGAATAAGGAGAGTGTTTGGACTGTGATTGTTATCTTTTTCTTTTTGAACCTTTGATTTTGTTTCTGATCTGTATGTGTCTTGGATATTTGGGATAACTTTTTATTCTGGTTTGAGTTATTTTTAGTACATGTCTTTCTTGGGCTGTTTGTATTTTTTTTAAAAAAAAATTGTCTTGGGCATATATCTTTATTGTTATTATTATTATTATTATTATTATTTTGAACATGTTTACATTTTCTAAAAAATATTTGATTGTGTTTTTTATATATAAAAAAATGTGTGTGCTCTCATGAAAATTTCTATTTTTTTAAAAAAAAATATAATTGATCAATAACTTTCATTTTTAGTGAATATAATTTACTGAGCCACAGTGACTTATTAATTCACTGTCATTAGAATATCTTAGATGTGACAACTTTATATTTTAAAAAAAATTCTTTTTAAAAAAAATTCATCAACCAATAAATATTTATTTATAGAACTACGTGATTTTGAGTTCCTCATTATACCAGAGTATACATAGGAGCAGGTGACCCCTGTCAAACCAAAACTAATTTTTCTTAATTTATTTGTTAAATTGTGACTATATTTGTGTAAATTAGTTTTTCTTAATTTATGTATTTACATTATAAATATATTTGTCTAAATCAATTTTTCTTAATTTATTTGAATTATTTGTCTCTTTTTATTGTATTTTCAAGGATCATTAATTAACTTGCACAACTTACCAAGGTACCGTCCAATAACGGATGTATTAGGGGTGCTATAGGGTTTAATTACTACATTTCTCTATGCATAACAGACTCCCGAACTCATATCTGATTTTTCAAAGACCATTTTTTGAAAAAGAAATTAGGTTTCTCCATGTTTTCCCATATTAAAAAGAAATTAGGTTTCTCCAATTTTTTAATAACTCTTTTTTGCCGTCCCCATCGCAATCCCAGCTGTGACAATCCCAAAACAAACGCCCGTTCAAGGTAATATTTACGTTTTTGAGCTCTATTTCTCAGGAGATGGGTCAGCGTTCACTATTTTTTATTTATTTTAGCCAACATATATGACCGGAAAAAATATAAAAAGAAAGGCATCCTTGGGCCAATCAGCTCCAACTAACTTTAAGCAGGATTCTCGGTTACTGATCATGTAGGAATCTAGCTAGTGATAGCCTCAAATTTAGCCTACTGTATTTGCGTTTAGTGGCTAAACCTTTCAAAATTCCTCTCTTAATCATTCATTTGCGTTTAGTACTATTTCCCTAAGCGCCAAACCTTTCAAACTTCCTCTCTTACACTATGTTAGGCAAAGAAAAGAAATAGAGAGGAAAGAAATGAAGAGGAAATAAACGAAAGGAAAGAAATTGAATGGAATTTTATTTTCCACAAGTATATTTGGAAGAAAGGAAATAAGATATATAAGTATTAATTTCTTTTGTTTGTTTGAGTGGAAACATAAGAGGAAGGAAAAAAATAAAGATATCAAATGACAATTCTATCAAAGTGACGGGTGTTGTGTTATTTTCCTCTCACTTTCTGTCCGGTAGTGGGAGGAAAGAAAAAACGGTGGGTCCCACGTGTTCAGATTCTTTCCCCTCCCATTTCCTTTCAACCAAACAGAGTAAAACTATACCTTTCCTTTCAATTTCCTTCCACTCCCTCTCTTTCCTTTCAATTTCCTTCCAACCAAACAAATTAATCCTTTATAAACATGATATCAACCATCGAAATTCAATAGAAAGGAAAGCAAAGTGATGGCTGAACCCAACATGATAAGACCCGCCGTGAAGATGGAGCCTGGAGCAGAGCAGCAACAGGAACAGTTTGGAGTGACGCAAGTAAATGTGGTGTGCATTGGCCTCAGGAGAGGAGAGGAAGCCATATCACTCAAGGTTCAGAAGCAAGACGATGAAGATGTAAACCACAGGATGGGGAAGAATGTGAAATTAGAGGTAATGATGAAGGATTACTGTGATAGCAAGGGCCTTGGTTGGGGCACAATACAGTTCCTAGGTCCGGAGGGGGACCACTTGCGCGGAGACCAAGCGCCAAAGGACTTATGTTTAGAAGATGGTGATGCTATTGACGCTATGTTTCACCAATTAGGGGGCCAATATATTTAGCTATATGTAGGAGTTGAACATATGGCCTACGTCTGGTTGTGATGAAAAGATGATATTAACCATTGACTTGTTTTGTTTACGCTGCTGAATTCATATTAGTGGATAAATTATTGCGATAAAAATGTTATATATTTGTATTGAATTATCATATTTTTAGTTTCTTTTTTCTTTGCTTTTTTTTTTAATTAATTCTGTGCAGGGTACAAAGTAATAACATCTTCAAACTCTTCGATTGTTCTTAGCAGTGTTTGGATAAATTGTGAAACTTGTGTCGTTCAGAAATTCATTCCACTTCTAATGTATTAAAAAAGGAAAATTCATGCTACAACCAATATGGTCATCAATCTCGAGCAATTACCGATGGAAATGGTTGTGTTTTTGTACTTCTGTATAGTTAGAAATAAGCTTTGCTTTCAGAATAAATAATCACAGCCGGATTTCATATTTGCAAGGGCTTTTGGTGTCCTTCGCGAACACACATTGGCAATTGTTTCCTGAAAGATAATACCCATTTACTACGTGCTTCTTCGTCCAGGGTCACAACTGATTGGGAGCCAACCCCAAATATGAAGTTGTCAAACTAGATTTCGATGCCAAGAATCATAAACATGGGAAAAAGTGGAGTCGATGCACTACATAATTTTAAACTACAGTTGAGGTTGCGGTTTCATTGAAAAAAAAAATTGTGAGTAAATGTCAAAATTGGTCCCTAACAATTTTCTTAATGAACAAATTGAACCATAACAATTTCCTTGGTAGAGAAATTCATCCTTAACTATTGTAAACACCTAAATTAGTCCCTCACAATTGCAAAAACAGGACACTATAGGTCCCTGACCAGCCTGTCAAGACTTGACCGGGAGGCAAAAGAAGGTGGAGCTCATATGAGAGGAAAATTAGCTCGGCCATGAGGAGGCGGAGCTTGGCTAAGGAGGAGGAGTTTGGATCCAGTCTCGTCCATCTGTTAGCTAGCTCCTCCTAGTCCTACTCGAGCCCTGTCTAGTTATGTCTGAACTTTATTTCTTTTTAGATAAGCTCCCCCTTCTCCCAGCCGAGCATTGATAGGCTAGTCAGGGACCTATAATGTCTTGTTTTAACAATTATGAGGGGCTAATCTGAGTGTTTACAATTGTTAGAGATCAATTTATCCATCAGAAAAATTGTCAGATATCAATTTGGGTGTTTACTCAAAAATTGTAGATAATTGTGAAAAAATGCAGTTGATGGACACCATGTATCTCTTCCGAACTCATTTTTATTTTAATCTTATCTTATATTTTACATATCATATCTTATTCTAATATTATCTTGTCATTATCTTATACCTAGTTCCAAAGTAAGGTTAGTGACACAGTGGAATTGATGTATTCACGGCTCCTTCATTTCATTTGCCACCATAACCAATCATTTTCATTTGTGTGGACCAATGAAACTTGCCTCCACATATATAAGCTAATCAACCAATAAGATTATTGATATTATTATATTCAATTCAAATTCCAAGTGCAGCAATGGTTACGAAAAAAAAAAATTCCAATCTGAAGTCCTTTTGTGCGGCTCGATGATATGACATTAATTTGTGTGGATCAATGCGGAATAAACAACCTTTTTTGTCTAAACATTTTTAATTTATCATCAATTTGGTCCTAATAAAATTTCTGGCATAAATTCAGTCACAACATTTTAAATTTTAATCATATTAATGTTAAATTGAAAATATTAAGACTAAAGAGATTGTTTACTCTTAATTAAATGAGATATCAGTATATCACACTGTTCAAGATATAGCAATAAGCAATGACAGTAGACAGATGAGGAGAGTGTGCAATGCAATGTAAAAAAGATTCAAATAAAATTAGATATCAGAAAATAAAATTCATGGATAAAATTATAAATTTATTTGGGTTGATATTTGTTTTAAGTTAATTTTGCATTTTTCTTTAAATTCTTCATGATTTCTTATTTTCATATAAATTTAAAATGAATATTTTTATTTTTATTCATATATTTAACTACTTTAAATATGTGAAGTGCAAAAGTTATCTAAAAGAGAATTGAATATAAATCTTGTTAACTTGTTTCTAGGTCTGCTGCTACTACTATTAGCATATTATTGCGTTCAAAGTGTAGTGTCTTTATGGTTTAGGTCCTTTTAACTTTGGGATATTTTGTAATCCTTGCACTTGTACCTTTTCTTCCCTTCTGGGTTAAGCCTTCTTCATTTTTATCAAAAAAAGAATTGGCAAGGTGTTCATTTATCCCTCGTTTCATTTCCCTCCATAACCAGTCATTTCCATTCTTGTGGATCAATGAAACTTGCCACCATATGTATAACCTAATCAACCAATAGGATTATTGCTATTATTATATATTCAATTCAAATTCCAAGTGCAGCAATAGTTACGAAGAATAATTCCAATCTGTAGTGTTTTTTGTGCGGCTCAATGATATAAATAATTAAATCACATCAATTTGTGTGTTTCATAAAGAGTAAATAACCTTTTTGGTCATACAATTTTCAACTTATCATCAATTTAGTCCTAACAAAAATTTTTACATCAATTTAGCCCCAATATTTTTAATTTTAATCAAATTGATGTCAAATTGAAAATATTAGGATTAAAGAGGTTGTTTACTGTTAATTCATAGAGATATCACAGTACTAATTAAGAAATAGCACAATGTACAACAATGGCAATAGTTAGATGAGAAGACTGTGCAATGCAATGAAAAAAAGATTCAAATAAAACTGGATATCAAAAAATAAATTATTCATGTATAAAATTATTATTAATTTATAATTTATTTTCTCCTTTTTGGATAGATATTTGTTTTAAGTTAATTTTACATTTTTTTTTAAATTTTTCATGATTTCTTATTTTCATATAAATTTAAAATAGATATTTATATTTTTATTCATATATTTAAGTGAAGTATATAAAAATTAACTAAAATGGAATTGAATATAAATTAAAGGAAAATTGATTCACTCTTAATTAAAGTTCATTATCTAATATCTGAAGTGTTTTTGTGCGGCTCAATGATATAAATAATTAAATGACATTTATTTGTGTGGATCATATTGAGTAAACAATCTTCGTAGTCCTAATATTTTCAATTTATCATCAATTAGGTCCTAACAAATTCTTTTATATTAATTTAGTTCCAACATTTTTAATTTTAATCAAATTGATGTCAAATTGAAAATATTATGACTAAAGATGTTGTTTACTCTTAATTAAATGAGATATCACAATGCTCAAGAAATGGCACATTGTACAACAATAACAATAGTTAGATGAGGGGATTGTGCAATGCAATGACAAAAATTATTCCAGTAAAACCGAATATAAGAAAGTGTAATTGATTTTCTTCTTTTTGGATTGATATTTGTTTTAAGTTAATTTATGTTTTTCTTTAAATTCTTCGTGATTAATTTCTTATTTTCATGTAAATTTAAAATGGATATTTATTTTTTTAATCATATATTTATTTAAACTTTTTCCACATCTTTAATATGCAATTATAACATAATCTCTATTCTTTTCTTATTTCTTAAAGCCTTTGAATCTATCTTAAGCTCTATCCAATGTTTCTCTAGCTTAGAGTTGACTTTCTGAGAGGCACCATGTCCTGAGATATTACATTCTACCCTCTTAAAGAAAATTTGGCCATCAAATTTAACTTTATGTAACTTGGGAATCAAAAGGCATGGATATAGGTGGCATAGTTCACTTGGGAAGAGGAACATGGAATTAAGACAAGAATACCAAAGAAGACTCTAACTCTGTACTAAACCTAGACATGCTTTACTTTTTCCTATAGCCTTAAGTAGCATCATGTTTTGTACAAATAGTGAGCTTCCATTCACACAGTCACCATGTTACTTGTGGACACTTGCTCCAATAAGACGCAAGGAAACCTATTACTCTGATACCACTTATAATGACTCAACTTAGTCATTACCAGCACATGCATAAGGGGCACTACCCCTGTGAACACCACATTTTGTCTGAACATTTTATTCTCATTTTTAATTTCATTTCCTTATTTTTTTTCCTCATTTTTATTTTCAGCCCAATTCTTTTCTTTTTTTAGGTCCCTAGCCATTTGTTGCTTTTGGCCCAATTATATAAAAAAAAAAAACCCCAAACCAGCCCATTCTAGTTTCTCAGCTTATGTCAGTGTTAGCCCGTTAAAAAACTCAATTCAGAATCTCTCCATGACAGATTGTGGTCAAATTAAAGAAAAGTGAAATAATAATAAAAAAGGCACACGGGTCCAGTGCATTTAATTCCCAAGCAGTGCATTTAATGCCTCAAGCATGTCAGAGTTGACAAATTCTTCCAATACTGAAGGGACAATAATTCTTTGATTACGGATCAATACATTTAATGTTGATCATCTTGTTCAAAGCTCCAATAGTAAAAGGAATCACTACATTTAATGCCTGAGTCAGATCAAGTTGACAATCTCAGTAGCCAAGATTCAGAACATTAATTCCTCAATTGTCAGGATCAAGGATTGCAAGGTATAAATGAGAAAATTCACAACCATAGACGGGGGTCAATGGCAGAAAACACGGAGAGAACTGAGACGGGGCCAATTTCAGAGCAAAAGAGAGGACGAAAGAGTTTTAGCAAGCACAGAGAGAACTGAGATAGGGAGCTAATCTTCAGCAAGAGAGGCAGAGAGGACAGAGAACTGATATTGATAAACTCCATTGTCTCCATTCACAGCTCCACATCAGAGAGACAAAAAACCACAACCTTTCATCCAACAGTATCATCATCAAACCGTCATCTTCACTCTCACTACTTGACTTCATTGCAACCTCCTTCATCCATTATCATTGTGAACCAATCACTATCTAACACAACCAACAACCTATCAACAACCACCACAAACCATCATCACTGCCTTCACCTTCTCATCAAATCACTAACATCATTCTCAAACCACCATCACCCTTTCAAACTCAGCATCAATCTTTACAAGACAAGACAAGAAAAAAAAAAAGAACCACAACTCAAATAACAGCTATATCTTAATTAGAATAGTAATAAAATTCACTAACAAAACTATATATATAAATCAAGAAAAATCTCAATATAAACAAAAAAAAAGGCAGAAGAACATGAAGAACTCCATTCTTTTTTTCTTTGCTGCAGGACAGCACCTCCACCTCTCCACCACAAGCTGCCACCCAATCCACCAGTAGCCAACCCCCATCATCGCTCCTTCTAGCACCGCCCGCACCAGGAAACGAAGCCGCGAAGCCCGCCGCCAGCAGCGCCCCTTCACGCGGCTGGTCCAGGTCCGCACCAGATCGGGCCACCGCCCAGCCTCCCATCCCGCTGCTGCATCCAGCTCCTCGTCCATCAATCCGCGAACAGCCCGTCGTGCTCCGCCCTCTGCGCTCCGTCTTCCAGCCGTGAAACCCACCACTGCTGGTCCTTCCACCGCGCCACCTCTGCTATCCATCGTCCCGTCCGCGTCGCCTCCATCAGCCTCAGTCCCGCTCACGCTGCCCAGCTACGCCGCGAAGGCCAAACCAAATCCAGTCACAACATCCCTTGCTGTCCGCTCACAGTCCCTTTGCCACTGCTGCCTCACGCTCTTGTTCCTTCCTTATCTCTATATCACAGTGATGAAGTGAAGCAGGTGGGTCTCTCTTTGATCCCAATTTCATTATATTCACATCCTTTTGTCTGGACTAGTTTTGTCTTTTGTTAGAATCCTTTGGGTTAATCTCTCGGGCTTTATATGAATCAGATGTTGGTTTTTTTAATTTGGGCCACTTTATTTTTATTTTTATCTTTTTTGTTTGTTTGTTGCAAATAATAGTAAGTTAGTGTCTTCTGTTTTGGGATTAAAACATTATTAGTTTTTGTTATGAGAACTAGTTAATTGGGATTTAGGTTTTAATTTTTCCTTAAGTCTAAGCTGAATTTTATTTCCTTTTGAGTAAAGTGATTTGGGTCTTTTATTTCGTAGTTTGTTTGTCATTGTTTTTATTTATTTATTTATTTTAGTCAAAGTTCTTAGTTTAATTGGTTTAGAATTTTGGGCTTTGATTGTTTATTTAATGACAGGAATTTTAGGCTAACACTCTTTGAAAATGTGATCTTATGTTTTATATTTTTATTTATTTATTTTTTACTTTTTTTATAAAAAATGAAAAATAAAATAAAATGTTTGTTTTAATCTATACAACATTCAATAATCATGATTGAGAGGTGGATAGCCCCTTCATGTACTATTGAATTGTAGGAATTTATTAAATAGTTTAGTGCTAACTTGAATCCCTTGTAAAGTTGGTCTCTTCTTTAAATAAGTTGATAGTCAAAAGTTCATTTTCAAAATTAAAATCAACAAAGTACATCTTTATCTTATTTCTTAATTAAAACCCATTACACTCACAAACATTTTTTACAGAACGACGTGATTTTGAGTTCCTCATTGCACTAGAGGATACGTCGGCGTAGCTTACAACTATCAAACCAAAATTAATTTTTCATTAAAATATGTTCTCTTTCAATTTAATTTCTTTTCATTTATTTTATCTTATTTTTTATATAATTGTTAACTTCTGGGGAAAAATAAATATTTTAAAGTCATAATTAATTTGCATAATAAGCTCTAGGGTAACCGTATTTATATGGATGTATTAGAGGTGCAGTGGGATTAAGTTTCCACCCTTCTCTAATCATAATCAGACTCCCGGACTCAAAACTCTTAAAAGACCAGTTTTACTAAATTCAAAGGTTTTCCAATTTTAACCAAAATTAAAATTAGTGGCGACCCACATTTATTTTTAAATCGATTGTCATCCTCGTCGCAGCACTCTCCGGGTACGTTGTGACAGTGTGGCGACTCCACTGAGGAATTACTAGAGACTCAAGCCCATTAGAGTTGATTACGCAAATAATTATAACTTTATTATATTTATTTTTTCCTTCATAATATATTTGTTTTACTTGGTTCATTTACATTTGTTTTGCTTTTGTAAATATTTTATTTTATTTATTTATTTTTAAATAATCTTTTTTATTTTATTTGTAAATATTTTTATTTAAACATTAGGATAGAAGCCTTTTATTTTTGTATATATATAGAACCTATATATATATATATATATATATATGTACAGTTTTGGTTTTATTTTGCAAGGCTGTGCATAGTGCATAGGGTTTAAAAGGTTGGTATGCTCCCTACACACACTCTCATTAACACTGTCCTCACATACTATTTGGGCTCTATACCCGAGCCTTGGAAAATCATAGGGCAAGAAGGGGTTTTGATGTTGTTATTGTGAGGCTTATGCTTCCCTGACAGTCGTTGACTCACTGCTCGGGTTGTTACTAGAACTATGGGTTACCATATTGTGACTTTTATGTTCCTGTGGTTTGACTTATACAACTAAGTCTTTATCTTATTAATAAAGGTAACCTGGGGACCATAATCTTTTAGGGGTCTAGATCCATCCAAAAACTGTGTAGACCTTAGTTGGCTAACCTCAAATAGGGTCGACCATAGAACCATCAAACATTAAGTACCACCCTGTTAGGACACAAGGGAGCATATATTTTTTTTCTCTTTTTTTCCCCTCTTTTATCATGCATTATGCATTGTAGATATCTTGCAACTTTCAACATAGACATTATAACATGCATGATTTTTTTTCTTTTGCATAAATAATGCATATTATAATCATGCATAGCACATGCATTTTTCTCTTCAAGCATATTTACTTCTCAAACATGAAAAATAACAATCACATTTTAATTGCACTTATTCATATCACATGCATTCTTTTCATCCAACATGCATATTTATTTTTATTCATGACATGCATCTCATTCATTTTTCTTTTTTCTTTAAAAAAAAAAAAGAAATCTGTTGGTGGTAGAGGAATAACTTCATATTTGACAATAGAAGATGGAAGGAGCACAACACACTAGCAATGTATCCAGCTCAAAGAAGCACTTCAATGTGATGGTAAATACCAGCTCTCTGGAGAAGTTGTATCAGTTGAGTCAATTGTTACCTAATGAAGATAGAAGAGCTTTCTCAAATAAGTATGGGTCTATTCTAGATATGTTACTCATATCAGTGGAAACTTCTTCCCTCAATATTCTAGCTCAATATTGGAGTCCCGTCTTGAGATGTTTTGAATTGCCAAACATTGACATCACTCCTACTATTGAAGAGTATGCCTGCTTGCTAAAATTACCAATGAAGAAAAGCACCTCTATTTATTTTCATCTGGAACAACCCTCTTCAGATGTAAAGATAGTAGAGCAATTTGGAGAATTACTAGGGGTACCGATGACTCAAGTGAAGCTAACGGGGCACACAGATTCAAAAGGGGTGACTAAAGCATTCATGGAAGATCGTTTAAAAGACTTGGGGCATAAAAAAGAATGGACTGCTTTTTCAAGAGTACTGGCATTTGCTATCTATGGGCTGGTACTATTTCCTTCTGCTCCAGATATAATTGATCAAGCTGCTATGGATGTTTTCTTTGCTGTAGAAAATAAACGAAGAAATCCAGTTCCTTCTGTATTAGCTGAAATATTTCTAACACTAAACTTCTGCCAACAGAAACAAAAAGGGAAGCTTCGATGTTGTCTACATATCTTATATGTGTGGTTTATTACACACATGTATGCAAGGAATCACATCAGAAATATCTCAGACCCACTAAGAACCTTTCATCGTATCCCAACCAAGCCAAAAGGAGCCCATGAATGGAAGGCGGAATTTGATAGTATAAAGGAATAGTCATTTAAATGGGTTTGTCCATGGTATGAACATGAAAAAGGTGACATCATTCTTAGCTGTGGAAAATTTCATAATGTACCATTGATGGGTCCTAGAGGTTGCATATCATACACACTGGCAATAGTACTCAGAGAACTTTGTTGGACATAAAAGAAACCACAGGAAGAGTAACTTGAAGGACTCTATTTCTAGTATAAGGAAGGCGAACACACTAAGATGTTATCACAAGAAGTCAAAGAAGCATGGAGAAATGTTCACATGGTAGGAAGAAATGAGTTAGGAAAACCACTTGTGATTAGTACTCATGAGTATGTCACATGGAGAGAAGCAAGAAAGGTACATCAAAGTGTTCCTAGCTTTCCTATTGAAAAAGGGAATGATCCTCAGTTGGCTGAACAGATAGAAGTCATGAAAGCACAGATGAAGCTCCTAGAACAACAAAAACAAGCAGCAGAACTAGAAGTTGTTATTACACGAAGTCAATGTGAGAAGAAAGAAAAGTTGATTGAGCAATTGAAAGATGAACTTGCTGATGTCCCTAGTTAAGAAAAGGAAAGACAGATGATCCATGATCTTGAAAAGGAGGTCCGAATGATGGCTATTGAGAAGAATAGGTTTTTGAAGCATATTAGCCAATTGAATAAAGCAAACGAAGGATTGAAGACAAAGCTTAGCCAACAAAGACAAATGAAAGAAGAATTGGAAGTTGAAATGCAAAAGCAAAAAGAAGAATTGGAGCTAAAGATAGAAAAGTTAAATGCAAGTCTAGCACAGGCTAAAGATGAATGTAACCAGGAATTGGCACGTTTCACGCAATGCCGAAATCGACTTCTCCATACAAAAGATGTAGGTAGATTCTGGAAAAAACAAGCTGGTGACTGGGCAATGAAGACTGAGATGTGGAAAGAAAAACATGCAAGATTAACTGAGGAATTGGGTAATCATATTCCAAAGTTTATCTATCATTTTGAAAGGGCAGAGAAGGAAGTTCTAAACAATCTCAAACTTCATTTACCAAGGGAAATGAATGACTTCATGGATATGAGCAGGGGTATAGCTAAGGGTTTTAAGAGAAAGAAATTGTCTATTCTTGACTCAACTATGATGTAATTGTACCCTTTGAATGAATGAATGAAATGAATTCGTCCTTTGACTTTCCTCCACTTCTTTTCAAATAAATGCGCAAGACTATATCCATTGTGAAGTAAAATCTCCCTTGGATATTTTGTCAATTACATTTCTACCTTATAGGAAAATTTTCCTTTCTGTGTAGAATGTAAGAAAGAACATCAAGCTTTACATTGCTAGTATGCTCCTAACAAAGTATATTGTGGACTAATAGCCCCCTGTACTTTGGTCCATCACATACCCTATCTTATGGACAAAAACATCCTCTGAATAGAATATGAGTCAAGTCTGTTACCATCAAATATAGATTTTATTCCTTGCTATCAAAGAATTTTTAAGTTTTACTTTTTATTTACTCACCATCTATTTTTGTGAGCCAGGTAATCAAATATTGCTCCTTCAAAGAAAGCTTTGTCTGATAGTAGTGCGTCGACTAGAGAGTCGTACGAACTTCGATCTAGGGTTGAGAAGAAAAAGGCCAAAGATAAAGAACAGACCATGGCTGCAGAAGATAATAACCAAGGAAGGAATTTGAGTTAAGAAATTGATGAGCTTAAGGCCATGATGAAATCCATGTTCGGACCAGAATTCAAAAAGTTCATTGTGGACATTGTGAATATGGCCAAAGAAAACGAGGAAAATGTTGAGCGACCAGGATATGACTCGGATGGGAATGACAACAATGGAACCTCGCACAACGATGCCAACAATGCAGCCTCCCATAACAATGCGGATAAGGAAGCAGAACGATTGAAACTTAAACGGGAACTGCAAGAAAGCATGCAAGAGC
The DNA here is from genome assembly GCA_031216105.1 of Dalbergia cultrata. Taxonomy (NCBI): domain Eukaryota; kingdom Viridiplantae; phylum Streptophyta; class Magnoliopsida; order Fabales; family Fabaceae; genus Dalbergia; species Dalbergia cultrata. Next base: position 48,898,338 of record CM062353.1, read on the forward strand.
AGTTCTGAATGCTACGTGGACCTAGCCCATATGGTTCAATGAGTATCAGCGATCTGTGTTTAGTGTCGAGCGTGATTATTCCCAAAGACTTCAAGATGCCCGAGCTCATCAAGTTTGATGGAAGCACCAATCCCCTTATGCATTTACGGATGTACTGCACAAAGATGGGAATATGGTCCAAGGATGAGAACTTCCTGATCAGCTTTTTCCCTGAGAGCTTGGAAGGCGCTGCATGGGAATGGTATTTGCAGATAGACCAAACACAAATTCGATGTTGGGAAGATTTAGCTCAAGCTTTCACTAACCAATATAAGTTTAATCTGAATGCTGCACCTACCAGAGATCAGCTGAAGGGAATGAGGAAAAAGGAGAACGAGTCTTTCAAGGAATATACTCAAAGATGGAGGGCTATGGCTGGAAGGGTTATTCCATCGATGTTAGAGCAAGAAATGTGCTCTTACTTCATCCGTACATTGGAAGGTTCCTTTTTCAAGAACATGCTTGGGACTCATGTGAAAGAGTTCATGGATTTGGTTGAGATAGGAGAAAGAATCGAAACCAATATTCAAGAAGGGAAGGTGGAGCTAGCAATAGGAGAAACAAGTGAATAAAAAAAAAGCTCCCATTTTAAGAAAAAAAAAATGCTGTCAATTACATCCATCCCCAACCTTATCAATCCGCTCCTCGGCCAAACCATTACCCATCTTACTTACACCAACAATACCCACCTCCAAGAATCATCCCAATTTAGGCCCAAGCACCATATACACCTTAACCGCACCAGATTAACCATGTCTCCCAACCACGACCTTATACACCAACAACACCTAGACCCCACCAAATTGTACCCCTGACCAACCAGAAAACCAACTCTTCCACAACAACCCCACTATTCAACACCAATAATAGACATCCAATGGAAAATCGACCATTACCTGATTTCCACATGAGCAATGATGAGTTGTTCAAGCATCTGTGTGGAGACAACCTGCTAGCTCCACGTCCTGGAAAAACCTTGGTGCTGCCATATCCTCGATGGTACAATCCAAACCAAACATGTGATTACCATTCCAACTCTCCTGGGCATTCTGTTGAAGATTGTTATGGTTTCAGGAGTGCAGTATGGCGCTTAATTGATCGCGGTGCCATTAAGCTGGAAGAAGAACCAAGAGCACACATAAGGAACAATCCATTCCCCAATCATGGTGAAGGACAGGTAAATTCCATTTGCAATGAGAATTGTGCAAATCAGGGAGTAGAGAATGTTAAACTCCCAATGAATGAGATCTTGGAAGCCCTGAGGAAAGCGGGCTATGAGATGGAAGTCGACGGAAGGAAAGGAAAAAGAACATTGAAGGGAGATGAAAGTGATTTATTTTGTGAGTGTTTCGGAAAGAAGCATCACATAGAAGAGTGTCCAGAGCTGAAGCTCTTTATTGAAAGAATGGTCAAACTAGGGGTGCTCAAGATACCAAAAGGCATCAAACAGAGCATCAACATGGTTCACCAAGCGCCCCCTATTTTTAAGGTTTATAAACCTGAGTTGGCACTTGTTTTCAAAGTACCTAAGCCATTTTCCTATGAGAGCAATCACATGGTTCCATGGAAATATGAAACTGTCATAGAGCCCTGTTCTGTGATGTCCGGAGAAATAACCCCTAAACAAGGGGCAGTACCTGTCTTCAAAGTATCTAGATTGCCTTTTCATCTCACAATTCATGCAAAGCCTGATCAACCAGAAGCAATTGAAGAACCAGATCGTGAAGTATGCTCAAAATTCCTTGCATCAGAACCCATAATAAATGTCACAGGAATAGGAGGGATCACTCGGAGTGGTAGGTGTTATACTCCAGGGAAACTATTAAAAGACCCTCAAGTGATACCTGAAAGCAAAAGAAAAGGCCACGAAGACGAAGAAGAAGAATTTCTAAAAATAATGAAATAAAGTGAGTATGATGTGGTGAATCAGCTGAAGAAAACACCAGCAAAGATCTCACTTTATTCATTGATCTTATCTTCAGAGGCTTATAGCAATGCGATCAAGAGAGTATTGGATCAGGCATATGTACCTAAAGATGTGATCCCCGATAAAATTGAAGGGATTGTGGGTGCAATCAGAACCACAAATTCCATCATCTTCATGGAGGAGGAAGTTTGTCCTCGTGCAGTGGGACGCCCGAAGGCACTCCACATTACCCTAAAATGCCAGGGTTGCAACATTGTGAAAGTATTGATTGATGGGGGAGGGGTCAGCTTTCAATGTGCTTCCCTACTCCACTCTGCAGCAATTATTGATCGATCCTTCCACAATTGCACCAAGCGAGACAATAGTCAGGGCATTTGACGGATCATTGTGGGAAATCACGGGTACCATTGACCTTCATTTGGAAATTGGGCCAACCACATTCCTGACCAGATTTCAAGTGATGGACATTGAACCAGGGTATACAATGCTGTTAGGAAGACCTTGGATTCATGAGGCATGTGCAGTTCCATCTACTCTTCATCAGAGGGTGAAATTCATAGATTGTGGAAAGTTCATTACAGTAAAAGGAGAAGAGGAGTTGTTGGTGACCAAACCAGTGGCGGTGCCGTATATTGATTGTGCTGAAGACGCTCTCGAGGTTTCATTTCAGAATCTCAAAATAGCTAAACCGGAGAAAGAAAAATGTGACACACTTCCTGTGGCCGCTCGAATCATGTAAAAGAGTGGATTCAAAGAAGGAAAAGGACTAGGAAGCCAGTTACAAGGAATCAAGGATCCAATTTTCCTCCCTGACAATCCTGAGAAGTTCGGCCTTGGATATGAAGCTATAGGAGAACTCCAATCTGTTGAATCTTCCAAGAAGAAAATTCCACATATCAGGGACACATTTCCCACACCTGCAGCAGTGGTAATGATAGAAGGATCTGAAACCATTAACACTCTCGAAGGAGCCAAGGAGATGCCTCAGCTAGTCTACCCAAGCTGCGAGCCATTGAACAATTGGGATTCTGTGCCTTTAGATGATTTGTTGTATCTTGAGTAATGAACATTTTAGTCACCTTTGTTGTACTTCAATTTTAATTAAATAATTATGCATGGTTTTTTTTTCTTTTCCATTCTCTTTTCGTAATTTCCTTCTTTTTGTTTTCCTCTTATTTATTTCGAGTCTCATCTCAATTCCAGGGACTCATCTCTTTCAGAATCTCTATCTTGTGCAAATGATTGTGAAAATCCATTAACTGATTATTGTGTTACAACAAACTTGAATGAAAATGAACAAGATGAATAAGTTGTGCCAACAATTTGCCCAAATCATAGATTCAATGGAAAAGGGGATAAATCCACATGACAAGATTGTCGAAACTGTGAATCTAAGTACTGATGAGGATAAGAAAGAGGTGAAAATAGTTGACAACCCAGAAAGAGAAGAGATGATTGTACTGTTCCATGAATTCCTAGATGTTTTTGCCTGGTCTTACAAAGATATGCCTGGTTTGGACCCAGAGATAGTGGCTCATAAAATCCCGTTGATTGAGGGGATGGAACCTAAGCGACAGAAGTTGCGGAGGATGAGTCCAGAAATGTCACTGAAGATCAAGGCGGAAGTCAAAAAGCAACTTGAAGCAGGCTTTCTAGAGGTCCCGCTATATCCAAAATGGATAGCCAACATAGTACCGGTGTCGAAGAAGGATGGAAAAGTCAGAATGTGTGTGGACTATCGGGATTTGAACAAAGCTAGCCCAAAAGACAATTTTCCGATTCCCCATATAGATGTCCTAGTTGATAGCACAGCAAGAAGTCACCGATTCTCCTTCATGGATGGTTATTGAGGCTACAATAAGATCTTGATGGCAGAAGAAGACAAAGAGAAGACATCATTCATCACTCAGTGGGGAGTATTCTGCTATTGAGTGATGCCGTTCAGACTGAAGAATGCTGGAGCAACATATCAGCGAGCAATGGTGACCCTTTTCCATGACATGATCCACAAGGAACTAGAGGTGTATGTAGATGATATGGTAGCAAAGTCACAAGAAGGAGAAAGTCATGTTGCTGTGCTTAGAAAATTGTTCGAGAGATTGAGGATTTACAAGCTTCGATTGAATCCAGCAAAATGTACATTTGGAGCATCAACTGGAAAGTTGTTGGGGTTCATCGTTACCAAGAAAGGTATTGAGGTTGACCTAGACAATATTAAAGCCATTCAAGGCATGTCAGTACCCAAGACAGAAAAGGAAGTTTAAGGTTTCTTAGGTCGTTTGAATTACATAGCAAGATTCATCTCCAATTTGACCAATACTTGTGACCCAATATTTAAACTATTGAGGAAGGATAATCTGAGTAGATGAGACAATAGATGTTAAGAAGCCTTTGACAAAATCAAGAACTACTTGTCAAATCCACCTCTTCTGGTTCCACCCACACCAGGACGACTGTTGATACCCTACCTCACAGTGTTGCACGGGTCGATGGGAGTGGTGTTAGCATAGCATGATGAGTCCGGTCGGAAGGAACAAGCCATTTACTACTTGAGCAAGAAGTTCAACGATTGTGAATCTAGGTATCTGTCTATTGAAAAGACTTGTTATGCACTAGTATGGGCGGCGAACAGGTTACGACAATACATGCTCCATTACACAACTTTGCTTATATCACGAATGGACCCCATGAAGTACATTTTTGAAAGCCCACATATTTCCATAAGAATGTCCAAATGGCAAGTGGCTTTAGCAGAATTTGAAATTAAGTATGTGACTAGAAAGTCCATAAAAGGAAGCGTGATAGCAGACCACTTGGCCGAGTATCCACTTGAAGAATATCAGCCAATGGAGTTTGAATTTCCTAATGAAGAAGTTCTAGCAGCTGTAGAAGAGGATAATGAAAACGGGGAAGAAATAGACTTAATGTGGAAAATGTACTTTGATGGTGCCGTCAATGGAAAGCAATTCCCAATTGCTGTCAAATTGGCATTTGATTGTACTAACAACACAGCTGAATATGAAGCATGTATAGTAGGTCTAAAGGCAGCAATATCCCTTGGGGTGGAAAACTTGAAGGTTTATAGGGATTCAACCTTAATTATCTTTCAGGTCAATGGAGAATGGCGAGTTAAAGAGCATAGGTTGCTGTCATATTATGAACATCTCACGAGCTTGAAGAATGAATTCAAGGATGTGAGTTTCCATTACTTACCCTGTGAACAAAACCAGTTTGCAGATGCTTTAGCTACATTGGCTGTAATGACCAAGCTCGATTTGGAAGTAGAAGTGCGACCTTTGCAAGTAGTTGTCAGAAAAGAACCAGCATACTGTTCTAACATTGAAGAAGAGCTTGATGGCCGACCATGGTTCTATGACATCAAAAGGTTCATTAAGGAGAAAGAATATCCAGCAGCAGCAAATGAGAATGACAGAAAGACACTCAGATGACTGTCAATGTCATTCTTCCTCTCGGGTGATGTGTTGTATAAAAGAAGCTATGACGGAGTCTTATTAAGGTGTGTTGATGCTATGGAAGTTAACTCCATCATATCAGAAGTCCATGAGGGTGTTTGTGGAACCCATGCTAATGGACACACATTATCCCGACAGATCCTCAGACATGGATACTATTGGCTCACTATAGAGAAAGATTGCATAGATTTTGCAGAAAGTGCCACAAATGCCAAATCTATGCTAATCGAATCCATTCTCCTCCTGTGCCACTGCATACTCTGACATCACCTTGGCCGTTTGCAATGTGGGGCATGGATGTCATAGGACCAATTAGTCCTAAAGCTTCTAATGGGCATCGATTTATTTTGGTCGCTATCGATTACTTCACTAAATGGGTAGAGGCTGCATCTTACGCCAATGTAACACGGAAAGTGGTGGTGAAGTTCCTGAAGAACAACATCATTTGTAAATATGGGTTGCCAGAAAGGCTCATCACAGATAATGCAACTAATTTCAACAATGCAGAAGTACAAAAATTATGTGAGCAATTCAAGATCAAGCATAAAAACTCAGCTCCTTATCGACCAAAGATGAACAGGGCTGTGGAAGCAGCAAATAAAAACATCAAGAAGATCTTGGGGAAAATGGTGGTCACGTATAAGGATTGGAGTGATATGCTGCTTTATGCATTACACGCCTACTATTTACATTAGATCCTCAACTGGGGCAACTCCGTATTCACTGGTGTATGGAATGGAAGCAGTCACACCTATAGAAGTAGAAATACCATCTTTAAGGGTCTTGGTGGAAGGTGAATTAGATGAAGCTGAGTGGGTCAAGATGAGATATGAATAATTGAACATGCTTGAAGAAAAACGGTTAATTGCAGTTTGTCATGGTCAATTATACCAGAAAAGGATGGCTAAAGCATTTAATAAGAATGTTCATCCTCAAATGTTTCACCCAAGTGATCTTGTTCTGAAGAAGGTTTTGCCCAATCAAGAGGATAACAGGGGCAAATGGGCACCCACACATGAAGGGCCTTACATTGTCAAAGATGCTTTTTCTGGAGAAGCTTTAATCTTGACTGACATGGAAGGCAAAACGCTTGCGAAGCCAGTCAACTTAGATGTTGTGAAGAAGTACTTTGCCTGAAGATTTAAAATGCTCGCTAGGTTGAAAACCTGGAAGGGCTACCTAGGCAAAAATTAGAGCACAAAAAGAAAAAGAGAAAAAAAAATGCTCGCTAGGTTGAAAACCTGGGCAATCAATCATTCATCCTCATCATTTCATAATTCATCACCATACATTCACATTACTATAAATCACTTCATAAAATATGGACAATATCATGTAAATCTCATAGTAAACACTTTCATAGATGATTCATATTAACCAACCAAAGTTATCAAGTTGAGTTCCTAGTGTTCGTAAGAGGTAATGGATGTCTTAGTATTATCTTTTTCTCTTAGTGTTCTTTGTACTCTTAGCATTCCATTAATACATTAATGCACTTCAAAATATTATTATAGGTTCTTTATATATTTTTATTATGACTTTCATATAACTCTTGAAGATTATTATTCTACTTAAATTCTTAAAACTCTCTCTTTACAAGACTTGATTCTTTTATTTATAGTTTTGACATCTTTTAGAAGAAAGTTTATAATTCTCTGTATACTTGTTATCTCAGCTTAGTAAAGGTAGTTCCAAATTCCTAACTCATCAATTTTTAGCATTTACATCTTTGGAATAGTGTAAATCAACTATAAACCATGCATAGGAGGGTTCCCAGGAAAGAGAGGTGGGTCACAATGGACATGCTTAAATACCAAGTCTTTCCTTAGCCAAAACCTTTCCAAACTGCACTTTCACAGTACACTATCCCGAAATTTATTTCTCATTCTGTATTTACGTGGTACAAAGCTTTATACATAACATACATGGGTGTATTCCTATATGTGTTAGCTCTCCAACAAAGTTGAAATCAGTCCATTTGCATTTTTCTAGAGTGAGTTACACCTATTTTACTACTACAAGATCAGATTCAGTCTTAGGCTCTACTTTAAAAATTTATATCTTGAGCTAGAAAACTCCGTTTTGGGTGATTCTTTTTGGAGAGTGTTTTATGATGTGTCTAGTTTATGGTAAAAATATTTTTATTTCAAGATACTTCATATTTTATGAGTATTAAATTTCGGAACACCTACTGCAAGAAATAGCCAAAAATCCAGCACTTACCATTTTCATGTTTTATGTCACTTATTTTAACACAAGGATCACACAACATATTTCAAGCATCATTTGAGCATGAAAGCAACATAATATCACTTTGGAAGCAGAATGGAACAAGGGGTTTCACAAATATTTATACAATATCCCCTTGAAACATTTTTATCAACAAACATAAGCTTGATGGCATCCTAACCATGAGCAAGGTTAGATATCATCATGGCTTACACAACCAAAATGAGGGCTCCTACCTCTTGTGTAGGGTCTCAAAATGGTCCTTCTCTTCTTCCTTAAGCTTTGAACAAGAGTCTTTGGAGTGGATGACCCTCCTTGAATCTTGGCTCTAGAACTTGAGTGCTTAAGAAAATATTTCTCACTAGAGTTAAAGATTGTAACTTTTGTGAGGGCTAGTGAAAGTTTGGACTTAGGATTTAAGTGTTTGGATGAAGTTTAGAGGATCAAGAGAAGTCTTTGAAGAACATAAGACGAATGATAAAATAAGAAAGAAAGAACACTTAGGGAGTTTTTGAATTGAAGAGAGTTTGAGGAGTATTTATAGTGGAAAGATTAGAGAAAAAACAGAAGAAGGAAAGCATTTGGAGCATGATTCATGGAAACATGTTGGCTGAATTTTGGGATGAAAGTGCTCCTTGTTTTGTGCAAACATGTTTCCATGTTTTGTGCAAACACGTTTCCATATTTTGTGCAAACACGTTTCCATGTTTTATGCAAACAGGTTGGATGAAAATGCTCCATGTTTTATGCAAACATGTTTCCATGTTTTATGCAAAGATGTTAGTGGAGATTTTCTAACCTTTAGTGCATGTATGTGATTCAGAAATGTGTATGATGTATGTGGTTAAATTATTGTGTTATCATCTTAATCCAATGGTTTAGATTCATTCTTGTCTAAAGACAAGTCTAGGGATTTGTGTAAATGGCATTGTAGTAATTTCTTTAACTAAGACAAGGATATTTTTGTAATTAGACAATGATAGTGGTATTCTTGTAATTCCATTCATAGAGTAAGGGTATCTTTGTCATTTAATAAGGCAAGGGTAGTTTGGTAATTTCCTTTACATAGCAAGGGCATTTTCGTAATTTCCACTAAGTGATGGCATTTTCGTAATTATTTGCATTTTTCTCTAGAGATACTTAAGTAGACTATTTGTTGTGTTTCATAACATTTGTCCATATTCTCTTGGTTTTGCTATCGCTAATTAATATTTATCTTAGTTATAAATTTGGGGATGTTACAGAAAACACGGAGAGAACTGAGACGGGGCCAATTTCAGAGCAAGAGAGAGGACGAAAGAGTTTTAGCAAGCACAAAGAGAACTGAGATAGGGAGCTAATCTTCAGCAAGAGAGGCAGAGAGGATAGAGAACTGATACTGATAAACTCCATTGTCTCCATTCACAGCTCCACATCAGAGAGACAAAAAACCACAACCTTTCATCCAACAGTATCATCATCAAACCGTCATCTTCACTCTCACTACTTGACTTCATTGCAACCTCCTTCATCCATTATCATTGTGAACCAATCACTATCTAACACAACCAACAACCTATCAACAACCACCACAAACCATCATCATTGCCTTCACCTTCGCATCAAACCACTAACATCATTCTCAAACCACCATCATCACTATCTAAAAGTGCTTAATTACAACTTAAAATCATATTTTAATTTCAAGATTCCTAGTCATAGAATCTTGAATAGTATTTCCTCTCTCCAATTCCTTAAATCATGAAATTGTGTTACACATTGTTTATTCATAAATGAGTTTAAAATTCTTTAATGATGTATGAGCACTCCTAACCTTGTCATAAAATTCCTAATACACATGCTTAGTTACCTAAACTTAAGCTTAATTATTCCTAACCTTGTACCTAAGCTAATACACATCTAAACCTACCATTAACACCCAATTAAAGGATCAAACCTCACCTCCTCCTTGCTGTACCAGACCTGACCGTGAGCCTTCCCTCCCCATATGCATCACATGTTCAATTTTTCAACACTCCAAGGCCATACCTCAAGTCACATACACTATACCTTGTCATAACTTTCAATCAAGCTTGATTTTCCATGTAAATAACTAATTAAAATAGCTCATTTTCTCCATTTATTTGTGGCTGGAAAAGTTCCAGCCATGCATTGTTTCTAGAAGCCTAATTTCATAAAAATTGATAGGAAATTAACTCACATCAAGCCATACTTTGTAGCATAGCTTCCATACTTCAAACCATGCTTCTATGACACAATCAAAGAGATATTTTCCTCTCCCTTTGTCCTCCAATGCTACGGCCAGCACCTCTCCCTTGATGAGCCGATGGTTTTGTTTTTCTATAAATAGGATGCTTGTGATAGCTTAGTTGCACCTTGAAGCATTTGCTAAGTTTAGAGTTTTAGAGTTGTCTTGCTAAGTTTTTCTTTTCTCTCAAAGCTCCAAGAATTCTTTCTCTTCATCTTCATCTTTCTCATCCTTCCCTCACATAATCACCTCATAGTCTCAATCTACCGCCTCATAACCTTAAATCATTCTCTAAGCTCTCAAATACTCAACCTCAAACACAACTTCACCCAAAACACATTTCCTTTCTTTTCCTTCCTCTTTGGCCGAATCATCATCACCATCCTAGAAGGAGTTGCTCATCTCATTTCCATCTTCAAGTCCAAGCTTTTACCTTCATCACTAGGTAGGGATTTGTTTTCAAACTTTGTTTTGCTCAAGAAAGTGTTTTTCTCTAGTTTCCTCTTGGATTCTTTTTGAACTTTCCTTTATTTTTCCTTTTCTTTTCATTTCGGCCTCTAGGCCTTGTTATGAGCATGATAGCTTGATGATGAGAGTTTCTAGATGATGACATTGTGTTCATCTCAAAGAAACCTCTAAAGCTTGAGTTTTCCTTTCCTTATGACTTCATCTATATGATATCTAGCTCACATGGTTTTTCAACTTAAGAAAATTAATCTAAGGATTTCTAAAAGCCCAAGCCTGCCCTTGTCAACCTTAAAGTTGGCAGGCACGTTCTAGAGATTTTCTCTAGATAAGGGTTTTGGGTATTTAATAAAGAACTTGACTTAGTTTCACTTTCTTAAGACTTTCGGTTTTGATGTTTTGATCTTTGAGATATTGTATTGGGTTGTTATCTTATGAAAGTCTTGAATGAGCTCTAGTCAACCATAAAATGAACCTTGCATCATGTTTACTTTATGCTTTGCATATCATGTTTACTTCCTTGCTATCACTAAATACCAAGATAATAAGTGAACCTTGCATTATCATGTTTATATTTCAAGCTATGCATTATCATGTTTATATTTCAAGTTCTCACTTAATACCAAGATAATAATGAGTTGCATTCATATTTACTTTGTGCCATCACTTTACTTTCTAGTGGAACCTAAAATAGTGCATAAGCATGTTTATTTTTATGTCATCACTTTAATGAACCTAGAGCTCAAAGACTTGCCCATTGTTGTCTCTACAAAGGTCTAAAAATATTTATTTCTTGTGGTTCCCATTTCGGCCCTAAAGGGCTTTGGTGTTTCCAAGTGTTAAAAACTATGTTTTATAATTTATCTAAGCTTATGTAAGTATAAGGAATATGTAGAACTAAGTTTTACGAATTTAGGACCTCTTGAGATAAAAATAATTTAGCCACTGCCCTCTTAAGTATTCTTATGATTTTAAAGGATGAAGGTGTTTATAAACAAGTTTTGAAAGTTCTAAAATAGTTCCAAAAGAAACTAGTAGCTTATGTGCCTTAGAAATTGTGTTCTATGTCTTTTATGGAGAAGTATATTTTCGGTTCTTCCTTGCTCTTTACTGCCACTGTATGTGCTGTTTTAATGATGATAATGTGCCTATGTTTGAGTAAAAATAATGTTAAGACTCATATGTGAAAGATAGGATAGGTTAGGAACTAGAAAAAAATTAATTTGAGAGTTCTAGATCCTTTAATTATGTAATTTTCTGGATTCTGTCCAGCAAGGTTTAGATTTAATAATCATGGTTTTTAATTAGTTTGAATGTGTAGGAATGACTCATAATTGGTTTAGGGCTTAATCTCAAAGCCTTAGGGGCAAACCGAACTTAGAAAGGGTCATTGTTGTGACTTCTAAGTACCCGTAAAGTTAGGATTTCAAATTCTGCATCCTTGAGGTTTAGAGATGTTCTTGACCATAGTGTGAGGTGAGAAATACTTAGTTATAACCTCATAGGTTCCCAAGAGACTAGGTTTTGATGATCGATAACTTAGAATGTGAGTTAAGGACTTTAAGGGTCTAAACCGTAATTTCTAAAACCCCGTAATCACACAATATAAAGTTGTCCAAATCTGCATAGTGCTGTTTGGATAGGTCCTTGAGCATAAAAAATTAGTAAAACTTATTAGTTGTGAACCTATAGGTGTGTGAGAGGTTAAGGATAATACTAGAATAATTAGTTTACAAGTTTAAGACTCAAAAGAACCAAAGCATAAAACACTATGGGTTTATAACATAATAAGCTTGTGAGTTTGTATGAATAATTGTCTAAGGTATAATTATGTGATAATGTATATGCTATGAAGAAGTTTTATGTATACACTATGAAGAAGTTTCATGTGATGATGTATATGCTATGAAAAAGTCTTATGTGAAAATAGGTTATAGTTTTACACATAATTATATGATGAGATGCATACTATGAGAAAGATTTATGTGATGAATAATGATGTATCTATGAATTAACACTTTATGAGAACTTAAATGTGACACAACACTGAGACGCCTTCTTGGGTGACACCGGTTTAGCCGAGCACCCCCAAGAAAACAAATCCGTGAGGGTATTGACATAGAGCTTGCCAAAGCGGACAATGCTACTGTGCACTAGTTGCCAGTAGAGCGTTTCAAAGAGGAAATGACCCTAAGAGAGGTGATCCTTAATTGCCCCCTAGCCCGCACTATTAAGTCGGGATTATGTATATGTTACGCTTATCATAGGATAAGTAAGAACTAGTGACGACTAGTTAAGGTATGAGCTCATATCCTAAGAGATGATTAGGGTGGCCCACGAGAAAAAGTTAAAGTTTAGAATGTCACATATGATATGAAAAACCAAGAAAGTTATAATGAGATTTATCTGACACCTTATGCCACTATCATGATGTTTCTTAAATATATCATTGACCTATATGATGCATTCATGTCTTTGTATACTGCATGCTTAGTCATAAGACGCATTATAAAATATGACGGACCTTAGATAACTAATGCTTTAGAAAACCAATTTAAAAGAAGTATGCATATATGCACACCTTTTAGAAATAAACTCAAGGTTCCTGAGGATGTGATGATGACACCTAGGTAGGGATTACCCTACTGAGAATTCTTTTAGAAGATTCTCATTCCCTCTCTCTTTTCTTCCGTCATATCTTCAGATGGCGACATTCGTACTCTTCATCGACACCCCGGTATGGGAGCTGCACCATGACCCGGCACTCGGGTCATACCATTTTGAGGGTCGCTGCACTGTTAGAGTCTTCATGTTCATAGGATGACCCTTCGCACACCCAGTACGGAGTTACCGATTCACCCTGACTGCCCCCTACCATAACAACAGTATTTTTGAGCGAGCTAGATCATGGGACGAGCAGATCCTCCGTATGCAGCCTGAGGCATCAGTGGCACGCGACTACCTGGAGTATGTGCCTCGCACCCAGTACTCAGAGACGGACCCATCCGAGGACCCGCTATCACACATGTACAATTGGAGCTCCAGTCCCGCTCCCCTACCGATGAGAGCCGGGAGTGAGGAGACGGTGGTCCAGCCGAGGTTGGCACGTAGGCCATCCATGTGCCCTCACCGCTGTGGACATGCCCCGATGATGCGCTCGACCACTCTCGCCGAGATTCGTCAGTGGATCGACTCGACCCCACAGTACTCGGACCAGCAAGAGTAGACATAGGAGGAGTAGCAGTTAGTGCACACACGCCACATAGTTGAGGGCAAACCTTCTTTTGTGTGTGAGGTTTCCTGCTCTAGGTGCACTCGGGCATGGGTGTTGTTTTATGATTTCCCTGTATTTGTTTTCCTTGTATTTGTTCTTGATTGTATTACATTTCCCGATGTATCGAATAGTCCTGCCCTTTGGGTGGGCACATTATATATATATATATATATATGTTTCAGTTGATGTTTCCATGATATGATGTGTTCCTTTACGCTTTGCTTATATGTTTCGTTATACTTCCTTTTAAAGATTCGTGCGTGGCTCTCACCTTGATTTTAAAAAGAAAAATTTTTACCCATATTTCCCCTAAGTATTTTCTAAGTAAAAGATGAGACCAAGAGGTAATATTCTAAAGATTAACCTAAGTACATACTAGTAGTCTTAGGTTAAGATTTAGGGTGTTAGACAAACCAGATCCAGTCACAGCGTCCCTTGCTGTCCACGCACAGTCCCTTTGCCACTGCTGCCTCATGCTTTTGTTCCTTCCTTATCTCTATATCACAGTGATGAAGTGAAGCAGGTAGGTCTTTCTTTGATCCCAATTTCATTATATTCACATCCTTTTGTCTGGACTAGTTTTGTCTTTTGTTAGAATCCTTTAGGTTAATCTCTCGGGCTTTATATGAATCAGATGTTAGTTTTTTTAATTTGGGCCACTTTATTTTTATTTTTATCTTTTTTGTTTGTTTGTTGCAAATAATAGTAAGTTAGTGTCTTCTGTTTTGGGATTAAAACATTATTAGTTTTTGTTATGAGAACTAGTTAATTGGGATTTAGGTTTTAATTTTTCCTTAAGTCTAAGCTGAATTTTATTTCCTTTTGAGAAAAGTGATTTGGGTCTTTTATTTCGTAGTTTGTTTGTCATTGTTTTTATTTATTTTAGTCAAAGTTCTTAGTTTAATTGGTTTAGAATTTTGGGCTTTGATTATTTATTTAATGACAGGAATTTTAGGCTAACACTCTTTGAAAATATGATCTTAAGTTTTATATTTTTATTTATTTATTTATTACTTTTTTTTATAAAAAATGAAAAATAAAATAAAATGTTTGTTTTAATCTATACAACATTCAATAATCATGATTGAGAGGTGGATAGCCCCTTCATGTACTATTGAATTGTAGGAATTTATTAAATAATTTAGTGCTAACTTGAATCCCTTGTAAAGTTGGTCTTTTCTTTAAATAAGTTGATAGTCAAAAGTTCATTTTCAAAATTAAAATCAACAAAGTACATCTTTATCTTATTTCTTAATTAAAACCCATTACACTCACAAACATTTTCTACAGAACGACGTGGTTTTGAGTTCCTCATTGCACCAGAGGATACGTCGGCGTAGCTTACAACTATCAAACCAAAATTAATTTTTCATTAAAATATGTTCTCTTTCAATTTAATTTCTTTTCATTTATTTTATCTTATTTTTTATATAATTGTTAACTTCTGGGGAAAAATAAATATTTTAAAGTCATAATTAATTTGCATAATAAGCTCTAGGGTAACCGTATTTATATGGATGTATTAGAGGTGCATTGGGATTAAGTTTCCACCATTCTCTAATCATAATCAGACTCCCGGACTCAAAACTCTTAAAAGACCAGTTTTACTAAATTCAAAGGTTTTCCAATTTTAACTAGAATTAAAATTGGTGGCGACCCACATTTATTTTTAAATCAATTGTCATCCTCATCGTGGCACCCTCCGGGTACGTTGTGACAACCCCATATGCGAATCTACTTGTGTTAAACGTGGTGTACAAAAATGCAAATTTTCATGTAGTTAAAATAATTTTGAAAATAATTAATTGACTTGAAATAGTTATGAGGATCATGGCCTTTAGAAGTCTAGACGTATCCCAAATATCATGCACTAATAGAATAAAGTTAGTGGCTACTCGATTCAGGTTTTGACCCTAAAACATTCGCCATCTAGGACTACCCCTACTAGGACTCAAAGGAGGATCCCTCTATCCTTTCTTTACCTCATTGCATTAATAACGACATTTCAAACATGCATGCATGCATTAAAAAGAAAACTTTCTTTCTTGTGATAAGCATATCATACATGATTCATCCATCGTATGCATTCTCTCATGCATACATAGCAGACATTACTTTCCATATTACCCATGCATAACGTGCATTTTTAGGGTAGTTGGTATTATTTCCTTTCTAATTTTATGCCATTCTAAATAAAAATGTCCTTTTTGTAAATAGGTACAAAGGTTATCATTGGCTCAAGACACAATGGAAGTGACCCAAAGTAACACTAGTAATGCAAAAAGAAACATCAAGGTCACTATGACCCAAAGCGAGCTAAGAAAAGTGGAAGATATGAGCTGGCTAATGCCGCATAAAGCCAAACTTGCTTTCAAGAAGACATATGGACATATATTGAACCCATTACATATTCCAGTCAAAGAATTTGTGCTTAGCAGCCTCACACAGTTCTAGAAGTCTCCTCTTTCTTCCTAGAGGTAGACACAACACCGATCATAGAAGAGTTTACAAGTATGGTATGACTACCAATTTGAGAGAAAGCAAGAGTGTACCTCTATCAAGGGAACTATGTAGCAGAGGAAAAAAGCAATTGGGATCCAAACTGATGAGATGGTGATGAAAGAAAGAAGATCGACTCAAGGGTTGAGCAAAGATTTCCTCAAGTAGCATCTTAAAGCCTTGGCCCAACATAAGAAATGGGACTTGTTCAATCCGAATTTGGAATTGATGATCTATATCTGTTGGTGGTCTTCCCTTTGAAGCCAAACATTATAGATCAAGCCTCTATGGACGTATTTTTCAGGTTCTGCACGTGTAGGGCGAATCTGATTCTTGGAATTTTGGTAGATACTTTCCTATTTGCATATGTTGTATGTATGGGTCATGACACAAATGCATTGACCTATTGAGAAATTCTCTTCACATCCCAATAATGCTACAATAAGCGCATGGATGGGTACAAAAATTCTTAGAAGTTGAGCCCAATCCCTTTAAGTAGGTTTATCTTTAGTATCATTGGGAAAGCATAATCTATAGCTATGAGGACTTCCCCTATCTCTTTTTGTTTGGCTCAAGGGGTTATATCTCATATTCCCCTGCATTGGTGCTTAGAAAACTTCATTGGACGCAAACCAAGCCCCTAGAAGAACAATTAAAAGGCTATGGTTTTCTCTACTAGCAAAATCAATACATGAAGAAAAGGGAATTAGAAATCAATAGAGCCTGGGAAAACATTAAGACATCAGGGAAAAGTGGACTTGGGAAGAAATGACCAACCTCATCCTCTAAGTATGAAGTATGGAGAAAAGAAAAAAGGAGGTAAGATAACATGTTAAAAGAAGTTCTATCGCCTAAAGAATCACTCCAAGAATAACTTTTATCAATGCCCCATATGGCCTCCTAACTTGAAGTACTATAGGCACAAATGGGGTTCTTGAAGAAAATAAGCAAGAGGCTAATCTACAAGTTGTCATTTCCAACATCAGTGTAATAAAATGGCTAAAGATATCGAAATATTGAAGGATAAATATGCAGACACTCTAGAGATCTCCCAATTTAGAATAAGCAGAGAAAGTACAATAACTACCAAGCATTGAGAACTTGAAGGAAAGCTCTATGACCATACAAAGGAGAAGAGGAATCTTAGGAAAGAAATCCTTCTCCAGGATAAGATGACAACAAAATTTGAAGCTAAGGTTAACAAAAGAAAGAGAGCCATAAGGAACTAGGAAATAGAGGTTGGCAAGGAAAGGAAAATAAGACAAGAATTGGAAAGGGCAATCAGAATAGAGTGACAAGCAAGAGGGGAGTTGGAAAGGCATGTAGAAGACTTGTTGAAAGTGTTGGTGCGAATAGTAAATGATTGCACTCATGCATGGGCATCATCAAATCAATTCCACCATCTCTTTGGTTAGGCAGCTAAGCATAGGGAATTTTAGAGGATTAAAGCTTTAGACAATAGAGAAGATTTGGAAGAATTGAAAACACAATATGCAAGGATGGTTGATGAAGTAAACTGCCACGATTTTGATATCGTTTGACGCTTTGATAAAACGAACAAGGAAATCAAAGAGACACCATAGCTTGACCTACCCAGGAAGTAACTAATTTCATGAAGAAGTTTGACGGTCATGCTAGAAGATTTAAGAGGAAGAGAACCAAACTTATGATGTATTAGATTCACAAACTCATGATGTATTGAATCGTACTTTCGTTTAGGGAATAAAAAATTTGCATATTTCATTTATCTCTTTATTTCTTATAGATTAGACATATATGTTGAAAGCTTTTTATGAAAGAGGAAGACTCCCTTAGAACAACAATTAATCACATTTTACCTTGAGATTCAGTATCTTTGCATAGACTATGAAATAAAATTTTGACTCAAGAAAGAGTTGCATTGCTAGTTTTTATTAGATAGCACGTATTGGAAAACAAGTACTCCTTTCATGTTCCCTATGAACCATGCTTAGTGCTGCATGGTAATGTAACCATAACAACAAGGGGGTATCCTTGTTCATCGTCAAAGTTAATAACAACCTTTTCCAAAAGAAAAAGAAAGAAGATTAAAAAGAAATCAAAATTGATTTACTAAAGTCATGTTTCATTTTCTCTATTGGTAAAATTACATCACTCTTTGAAAGAAAGCTTTATCTAAACCCAAAAACTCGGCAAAACCTATATGAGATCCATATAAAGCAAAAGAAACCTAAGCCAAGAGATTGACAAAGGAAACCTGAGATTACAAAGTAAATAAATCGAATAAAACTAAAGCAAGAACTTGAAGAAAGCATGCGCGAGCAGTTACAAATCTTATGAGAATGGCAATATGAATCAAATTTGATAGTAGTATGAATCTCATTATGCACTTGAATATTAATTGTGCCAAAATGTGGATGTGTTCCAAAGATGAAAGCTTTCTGATCAGCTTTTTTCATAAATGTTTGGATGGTGCTACATGGAAATGGTACATGTAGATGGACCAAACTCAAATCATATGTTGGGAAGACCTTACCATGGCTTGTACCAGCCAGTACAAGTTCAACATGAATGATGCACCTACTAGGGATTAGCTAAAAGGCCTAAGAAAAAAAAGAGAATGACTCATTCAAAAAATATGCACAAAGGTGCAGGGCAATGGGTTGCTCCTTCAATGTTGGAATAGGTGATGTACCCTTACCTCATCCACATATCAGAGGACCCATTTTTAAGAGTAAGCTAGAAACTCATGTCAAAGAGTTTGTTAACCTAGTGGAGAGTGGAGAGAGAACTGAAACTAATATTTAAGAAGGAAAAATGGAGCCAACAATTAGGGAAACAAGTGAATCCCAATCCAAGAAAGGAACCCAATTCAAGAAGAAGGAGAACAACATTAACTTCATGCACCCATAGCCTCGTTAACCCACCTTTTGCACTACCCATCCTTCCAACACCCATACTACCAATTTTTCATAAACTTATAAGTAAAACTTTAGCCTTGCATATGAGGCATAATAATTAATTACATTTGTTAATCATGAACATAAAATATTGTATAATGATAAACATTCATTCATACTCTCCTTCATAACATGAAAATAACACATGGATATATATTTAAACTAACCTGTCTAAGCAGATGAATATCTAAATAATATACTTATGCAAGCATAAGAAACTAGCCATTAAGCACCTGATCACTTTCTATATACATGTACCATGAGCATTGTCTTAACATAATCACAAACCTAGTTAAACTAATACTACCAAATGAAAAAAGGGTTCTACAATTTGTGTGTCATCAAACAAGATCCATCTATTAGGGTAAATGCTACCACACTTTATCATGCAATTCTAATATCGACATCCTTCGAAGATGACATGGAAGCAAGGATGAAAAATTATACAATTTTTCTATAGGCTTACATAACTAAGTACCATTGTAGTTGTCCTCAACTACATCGATTAATTTTTAAAAAGGTGAGTATACATCAAGGTTCATTTTTAAAGTTTAGAATACATTTCGTCCAAAGTAGATTTGTTTTATAGCATGGTTTTTATGCATGAATAGAAACATACCTTTAATGGATGTATGACAATACATTGGAAGCATGTAAAGCATAATAGACATGTAACTTTCACATAACTTAAGGTACATAAGGAACTTAAACACATAAGCACATAGTGTTCCCTTTTTTCTTTAGTTATCTTAAAATTTATAACCTTTCTTTTCTTTCTCTTCTCTACACTTCTCGGTTTAGGTCATGAACACATACTATCCTGTCATTGCCAGTATAAAACAATAATAATAATTCTTGAATCTTTGGGGTACAGGAAGAAGGGACATTAGATTATCTATTGCCAGTATGTACTAGGAGCATAAGGATCATCTTCGTGCGTCTTACTTGTCAACATATTAATCATAATCTTAACACACGCCAATAAGAAACATAGTTTTCTCTTTATCATCATCTTTTAATTTTCATAACATTGATGCATATGTATATATGATCACGATATCAATACATATCACCATCTTCATAGAAATCATCTCCATGAATCTTAACTGTTATCTTTATGTGGACCACCTATTGCTAGTATCTAACTAGGAGCGAAAAGATCATTTTTGCATATCTTATGTTACTTTTAAACTTTAAGCATTTCATATAAATTATTATCATTAGTATTCATTACAAATAAATCATGTTCATGCACTTTACACAAAATTCACTAAGTTCACAAATTTGGCAAAATTCTAGCAGTAAAAAAAAATGGGAACGGAACTCCTCTAAATTTGCCCCCTATCATGTATAATAAAAATATGCATATCAATTTATCAATAATTATTAATTCTTAGTCAAAAGTCATGATCCAGCAACATATTCCTTCATTCCATGCCATTTATAATAGTATATACAATTGACTTCATCAAGATTCATGCATGACTATTGGATTTGGACCTAGCATGGGGAGGTAGTTAATATATGGAAACAAGTATGTATGTTTCAAATTGGAAGTAGTTCTAGTGGGGTCTAGCTCAGGATAATGTAGGTAATGTGTTGTGAGAGGAAAATCTGGTTAGATTTCAAGAGATGATTTTTGATGTTGCTGGTCTTGAATTTCCAACTAATTATTCACAACCTTCAGTTGCTAAGTCCAACCAAGATGCCACTAGGTCTTATAGTCTACTAGACGCTGCCAATTAACCTTTATAGGAAGATTATATCCACTCTAATTTGTCATTACCAGTTCGGATATTTAGCATTAAGTCTGAAGGGAACCAAAGCCAAAGTTCTCTTCATCAATAGGCTGCAATAATCAGTGAGCTAAGTCTAAATCTTGACATCATGCCAAAATTTTTTTATCAACTTAAAAAATTAATTTCTAAACTTGGGTTAAAGGAAATAAAGATTGACTACTATTTGAAAGGCTGCATTCTTTATTATAAAGATGATATTGCATTGACCGAGTGTAAGTTCTGTTAAGAGCCTAAGTTTAAACCCAAGAAATATGGAAGTGGAAGGTATAAAGATGTATCTAAAAAAAGAATACAACATTTGCCCTTAATTCTTACGCTCAAGAGACTCTATACATTAATGAGTTCGACTTCCCATATGAGATGGCATAGTGAAAATCAGAGGGGTGATAGTGTGATGACTTATCCATAACATGGTACAACATGGAAACATTTCAAACGACAATATCTTGAGTTTGCTTCTAAACCTTGAAATGTTAGATTGAGACTTTGTTAAGATATATTTACTCCGAATAACCAATTTAGCAAACCCTCTTCCTATTATTTTGTAGTTGTTATGCCCTACAATCTCCCTTCTAAAATGTGCATGAAAGATCCTTACCTATTCTTACCATGTATAATCCCTGGCCTTGATAATCCAAATGCTAATATTGATGTGTATCTTCAACCCCTAATTGATGAATTGAATGAGTTGTGGTGTGAGAGTATTCTTACGACATTTCAACAAAGCAAAATTTCGTGATGAGAACTACATTAACATGGACCATCAATGACTTTCTAGCTTATGAAATGCTATCTGGATGGATAACGCAAGGCAAATTAGCATGCCCAATTTGCATGAAGGATACTAAGGCATTCAGTTTGAAACATGGAGGATATAACTCTTGGTTTGATTGCCATGAGAGGTTCTTAGATGCTAATAATCCATATAGGTGAAGTAGATGTGGTTTTAAAAGTAATTGTGTTGAACATGATGAGCCTCCAGTTAGCCTAAGTGGTCACCAAATGTGGGATCAAGTTAAGAATTTCTCGAAAATAATAGAAGTCAGAAAGGTAGTACAAATGCTAGGCTATGGGGTATACCATAATTGGACCGAGCAAAGTATATTCTGGGAGTTGCCATATTGGAAGTATAATTTGGTGCGTCATTGTTTAGATATCATGCATATTGAGAAAAATATGTTTGACAATATTATGAATACTGTAATGGATGCAGATCGAACTAAAGACAATGATAAGGCAAGGCACGATCTGGCTGAGTATTACATAAGCCTAATTTGCATTTACAGGAATTAAGAGATAGTCATTTTTATAAACCAAAGGCAAAATATGCTTTGAATTCCACTGAGAAACAAGTTGTTTGTCAGTGGCTTAAGGAGTTGAGAATGCCTGATGGTTATACTTCTACCTTATATAGGTGCATCAAAGTTGTACAGGTTAAGCTTGTCAGCATGAAAAGCCATGATTGTCATGTCTTCATGGAGTGTTTGCTTCTAATAACATTTACAGAGCTACCTGATATTGTCTAAAAGCTCCTAGCCGAGCTGCCTAATATTTAGAGAGCTACCTGATATTGTCATGGAAAAAAAAATATTCCCCTAATTCTGTGCAAATTAGAGAGAATTTTTCCTCCCGAATTCTTTGATTTAGTGGAACACTTGCGCATACATTTGGCATATGAAGCACAAGTGTGTGGACAGATTTAATATAGATGGATGTATCCATTTCAAAGGAAAATAGAAAGGTTTAAAGAATTGTGAAAAATAGTTCTCAAGTGGAAGGATCAATATGTCAAACCTATCTATCAAAAAAGACTTCAAATTTTTACTCATTTTACTTTTAGCCCCATGTTCAACTGCGAGAACTCAGGTTGGTCATAATGATGATGGAGGGGAATGCACTATTCCACCAATATTTTCTATCTTCAATCAATTTGGTCGAGCTGCTAGAAAGAGCGAGCCTCAATGACTAATTTTCGACAAGTGGAATTCTGTAAACTTACACATTTTGATAAATTATGATGTAGTGCAATCATTCAAATTGTGAGTTAATAACTCTTTTTTCTATGTGAAAAATATGACGATATGCATTCTTAAAGTGATCTAAAATATATTGTTAATAACAAATACTTTGAACAACTACGCAATCAAGATTCTCTTTAACAATTTCTGGATTGGTTCAGATTACATGTAAGTCCATTTTGTTAAATTGTGTAGCCCATACATTGTTATTAGTTAATTTTGTTTGATACAAGTTAGTTTGACATTTCAAACTTCGTCTACATAGGTTCATAATAAAAATAATCTTGTAACATGTCTCCATTGTTTAACTTAGCTACGGGGCCCAAAAATAAAGTTGTAAGTTGGCCCTGTACCATGTTAATGGGTACAAGTTTTACACAGCAAGGTGTAGGAAAAAGACCGACAGCACTGATGCTTGTGTTAAAGGTGATGCTGGGGATGGAGAATGTGATTGGTGTGGTGTTATTAAAGAAACCCTTAAGTTTGAGTACGTTGGTGAACCCACAAAAAAATATGTGCTATTCAAATGTGAATGTCATGATCCTACATGACTTACTAGGACATGACAACACAACAATTACAAAATCATTGAAATCAATCACACCAGAAGATATGGAAGTTATGATCTAGTTATTATTGCCCAAAATGCTAGATAATTCTATTATGTGTCTTATCCTAGGAAAAGTATGTCACACTTGAGGTTTGTTAACAAGATAAAAGCAAGAGATAGGATTAATGCAGATGAAGATACTATTGAATATGCTTATCAAGTGGACAATCCACCCCCTTCAAGTGCAGTAATCGATACAGACAATCTTGAAAATCCTCTTCCAATTACTATCAGGAAGGTTGACATAATTGAATGCATAAGTGACCACCCAATGGCAAATCATGAAGATGAAATAAGTGATAATAGTGGTGATGATTCAGATAATGATATCCTGTCTTTAGATCAGAAACACTTTGGTAGTGTTTGTGCCTTGAAAATCTTCAGCTTCTTTTCCATATTTAGATTGCTCTTCTATGTGTTTAGACATGTTTTTCTGATTACTTTTGAGTTCTAAGAATGCTTTTTGAAGTATTAGAGTTCTAGATTCTACTTTCTGAAGATTTGGCTTACATCTATTTACTATCAGAAGTTTCCTTGAGACTTATTTCCTCAATGCTTTCTTCCAATCATAAGTGACCGCTAGCAAATGTTTTCTTGAATACTTTTCATCAATGAATTTAAGCCTTTGGGAGATCTTGAGTATCTTGCTCCTGATATTCCTTCTAAGCCGAGGAAGATGTCTGAGATAGTTATTGTCTTTTAAGCTCTTAGGAATCTTTAACACTTGTAATATTCAAATGTACTTGCAATAAAAGAATTTTGATTTTGGTACTCAACTTTCTTGAGTCCACCTTAGTTAGTTATTTAGGGGGAAGTTCCCACCCTATCTAACAGATTCTTTCTTTAAGAATCATTTGTCAGATGGGTGTCCCTTCTTGTGATAGAGAGTAAAAGAGATTATGATGACAATTCTTAGATGAGGCTGCATGTCTTTTTATTTCTTATTTTCTCTTTATTTCTCAAACTTGTTTTCTAAAACAATGGCCTTTGACCTTCAAGCATAAGTTTAAAATTTTAGGATCTTTTGCCATTTGTTTTAGTTTAGATTTAAGAAGCCATAAAGATTTCTCAAATTGAGAAATAACTTTCTGATATCTTTCTAGTTTAGTTCTGAGACATCAGTTCTAAGGCCTAGAGTTTGAAAATAGAATTTGTATTCTTATTATGATTTTCTTTATCAAACTTAGGCTATTCAACTTGAGATATCTAGAAGAAGGAAAACATGTAAGTCATACAATAGCTCATCATATCATGCAAGAAATAATAAATATAAAAGAATGAATTTGGATATTCTTACCTTGTATACCTTTGTCAAGCTACACTCATGTCATGAATAAATTTTTTTTAAGCATAATCAACCTTATAATGACTTACTAACCTATTCTTTTCATCTTCAGAGTTGCTCCAGATGGCTATTATGCTTTCCCTTTTAAATTTTTCATTTTTGAGGTACCCTGAGCTTAGAACAAGTTTGTTCAAGATGTCCTTTCTTGCCACAGTTAGCAGGTATATCTTTCAAGATTTTCTTTGCCCTTTTGTCTTTTTTAAGATTCATGTCTCTACCTTTCTTAGGTTAGCCTCATCAGGCTTTTGACATTTTCTTCACAGGCAAGTAGATTTCTTCTCCACTTTCAATCTCAGATCTTTCATCAGATTCTTCCTCTTTATTAGAGGTATCAGCAACTTCTATTGCTTTAGCTTTTTACTGCTTCTGATGTGATGACTTTTAGGGTGAAAGACTTGCTTTTATTAATAGATTTTTCATATATCTCAGGGAGCAAAACTTCTTCCTGCATATGGAGTTTGTCCCATATTCTCTAATTTTGTCACCAGCTTTAATTTTGCCATGTTAAGCTTTGCTTGATGCATTCGTGAGCATATACTTGACTTTGGGATTTAGCTGAACTCTGGTTTTCCTTTGCATTGTCAACCTACTCTTTTGGGATTTCTTAAATTGTTGACAAAGTCATTTCAGATCCTGTAGCCTCATCAGAGAAGGATGGTCATCTAGTAGAGTGATCTTCTGTTATGCGGATAATCTGTGCCATTTGTCCCCTTGATCTTTGTCCTCTGCAATGGTTAGATTGCTAAACCTCTCAGAGGCCTAGCCCTGGTACCACTTGTAGGTATGAAAGTGCACGAGAAGAGAGGGGTTGAATAATCCTTTGCCATTTTTTCATAACTGAAAGATTTAACAAAATACTATCCAGTATTAAGCTTGAAATGGAGCAAAAATATGGTTAGTTATTTCAAAAAGTAGATTTATGAAGTATGACATTAATAAACAACCAGATTAAGAAAGTTTTCAGCATATGTGAAATAATAAAGCGGTGCAGTAAAAATAAAATAGATTAAGGAGAAGATGTTATGACACAAATATTTTCATACTAGTTCGGCCAAACCTGCCTACATCCAGTACTCAACACATATTGAGAATCCACTAAACATCTTTCTAAACCTGAGAAAGAAAACTGGATAGTCTTTACAGTAACATTCCCAAGCTCTTAGCAGTGAATAGTAGACAACTGCTATTGCCACATACTGAGTAGTTTTTTCCAGCATCTCCAAGCTGACTCACGAATAGTAGACAACCCCTATAGCCATGTTGCAAGTACTTCTTCCTAGCCTCTCCAAGTTGAACCGTGACTAGTAGACAACCCCTATAACCACGTTGCAAGTACTTCTACCCAGCCTCTCCAAGCTGAACTGTGATGAATGGAATGCCTCTACCATCATGTTGCAAGTAGTTTTACCTTAGCCGCTCCAAGCTATATCACTCTGATCACTACTGGATCAAGGGTACAAAGGTTATGTGTTTGGGTTGCCACTCAAACTAATCTATTGTCAAGTTTCCTTACAAATATATAATAAATAGATCCGGGATAACTTGAGTGACTTCTTTCTAACTACACTTCCAGGGAAAAGTATACAAACTTTTAGGAACTAGAAAGAAGATTTTTACATTTCAAGGAAACTGATTACATGATAAGTTGAACCTCACAACAATTGTGGAGGGATTTTTCTAGAGTGTCCCCTTTTATGTCTTCAACCCTCTCATCAGATTTTGAGCACATTATCTCCATTTATAGCGGTATTCCTTTATGACCATTGTCTTTGATTAGATTTGAAGTGACACATATAGATCATCTGTTTGTGTCTTGGAAAGTTAGTCTAGAAGAGTAGACTGACAATCTATCATATCGATTGCAGAAGCCACTGTATAGTAGAGGTTTCTTATGCTTCTTTAGAAACTACTTTTTCACTCTCTGATCATAGTTTCTGAACTCCTCCTTCTGGAAGCTAGGATGGTTGACCAAATAGGTAGAAGAGATGGCATACCAATTTTGATGTTGGGTTTGAATCGAATTTTGAAATTTGAAATTCAAATCTCCCTAATTTTCCTATAGCATTCAACGGTCCACATTGAAGTGAGCTTTCAGACATGCGCTATCAGTTCTTTGATGATTCTTTAGTCTTTTGATCTTCAATCTAGGCTTTATGATGATGAATGATATGCGATTATGATGATTGAAAATAGTGTAACATATTACTTTCAGATTTTGTATAATATCTTCATTCTCAGCACACTTTTTTATGTCTCGTGCTACTTTTTGAAGACCATTGCCTTGGTTTCTTGTTCTTGATTTGATTTGCTTTATTCCTTGATACATGTAAACATTCTTTATACGATATAATGTTCACTTTTATTAAGCTCAATCTCTTAACATGAAATAAAATATGTTTGCACATATAAAGTGAAATTATTCTTGCTCACGTCCATGTTACACATTTTGGAAATACCTGTTATGCTTAGTCAAGAAACTCAAGATAGAAATTAGTCGTTCTTCAAAATATTTTCCTTAAATTGGTTTTATGGAGCTTACACCAGTCACAGCCCATCCATAGTAGTGACCCTTCCCCTAGCCCTACCCTGCGCCCACACTCAGCCCTACATCTTATCAAACTTCTACTTCCTTGTGTAGATCACAGACACGAGACTCAAATGGGAGGCCTCTCGAACTAAATGGTAGGCCACTTGGACTTGATGGTAGATTTTTTTGCCAGATTAGGTTGGACAGTAAAAAAAGGTAAGTTTAAACATGTTTTTTGTGACATTTTAATTTTGCATGATGTACAATATTTAAAGTATTTTCATTAGTTTTAATATAGTTCAGCTATGTAATAGCTTTGATTTTTTTGCTAAGGGTCACCATCAAATCACAGAAGTTATACAAAGTAGGTATAACTACCCATCACCCACTTGAACTAACATCTCGAGAGATCTAGTCGCATGGATGGAAGGTAATTCTATGTTTAATTCATTTTTGTTAAAATATTTCTATATTATGTATATGCTTATGATTACTTATGTGTTGTGAGTTTTGTGTATGCAAAGGATGTTGTGCATTCTTCCTGAGCACGAATCTGCTATTAAGAGGGCTTGGAGAATTAGGTCCTCCAACCGATTGCAAGACATGTTCCATGATGTAACATCCTAGACCCCCGGCGATGTAGATATTGTCCACTTTGGGGCTTGACACCCTCACGGGTTTACTCTTCCCCTTTGCGAGTGAAAATGCGATTGCAAATAGGAGGTATCCATACCCTTATAAGGCATGCTTTGTTCCCCTTCCCAACTGATGCGAGACTACTCAATACCGCTTGTGGGAATCCACCCCCTAGGAGGCTAGCGTCCTTGCTGGCACATCGATCCTATAACTGGCTCTAATACCATATGTAACAGCCCAGATACCTCGCGATGCAAATATTTTCAGCTTTGGAGCTTGGAGCCCCGCACGGGTTTGCTCCCCTCCCTTCATGGGGGAAAACGCATTTGCAAGGGGGAGGAAAAGAAGGATCCTGAGCTATGCCTAAATCTGTGAGAAAATGAAGAAAAGAAGGGTGAGTTTTATAACAAAACTCAATGAGTGGATCCTCACTCAAAACCGTACATGGAACAAGAAAGAATCATACATGAATAATAATAATGTAGCAAAGATAATTCATTTCTATTCATTTTACGTAATAACCATAAAATCATAATTTATTGAATTCATGAAAAACCATATTATTTCCCAAGGCATTACAAGGAGAAATAGATTATGCATAAACTGAAATGTGGCACTTAGTCCTAGCGAATATGAGTCCATAGCTGAGATCTTAACGATCCCTGGCGAACTACATCCCTGGTGGACTGATCTAACATAAGGATAACTTGCCCCTGGCAGGCCTTAGTATACCAAGGTTAATGGAATAACTGTTGTTAACTCACAGTTTTGTTCTTTTCAGTAATTCCTAATCTAAAATAAGCTGAAATCATAAAATGGGAATTCTATTTATTCTAACTTCAACAACTATTGTTTCCTATAAGTAAAACATAATATTTTCTCATCATGAATCAAATTTAAATCATGGTATAAATCAAACAACAATAATTGCTTGTCAAATACCATCCCATTCATTATTATAAATGTAGATTTTCATGCTAATGCTTGCAAAAACATATAAATCTAATCCATTTCCAAACTCAAGTATAAACTCTCTCTAAATATTTTATAATGCTAGAAATTTATTTCAGAATGACTAAAATAAGGTTATGAGATCAAATCCACTCACCTAGAGGGGTAGATTGTGAAGCACCAACACTATGGGGGCTCCAGGGAGGAGGAATGGCACCAATTTCTGCCATTGAAACAACAAAACTCATAAACAACCTATGGGAAGCTCTAGATTGTTCTAAACATACACTAACAACATTAGGGGAGCACGCCTACTTGACAACAATGAGAGAAATATCAAGACCAAACTCAAAATCGTGAAAAAAATGGAGAGAATGGAGGCATAAATTAATAACATATACATACCTTGATAATTTAGGGGAACTAGATTTGAGTGGGATTTGAAGAAAAGAGGGAAAATAAGGCTTTGGGGGTGAGGGTGGGCCTCTAGTTCTATTTAGGGAGGAAGGAGACCCCGAAATGGGTTTTAAAGGGCAAAAAAAAGTGAAACAGCACCATTTTTTAGTATGTGCATGCTTAGGGGGACTGCTATAGCGGTATATGATCGTTATAGCGGTCAGGGAGAACATGCTTAAGGGGATCGCTATAGCGGTATATGCTTAGGGGGACTGCTATAGCGGTATATGATTGCTACAGCGTGAATTTAGCCACTTATGACAGCTATAGCGGTCTATGACGGCTATAGTAGTCTAGCCATTTCCCATCCCTTATATTGTGCCCTTATGACTACTATAGCAGTCCTCAAAACATCCAAAAGGTGAAATTGCACTCCTATGACCGCTATAACGGTCCTAGACCCTATAATGGTGACAAGAAAGTCCAGCTGCTATATTTTACTAGCATCAGGCACTTGGGTTGCCTCTATACTCACTTAAGTTAATGTCCTCATTTATTTTACTCTCCATTAACTTTAAAAAATGAATGTAAATAAGGAAATACACCCCATTTGGATTCAAATGTAATATAAAAAAAAAAATCAAAACTCCAACTAATCAAAATCTAATTTTTGAGTTCTAGTTCAAATTCGAGAATTCTTACGATTTTCTAACCTTGTGGGATAAAAACGAAATGTCTAGAGGTTTTCTAATATTAGTTAAAAATCACTCTTCAATTTATTTTCCCTTGGAGAGTCATTATCAGGACTTTTGGTCCCAAGAATGTGGATCTATCATATAGCCCTCCAAGGAGGTGTAGAATCTGGACTTAGTGAAATTCAGGACTTGATAACCAGGGTGGGTCCTGAGGGACTTTAGTGCCATACAAAACTTGTCTACTAACACGTGTACACTAGGTATTACAATCGAGGGACTCGAGGATGCTAGGCCCCAAAGGGGGGTGGATTCCCGCAAGGGGTATGGAGTAGTCCCACATTGGTTAGGGAGGGGAATGAAGCATACCTTATAAGGGTGTGGATACCTCCCCCTTGCAGATGCATTTTCCCTTGCAATGGGGGAAAAGCAAACCCGTGAGAGGCTTTAGGCCCCAAAGCAGATAATATCTATATTGCCAGGAGTCTAGGATGTTACACATGATGTCCGTAAGGGCCATATGAACTACTTGTGCTTGAATGATGCCACCCTCAGTGAGTTGCGACGCCACTAGGCCTCCGACCCAATCTTCAAGGATACGTCCAACATGGGGAAGAAAAATCAAGCCTCACTAAAAGATAAGTCGCTATATACGAGTGGGTCGAGGACGTAGAAACGGACCTGTAAATATTTGGTTAATATTTAACCTTTCTACATTTGTTATATTATTAAATGTTATTTTACTAAATTTGAATTATAGAAAATAGTATGTTTTTATGAATTTAGTGTACATATATGTGCAGTCGAGGTAGTTAAACCACCCTTCGACACAAGGAGAATTGTTTCGAGAGACCCACAGCCAAAAGGGTGAGTAGCAAAGGAAGACTAAAAAGGTATGGGTAGATCCTCGCTCTAAGACTACTAATGTAAGTTTGAATTCGGACGTCTTTCTACTTAATTTTTATTACTTTTTTCCATTTATATCATAATGATTACTTACTATGTATTTTATCTTTTTTCTTTCTAGTGTAGTTTACAGACCACTAAGGGAGTAGGCATAGAGCCAGTACGATACCCAAGTGGCTGATGCTGGGCCTCATGTTGATATTCGTCCTCCTCCAAACGAGGAGGATGTCTGGGCCTAGGTGATTTGTGGCCTTTATAAAGTTTGCATGTATGAGATGGGGTACTACCTTGATAGTAGATCCCTATCCTCCACTACTGGGTTTGCTACTAGGGCTGATGCCTTGGGGGATCTATGCATGCTCTCAACCAAGAGATGCTGTAGTAGGCACATCTTATGCAGTAACAACATGAGCAATAGTAGAGCAGGAGCTCATAGAAATTCGACAGCTTAAGTTGTCCATGGAGCAGCAGTAGCAAGAGAAGACCAAGAAAGAAAAGAGTAAATTCAAGAAGTATGCAGAAGAAGATCACTACTTATGTGATGAGCTTCTTGAGGGACATGTGGGCCTTAGGATCGTCTAGCTCCGACAAGAAGAAGCTCCCTCAGATGCCATTCCCTTCCATTTTTCAGGGCTCCTTACCGTCTAATGGCGCAGATGACTTCGATGGGTTCAACAATGATGATGCCACCAACGACATCAACGACGAGGAGTTTAGCTACTCTTTATCTAGCTTTTGTTATTTAATTTTGGATATGGTTTATGTTTATAGCACTTTGTATATGTTTTATTCTGATACTTTGTTTATTTATTTCATCAGTTTATTTATTTTATTATTATTTCATTCTTTTCTTAATTAATATCACTTTAATTGATAATTAAATTATTATATAAATAAATAAATAAATACCAAATAATCCGTAGTTCATATAGATGACCAACACATGGCAATGCAATCAACTATTTAAAAAAATTACTAAAACATTATCGATGTCCTAACCTCTTAGAAATACACTATTTTTTTAAATTAAATATTTTTTAAAAAAGGAAACCGTCGGTAAACCTATGAGAAAAATTAATAAAAAATTATTTTTTATTTTTAAAAACTCTTGGTAAAATTAACAAAACTCGTTGGTAATTATTTGACGACCTTAGTGATGCCTTTAATGCAATTGTACTAACAGATCGTCATTTTTTCTGTGGGTACACCCGTAAAAAATTACTAATCGATACGCATGCCCGTCGGTAATATTCTGTCGACGACCAAAACATCAATGACCCCCACACATCGAAAAACCTGTCAACAACACCGTCAATATACCGCACATTTGTTGTAGTGATTAAAACCTAAAATTATTTACAAAACTAAATGAAAATATTTATAAAAAAAGAAAATAAATTTAAGAAAATTTAATTTTAGCTTAACAAAAAATATATGCTCCTGCATATTCTCTGGTGCAATGAGGAATTCACAGTCATATAGTTCTTTCAAAAAATAAGTTGCATTGATTAATTTTTTAAAAATAAACTTTTAAGAAAAAAAGTCGAAAGGTTGTGGAAAGGCTAATTGATAAAAAAGAATAAAAAACTAGAACAATTTGAATTATTACAAAAGAAGATTAATAGAAACTGCAAACCAAGAAAGAACTAAAATTATAATTTTTTAACCCAAAAAAGCATCCTATAAAATAAATAAAAAAATAAAATAAAACAAAACAAAAAGAGTAAAAAGGACGCATTAGCAAACAAGGAATGAGAAGCTGTAAGCATGTAAATGACAGTGGAGCTTGGTGTAGAAACTATGAACAATGTGCTAAACTGGTAGAGAGTGAGTTTTGTTCCCCTCTTTTTCGCTAAGTAACAAGGGCTATTTATATATATTCTTGACCCTAAACAATGAAACCAAATTTGATTGACATTAATATGAAAACAATTAGAAAAAGATATGATTGATAAATTATGAAAAAAAGGATTTGATTCAACAAAAACAATTAAAAACATATTTGACTAACAAAATAAGAAAATGATTAAAAAAGATTTGATTGACAAAAGATGAAAATGATTTGATTTAAAAAAATAAAAACAATTAAAAAAGATTTGATTGACAAAAGATGAAAATGATTTGATTTAAAAAAATAAAAAAGGATTTGATTGACAAAATAACAAAAAAATTATAAAATATTTGATTGATACTAAATAAAAATAATAAAAAATACAATTAGAAGAAGATTTGATTAAAAAATAAAAAATAATTTAAAAATATTTTATTTAAAAAATAATTAGAAAAAAGTTTTATTAACAAAAATGAGATTCAATTATGATTTCTTTTTATTTTCATTTTTTACATTTTTATTTTTTAAAATAATGGACTAAGATAAGTTATAAAACAAAGGCAATAAAAAAATTAATTTTTTAATCCAAATAAAGAAATTTTTTTTGTGACCTGTCAAAAATTGGATGCAAATAACAGTCCCATTTGCATGATCTTTTAACTTAAGAGAGTAACTAAAGTAAAAGGCAACCAATTTTATTTGAGTAAATTTTTTCCAACAGAAAAAGAAGACATCACAATACCTCAAAATGATAAAAAAAAATGCATCACAATACCTCAATGTGTTGAGTAGACGTCACAATACCTATAATGGATAAAATTGAAGGTCCTACTACCTTAACAAGTTAAAAAAAGATATTACAATACTTTCAATGTGCTGAGTAGGTGTCACAATACCTACCATGGATAAAAATTAGGCATCAAAATACCTTAAATGTATTAAGTATGCGTTACAATACCTATAATGGATAAAAATAAAGTATCATAATATCTCAAAAAAATAAAGAAGGCGTCGTCACAATACCTCAAAAGGATAAAGAGTGCATCACAATACCCTCAAAGTATTGAGTAGACGTCACAATAACTATGATGGATAAAAATGAGGCATCATAATACCTTAAAAGGATAAAGAAGATGTCACAGCAATGCCCTCAATGTGTTGCATAGGCACAACAATACCTACAATGAATAATAATTAGGCGTCACAATACCTCAAAAGTACCCTCCATATGTTAAGTAGGTGTCACAATTCCTACAATAGATAACTAGGTGTCTCAATACCTAGGATGCGAATGAGCAAATGAATTAGGCTTCTCAATCCTTGTGATGCAGATGACCTATGCTTTACATTACCTCAAAAGGATAAAGAATGTGTCACAATACCCTCAAAGTCTTGAGTAGGTGTCACGAGTAATACCTACAATGGATAAAAACGAAACATCACAATACCTTAAAAGGATAAAGAAGGGGTCACAATAATACCCTCAATGTGTTGAATAGACACCACAATACCTACAATGGATAGAAATGAGGTGTCGTAATACCTCAAAAGGATAAAGAAGGCACCACAATACCCTCAAAGTGTTGAGTATGCATCACAATACCTACAATGAATAAAAACAAAGCATCACAATACCTCAAAAGGATAAAGAAGGTGTTACAATACCCTCAATGTGTTGAGTATGTGTCATAATACCTACAATAGATAAACAATGTGTCTCAATACCTAGGATGCAAATGAGGAAATGAATTAGGCTTCTCAATACTTGTGATGCAGATAACCTAGGCTTTACAATACCTAAAATGCAAATGTGATAGGCTTCTCAATGCAAATGACTTACGCTTCACAATACCAAGAATGCATATGAACAAAGCTTTATGTTGTATGATAATGAGCTAGGATTCACAAAGCCTAGAATACAAATGCTAGTGGACTAGACTTCACGATACCTAGAATGCAGATTATGAAATTGAAATGGGATATATGAAAAGAAAAAAAACACTTTTTCATGTTTTGATCTAGTCCTAAAACAATAGTGAATTATGCAAATTATGAAATAAAAATAAATTTTGAAGGAAAAAACTTTCAAAACTTAAGGCAACGACCATGAAGAACTCATATGGAGTTGCAATTAATAAAAATGCTCATAAATATTCACAATTGGATTACATCTCAAGTTTATTTTGCTTCGAGGAAAGGATACATGAGTTTGTAATTGGTGAAAAAGGAAATAATCTTTTCAAAGATG
The DNA here is from genome assembly GCA_031216105.1 of Dalbergia cultrata. Classification (NCBI taxonomy): domain Eukaryota; kingdom Viridiplantae; phylum Streptophyta; class Magnoliopsida; order Fabales; family Fabaceae; genus Dalbergia; species Dalbergia cultrata. The sequence continues at coordinate 48,933,390 of CM062353.1, forward strand.
GCAATCAATACAAGTCATAGTGGAATAAGCCTCGCAAACCTACAAACACCACTCGAGCACATGAGATTCAATAATCTGTAACCTCTTTTGTCATGAGCAATCCTTTCAGACAACCCTTAAGTTAAAGCTCCTACAGAAGTCCTTTATTTTTCCTGGTTCAAATTCTTTCTTCCATGCATTTAGATAACATGGTGTATTATTCCAAAATGCTTTTCTTTCTTTTTTTCACTTTTTCATTTCTTTTTATTTTTTGCAAAACAAACTTGTCTCGAAATTAAAATGTATGAAAATTAAAGCAATCAATCATTGATCAAAATAGACTTTATTATACTTGTAATGTGGCCAAGAACATCTGGGTTATGAAAGAAAGGATATTGACACCCCAAAGAAGTATTTAAAGGTCAATCATGAATCCTTTATTTATTTTTTTAGGAGAATGATTTTGTCAATTGAAGTTGCATTTTCTTTGAAAACACCCACATTTATTTTAGAATAAAGTACTTGTCTCAACTTCCTCATTTCACATTTTCAATCTATTAATCTTTACACTTTTTTTTTCATTTTCTTACATTTTGTGAAGTCTTCTTGTTCTTTTTCTTCTTTTTCTCTTCGTTGCAAATACTTGCTTCAAAATATACTTCTTTCCTTCAATATTTTTCTTCCTTTTCAACTATACATTCTACTACAACCAACTGACAGAAGTTATTTCTCCTAAAAAAAAGCCTAGTGTAGGGGCAATCCATGTTAGAGGTCATTTGAAAGAAATATTTAGGCTCAAAATGAGGTAGCAATGGATTTTTTTTTTGATAGAGAAACATGGCCAAACTTTATCTAAACTCATAATTGCTAATATTCAATAATTTTAATATCAAGTCCACTTTTAAAATTTTTTTCTCTTTTTTTTTTTTAACAATGAATAGAATGAATACAATCAACAGTTTCTAAATGGAAACCAAGCCTAGGCATAAGCACTAAACTTTAAGAACCAAATATTCAATCAATGGGGATAATCTTCAATTATGTGCTATGGTACCCTTATATGGCATTTCCAAGCTTAATTTGGATTATTCCCTTCAAAAGGGAGGATTTTGAAAAGGCTTAGGTATTTGTCTGGGTGCAAGGATATTGATGAGTGCTGGGAGATTGGTTTTTGACAAATGGATGAGCTTGGGTAAGGACAATAAGCAAAATGTGTTGTGACCCAATGGTAAAAATGTAATAATTCTAAAGAAAATACTAACTCCACATTTGAGTTCATCAAAAGCAAACTATTTTTTTTTTAAGAAAAATGAATCAAGACATTTGAATTTGAAAGAAAAAGAGAAAAAGAAATTTTTGCTTTAGTTTTTCTTTAAGGTAGACAAGATTTTTTTTAAAAAAAAAAACACATGTAAAGCCTATGAACTGATAAAAGAAAAAATGTGTTTGTATTATGTACAGATGCAGTAAAACACACCAAAATAATTCTTTTTAAAATGAGTTTATTTCTAGCCAACTTGGGTTACAATTTACCTAAACTTCTAGGTAACTATATCAGTGCATGACTAATGGAATAGATCTAGACTTCTAAAGGCCAATGGTCCCAAGATTGCTCCCATCTCAAGAGATAAGATCCTATCATATAAACTGATCACAAGTACCAAGGATGAACCCTTTCAGTATGATCAATTCATAAAACCAGTAACAATTTGAGTGGTGTCTCAACAAATGCCAAGTGGGCATAATGCCCCTTAGTAACATTGATGGGACCCCTCCTAATCCTAAGGTAGCACGAGGTTAGGTATACAGTCCAAAAAATGTGTAAAGCAAGTGATAAAAATGTGTGTGAGAATAAAATCTAAAAGATATGTACAAAAATAAATAGCAAGTCATATATGCTGAGGTTTTAATGATAAGACAGGTAAACCAATTAAAATAAGCAATTATTTACGAGTAAAAGGAAACAAATGATAAACCATACTTATCTATGAGAAAAATGAGAAGTATTCAAGTTATAATTTTTTGTAGAACTCATCATTTCATTAGACTTGACTCTCTAACTGTTCCAGTAGAGTCGCAAAACTATGACAATGCCCTCAAAAGGGGTGCTGCAACGAAAAGAATTATTTTCAATTCAATAGTTCAATGGAGGCGCTACCAATTTTTATTTTTGGAAAAACTTTTAATTTTGGTGAAACTAGTCTTTCTAAAAATAATTGGGTTCGAGAGTTTAATTATGATTAGGAAATAGTGTAAACTGAATCTCACTATACCCCTAATACATCTGTCTCACGACGATTACTCAAAGTTTGTTATATTAAATTAAAATAATAACTTCAATAATTTTATTTTCTCCAAAAATAATTAAAACCTAAAATTATTTACAAAACTTAATAAAAAAATTATTAAAAAGAAAAAAGGTTTAAGAAATATAATTTTAGCTTGAAAGAAAAAATCTGCTTCTATCTATCCTCTAGTGTAATGAAGAATTCAAAATCACCTAGTTCTTTGAAAAAAATAAGTGTGTGTTGATTAATTTTTTCTAAAAAATATTTTTAAGCAAAAACATGAAAGGTTATGGAAAGGCTTAATGATAAAAAGAATAAAAAATAGAACAATTTGAGTGATTATAAAAGAAGAATTAATAGAAATCACAAACCAAGAAAGAACTAAAAGTATAATTTTTTTAACAAACAAAAAAGCAACCTATAAGATAAATAAAATGCAAAATAAAACAAAAAGAGTAAAAAGTACGTGTAAGCAAAAAAAATGAGAAGCTTTAAGAGCACAATGGTGGAACTTAGTCTAGAAATTACAAACAATGTGCGCAACCAGAAGAGAATGAGTTTTGTCCCCTTTTTCATTAGGTAACAAAAGCTATTTATATACATTCTTGACCCTAAATATACTTAATTACAAATCATTTGATTTGATGCTAATTGGCACTAGTTAAAGAAACAAAATTTGACTGACATTAATATGAAAACAATTATTAAAATATTTGATTGACAAAATATGAAAAATATTTGATTTAAAAACAATTAAAAATATTTGACTAACAAAATAAGAGAACGATTAAAAAATATTTGATTGACAAAATATGAAAAATATTTGATTTAAAAAAATTAGAAAAAAAGTTTGATTAACAAAATAAGAAAACAATTAAAAAAGATTTGATTGATACTAAATAAAAAAAATAAAAAATACAATTAGAAAAAGATTCGATTAAAAAATAAAAACAATTTAAAAAATACTTGATTTAAAAAAATAGAAAAAGATTTTGTTAACAAAAATGATATTCAATTATGATTTCTTTTTATTTTTATTTTTGAAATAATGGATTAAGATAAGTTATGAAACAAATGTTAAATTTTCACAGATCAAATACCAGAGATTTGGAACACCAATACACGGAATAAAATTAACATGGTAACTCACGGACCTCTAGCTACAACTCATGTTTACCGTTATGCGGAAGCATACACATGTGTATACGTCAGGTGCAAGAGAACCCACTCCTTATCTTTCTCTTACAGAGAGAGGCCATGTTGATGGAGCTGTAAGCCGTCAAGAGATGTCAAGATGGGAGTGAGGATCCTGCCCATATAATATAAAATATATATATGGTAACATGATTTTGTCCATCAAAGACCTAGGTTACATTGGGCTTTTACATCATGACCCAGTACACTCACTATTAGGCCCAAACCTAATAATAATGCATGGTGACTTCCAAAACCCATAGCAGATCACACATTAACTTCATGAGGTTACAATAAGTATTAGGCTTATCCATTCAACCCATTTTACAAAATCAAGACATCACTAATCAATAGAAGCCCAAATTACCAGGAAATTCTAACATTCTCCCACTTGGGAAATATTGATTGGGTTTTATTTAGTTTTATAAAATATTTTGAAAATGACTCTCAGATTGAACAATTGTGGCCACAAACTACAACTTGAAAATAATTCACTATAAATTAGATCACTCTAGTCAACAAGGCACCAGCTAAGAATCATAGGTGAATGATAGACTATGAAAAGCCTAGTTCCCCCAATACCACATAACCAATAACCTTGCCAACAATGATCAATCAAGTGTACATGATATAGACATACACATTATAGCATAATAATAAAGAGAGTGCTCAAAGTGATCCTCCAATGCTATTGTGTATGGATCCTCATTGTATCTTCACAAGAAGACAACCAATCTCCGAGAGGGAGATCCTCATCTTTCTCATAAAAAACCAATGTCGTCCCAAGAAAACATCCATATCTTGAGATAAGCAATTAAATCAATGGTACTAAAGCAATAACATGCGCATAAGGTTATCATCCAGATTACATAAAACCCAATGTAATCAATCCATCATCAAAATTACATAAATTCAATGCAATTAAATGAAAGTAAAAATAAATAACAACTCCCACTAATCAAGTAAATCAAAAGATCCAACAAGCCCCATACCCTCAACATGTTTTAAAAAAACTACGGGCCTCAACCCCTTAGTTAGGGGGTCAGCAAGCATTTCCTCAGTGCGAATATGCTCAACAATGATCTCTCCATTCCAACCATCTTCCTAACAACAAGGAACTTAATCATAATATGCTTAGAGGCAGAAATTGTCCTGTTGTTTTTTGTAAAAGACACAGTAGAACTATTATCACAATAAATCATCAAGGGTTTGACAATGGATTCTACTATGCCAAAAGCAAGGATGAAGTTTCAAACCTATACATAATGTGTCACCACACCATAGCATGTTACAAACTCATTCTGCATAGTGAAGGAGGTGGTTAGAGTTTGTTTGACACTTTTCTAAGAAACAGTTCCTCCGGCCAGTATGAAAACATATCAAGAAGTAGATTTTTCATCATCTGGACACCCAACAAAGTCTGCATCAGTATATCCAACTATATTAAGGTGATCAACATTTCTATAGACAAGCATATAATCCTTTGTCTTATGCAAATACCTCATTACCCTTTTAACGGCAACCCAATGAGCATGTCCTGGGTTTGACTAAAACCTACCCAAGACAATCACAACAAAAGACAAATCAGGTATGGTGCAAACCTATGCATACATGATGCTATCCACTGCACTGGCATAAGGAATGTCTTTCATAGCATTCTTTTCAAGTTCATTCTTAGGCTATTGATCCTTGCTCAATTTATCCCCTTTAGCAATAGACGTATCAATAGGCCTGCAATTCTCCATACCAAAATGATTTAAGACACGATCTACATAAGCCCTTTGGGATAGACCCAAAAGTCATCGTAATTTGTCTCTACAGATCTCAATCCCCAGAACAAAAGAGGCTTCCCCAAGGTCTGTCATGTTAAAACAAGCTGACAACACACTTTTAGTCTCAACAAGCACATCGTAGTTACTACTGGCAAGTAAAATATCATCCATATAGAGAACAAGAATAATGAATCTGCTTCCACTAATCTTAAGGTATATATATGGGTCAACTTTGTTTTCCATAAAGCCCATGGAAGAAACAATCTCATCAAATTTGAGATACCACTGTCTTGAAGCTTGCTTCAAACCATAAATTGATTTTCTCAACTCACATACCAAGTACTCTTTTCTCTTTTCTATGAATCCCTCTAGCGGCTGCATATAAACTTCCTTATAAAGATCTCTATTTAGAAAAGTTGTATTCACATCCATTTAATGTAACTCCAAATCATAATGTGCCACCAAAAGCCATAATGATCCTGAAGGAATCTTTTGAAGAAATAGGAGAAAAAATTCTAGTATAATCAATACCCTCTCTCTGAGTAAAACCTTTAGCCACTAGTCTTGCTTTATACCGCTCCACATACCCATTGGAATCCCTTTTTGTCTTGAAAACCCATTTGCAACCAATGGGCTTGAAACCATTAGGAGCCTCTACAAGCTCCCACATACCATTGTGATTCATAGAAAGAATTTCATCCTCCATGGCCTTAATCCATTTTTCAGCAAGAGCACTAGAAATAGCTTCATTAAAATCAACTGGATCTTATATGCACTCAATATCTGACTCTCCAAGGAAAAGGTAGTAATCATCTCGGTTCATTGGATTCCACTCTCTCTCTGATTACTTAAGAGGTGGAGCCTCAGTAGGTTGTTCTAGACCTTGTGGTAGAGGATCCTCCAAAACTTCCTATTGCAGCTCCAAAGCTTCCTGTTGTGGCTCTATAGGAATCATCTCAATTGGTTGATGCACCACTCTCTGTTGCTAATGCTCTTGAACAATGGAAATTGGCATCATGATACATTGACAGCTTAAACTTGACCCTTTATCAATGGAGATGTCAGAATAACCCAAATCATTCTCAAGAAACCAGGCCGAGATTGGCTCAACTATCTTTGTTCCATGTGTAGGACAGTAGAATCTATAGCCTTTGGTATAGATGGGATAGCCAACAAAATAGCATTTGGTGATTTTAGGACTTCACTTTGAAGTAGTGGGGTTGTAGAGTTTGACCTTAGCAGCACAACCCCACACATGAAAATGGTTTAGGCTAGGCTTTCACCCTTTAAACAACTCAAAGGGTGTTTTTGGAACAAATTTAGAAGGTACTCTATTTAGAATAAACATGACTGTTTTAAGGACTTATCCCCAAAGGGATTATGATAACTTAGCTTGACTCATCATGAACCTCACCATATCCATCAAAGTGCAATTCATTCTCTTAGCCACACCATTCTGCTTAGAAGTCCCTGGCATGGTAAATTGGGAAACAATTCCACAGTCTTGCAAATACTTAGCAAAGGGCCCCATCAGCTATCCAACCTCTCCATGCCAACCATAAAACTCATCACCTCGATCTGACCTTACAATCTTGATGGTTTTTCCGCATTGATTTTCTACCTCAATCTTAAATATTTTAAACTTTTCTAAAGATAGAGATTTATCATTAATTAGGTAGACATAACCAAATCTAGAAAAAATCATAAGTTAATATAATGAAATATCTATTTCCATAGAAGGTTAGTTTTAGAGGATTATATATGTAATACCTAGTGTACACGTGTCAGTAGACTAGTTTCGTATGACCTCAAGGTCCCCCGGGACCCACTGCTGTTGCCGGGTCCGGGTCCAGGTCTTCACTAAGTTTGGTGCCCTACACCTCCTTGGAGGGCTATATGTTAGAGTTATATTCTTGGGATCAAAAGTCCCGGTAATTGCTCTCCAAAGGAAAATGAATTGAAGAGTGATTTTTAACGAATTTTTGGAACCTTATAGACATTTCGTTTTTAGCCCCCAAGTTTAGAAAATCATCAGAATTTTGAAATTTGAACTAGAACTGAAAAATGAGATTTTGATTGGTTGAGTTTTTGATTTTTTTGCATTTTATTTGAATTCAAATGGAGGGTATTTTCTTATTTACATTTATGATTTAACTTAGAATAAAGAAATGGAAATAAGTGAGTGAATATAAAGGTGAGCCAATACAAGGACAGCATTTTTGCAGAATTTTTTGGTTTCCTGTCACCGCTATAGCGGTCATAGGGAGGTATGCAGCACGGGTTTGGGTTCTGGAGACTGCTATAGCGATCATAAGTGCACAGTTTACCATCAGGGGGAGCAGCTAGACTGCTATTGCGGTCTATAGCGGTGTCAGTTTTGCTGATATGGTCCAAAATGACATTGTTTCAATTAAATAAACCCCTCCACCCTAAATATACCCCCATACTCAAAATTTCCTCCTTATTTTCGAACCCTACCCCCAAAATCTCATCTCCCCTTCTTCTTCCTTCCCCTCACTCTCATCCTCCATTAAAGCTTTATCCTCCATTAAAGCTTCATCCTCCAAGATCAAAGGTAAGGATTTTGTTAGTTTCTTCCATGTTCTTCCTTTCTCATGCAATGGGTTGTTAGTTTCTCTCATTGTTGTCAAGTGGGGGTGCTCCTCCAATATTGTTAGAGCTAGATTAGATGTATTTAGAAGTTAATAGAGTTTAATCTAGAGTTTTATGATGATTGTAGTCGATGTTGGTGCCCTCCCGGCTCCCCGAAGCTCAGTTGGTGTTGACGTCATCTTTTCCTCCCCCTCCAGGTGAGTAGGCTCAAACTCATGACCTTATGTTTAGCCATTACAAGTATGTTTATGCATTATGATTGATAGATATGAAATTAAATATGAGAATATAATTTTACATATTATGTTGAATTAGCAAGAGCTATGATTTTGTGATGATAGCATGAAAAATTTGTTTTTAGAAAATCATATGACCATGAATTGAATTGACGAATGTTATAAAAAATGTTTTATGTTCAACTCTAAGAGATTTATGCAAAAGTATATAATTTAATAAGTTATTATTTTATCAGATATGTTATAAGAATTTATGATATATTTATGATTCAAAACTTGAGATTTATAAATATGGTTTTAGAGTACTCAGTTGAAATATATATATTAAAAAAAATGTGAACAAGAGTGTGATCTAGCTTGGAATAAATTATGTTATTTGATTTGAGAATATTATGGTTAAAAACCCTAGTGTTTGAACTATGATTTTAGTATTATCAAGTATATAGAGAAATATTTTAGTAAAGAAATGAATTTAGAAACTCAGTTTTATGGTAACAAGAGGTACGGAATTCAACATGATTCTTAACAACTACCAGATACATATTCTATGGGCTTGAAATCAGAACTCCTTCAAGCGGTGAATCCTTGGGGTCGATTTTCACAGCCACAGTTATGCTAAAGTCAAATTGTTAGAGTTATATGAGTCCAGAACTCTCAGAGTACTAAAACTTTAAGGGCTCTTGTTCGCTAGGGACTGAGTACCCACTCTTCAGACCTAAATGATTTTATAAGTATCTAAATCTTTTATGATTTCAATAGTAGAGTAATTATATAAAGTTTTAAACCTAAAGAAGAGCCAGAGCAGAGTTTTAAAGAAAATTATTAGTTTTATGATTTAGAGATTTGATAATAGCTATGGAGAAACAAACAGTGAGTTAATGGCTGGGAAAAATGATCATTAACCTTGGTACCAAGTTGTCTAGAGAGGACAATCTCACAAAACAGATAATGGAACCTAGTTAGGGGTCTGATTCGGATCCACGAGGGATCCTAGAGATTAGAAAAAATTCGCTATGTCATAGTTGATATGCATAGCTAGAGAATGTATCGTTATGTAATGCATAGCTAGAGATCCATGTTTCTCTATTAGCATATAGTTATTTATGTTACCAAAGGATATTTATGATTTTAGAGAACATTTGATTTAAGAGCTATTATATATATATATATATATATATATATATATGGAAAATGATTTCTCTTTGGAGTAAGAACTTAGAGAGGTTTTCTATGAATTTTTGAATGTGTGTTTATGAATATATAAAGTGAAAAGTGTTTTGTTATACAACTATGTATGTAGATATTAAATGGATTATGATTGTTGCATGTATATTAGACTATATTCTTGGTTGTCCCATGTGGGTGATGGGTGAGAGCTCACTCACTGAGTCCATTGACTCACCCATCTCCCTTCCTTTCATAGTTGCAAGTCCAGAAACGGTTTAGACTCCGGTTCTAGAGATGCTATTATGTTCCCTGTAGTAAGTCTTACTCTGGAGTAAGGCTTAGTTTAGAGTTTTAGTAGAATAGAGTGCTCCAGTAGATGTGTAGGCAGGATCCAGCCACGCATTATTTTTAGATTATGTATATGTATTTAGAGACTTAAATATTTATGTATATGTTATCAGAGTATGAGTATGAAATTTAAATGTAAAATATGGGCAAGGAATTTTTTAAATAGCTAGAGATGTGTTGATGCTTTAGTTTGCAAGTATTAAACGGATTTTCAGAGATTGAATTAAAGGATTGTAGAGCTTTAAATATTAAAGTATGTCAAAGTTTTGTTTTCAGAAATTCGGTCCCGGATGAATTTAAATAAAGATTTAAAGGAAACTATGTTTTAAGAATGAATATTTTCATAAATTATGCATTTAGATAGCCACGTCACCCAGAAGGCTTACGTGTGGATGAGATTCCTCACGTGCCGGTTACGTTCCCAAATCGGGTCGTGACAACATATGTTAGTATGAATAATTTCCAAAGGGTCCCTACTATGAGTGGAACCTTTCTTAGACGTCTTGATCATCTTTCCTTTTAAACAACCCACACACTTCTCAAGATTAGTACAATCAAGTGAAGACAGGATCTCATCTTTAACAAGGCTATCAATTCATTCCTTGGAAATATCACCAAGATGCCTTTGCCATAAGAAATGAGAATTTTCTTTGATTATGGCCCGTATTTACCGACAACCTGAATATGTAGCAAATTATGAACATTGGACTCTAGATTCAGGTGATATAAATTACCAACTTTAACAGTTGTGCCAACAACCTGAGAATCCAAAGAAATATGATAAAATCCATTTTTGATTTTAAATGAAAAAACCACAATCATCAAGTTTTGACACAAATTAAATTTCACCTCATGAACGGCACATAAATAGTATTTTCCAAACCTAAAATAAATCCATACTCCAATTTTAACTCAACTAATCCTATGAACTCGATGCCTACTTTACTTCCATTCGCTACGAACAGAGTGCCATCGGCATCACTTGGCTTTCGTTTGCTTTTGAACCCCTATAATGTATTAGCAATACGAATACATGATCCAGAATCAATCCACCATGAATTTATAAGAACGTCTACCAAATTGGATTCATAGCAAATGAAAGCTAGTGACTCTCCTTTAGCCTTTAATATAGGGCAATGAGATTTTTTATGGCCTACTGACTTGCAAAACCAACACTTGAGCTCACCTTTCTGAATGTTAGGCTTCAGAGCAAAGTCCTTTTGGGGTGGATCAACCATTTTCTCAGTATTAGCTTTTCCATCAAGAATCTTCCTCCTATTCTTTTTAAAAAATTTCTTGTGTTAGTGCTGAGAGACTAGATTCACATTTTCAGACAGAACATGATTAATCCTATCCTCTTCTTGAGAGCAAATGGAGATATGGTGTTAATGTCACACTCTTCTTTTTGGGTGTTGTAAGAGGTTCTCAGTGCATCAAACCTAGCAGGTAGGGAATTAAGGGCATGGTACACAAGGAATTTATCATCTACTGGGCACTTGAGGTCACTAAGTCTAGAGGACAAGGTTACCATTTTCATAATATATTGTCTAACACCACTATTCCCATCATACCTCATGTTGATGAAATTATCCATCAACTGACCAACCTCGACTTTACTAGAAACTGCATACTTTTCCCCAATGGAAGTAAGGAAAGTCTTGGCCATCCCAGATGCAAGAATTGCCTTCACAAGCGTTTCATCAATAAACCGTTTGATCAACATCAAGGCCTTGCAATTGGCCTTTGTACACTCCTTGTGACACAACTTTTTCTTCTTCTATGCTTTGATCATTTAGGGAAGAATCATCCTCCCTAATAGCCATGTCAATATCTAATAAGTTGAGGGCTAGCTCAATGTCCTCCTTTCACCTCTTATAATTATTTCCAGTTAGGACTTCAACATGGTTAACAGTGTCATTCATGGAAAATTTCACAGGAGCTGAAAAAGTTAGAAATTGATTAATCACATGGGCAATAACCAACAAACATATGTCATAACAGGGATACAAACATATAATATAAACCCGCCTGTGGGCGAAAAAAACATCATACAGGACAACAATTACAAAAATCCAACACATGTGGGCAAAAAAATGTTACCATTGATACATCCCAAACATCATGTCATGTCAAATAAATTAATGGACTAACCACCTATGGGTGAACTAGCTAATAACTAACTCAAATGACACTACATGCCATATCAGGATTAATTAAAGAGTAAACCACCTGTGGGTGTGTCAACTCATAATCAACTCAAGTGACAAAATATCCCAAATAAATTAAACAAGAAAGTCTATTAATTTTGTGAGTAACCCACTGTGTTGGTGAAATTTACTTAACTAATAGAGCAATTAATAGGGATAAATAATTGCCAAAATAATCAATTTTAATTCATTCCAAACTTTCCATAAATAACTAAATCAATACATAATTATCAAAAATAATTTATGTCTCTATATCAATTATCAATCATAAAATAGATTAGAATCAATCACAGAATATTTAAATTAAACTAAATGTAGAGCATTTAATCAAAATATTTTCAGCAAATATATTAATTATCAAATGCAGAATAAACCTAAATATATGTCATTTAATTAAATATCTAATTTGATTATTATTATTATTTTATTTAGGGCAGGGGCCAGATGGCCCCCTCTCTTCCTTCTTCCTTTCGTAGCATTAGGCAATGCCGCATGTTGCGCATGCAAAACTAGCCACACTTACACGGTCAACACCTTCACCAACAGCCTCATGCCTCGCCATCTAGCTTCATTACTACAACAATCGTGACCAAGTTCACGCGGTGACAATGGCGGCGGCGGATGTGGCTCTTTGGAGGTCTTTGTTCTTGGTGCTTGACTTTAGAATGCGTGTGATGGAAAGAGGAGTCTAGTTCTTTTCTCTAACCAGTCACGTGGTCTCCTGGGAAGGAAGATGTTGCAAACCAACAGCAGCAGTTGGTGGGACCTCGTATGAAAGGAGCTCTTAGTTGGGTTACAGATTACGTGTCATAATCTTATCCTATTCTCTAGGAATTAGTTAGAAGGTTGATGTAGTTTATCTTAAGAGTCAGTTACAATTTGTTTGCTCTTTTAAGTTTAAGTTAGCTTATCTAAAGTTAGGATAAAGTTAGTTACGTAGAACCTAGGAGTAAATTAGTATAAGTAGGTGCAGTAGGAGTTGGAACTGATATGGAATTTCATTTTATCAATAAAGTTATATCTTGAGTTTTTCAAGGTTTGGAGTTTTGTAAGCTTTACTAAATAAAGCTTAACATTGGTGCTTTCATTGAGTTAAGAACTCACCATGGTGACAATGTGGAAGACTGGCTCTTCCGCTTGGAACAATATATTGATTTGACGGCGACCCCACCTGAACAACGTATCAAGGTGGCTTCCTTTCACATGGTGGGACCAGCATATGCGTGATATAAGTGGATGATTAGGAGCAATTATACAGACGACTGGTTCAAATTTACTAAGGCAGTGCAGCACCATTTTGGCACAGACCTTTATAACAACCCACAAGAAGCCTTAAAGGAATTAAGGCAGCAATCTACAGTAGCAGAATACTAAGCACAATTCAAGGCTATCTCCAACAAGGTTCACGGGTTAACAGAACAATGGCTAATCAGTTTTTTTATTGCAGGACTCAATGACTATCTCAAGTGCCAATTGCGATTGGCCAAACCTAAGACATATCCATGCTTTGCGGAAGTCTCTCCGCCCATCGCAACTCATATCTTCTTTTCCTAATCCTCGACCAAAATTTTTGTCATCTTCTCAGAACACGGTACCTACTTCAAAACCACCAAGTTCGTCTCCTAGCTCGAACTCAACCGTTGCTCCTTCCATGGTGTCATCGTCGGTGACTCCGTCTCCCACGCCAAGCTTCGCCATGGCCCCCAAAGACCCAATTAAGTGATTTACTGCAGCTGAAGAGCGACGATGTCAAGGCCTTTGTTATTACTGTGATGACAAATATAATGCTACTCATAATTGTCGTGCTCAATGTCATGCGCTCCTCGCACCAGCTGACCTGGAGGCGATGTTTATCTCACCGGACACTGAGGATTCACAGGAGATATCTGACCATGAACCTATGCCTGAAGTGAGTTTTCAGGCATTAACAGGTGAATATAACCCTAATACTTTGCTCTTTCACACTGTCTATAAGGACACCCATGTGAATGTGCTAGTGGATAGTGGGAGCACCTCCAATTTTATTAAACCTGACATTGCCAAACGTTTAGAACTGCCTTCTTCTGCAGTGTGCCGCTTTAAGGTTTTTGTGGGTAGTGGTGATTTTATTTGGTGCACTACAGTAAGTCGTGATGTGGTGATCACCATACAAGGCATCTCGTTCAAGGTGAATCTCTTTCACTTAGACATTGCTGGTGCAGATATTGTTTTTGGTTGGGCATGGTTGAAGAGTCTTGGTCGCGTGCTAACCGATTATAATTGCTGCACCATGGAATTTATATACCAAGACAAGTTAACTCATCTTTATGGCAATGAGTTGTTGCGCGCTGAACCTGTGCAAGGTTGAACAGTGAAGAAATTACTTCTTCAGGATGAATTACACCCATCTCTTTATCAATTACTGATCACACCGACAGCCGCTTCCCAACATGAGCACAAGATCCCAACTGTGATCTAATCACTTCTTGTCCAATTTTCACCAATCTTTGGTGAACCTCAAGGTCTGCCACCTGTATGAGAGACCGTTCACCGCATTGAGTTGCAAGATCACACAAAACCAGTTCGGGTTCATCCTTACAAGTATCCACATTTTCAAAAACCAGAAATTGAGTGATTGGTCACCGAAATGTTGCAATTGGGTATTATTCGTGATAGCACCAGTGCTTTCTCTTCCCCAGTGTTATTAATAAAAAAGAAAGATGGGTCTTAGAGATTTTATATTGATTACCGAGCACTTAACTCCATTACCATCTGCGACCAGTTTCCTATGTCCACCATTGAAGAAATCTTAGATGAATTACATGGTGCTACTATTTTTTCCAAACTGATTTACGCTGTGGCTATCATCATATCCGTATGCATGAAAATGACATTCATAAAACTGCATTCCGCACTCACTCGGGATGCTATGAATTCTTAGTTATGCCATTTGGCTTCACCAATGCTCCCTCAACTTTCCAAGCTGCCATGAACAAGATCTTCAAGCCTTTCCTCCGAAACTTTGTTGCAGTTTTTTTCGATGACATCCTTATTTATAGTAGCACCTTGGAGGAGCATATTGATCATCTACAAAATGTCTTCGAAACCTTAAAGCACCATCAGTTATTTGTCAAACTAACTAAGTGCGAATTTGGTAGCACTTCAATCCATTACCTAGGTCATGCAGTTTCAGCCAAGTGAGTACAAGTCGATGACTCCAAGATTAAAGTTGTAAATTGGCCCTTACCACAAAATCTAAAACAACTCAGAGGTTTGTTGGGTCTCTTGGGGTATTATCGGTGTTTCGTCAAAGGATACGCGACCATTGCATGGCCTCTCACTGAGATGTTAAAGCGTGATTCGTTTCATTGGACACCACAATCGGAAGTGGCATTTCATACCCTCAATCAAGCATTGATTCATACTCTTATTCTAGCATTACCTAATTTCAGCTTACCATTTGTAGTGGAAACAGACGCCAGCATTCAAGGTATTGGTGCCGTCTTATCACAAAAAGGCCATCCAATTGCTTACTTTAGCAAGAAATTAGCCCCAAAAATGTCCAAGGCTTCCACGTATGTACGTGAACTCTATGCTATTACTCAATCAATGGCTCGCTGGCGCCATTATTTATTAGGAGCTAAATTTATCATCCGTACTGATCATCAAAGCTTAAAAGAATTAATGGCCCAAGTAATTCAAACCCCGGAACAATAGTATTATCTCACTAAGCTCTTGGGTTATGATTTCGACATTGAATATCACACTGGGAAGAACAATGTTGCAGCAGATTCTCTCTCACGCCTTCCAATTGAATGTTTTCAATTACATACTCGCATGGAAAATGCACTGATAGGTGCTGTCCGAGAGGCTAACACCACTGATAAGGAATTACTTCAGCTACACCAAAAATATCAGGAGCAACAATTACCAGCAGAATTTTCGGTGCAAAATGGATGCCTTTTCTTTAAATCTCGGTTCTATCTTCCACGAGATTCTCCTCTTATCAACCAAGTTTTGCATGAATTCCATAGTTTCCCCCAAGGCGGACATACAAGTACACGCAAAACTTATAAAAGGGTGGCAGAACAATTTTATTGGAAGGGCATGAAGCAATCCATAGACCATTATGTAGCGGGTTGTTTAGTTTGTCAACAAACAAAATACTTGACCACGAAAACTCAAGGACTTTTGCAGCCACTGCCAATCCCATCCATACCTTGTTCAGAACTTTCCATGGATTTCATCATTAGGCTACCCTCTTCCCAAGGATATACAAATATCTTTGTTGTGGTAGATCGACTCACAAAGGCAGCCCATTTTAGTCCTTTAAAGTCAGGTTTTACAGCCAAGATAGTAGCAGGGGTGATTTTAAATATGGTGATTAAGTTACACTGGTTCCCTCAAGGCATTGTCTCTGATTGGGATCCTATTTTCTTGAGTAATTTCTGGCGTCAACTCATGCAATTTGGAGGCACTAAACTCCATTTTTCAATTGCTTATCATCCACAAAGTGATGGCCAAACCGAAATAGTCAACCGTTGTTAGGAGCAACACCTTCGTGCTTTTACCACAGACCACCCTAATCAGTGGCATTCTTATTTGCCATGGGCAGAACTATGCTACAACACTACCTTTCATAGTGCAATTGGCATGACTCCTCTTGAAGCCCTCTATGGTTCAAATCCTCGACTCCTTCCAACTTATACTCCGGGGTCTGCAACAGTAAAAGAGGTGAACTTGGTTTTGGCAGATAGACAGCAAATTCAATAGCAACTCATCGATCATCTTACCAAGGCACAAGCCCGTATGCGTAAATATGCATATGCCAAACGTATGGATACAAGCTTTACAGTAGGCAAATATGTTTGGGCCAAATTTCATCACTACAAACAATAATCAGCAGCCAAGTGTCTTAATTTTAAGTTAGCCTAGCATTATTTTGGCCCATTCAAAATACTAGCCAAGATAGGTCCCGTAGCATATCAGCTCGAACTACCTGAGGGTAGCAAGATCCATCTCGTATTACATGTTTCACTGCTAAAGCATTACAATGGACTAGTTCCTCCACAGGATGTGACATGTGCTAATTCTCTTTCTCATTTTATTCAACAGCCCAAGGCCATTGTAGCATAGCGCAGTGTGTCTAGTTCGAAAGGAGATGATTATCATGTTTTAGTGGAATGGGAGGGCCTACCTCGTGAAGATGCTACTTGGGAGAGCTGGAGTAATCTTATCCACATATTTCCAGCATAAGACCTTGAGGACAAGGTCCTTTTTCGAGGGAGGGGTAATGTTACAAACCAACAGCAGCAGTTGGTGGGACCTCGTATGAAAGGAGCTCCTAGTTGGGTTACAGATTATGTGTCATAATCTTATCCTACTCTCTAGGAATTAGTTAGAAGGTTGATGTAGTTTATCTTAAGAGTCAGTTACGATTTGTTTACTCTTTTAAGTTTAAGTTATCTTATCTGAAGTTAGGATAAAGTTAGTTACGTAGAACCTAGGAGTAAATTAGTATAAGTAGGTGCAGTAGGAGTTGGAATTGATATGGAATTTCATTTTATCAATAAAGTTATATCTTGAGTTTTTCAAGGTTTGGAGTTTTGTAAGCTTTACTCGAAAAAGCTTAACAGAAGACTCCATTTATTGCTCTCTCATTGAAGGAACAAAACTAATTATTGCAACATAAAATAATCAACATATTCGACACATGATTATGGTTTAAAACATGATCGAAACAAAAAAACCGATTCGTTGAAAGGCTCATGATTATTTTAACATTTATAGATAAAATAATCAAAACTGATAAGCAACGTATTCAAAAGCACTCAATTTTAGTCAATTCTAGGACATTAATGCAAACAGTAGTAAGTTTCACGAATTAATCCAGAAATTTCATAGTAATTTGGTTGAAAACAGAGATTAATCCAATCAAATAACACTATTACAAATTAATCTCTAATTGATGGTTCCAAATATAGTATAACCTGCTTTGATACCGCATGTTAAATTTTCACAGATCAAATACCAGGGATTTGGAACACCAATACATGAAATAAAATTAACATGGTAACTCATGTACCTATAGAACTCATATTTACTGTTATGCGGAAGCGTACACACGTGTATACGTCAGGTGCAAGAGAATCCACTACTTATCTTTCCCTTACAGAGAGAGGCCACGTCGATGAAGCTGTAAGCCATCAAGAGATGTCAAAATGGGAATAGGGATCCTGCCCACATAATATGAAATATATATTGTAACATGATCTTGTCCATCAAAGACCTAGGTTACATTGGGCATCTACATCATATCCCAGTACACTCACTATTAGGCCCAAAGCTAATAATAACGTATGGTGACTTCCAAAACCCATAGTGGATCACACATTGACTTCAAGGGCTTATAGGAAGTATCAGGCTTATCCATTCAACCTGTTTTACAAAATCAAGACATCACCAATCAATAGAAATCCAAATTACCATGAAATTCTAACAACACAAACTATAAAAAAATTATTTTTTCCATCCAAACAAGGAAAATAACTTTTTTTTGCGACCTAATAAAAGTTAGATGCTAACAACATGTAATATGCGGGCCCAAATATTTCAACTACGAGAGTTACACTGTAGTAGAAAATAGTATAAATAGCAATGTTAGGAATTATAATGGGGTGGATGCATAGGTAGGGACTTGTAAGTTTGTCACTACCTGGTGACTTATAGATTATAAGCTCATAAGTTCCCTTCTATCGATCATTGCAAACCTCCTCAGTATGGTAAAGAAGAAAAATATTATTGGTATTCATGATATATGAGACATCATGCCAACTTACATCTCATCTACCATTGGATGTGGCTTAGATCCCATTCAAGTAGGGTCAACACCCTATTCAATGGTGGATGAGATGTAAGTCGACACGATATTCCATGCATTATTAGTACAAATAACATAATTCAATAAAGAACTCCTCCACCTCATCCTTCATAGGTACCACCGTGAGGTCATCAACTCCACTCTTGCTAGCGATGCCATTTCCTTGTTTCTTCAACTTCTTCTTCCACGTCTCTTATGGGTTCCCTCTTCTTCTTCTTTTAGTCAACTTTAATGAGAGGTGAATTAGATCCAACATAAATTCTCATAAAAATGATAACAAAATCAAACATTAAATTTTGTAGGTCCAGTTTATGGTGTCGATGTGATGTTTAAGTTGCTGTTGCAAATCATTCTTTAAAGTCACAAAATAGGATTTGTTATTGTGAGGGAAACCCATTTCCTCTCCCCACTTGAAGAATTGAAAAGGCCTTTGATTTGAAAAGGTTTGAAATTGATGAGAAAGGTCATGGATTTAGATCTTATATTTGAATTTGAGTAAAGTATTACTTTGGTCCCTAAAGTTGTAAGCGTATTTTACTTTAGTGCCTAAAATTTCAAAATTAACTATTTAGTCTCTAAAATTGTATTCCGAGATCACTTTAGTCTCTAGTTAAACAATTGTCAGTCAACTGTTACATTTTGCTGATGTGGCACGTGCCACGTGTCGTTTACAATTTCATGCCATGTGGCATGTCACGTGTCAGTTAATGTGCCATGTTAGCAAAATGTAATGGTTGATTGGCAGTTGTTTGGCTATGGACTAATGCAGCCTACGAAATGCAATTTCAAGGCCTCAAGAGTTAATTTTGAAATTTCAGGAATTAAAATGAAGCACGCTTATAATTTTAGGAACCAAAATGACACTTTACTCATTTGAATTTCTTGATTTGGATTTTTCATTTTGGTGTTTTGTTCTTTTACTTTATTTTTATTCCACCCCTCAGTTAGTGTGATATTCATATACGATTACAATTCATCCAAAATTCCAATTTTCAATAGAAAGTTCTAGTTTGTCAAAATAATAATAATTTTAAAAAAAAGTCCAGAATGGTGAGACACTATCCAATAGTTCCAACAAGTACTTACAAAAATCTGGAAATGGCTATGCTCCCTTTACAAAATCTCATGGCACCACAACTTTGGTGAGTAACAAGAAGCTATGCAGACCCTAAAAAATGCAGCCTTCGAAATGTGTTCTTCCAACAAACACACCCAAAGACACAACAACCCTTTTCTCCTCTCCACCCCAATGTCACGTTCTTCCACGTTGTTGGCGTGGAGCGGTAGCGAGTTTGCCGGTTGGTGGCAGCAAGGTTGCTAGCGGGCGATGGTGAGGTTGCCAGTGGGTTGCGGCAGCACGGGTGATGGAGGGACGAAAAAGGACAAGGGAAAGTAAAGATGAGAATATATTGAAAAGAAAAGGAAAAGGATAAGATGGGCAAATTATAAAAAAATTCACTTTTTTATCAATAGTAAAATAAAAAATTATATTTTATTTTAAATTGATTTTAATCATTAGATATAATAGTTAATAATTGAGATTTTATCACTATAATGACGATAAACTCTCTAGTCACTATTTAAGTCTTGGTCATTGTAATAGGTATTATATGAAAATTATGAATTGAGTTTCCCCCACTCTTGAGTCTCTTTCCCTCTATAGAATTATCTCTAATTATTCTATTCTCTCCCTAATTCTAGAATCCTTCTATTTCTAGACTCTATCTTCTTTAGAGAGCTTAACCTCAACCGTGGTGCAAACCAACATGGATGAGTATCATAACGAGTTTATGGCTCATGTTCATTGAATTCATGTGAGTCACCCTATGACATTGGTAATTTATTTCATCAATGGATTGAAAAATCATATTCATAGAAGAGTAATTTTCGAGAACCCTCAAGCTCTTATCTATGCTTTATACTAGGCAAATCGATTCAAATATATATAAAGATAATTAAAATACATATTTTATACTTTTCGTATGTGAAATTGTTTATCTTCAATAAATTTGACAATTTATGAACATAAAATAGAACTAAAATTTATATTTTATACTAAAATATAGAGTACCTCTTGAGGTATCAAGAAATGATACTCAACCTCATTTTACTAAAGGTGTTTTTGATGTATCCTCTTTCATGATTTGTATTTTTACAAATTATATATTAAATAATATAAATGGTTATATATCAAATAATATAAAATAAATAATTAATTTAATTTTTATATATTGATAGCATAAAATAAATATTAGTAGATAACTTTTTGTCTAATTTAATATTTTCTTGAATTTTTATGAATTGACAGTTAAAAATATTCTATACTGTTAGTTCACAAAAACTAAATTTATAAATAATATTAATAATTATATTAAGAGATAAAAATAATTATTTTAATTAAAAATTTAATAATAAGTATTTTAAATAAAGAAGATATAATAACTAAATAAACATATAGAATAATATTAACAATATAAACAAACACTAAATATTTTTAGTAATAGACAATATATGATAAATAATATTAGTAATAAATAGTATTAATATAAAATATAATTATATGAATGAGATTAAATATATAAAAATATTTGTTATAAATTAGTAATTTAATTATCATAGTTAATAGTTATTTATTGAGCATGATTTGACACCATTTTGTATTTCTATTGGTTGATTTATTTTACAATTATTATTTTATGAATTTATTTTTGATATACTAATAATATAAAAGAGTTCTATAATGTATTCAAGCATATATTGTCAAGTAATCAAAGTGATTTACTCCTATATCAAATACTTAAAAAGTCATTAAATAGAATGATTAAATGGATAACAGTGTAAAAAAATTTTATAGTATCACCGCATCAAAACTAAATTCTTATTTTATTATAATTTCATTTTTGTATTATTTTATTTTTATATAATAAATGTACAAATATTATATATATATATATATATATATATATATATATATATATATATATATATATATATATATATATATATAATTTTCTTTTTCTTATACATTTTAATATTCCCAACTTCTACATTTGTATCATAATGCGTGTAATGAATATAGAAAAAAAAAATACCAAAGTAATATTATTCATGAATCATTTATAGATAAATTTTAAAAATTGATAACTAGAATATCAATTTGTAGTAATTATTTTAATTATTTCATCTTTATTATGTACAATTATATTCTATATTAAAGATTATATTATTTATTGTTTATCATGTATTATAAATTTATTTATTGATTATTATTAATTTTTTAGGTGTACATGATTGTTATTAACTTATATATTTTAATTTATTTGATATATTTATTCAATTTTCATTTATTATTTATTTAAAGTGTTGTTGTTACATTTTTAATTAAAATAGTTATTCAATTCTAACTTTTAAATTATTTATCATTTTGATGTATAAAAGTTATTATGATAGATAAGATTATTTAATACATTTTAGGTGTCAAACAACATGAATCAGTGCAGAAAAATTCTTCATTATTTTTATATATTGTTTCTTTAATCTCTACCTTATAAAAATCAAATAACTAAAAAGAATACACTAAATACATCTTTAATGAAATGAAGTGAAGAATAGGTTTTTAAAATAAATTAGGTGGAGTGTCATTTCTTGATACCTCAAGTGATTAATGAATTTTACTCTAAATATGTATTTTTATAAACATATTAAAATATATTATAGTACACAAAATTAATTAACATCCGTATACTATTTTATATTTCTTTCTGCTTCACATTACACCAATTTTTTTTTTGAACACACTGTACCAAATATGAAATAAATATCTTCACATTTTATATTTTCCAATTTATGGAGCGGTTGGACAGCTCCTCCTTTACCCGAAAAAACAAAAAGTCGCAAGAGCAACGCCGTCGTTTTGCCTCACTCAAAAAACAGGGCGCCACTATCACTCTGTAGCTTGAAGCCGTAGCCTAGCCCCGTGGCCTTTTGCTTCCTTCCGTTCCCCCTCGAACCAGCAAAGGCCATCACCGCCGCGTATTCCTGGCCACCGCTTTGCGATTTTTGTACACTTCGCCGCTAATTGAGGAATCTCTGTGACTCTCTTCACTGTTAGAGGTTAGATTTTCTTTGCGTATTTTAAGTTCTTCCTCTAATGCTGTTTTCCTACGCGTTTTCGTCACGGCTTTTGTGTGATTCGAGAACAACACCATCTTGTGGGTTATCAAGAATCATCGCGTTTTGTGCTACTGTAACACTGATGTCGTTAGTCACTCCTTCTTCTGCCTTGTGGATTTGTTTCGAGTCAATGGGTTTTCTGGCTTGTGAATAAGTGCATTTGCACTGTTTGATAGATTGCCATAGTGAAAGTTCTCTTCTTTTTTCTTTTTCTTTTTTTCATTTTTTTTTATTTTGCAGAGATTAGAAGTCAGAACAAGTGAGCAACTACTTAAGCTTTATCTTATCATTGGTCAAGCCAGTGGTGACCACTCTTCAAGCTTCCACGGTGAGCTCAATGATTTGAAAAATGAATTTCCATTTTTCATATAATTTCTGGTACAACCATGGACATATTGTTACCTTTATTTGAGGCGATAAAGGTTAAAGACCAGTGGGTAAACTTCGACAATGTTAAAAGGCTATTAGTCATAATCTGGTCAGAGAATGGTGCTAGTCTCTTAATAATTATTATTAAACATTAACTGGGTCAGCCACAATATTTTGAATATGTGCAGAAGTTTCTCTTTCGTATCTTCAATTGCCAATCTGATTCTCTTTCAAACCTTTGCTTCGTTTGTTAGTCATTTGGCTGGTGTTAATTGTTAATAATGTGTTGATAACTTGATATAGTAGAAAGCACGTTTTGTTTTATTTAGGGTTCATTGTTAAGCTTTTAGTTGTCCCATTGAGCCCCGTTTAATTTTACTTCTCTGATTTGTTCCTTCCATGTGCAAAGGAGATGGTGTATTTCTCTGATTACTTTTTGATATATTTAATATTTTATATATGTTGTGTTATTGTACTTGATCAGGTTAGATGAATTTGATTTGAAAGTAGTTGGGTGATCTTAGTACAAATTTTGTTTTAAATATTTGGCTACTTGAACAGGTTGAAGTATACTGAGCATGAGTTAGCAACGAAGAGGGCCAAGAAAATAGATGCAGCAGATGAAGTTGAGAATGAGTTGAAATGTGCTGAAGACGAACTGTATAAAATCCCTGAGCATCTGAAGTGAGTAACTGTGCTTTATTATGAGATTGCAATATTGCAGTGTCCCCATTTGTTTGTTTTGGTTTACTATACGGTTTATTGCATCCAAAGTGAACTATTAAAGATATGAATGTATGTCTCCTAGTCAGCATCTGATATTTTCTTTATCTTGTTTTGAAAATGTTGCATCTTGTCAGGTGAAAAGGTGAAATTCAGAAGAAAGCTCTACTCAGTGGACTACTAGTATTGCTGAGGTTCAGCTTCCAATTGAGTATGCTTTTTTTCATGTCTATTGTGATGAGCTGTTTTTTTGGCTTTTATTAATTGTTAAAACATATTTAATAACCTAGCAATTGTTTCACATTTTTCTTGGAAGTGAAAACTTTGGCTATGCATGTTTTCCTGGGTAATACGTTGATCTGTATGATCCTATAGTTGGTAATAAGCACCACATGCGCATATGTGAATGAGTAGATCTTGCTGACATGCAGCTTCTTAAGCAGCGAGAGAAGTCATTTTCATTTTCTTGGCTTGATATACTGTCTTCTACCACTCGATGTTCACCGTTATCATGTACCCCACTCAAACATAGACAAAATTACAAAATTTTGAAGCCCTTTTTAAATAATTCCTTTAAAGGAAGAAAGTTTGTGCACCTGTTGTTACTGAAGTGCATTTTGGAGACGATATTTAACTGATGTCTTATGCTCTACCAGGAAACTCGTATAGTGGCTTGCTTTTTCTTGACGTATAGGATATAATTTTGTTAGCGCTTCAATAATTGATGACCAGCTACCACATTAGTGGTGGTCTTCTCAAGTTGAATGGTATAACTAACTCCTATGTGGTTGTACCATAGCCAAAATTTACTAGCATCCGCGCATTTGGATCCTAATTTGAATAGTGTACAGTCGATATGGCTTCATGTGCATAAGTGGGTTAAATGTCTTAATTGGAGCTGACTCTTAGTTAGCAGGTGCAAAATACAATCTTTTGTCCTGCATTGAACTCATGCTGTGATGCTTTGTACCAGGCTATGATTGTAACTATCCTCTGTCTTCTCAAATAATTTGATGCTTAAGGTCATTGATTATGCAGTTTGCTTAAATTATTGGTACCTTGAACATTGCAAGCAGAGGGCATGGCAAATCAACCGAAAAGTGAAAACCATCAAGCAACAAGTTCCACAACACCTATCCAGAAAACTGAGGAGGATAAAGTAGCCAATGGCCCTTCTTCTGTGGGCTTGATAGATTCATTGGAAAAGCAGTATCACAAAATCAAAGAGCATGCAGAAACTTATCCTTACGTATGGGCTTCCTATGTTGTTGTATACGGTGGCTTTGCTCTATGGACAACATATAGATGGAGAAAGCTTCGCAGAACTGAGGACAGAGTACGAACTCTTCAAGAAAGACTTCGTAAGCTTGTTGAAGCTGAAGAATCTGCTAATTCTACCAAAGTTGTTGAAAAGCGTTCTACATCTGCAGAAAAGTCTTCCAAGTAAACTACAGTTTCGATAGCCCTTACCTGCACCAGGTAGTTCGGTTTTGTCACCAATATCACTCCTCTTTTCCATAATGATTGCCTGGGCCATTAAATAAGATTTGTTGTTGCTTCTTTAATCAACTGATTCATTGGAGGAAGTCATCGATTATATGGAGCTTTCCAGAAACTGTTAAAATTTTAAATGATTTTTTTTTTCAAACAAAGTTTTGTGGTGATTTAGAATCACGGCACTGTATACTCTGTTTAAAGATCTCCAATTCCAATATTTGATTAAAGGTGCTCAATGCATGCTTCCTTTGTTTTGAGGAGAACTTTCAAGTGAAAATTCAACCACTTTTGGTATGTTTGGTTTATCTTGTCTTAGAATAAAGTTGAAAAGAATTATTTTATAGAAATTACTTTTAAAAGAATTAATTTATGTTTGGTTCAAGTATATCAAAAGTAAATTTAAGAGAATAATTTTTATTTGGCTAGAATACAGTAAAATTACTTTTAGTTATTTATTTGAAAGTGATAGTAGAATTTTATTTTAAAAATACTTTTTTTATAATGAAAAGTATCTTTAACAATACTTCTCTCAAAAGTACTTTTAATTTATTGAAAAGTACCTTTAGTAAAATGAAAAAAATTACTAAAGGCGATAGTTATTGTGGAAGCTCATTCTCATTCTTTTAAAAGTACTTTTGGAGGTAGCAACTTCTTGTATTTTCTGCCATATAATTTGTTGAAAAATCTGTTGTATTTAATTCTTTTATTAGTTTTTATGTAATTATATAAAAGTTAAATCTTGATGCATCTTGTATTGTTATCTAATTAAAATCTTTCTTTTCCATTAGTGGGTAATGCCAATTAAAGATATTGAGCAAATTAGTCATCCCATACAAAAAATAATTTGACTTGTTTCATGACTCTTGAGGAATTGATTTGTCCTAATTTTTTCTAGAGGAGCTTGTTTGTCATACGTTTTAAACTGGCAGGACTTCTTTGGATATTTTTCTTAAAGGGATTAATTTTTTTGACACAATTTATCAGGGATCAGTTTTGGGGGATTTTGTCTAATATTGGAAAATTATATAATCAATTTAATTAGTCTAATGTTTTTCAAGAAATAATAAAATAAGGGCGGTCTAAATCTTAGACTCTTAGTTTTATATTATTATGATACTAAAGTCTAAAATTTTAAATCAAGTTTATAACACAAACTTTTAAATAGAGTGCAGTATCATCACAAAAATACCAAAATAAATAACGTTGAAATATCAATAAATTCGTGATCTAGAATTTTCTTCATCTCTATTAGAATTTTAATATATGATTAATACGTGTAACATTATAAAATATTTAATTATTTTACAGGTTATATATTTTTATTTAATTTTTAATTAAATCTTTATAGTTTAAAAATTTATAACTAGATCTATATAATATGTGACTTTTTAATAGGTCTATGTTATTATTAAAAGTAAAATATTTATAAATATTCTATTTTTGTGCAAGATGAAGAGAGAGATAAATATAACAAGTTAATAATAAAAATTTAATTAAAAATTAAATAAAATTATATAAACTTATAGAGTAACTGAACCTTATTAAAACGTACTCAATATAATCGCAAAACAACCTTTTTGTCCCGTCCCATCTCCTCAGAAAAAAAAAAAACCATTAACTGAGATCCAAACGTGGGAGTCCCCACTGTCACGAACAAGTCTCCGTTTTCATCCCTATCAACAAATGAAATGACTTGGAGAGACAGGGACAGGATGGAGACCACAGCGGAGTGTGTCAGATGGAAAATCAAAGATAACAATTATCCACTAAGGATATGCTGAAACTAAAGAAGTATATGCCAGAGTCATTCGGATAGCATAACCTTTCGTTTTTTCTCTCTTTTTAGTTGTTGAGAAAAGAAGGTTATTATTTATACTTATCGAATGTGAGATATTGTATCGATTTATACTTCATATATTATTAGATAGGATGTGAATTTCATTTAAATATAGTTTACACCCCATTTAATTATAGATAGTATATGAGTCAACATAATATCTCACAAAATATAATTACTATTTCTCTTTGAAAACATTGGAGTTTTACTAGGCTCACAGACAAAACAAAAAAAAATAAAAAGAACGATCGTATGATGTCTATCTTAGCACGCCAAAGTTTTGTCATTTTTTGTTTTTCTACCTTAGTTTTGGTTTAAAGTCGTACATTCTACCTTTTTTTTTGGGTCTATTTTCAAGGGGGAGTATAAAAATAACACAAAATGTGGAATGCGCTTCTTCAAGTTTCGTACAATTTTTTTTTGGATTAACACATAGGTTTTTAGTAATTGCATAAAAAAAACAAAAAGTGAAATGCACCGACTTAAAATTTCGCAGTCGATAAACTAAATTCTCCATAAATTAATACTTAATTCTTTAAAATTGAATATAGCGAAAAAATTTATAACCGTGATATTTTTCAAAATTTGTTGTGAGCACATGAATAGCTTCCAAATTTTATTTGATTTTCACATTCTCCGGATAAAATGAAAAGCTCACCATAAATATATAGTGCTTGATAGCCTTCCACTTTTAAGTGCAAATAGTGTTCAGTCGGTACAACCTCAAAGACGCAGGAATATGTCCTTAAGCCTCATTCACCTTTTCAGAATTCATTGGATTTGGAGGGATTTCAAAGATGAGTATTCTGTTTATATTTTTACTAGTTGTCAATGTGTGCGAGTTCAAATGTTTATTTGGATTTATATAATTAATATTTGTAATTTTTTATTTGTTTTCAAAATGAAATACATTTTATTTTGTTTATAAAGAGTTATAAACTTAAGACATGCAATCGTAAAACAAATGAAATTTATATAAACAAGAACAAAAGTTTATTTTAGCATTAATAATCTTTAATGGTGAACAATACCCTAGTACTTATGTTGGCCCGATTTCCTTGTGAAAATCAAGCAAAACAGAGAAAAAAAAATGTGTCACATTTTCTTCGTAAACAAATAAAAGACATTTCTATCTTTAGATAATAAGTAGATTTAAATATTCAGGAACAAATCTTGAATCATATTCACCATTCTATCCAAACTCACCAAACTAAATAAAATAAAATAGTGAAAATTATCAAATTCATATCTTAACAAAAGAGTAAATAGTCATTTTGGTTATAACAGTTTGAATTTGATATCAATTTGTTCTTAATAAAAATTTTACATCAATTTATTCTTAATATTTTAAATTTTGATATCAATTTAGTCATTTTGTTGGATTTTCACTTGAATAAAATGATCAAATTGATGTCAAAATAAAAAAAAATCTTGAGACTAAATTGATGTCAAAACTAGAAATGTCATGATTAAATTGGTGTCAAAATATTTTTTTGGGTCAAATTGATGTAAAAAATTTTGGTAAGACCCAATTGATATGATTGAATTCAGATATGAGCAGAAGTCTTACCAAAGAGTGACATAAGCAATGTAATCCATCTACATTAATCCCTTAAGCAACTTAAATCAAAAGAATAGAACAAATTTCAAACAAAATGAAGCAAAGAATAAAAGTCAAATCCACCTTCATTGAGAGAGAGAAAGCGAGTTTTTGTGAGATAGAGACGCAGAGGTTTTCCAAGAGAGACAGTTTTCTTGAGAGTAAAAGAGTTTTTTAAAATTTTGAGAGATAAAGAATGTTGAAGGCTCTCGTAAAAAGAGTGTGATAGTTGAGCAAATTAAAAGATTAAGGATATGTTTGGACTCATAAAGCATGATGAAGTGGAGTGACGTAGAATAAAATAAAGTGAAATGGAGTTCGGTGGGATGAATAATAATTCCACTTCATTGTTTTGATACTTTTTAATCCATCTCATTCCTACCAACTAGAGGGACTCGAGAAGAATTGATGGAATTGGATGGAATGAAGTCCATTTATCTTCATTTCATTCCATTTAAGTTTGACAAATCTAAATAATTGAGTAAATTAAAATCTCACTCTGATCCACCCAACTCCACCAATCCAAATATACCCTAACTAATTTGAGGAAATAATATAGAGTAAAACCTTTTAGATAATTTTGGAGAGGAAAATTGCATTGGTAATTGATTTTAATTAAGAGGTGTCATGTGACATGATTTAGTTGTATATAATAGATAATAGATGGGAAGTTGTCACCTGACACACACTTACAGTCATTCCGTGAGATACCTTCTAGCCATTTAATAGTAATTAACAGTTTTGTGTAACGCTTAGGGAAAATCCATTCATTTATAGATAATAGGTAGGTGGATTTTTATCGCCAAAAATCTTAAAAATTAAAATTAGTTGATGTCATATGATTCATAAAGTAGTCCATTTATTTTTTATTGGATATTTTTTCATTATAACCACGAGAATAACTAAGTACGATGTAAATCTAGTAGCAAAAGTTTTGTTGTTATCACGTGAAGCCCGTGAAAACATGACTTTATTTATACTCCAAAGATTATGAAGTAAGCAATTAATAAGTCATCGAATTTAGCATTTAATCAATAAAATTGAAGTATCGATTTTAGTGGGAATAATTTTTCTTGAATTATAATCAGGGATTGTCACGCGACATTTAGTGGAAGACACCCCTTTAGTTATAGATAATAAATTAATAGATTTTAGCTAATAATTTTTATTTAATTATACTTAAGAGTTGTCACATGAGACTCACAAATAGGTCTAGTTTGGATGTACTTTTTATAAAAGATCTTTTTTAATTTAATTAAAATCTTTTAAAAAAGTAAAATTTAATTTATATTTGAATAAAATGTTAATTTATGTTTATATGTAATATTAAAATATTTCTATTTATTGTCAAAAACCTTTTTTATGTTAAAAAATGATATTTTTTCAGAAGATGAAAATTTAACTTCTCAAAAAAGATCTTTTTTTACTTTTTATAGTTATTCTACTTTTACTTTAAAAAATTACCCAAACATATCGAAAAACACAAAAAAATATTTATTAAAAAATATTTATTGTAAAAAAAAGCACATTCAAACAAGTTCATAATCTATTTAATTATGGATAGTTAATAGATTTTGGTGAGCAAATTTTTCCTTTAATAAAAATTCTCACGTGACACAGAGATTGGAAATTTAGATATAGATAATAGATAAATAGATTTTGATTAGAATAATATTTTATAATAATAAATAAATTATCATGTGACACTTAGAGAGGTAGTATATTTTAAGCTTTGTTTTTTTTTTCTAGATTGAAAGTATGTTTTCAGTTATAAATAATAGACTATATTTGTATGTAAATCAAAAGCTTATAAACCTAATTTTAATTGCACAAA
Source organism: Dalbergia cultrata (assembly GCA_031216105.1). Taxonomy (NCBI): domain Eukaryota; kingdom Viridiplantae; phylum Streptophyta; class Magnoliopsida; order Fabales; family Fabaceae; genus Dalbergia; species Dalbergia cultrata. The sequence goes on from CM062353.1 coordinate 48,964,086, forward strand.
CAACGACATTAATTGTCAAAATTAACTAATGTCCGTTAATGATGTTGAGTAAGATATAACAAAATTAGTTAGAAAAATAATTAAACGTTGAAAATAAAATAGAAAACAAACATGAGGATGGAAGTATGGAATAACAGCTCAGTACTGTTGCTTTGTTGGAACAATAATGAAAATCATACGGGCAGAGATTTGAAGTAGAAGTGAGGCTACATTAACAAATCTGAGAAGAGGCAGAAATAATTTTTGATTAATTGTAGTTAGAAATTGCCATTTGTACGTATTTAGTTAAATATAACAGAAAAATATAATAGATTCACTCAGCAGTTTTGTTTAACATCTTCTCAACGGTCTCTTTTCAACTATTTTAACTCTTTTTTTTTGTCAAATTATTTTAATACTTGATCAAGTATTATATGACGTAAGCTATCTTCAAAGTGGCCGCCCTGCTATCGTGCCCTGCTAGGGTTGAAAAGTGCTCTGCTAGGGTTTCCTAGAAGGGTGTGTGTGCTGCCAATTTGGATGAATTTCAGTGCCAAACTAGATTGTGTTGATCAGCGTTTACCCTGCAAGGATGCACTAGGGGTAGATCTACGTACGTTTACTGACGGAGGCAGAAGTGAATCGGAGGAGGAATAAGTTTTGCATTTTGAGCAGGAGGACATCCAACATGGAGTGGAAAACTGTCAACGAAGTGTGGTGGGGAGAGTGATGGCTGACAGAACTTTCTCTCTAGGTACTGTGGAGAGTGCATTAGAAGCCATATGGGGGTATCCGGAGGGATTTAGGGTAATGGAGTACGGAGATAACGTTTTCCAATTCTTCTTTGCGAACAAAGTAGATGCACTGCGAGTGGAGATAGGATCACCATGGCTCTTTAAGAACCATATGCTATACGTCAAACAATAGCATAAGGAGATGATAATAGAGGAGGAAAATTTTTCTCATGTGCCTGTATAGATGCAGATATGGGGACTTCCTGAACATTGCAAAACCAAACAACTTAGGGAGAAAATAGCTAATAAGGTTGGGAAAGTGATGGAATCTGATTTCCTCAATGTTCGTGGAAAGGAAAGCAGGATCATTAAGGCACAAGTGGAACTGGATGTATCGAAGGTGATAAAAAATAGACTCAAGATTGCTCGCCTAGATAGGAAGATCATGGAAGTCCTATTCAGATATGAGAGATTGGGTTGCCATTGCACCTACTATGGTTACATTGGTCATGAATCATGAGTTTGTTCGAAACTCCTGGAGGACAAAGTGAAAGGAATAACAAAGGCAGACAGAATTGATACAAGCACCAGGGCAGAGCAAGTAGGAAGGAGGATTGAAGACAATAAAGAAAACAAAAACCCAAATGACCAAGGAGTTTGGAGGAATCATGAAGGGAAGCAAAAAAGACCAACCCCTGTCAGCTTGCTAAGGAGTTTTTCCAATCTATCAGTGCAAGAACAAAGTATTTTACGAAGAAACCCAACAATTGATAGCAAGGAGAACGTTACTACCACTCAAAGTCCTCAAAGGAAGGTGATGCAAAGTGGAGGCGAAGATAGGAGGAGAAGAGGAGAAGAGTTAATTGATATAGTTGATGACGATATACTTTCCATCACTTACAATGGGAAGACTTTTGAAGGAAGAGCCAGTGACCTAAGTAGAAGCACAATCCCACATGCAAACCAGGAACAACCCTTAAAAGAAAAGGAGAAAGGAGTTGAGAGGATGATTTTTAATAGCTCTCCAATGAAGCAAGTTAATCAACCAAGAAAGGTGAAGCTAAAGCATTTAGCAAGGAAGTCAAAGAAATTCAAGGTGGTGACAAAAGGAGCTAGAAAGAGAATGATGGTAGAAATGGAAGATGGCTAGAAAAAAATTTGCATTGTAGGAGATATGATGAAAGAAGCTAAGGCAAAGGGTGCCAGCCTTCAAGTGGCACCCAAAGTCACATGAAGATCCTCTCATGGAACTGTCAGGGTTTGGGGAGACCCCTGATAGTCCACAGCCTTCAAGGGATTTGCAAGTCCCACTCCCCCGCTGTTGGTTTTCTCTGTGAAACAAAAAACCAATCATTGTATGTAGGTGAACAACTCAAGAAGTGTGGATTCAATAGTTGGAAATGTATTGATCCTCTTGGAAGATTGGGAGGATTAGTGATGTGCTGGAATGGTGGAATTATTGTTGACATAAAAACTTTAGGGAGCTACTTCATCTCTGCAACTATTAAAGAGCCAGCACTACAGAGAACATGGCAAGTATGGGGTGTGCATTTTGATAGCAATGAATATACTAGGAGAGGACAGTTTCAGGAGATAGATGAACGAATCAGAAGGTATGAAAATAATTTGTGGTGATTTCAATGCAATTAAAAGCTTTAATGAGAAGGATTGAGGAAGTGAAAAAACCCAATCGTCTATAGATGACTTTGTAAATTTCATCAACAATGGAGAACTAGTCGATTTGGGTATTGTGGGCAATGGTTTCACATGGAATAACAGGAGGTTTGGAGCAAATTTTATTCGAGAAAGGCTAGATAGGTTTTTGACTTCTGGTTGCTGAAGATTAGAATATCCACATGCCCAGGTGATTTAGTTAGCAGACATAGGGTCAGATCATGCTCCTTTAATTCTAGACACATCAACAATAGACCAGAATTGTAGGAAAAGAAGGTTTCGATTTCAAGAAAGATGGTGTAGCTCAGATGAGGTAAAGGAAGTCATTGCTGAAGCATGGAATGTAGAAGTTATTGGCTCCCCTATGTTCAAACTATTCGACAAACTAAAACGATGCAGGCATGCCTTGGTGCAATGGCAATGGAGAGGGCAATCTAACATTGGAAAAAAGATTGATCAACTTAAACAGGAGTTAGAAAGCCAAAAAAATCGTGGAAGAAATGCAGATGGAGAGACAATTAGAAGAATAGAAAGAGAACTTCATGAGGCTTATGTTCAAAAGGAAAGATTTTGGAAAGAAAAATCCAGAGTGAAGTGGCTCAAATGGAGATATCAAAACACAAGATTTTTCCATTCCAAATTCCAAATAAGGAATAGGAAAAATACAGTTTATGGATTGTTAAAGGAAAACGGAGACCGTGCTCACCTCCCAGAAGAAATAGCAGATATTGCACAAAATTATTTCCAGAAGTTGTTCACTTCAAGTATGCCAAATGATCCAGCAGCGTGTTTTGAAAATATGAGATCAAAAATGACACCAGCAATGAATAGGGGACTCACGAGGCCAGTTTCGAACCAAGAAGTCAAGTGGACCACTTTTTCTATAAGTCCAAATAGCTCCCCAGGAGACGATGGTTTTAATGCCAATTTTTTTCAGCATTTCTGGGATATAATAAAGGAGGATATGGTGGCAGCAGCAAGAAGTTTCTTTACAGGGGGCAGAATGCTTAAGAGCTTCAATCATATACAAATATGTCTTATCCCAAAAGTGAGTGAGACACAAAACATGACCCATATCAGGCCAATTAGCTTGTGCACAGTGTTTTACAAAATTTTGTCTAAGATTATGGTCCACAGGCTTCAGAAATATATGAACAAAATTATTAGTGCAAATCAGAATGCTTTTGTAAAAGGTAGATTAATTTCTGATAGTATTCTTGTTGCCCACGAATGTATGCATTACCTAAAAAATAAAAGGCAAGGGACATCATTTGAAATGGCACTTAAACAAGATATGAGCAAAGCGTATGACAAGGGGTGGAGTGGAGTTTCTTATGGTTCATTATGCAGAAACTGGGATTTAACAGAAAATGGATTGCTTGGGTTAAGGAGTGTGTGACCACTATTTCTTACTCTGTAATTGTGGGAGGGCAACCATATGGGTTCTTTAAACCCAATAGAGGAATCCATTAAAGAGACCTTATATCTCCATATCTTTTCTTACTATGTGCAGAAGGTTTTTCCTTACTCCACAAGGCAGAGGAAAATAGAAGGTTACAAGGTGTCAAAGTTGGTAGCCATTGCCCACCAATCACCCACTTATTATTTGCTGATGATTTTCTCTTATTCAATAAAGCATCTATGGAATAGTGTGACAATATTTTAGAGGTACTTCATGATTACAAGCAGTATAGTGGATAGCAGGTAAATCTACACAAGTCAGTGGTGTTTTTTAGCTGTAACACCCCTCATAGACTGCAGACTCAGCTGGCAAATCATTTGAATATTCATCATGTAGGAGCTCAAGATAAATACTTGGGGCTTCCTTCTGTTGCTCAAAGGTCCAAGAAGGAAACCTTTGCATTCATCAAAGAGAAAGTTGGAAACAAACTCATGCATTGGAAGAGAAGCATTTTATCCTCTGGTGTAAGACAAGTTCTGTTAAAAGGCAGTTGGAGATGCGATTCCAATATATTCCCTTGCATGTTTCAAATTGTCTGAAACTTTGTTGTCAGAATTACACAAAATGATGACCATATTTTGGTGGGGAAAAAAAGAAAATGAAAGAAAGTAGGTTTGGATCAACTGGGACAAGATGAGTAGGGCCAAGAATGAAGGAGGATTAGGTCTTAAAGATCTAAGGGCGATGAACTTAGCATTATTAGCAAAGCAGGGTTGGAGACTGACGAATGATCCCTCCTCTCTTTTTTATAAGGTGTTCAAAGGAAAGTATTTTAGGATGAGAGATTTCATGAATGCAGAACAGGGTGCTAACCCATCATGGGCATGGCGTAGTTTGATAGTAGGTAGAAAGGTGTTGGAAAAGGGATTCCGATGGCAAGTAGATGATGGTTCTATAATCAAAGTCTTTACATATCCTTGGCTTCCAAAAGCTTATCCATTCAAGGTACCGAGAGATATTCCAACTGATGATCAAGTCTACTTGGTAAGAAATCTGCTACTTCCAAATCAAGATTGGAACATCCAACTAATTGAGAGTAAATTCCCAAACCATGTAGCTAAAGAAATATTGGCTATTGCTCTAACAGGATCAACTGATATTCCTTATTGGAATTTGAACAAGGAGGTAGTTTCACTGTGGCTTCTGGCTATAGAATAGCCTATCATTTTTTCCATCCCCCTTTAGAAGTATATCCAGTCCATATGAGAATAAAAGCATTATGGAAAAGTATATGGTCACTAAAGGTACCACACAAAGTCAAAATATTTATCCGGAAAGCAGTTCATGAAGGTATCCCAGTTAGAGAGATGATTAGAAGAAGAATGCCTCATGTTTAAGATGAATATCCCAGGTGTAACACATCATCTGAAAGTGTGGTTCACTGTCTTTTGAAGTGCAGTAAAGCTACAGAAGTCTGGAACAAACTTTTACTGGACCATATTAGTGTGAACCATAACCATTTTCAATTTGGAGACTGGTGGCTTCAAGCAATGACTAACATCCAGAATCAGCCAAATAAGTGGAGAACAACTAGCTTATTGGCCATTACCTGCTGGATTATATGGAAAGCAAGGAACAAGACTTTTGAAAACAAAGAATCTGATGCCCAGGAGTCTGGGCAACAGGCCTTCCAGCTGCTAAAGGAGATACAATCCACATTAGTTTCTCCTTCTTCTTAGATTATTTTAGCATGTTTTTCCTACTCTTGGAGTAGTGATTTTGGGTGTTTTCCCGTCTCTGTATTTTGCTAGTGTCCTATGGGACCTAAAACTTTAATATTCCATCAATAAATGTTTCTCTATCTTTGGTAAAAAAAAAAAAGCTATCTTCAAAGTGAAAAGGAAAAAAAAATAAGGTGCATACTTTGATGAACTATCAAAAATGCTTCATTGATGAAGCTCTTTTTTTGGAGCTTGGAATGCATGGGCACTTGCGTTCCTGATGGTATGGTTATTCAGGTGATTGTTTCCCTACATGTGTTGGTCAATAGTTGGCTTGTGCAAGGGAATGACACGTTGGTGATTTAGTGATCGGATTTTTTTCTTTGATTAGTTTAATGATTGGATGTTAGTGATTAGTAAATTGTCTAAACACTAGTAAAACACTAATGGGACAGTAATTTTGGGATCTTTTTTCAATGGTTTTTTTTTTTGGGTACTGTTTTTCAATGTTTTTTAAAATAGCTAGAACCAACATTTTAAAGGAAAACAACATTTTTTAGTGAAAAAGAAAACCGGAACCCCTAATTTAGGAAAGCATGTGGATGGGGTGGAGAAGTCTCCTCCATATCGCCACCATCCCAAAACCCACCAGACATGAAACCATCCTATTAGACAAATGCTTAGGGAAATCCCGCATGTGACCATTTAAAAACTCACCTTATGAGTAGATACCAGATCAACTGTGTCTATTGAATTGAAGTATTGTGTCTATTAAAAACCCAATTCTTAGCCAAATTTAAGAATCGGGTATTTTGTTTAATTTTTTATTTTATGAATGAATAAAAAATAATCAAAAGCACAAAAAAAGAAACACAAATAACCAGAGAGAAAGAGAATGGAACAAAACAAAGGTCAGCCTAAATCAGTGTCAGTGGCAACAAAGTAAAGGCAAGGGAAAGAAAATCTAAAAGGGGTCAGAAACAAAGTTGCAACTTGCAAGAGTTAGGGATTGGTTTTGAGGCCTACAATCCATGGACATGGCTATAGCAGATAACATGGCAACGTTGTGGCATCTGAGCGAGGTAGATGGCAAGCAACGTTGTAGTAGTGATGAGATGGCTCGGTCATGAGTAGGCGACAGAAGCGTTATGGGGTTGTTCGCGGTGGCGGTGGAGATGCAATGAAGGTCGCGACTAACTCGTGAAGGTGGCAGAGATGAAGCGACGGTTCCATAGGTTTCTTGCCTTTTGTATTGCCAAAGATTACCGCTTCATTAGCCTATGTAATTAAGCCCCTTAAACTAGCACAAACCTCGTCATGGTTACCCCCACACGAATGCATGTTTGCTTCCCATTGGCTGCCAGAAATGACTGCAGCGAAGGCATTGACCTTCAATTGTAGGTGAGAATCCACTGGTTATTAATGGACCAGAAGCTTGGTCAATGCATTAATGACAATATTAATTCTCTTTAATTTTGAAATTAGAAGACCTTAATTATTATTATTTTGGGACTCTTATGCATAGCCTCTAATAATTATTATTATAAAACTCTCTACCAAATCTGTCACTATCACCCATACATTGAGCACCCCAATTAACATAAATAAGTCCAATTAACATAAATAAAATTTAATTAACTATGCACGAAGTTATAGCTGACAATTAAGGATTCAAAGATCACATAACTAAAAGTTCATAGTTCATAATTTATATTTACTAATTAATATTTTTTTAGAAAAATATCATACCATATAAGTACCCATTTTTTTCTTTAGAAAATATATAAAAAGAAAAAATGAAACACAAAAACTGATCTAAAATATAAGATCCATCCTCTTTTTAACAGCAGCAAACCAAAAGCCCAAATGACATGCACAAACAAAAGGCAAAAAAATTTAAAGTAAAAGGAAGGCAAAAATAAAATGTTGGACGAAACTTCTCGTAACTGTGCATGAACTTGGGGGCGGCCATAAATAGGGAGAGAGGGGAGGCATGTGCATGCAGCTACGAAGTAGGTGGTTTGCAGCTCAGAGCAATGGAGGACAGAGATGGTTTTCGTGGGTTATGTTTGACGGTAGTGGCATGCGAATTTGACTTCAACATCGAGGTTGACGTTGACAATGTTGATGTCGATGTCGATGAAAACATTGGGGCAGGGTTTTGGGTCGAAACAGAGGAAAAGGAAAGGTTGAAGAAGTGAAGAACAAAGGCGCACAAGAGAGGGGATAGGCAGGGAGGGAGGGATGGAGGGAGAGAGGGAGAGAGAGATGTGAAAGGTCACGCATTGAGCTAGGTTTTGTCGTAAAAATGGCTTGGAGCTTCCCAGCCTTTGGATGTGCACAGCTCAATAAAATTGTCCGATTCCAGCCACCTTACGATCTTCCCTAGGGATCCCACGATGATTCGATGGTGGCAAGCTGAAGTGTGGAATCAGGATTTCCCAAGCTACCTAGAATTGTAGAATCGTACAATCCTATGAGGAAACATGAGATCCTAGCTACCTTGGTTGAATTTGCTAAATGCATACCTATACCTTCAAGATTGATTGTAGAAGCCATAGCCATGCATGAAGGTCTCACCCATGGTGTATGATGGCCTCCATTGTTAGCAGTGAAGATCTTGAATCCCACCAATCTGCTCTTTTGGTTTCATTTTTAATTTTTCAAATTTTCTTTCCTAGGAGTTATGGTGTTGATGGTGGGTGGAAGACTAATGTGATGGTAAAGGCATATGAATTGCAGATCTGAAGGAAGATGTAGAAAATGTTCTAGTTATGGTGGTTTGTGGTGGTGGGGGATGAGGGGTGGTAGCCACAGCCGCTTTACCAACAGGAGGGTGTTGGTAGTGGTGGTGGTGGAGGCATGGGCAATGGTAGGGCGATTGGAGAAGGTGGTAGAAGGCAAAGGAAGGAAGGGAAGATGGCCGGATTATTTAATTAGTATTTAGATTTAAGACTATAATTAAGAAAATAATAATCTATTAAAATTTTTAACAACAAAAATGATTTGATTAAAAAATTTAATAAATGTATTTGATTAAACCCCTTTAAATATACATGTCTTATGGAAAGTTGAAACATCTCGTAGCTTCACTAATGAAACTATTTTAAGAGCTTTATAGAAGAAACAACCAAAAAATAAAACAAAAAAATTCTGAACAAAAACCATTTCTTCTTAATATGAATACAATTTTTCTACCATATTGAAATCAACCTATATTGTGGTGGTACAAGTACACTAGTTGTGTTGTATTGAATTGAATTGAATATCGATACAATTACATGGTACAACAATTTTGCAAAATATTAAGACATATTACTTAGAAACATAAAAAAGTAAAATAATTAAATCATATAGTAAGTGTAATTTTACTATTTTAACTCTTAATTTTTCTTTCAAGTATTGTAAAATATATCAAACAAGCAAAGATACATAAAAGGATACAAGATTTTAAATGATGAAATAGTTATTTACTTTATTTAAAAAAATTGAATAATTTAAATGTAAAATTAGATATTTTGTTTGTTAGAACTATCTTGTATTTAGGTGACACTTGTTTATTATAATAGTACTTGATCGAGTACCATGAACCCGACACAATATAGCAGACATTTAAAAGTACTCGTACTTCATTAAAAAAGAAAAGATGAATGATACATGCACATCTCTAAACTTATACCATACTCTTCCACCATGCTATAAGACAAAATAAGCATATGAATATGTATATGGTATGGGATATGGAGGGATATTTTGAGCAAGGAAAGACAAGGAAAGTGTTAGAGTGATGTCAATGCTGTGATTATAGGAAAAAGGAAGTGTATTTTCATTGAGCTAAAGGAGGGAAAAGGCTCACTCTTATTTACCCTTGTTGAAAAGCTTCTATGCTATCTCTTTGTTTTTCTCGTTCATCTCTCCCACCCCGTCACAGCTCTCATTCGTGGCGTCGTGCAAGGAGGAGGAAGAAAAGCATAAAATTAGCTTATGTTTCCAATGCACAAAACCATTCGTAACTGTTAAGCACAATTCATTTCATTCCTCTTTTTCTTTCAATTTTTGGAGGAAGTACAGGAGAAGGAAAATGAAAATGATATCTTCTACAGTTGTTCAAGATTTGTGAAAGAGTTTTTGTTTGTAATGTATGTGAATTTATCATTTCCAGTATGATTCTTCGTGTGTTTGTGATTGATGTCAGAAAATATAGTTTTCTTTTTAGAATATATTTAGCAAGAAAACAAACTATAAATGGCTCTATTAGAAGTTGGCAGCTAACATTAATAGTGGAAACTTGAGTTGTAAATGTGTGGAAGGAAGTTACAAACTAATGGTAAATTATTGTAAACCCAAGAGTAAAAAGTTGTAAACTTTTTTTAAAATGTTGTGAACTCATGTTATGCATGAGAAATTTTTTTAATTTTTTATCATATTCTTTTCAAGAACAAAACAAACTGTAAATAACTCTATTAGAAGCTAGCAACTAATGTTAATAGTGAAAACTTGAGGTGTAAATGCATGGAAGAAAGTTGTAAACTAATGATAAATTGTTGTAAACCTAAGAGTAAAAAGTTGTAAACTTTTTTATAAAAGTTGAAAACTCTTGTTATGCATGGGAAGCTTTTTTTTTTTTTATCATAGTCTTTTCAGCAACAAAACAAGTGTTGATACGACAACGCACGAGAAGATAAGTTGAATCGTACTTTTTAAACTTTAAACTGAAAAAATTTATATAATAAAATTTTATCAAGTTTAGAACTTGAAGAACAGTGGAAGAATGGTTAGTGTGTTCAGAAGGTTACTTTCTAAATGAAGCAGTTTGAATAGATAAGCTAACAGTAAAAGACAACGATCTAAATATTTATGCAGAGTTGAAAACTAAATTTGAAAGAGAGAAAGGAAAGGGAATACTTGACTCAGAAGATTTATACTGGTTCGGCCAACACATGCCTACATTCAGTTCTCAATACACACTAAGTTCCAATAAACTTCCTCACCGAAGAATCATAAGTACAGGATAGTCTTTACCGTAGCCTTCCCAAGCTCTTACTCTTGTCAATAAATAGCCCTTACTGACTCACAATAACAAGTAGTTTTACAATAGCCTCTTCAAGCCATTTTTCTTTTGATCACTACTGGATCAGAATTACAATCAGACAGAGATTGATGATATGATCGTACAGCCCAGCACTCAAGTTTTTGAATGTGATCTATTGAAACTGATTCTACTTGAGTGACTTCTTCCTGGTAATTCTTCCTTAGAAGAGCAAATAATCAACAAAGAATATAGAAAGAAGATTTTGATATACAAAGGATTCTAGCAATGAATATTTCCAACGGGAAGTTTTTAGCGTAAATTTTTCTCTCGTATATGTTCTTCAGTAAAGGTTTAGTCATATCTATTTATAGATGATTTTCATCTTTTTACCATTGCCCCTTGATCTTCCACTTTATCAAGACATGTTGAACATCTGATCGAGCATTGGAAATATAATCTAGGTGAATAGCTCATCTGGTGTTAGAGTTCCTTTTTCAGAAGCCGTTGATGAATTGAGGTTTATAAGGTCTATCAGAAACTATTTTTCCACTTTCTGATCATGGTTTCTGAATCTTTTGATAAGTCCTTTTGTCATTTGATCGAGGGTGCTTGTAGAGATGATACTTTGATTTCGAGAGACTGATTTGACATTTGATTTGAATTTCAAATATAGCTGTTTTTTCCCTCCTATTTTGAGTTGGATTTTTTGATGAGCGCTGCTAGTTCCTTAACGATCTGTTTGTCTTCAATATTGATTTTTGATGATGAGAACCCCATGATTATGATGATTGAAGATTGAGTAATACTTTGCCTCCAGTATTTTGTACGTTATCGTCATTGTAGCCTTTGTTTCTGAAGCTCAGTATTACTTTCTAACGACCATTTCCTTGATTCTGTTTCATCGGACCGATTTCTGACAATGCACTTCTTGCTTCTTCGCATTTTATCTTATTTTCACGATCAAGACCCAAAGCTTTGTGACGTGAGATCATTTTCTCATGCTTTTTTATTGTGCATCTTAAAGAAATATCCGGTATCCTTATAACAGAAACTCAACGTGGCCATTAGTTATTCTTCAAAACATTTTCTTTGAATTGGCCTTGTTGTCATTCAAAACAATTTTAATTCATCTTTCTGAGGGGTCCTGGAGTTTACAACAAACTGTGAATGGCTCTGTTAGAACCTGACAATTAATGTTAATACTGGAAACCTAAGGTGTAAATGCATGGAAGGAAGTTGTAAATCAGTGGTAAAATATTATAAACTCATGAATAAAAAGTTGTAAATCTTTTTGAAAATGTTGTAAACTCCTATTATGCATGAGAAATATTTTTATTTTTTATCATAATATTTTTAGCAACAAAACAATATGTAAATGGTTATGATAAAAGCTGACAACTAACGTTAATAGTGGAAACCTGAGTTGTAAATGCATGGAAGGAAGTTATAAACTAGTGGTAAAATTGTTGTAAATCCAGGAGCAAAAAAGTTGTAAACCTATTTTAAAAATATTGTAAACTCTTGTTATGCATTGGAATTTTTTTTTTAAATCAGAGTCTTTCAGCAACAAAACAAACTGTTAATGACTTTATTAGAAGTTTTAAATTAGTGTAGCAAAAAATTGTAAACTAGTTTGTAAAGTCATGGAAAAAATTGTAAAGTGCTTTAGTTTTTTATGCAGTTTATTGTTATAAAAAAAAGTAGTAAAAATTGGAGTATTGATTAGTTTTAAACAAAATGAAGTATGATGTAAAGAAGTATAAAAGCTACTGGCTGGATGATTGCAACAGAAATAAAGAAAAAGCCGTATCAATTGAGATACTAGGAACATTTCACCATTTTGCTTAATTGTATATTCCAATACATCATAGCTATTAAAAAAAATAAATTAAATAAGTACCATTTGCTGTTATGGCACAAATTGATTCCATCAATTGATAAGCAACCCAAAAAAAAAAGGCTCAATGTCCCTAGGGATGGGAATAGGCCAGGCGGCCTGACCTTTTTATTATTTAAGCCAGGTTTAGGCTTTTCAAAAAGCCTATTTAGTTAAAGAGGTCAGACCTAGGCTATTTAAAAAGCTTGTTAGGCCTAGCTTGTTTGTATCTATATTTAATTATATGTAAAATCATATATAGGGGTGTGGAGGATATGAACCTAGATCCTCAACATTATACAAAGAGCACAAACCACTACACTAACTTGTTTCTTTGGTAATATATAACATATCTAACATATTTATCTTAGTTTTCAAATCTAAAATAATTAAATAATTTTAAAATCAGAAATCAAAACACATTTACTTTTAGATCTGATTCACACAAATCACAATTGCAAATTTTAGAAACCCTTCTCCTTCAATCACAGCCACAGACTCACACTCATAGAGTCATCCATTATGCACCCAACCCTCAGTTGCTAGCCATAGTTGTTCATTGCACAACCACCATCATTTATTGCTAAACTACCATCATCGTTCCCTCATCTAGATCGCACAGCCACACCTAGACACACAGCCACACTCACAGAGTCGTCCAAATCTGCCCTTCGCTGTGGCCCGTTGTCCAGATTTGCCCTCTGCTATAACCCCTCATCCAAATCTCCCCTCGCATAAGCCTGTGATCATGAAGTCATGAAGGGCTGCAACTCTGAAAGATTGAAAGGTAACGTTTGCCTGTTTAATATAAAAGAGAGCTTAGCTAAGTTGTGCTTATGCAGTTGCGCGATTATGGTTTAAGGTTTGAAGGCTATTTGGGATAATAACCAATTGGTTTATATGTTGGTTTCCAATATATCTTGTAAGAAATGCAACATTGTGTTTGACATGTGGAGGATTGTGCTCCCTCTAGTTGTTGCATATTCTTGTCATTTTTTTTGTTTTCATCTCAATTAAGTAATCCATATCCACTAGTGGAAGTGTGCAGTAGAACTCACTCATTTGTTAAGATTGTGAAAAACATAATGATTTCATCCATTCCTTCCAAGTTATTCTCCCTTACATTGAATGGTGAGCTAAAGGAGTGTTAAAAGATCTAGGCCTATTTAGGCTTACATGAAGGCCTAGGCCTTAAGGCCTATTATATACATTGCAACAGATTTTTAAAAATAGGCTTTATAAGCGGGTTTCAGGCTAGGTCAGGCCTCTCAAACAAGATAGACCAGGCCAAAAATAAACCCTATAATAGATTACAGGCCAGGTTCAGGCCTAATGTTCTTGTTACAGGCCTTGCCTGTTCTCACCCCTAAGTGTCCCTAACCAAAAATAAAAAAAAGAAACTTATAATCAAAAGAAACTTCACCTAAAAAGCACTAATCCAAAGGTTGAGGAACAACATTTGGAGGAGTTTCACTTCTTCAACAACAACAGAAATGTCACGATATTAAACAGCAACAGGCATGTCAGCTTCATCAACACCAGCAATGTAAGGCACTTCAATAGGAGCAAGGATGTCAACCTCATCAGCAGCAGTAGAAATGTTAGGTTGTTCATTATCTTGAACAACATTAGCCACAGTAGTATCAATTGCAGTGAAATGTATTAACCTCATTAAACAAAAAAGGCAGAGGATTATCACCACCACAAAGGTTAGCAACCAAGAAAGGATCAAGTCCACCAGCAACATCAAAAATTGGATTAGGAAAAAATGGCGCATTAGTTATGATGTCATCATCACCAAGACATATGTACTTAGGCCAATGCTCCACCTCATCATCACTTATATGAATTCTAAAGGGATCCTTGAAGTCAGACAGAGCCCCATTGAAAAAATTGTTCACAAAAGCATCATGATCGAATTGAACACCAGGATGCCTAGAAGAGGAGCCACAACCAGGATTTTTGACATCATAGTTCTTCACAATAATAATGAACTAATCATCACCATGATAAATACCCTTCAACCAACCCCCACTTTGGACCTGATACAACTCACACAACCTGTGGTAACCATTTGTTAAATAGCCATACTGATACCCCTTCTCTAACACCACATTTTCTTTTTTTTCCTTGCTTAAATTGCCCCTCTGTATCTCATACCATATCGATATGCTTATTTTGTTGTGTAACATGATGAAAGAGTATGGTGTAAGTTTGGAGATGTGTGTGTATCATTCCTCAAAAAGAAAACCATAAAACAACACATTGGTCATGAAAGTTTTTTGGTTTAGTACTTTAATCTTTAAAAGGGCTTGAAAATATTTGAAATTATAATATTTCAGTCCTCAAAAGTTCAATGCATATACTTTAATCCTATAAAGATTATGTTATAATACTTAGTCCAAAGAAAAATGATAACAATATACTAAAGTATTATAATGTAAATTTTTAGGGATTTGAATGTATATTATTGACTTTTTTTTAGACTAAAATGTTATAAGATCAAACTTTTAGAAGACTAAAATGTATTTATTGAATTTTCAGAAATCGAAGTGCTGTCATTTTAAATATTTGAGGAACTTAATTATATGCAGTTGATCATTCGAATACAAAATCGTTAAAATAAAAAAAATTTCAAGAAGCAAAGTGTTATTTTAAAAACTCAACAACAATTCACCTTTGCTTTATGCGGCTGGACTATTTTTCCTTAGATGAATTTCATCACCAGTTAATAATTGACTGAAATATGCGCCTAAAGCTAGATCCAATGTTAAGAAAATAGTGAAATAGAAATAGTTTTAGTCACCGGATGACGTTGAGCAATAATTCAAAATAGAGTAGAGGACAAATACTTTTGTTTCTTCATACACTGCAATCAAATAAGACTTCAGGATCTTCGGAAATAGCAGAGCAGGTTTTTTTGTTTCTTACTTCTAATCAATTATTTTTTTCACCGGTGATTAATCCCCCGCCGCATAAGTTCTACCGATAAGATAAATGATTGGACATTAAATATGTTTCATTTTCATGAGAATCAAACCCCTTACCACATAGTTAAAATATAAGATGAGTTGTCACAACATCACATATCATGATTTCAATCAATTTTTTATTTAATTCTTATCTTTTATTTTTCTTAATCTATTTTATGTTTTAAATTACTATTTAATCACATAATTGTCAGAAAATAATAACATGATACAAATATTATTGACTTGACACATGTACGTGAATTTGACGTGGATTGTGTCATGTCAATATTTTTCTTCATTTATGTGAAGACACATTGATTTTGGAACCAAACTAAAAATGATTTGAAATATAAGGATCAAATTGAAAAAAGAAAAAATAAAGAATCAAATTGAGAAGAATAATGATATATCTCACTGTTATATCTTACAAATTCTCCTATACACTAAAATAAGCTTTAATTACTTTTTAAGATTGCATTTAATTCTTTTTTTTTTCACAATAGACTTTTTTTTTATCCCTTACCTTTTCTCAATTTTTCAATTTGCTACCATAACTTTTATTTCTTTTCAATTTGATCCCTTATGTTTAATCACTTTTAATTTGATCTCAAGTCATTATTTTGTCACATAATTGACCAAAAATGCTAATTTAAAACCATTGGTGCTGACGAGGAACACCCATGAATCTAACATAGAATATACCACATTAAAATTTTCCATTATTGGATTACAAACAGTGCTAAAAACTTAGATTTAGATATGCTAAAGTGAGAGTCTCTAAAGTAAAAGAATTTTATCTTTAGATCAACAAAGTTAAAAGTTAAGTTCTTTTACTTTATTAATCTATGGATAAAACTCATGACTTTATTTTTTAAAGTGACACTTTCACTTTAGAGATCCAAATTCAAAAAAATTTATTCAATTATTCAATCATATATTGACACATAAACATTAACTTTCATTCCCTATTTGAAAAGTCATTCAAATAATAGATTTTTTTTTTATAGGAAGACACTAAAAATCTTAATATATTAAAATTAAACTGTTTGACATTGCTTAAAAATGATTTTTGGAAGGAACTCACTTCTTACTAGTAACATTTTTTTAAAATTTATTTAAGCTTTCCATTTTATATTTCAAAACTGTATTATTTCTACTTTTTTTAGTAAAGAAATTATTCAATGTAGAATTTTCAGAACCAAAAGGAAAAAGATAAAATAAAATAAAGCCCGTATTATATTCTCTTGCTCAGGCATCGACTGGTTGTCATGTAACCTTCAGTTTGAACTTTGAATCCCTCGCTGACAAAACCCCTTGTGGGGCAAGACGGTCTCTTGGGTAGAGACTTCATTGTTAGTAATTTCCAGCTTCAGGACAAAGAACGATGAGTACTCCACATTAACTCTCCACATCATGTGAATCATCCCTACTCAATTATAGACTTGGAGGCATGGAAATTACACAAAAGACGACCTAGACACTAGATATACTCAGCTACCGCTACAAATCAGAAAGGACACTTATGGCTCTTAACACTATCTATTTCAGAAATCTCTCCTATCCCCTTAAGCTTGCTGAACAAGAGAGCCTCAAGCATCTAAATGGTTAGTGAAAGCAGCTGCTACCTCTAATTGTTAAATTACAAGCCTTAGCTCTTGAAATCAACAGAGAAGTAGGGGGCCATATAACTACACAGCTTATACTAGTTTAGTACTGGGACCCATTCGTACCGTCCTGGGAGAGGTACATCATTGTCGATATCGAAATTGTACCTGCAAAATATATAGACATAGCCACATTACATAATTACATCAATAAATGAACAATCATACTATCTTAACACTTAATTTTTAGTGTATCATTTAGACACTTATTTTATTATCATAGAATAAGATTGTGATATACACTCATTTAACGAGTAATTGAATGAGTGTCCAGATAGGATATTCAAAAATAAATATTGAAATAGTATTATTAATAAATAAATGGGGGAAGAAGGCTAAATAAAAAGTACAATACAGGGGATGAAAGAAAAAAGAACACACTTGTCCATAAATGTTGTTTGTTGCTGCTGCTCTGCATAAGCAAAGAACTCCTCCATCTCATAAGCCGTTGGGATGCTTCTTTGCATGCGTCCATGGATTATTTGGTGCGCCCTCTGCCTCGTGGTTGAACCAGGGGTATGATTGGCATTTGAATCCCTTGTGAAACTACAAGGCGTGCTTTCTCTGGTGCTTCTATTAAACAAAAACAAATTGAAGTCAAGATTGCTTAGCACAAAAGAGTCTAATAATAATAATAAAATGCCAGTCATATTAATACATGTATTAGGATGTTATCAAAAGTTTCTGCGCCAGAATCTGCATGATATTGATAACTGCTGACAGCAAAATAAATGAGAAAAAAAAAAAAGATCCTTTATTTATTTATTTATCTTTCCTTCTCCCACACGATGCCTTCAGTGCGGAACTAGAGACAAATTGCCATTCTAAAAAGGTTACTGGCATTTAATGGGACAAGCTGTGGGGGGCTCAGGCCTTGAAAAAAATCCAAAGAAAGAGACGGCCAAATCTTTCTCATTCACAGAAAACCTACAGGGGAATCCAAAACACATCAACCTGCAACTAGGCCCCATTTATTTTATGACACATGGCTGCGAAGAGGAGCAATAAGAGTTATAGCTGCCGTCATTGCTAAAGTCCAAACTTTTTCAACTTGACCATTATGGAGGGCCTAAACTCCGGGCAGGTCTCTTTCAGTTGCACAATAAAATTGAACAAGGACATTCAAAGGATAAGGAGAATGTGTGATTTACATATCGAAACATTCACATTTATTATTAAATGAAATATGAAATTTAAATTAAATAGGATTTATATCTAAACTAAAAATTAATAAGAGTATGTCAACATAATATCTCATAAAATGTGAGTCAAAATAATACTAAAAGTTAAATATTGTTGGAGTCATGACAGCAACATTTCTGATAACTAAGTTTATCAGAATGTTCAGCAAAATACTACTAGAAATAACAAATGACCACAAAATATATAACTTCGTCTTAACTGCATAATATTAAGTCACAGTGAGCCAGAACTAGATCTGCAAAGGCATGCACGCCAATACACACAATTCCAAGTCGAAGATGTTCAGTTTATTTCTTCTTTTTTTTTTTTCCATTTCATTGGTTCTACTTACTTGATTAAGATTTGACAATTTATCAAACTCCCTTCATTATTTTATCAACTCCCTGATGGTTTGTTTCATTCATTTAATGCAAAGAAATATCGCAAATAAGACTAACTAACTACAAATTTTGTACTAGAGGTAGGTGCAGTTAAAGAGTGAAATGCAAATATCAATTACACAACTTGCGGTAAATAAGTATTCTGATTTCTGAGGTGCATGCAAAGTTGCAGAACCTATCACAAGTCACACAAGTTACAAATATGAGCTACCCTTTGTACTAACAGGCCTTGACAGAGTAGTAATCAAAACAGTCACATGAAAGTTAAAAACACAAACAAAAACTCATGGACCAAGCCTCCATACGTATTAAAAAAAAAAAAAAGTGCTTTCGTAGAATTGGCAAAAGATTAGCGACTTTTGAGAGTGAAAAAAAATACTAATAATAATTTTGATTCACGTAAGTATAAAAAAAAATATATATATTTACACAAATTCCACATAAATATTTAATTATGTATAACAACAAGTGTAAAATTTAGAGTTTGTTTGAATGCGTTTCTTAAAAAAGATCTTTTTATAATTTATCTTTTTAATTAAATTTTTTTAAAAAGGTAAAAATTAATTTACATTTGAATATATTATCAATTTATGTATAAATATAATATTAAAATATTTTTATTAATTGTCAAATACCTTTTTTATGTTATAAAGAAATCTTTTTTCATAAGCTGAAAAATTCTAACTTCTTGAAAAATATCATTTTTTTATTTTTTTCTAATAATTCTGCTTTTATTTTAAAAAAATTACCCAAATATAACAAAAAACACAAGAAAATCTATTTTTAATTAACAAAGATATTTTTTGTTAAAAAAATATATCCAAACGAGCTCTCAACCATGTATTACTCTAAAATTCTTGCAAATCAAAATACAACTATGCATCAAAATTAATGTAAGGGAAAATATATCAACAGAGCCGCAAATAAGAATTCTGAACACCCTACTCTTCAAGAAATTATTTTGACTCTCACTCTATTTTAAAATTCACAATTTTAATAACATAACATAATACGAAAAATTAAAAGCAATCTCATTAAGTAAAAATTACATGAACAGGAATTCCAGCACTAATTAGACCACAGATGGTTAAAAGGTTAATAACTACTAAAAAAAGATTTCAATAAAAAAAAGGCAAAAAGAGTCGTTACTTTTGACAGGGAATCAACATGATTACAACAGCCTCATGTAACAATTATGAAAATTGAAAACCCTCTTCTCTTCCCATCGCTCTGCCTCCAGCGAAAACAGTAATCACATGAGAAAAATCCTACATGCAATTTGTAAGCCAAAAAAAAAAAAAAACTCACTTCTACACCTTAATTAAAAATAAAACGGGCCAATTAATTACCATTTCTTTCACCCACTTCGTTTAGCAAGCCCAAATAAGTAAACCGAAACGAAAACACCGGCTAATTCTTTTTTTTTTTTAATCTTTTGAAAAAGAATCTCAAAAGCATGAATTCCCTGCTCCAAATATCAAAGTAGAACAGAAAGAAGAGAAAAAACGAAAAAAATTAACAGAGAAGAATGAGATTCAAGAATTATATGCATATATGACCTATCTCTGGCTTCAACTTCTAAGAAATTTTCTCCGAATGAACCTGCATCAACGTCTTCACCGCCGCTCACCGAAAACGACGCCGTTTTGACTGGGCTCTCCGGCAGCCTGGAGCCGGCCAGTGCGGTTTGTCTGCAGCAGTTACGGGGCTGGGCCGGCACGGGGACCTTGAGGAGGCGGCGGCTACGGAGCTGGAGGTAGGAGGCGTCCGGAATTTGCGGCGAGGAAGGCGGGGAGGGTTTGTGGAGGGCGGCAGCGGCGGCAGCGAGGGTCCTGGCCCTGGTACGGACGCCGAGGGGGAACGAGGAGGAGGAGTGGGGTGGAGCCTCTGTGATGAGGGTGGCCACGTCCCCTGCGGCCTTGGATTTCTTCATGTACTTTCCCATTGGTGGCAGTGGCAACAAACAAGTTTAGGAGCTGGTTCTTTTTGCTCGTCTTCGAAAGGTGGAGGTGCTTGATGGCATGTATGTATTTTGGAACGGAGAGAGACAGTGGGGTAGAGACGGGGGAGGAGGGAAAAGAGGGTCAATTTGTATGTGGGGAGTAAGCGGGGGTGTACAAAAAATTTGTGGGAGTTTAGATAGTGTACTTTACATAAAAAAAAGAAAGATAGTGTACAAAAAGATAGAAATATGGAAATATAAATATTAAATATGTATAGGATTGTTATTGAAAAAAAATATTAAATTTTTATTTTTGTGTCATGTTTTCACTGTCTTTAAATTTTGGGAGTATATAAATTGTGTTTTTTTGTTTTGGGGACAGAAAATTTGTTTATTCCCTACTCTCTATCACTAAACAATTTTATATTTCTAGTGTGTCCATATTTCTATTCTTGTATCATTAGAGCTGGGCTTTTTGTGTGACAGTGTTAGCTAGTGTAGATACACCTCCCTATATATATTCTCTCTTTTTTTTTTTTTGGTGTGTGTTGAGGTGGGGGGATGGATATGAGTTTGGATGATTTTATGGACATGGCTACAAATAAATAATATCTTGGTATATTTTAATTGATTTAGGTTAATATTAGATTGATTTTACTATCACGATTAGATTTTATCTTTAGTCTTTCTTGTATGGAGATTTTATCTTTAACATATAAATAATCTCATTATATTATAATATATCACACAATATTATTTTACAATATATCACATAATATCAATTAACATATTTTGGGCAAATTCCACTAACGTCCCTTCTATTTGTCCGGATAACATTAACTGTCTTAGCATGTATTATTCATTGTGTGACAAAGGAGAGATCGATATAATAATTTCACAAATTCAAGGATATAAAGGGAAGACATAACATGAAAATTAGTGACCAAATAGTGTATTGAAGATTTACAGATAAAATCATAGATGAAAATTGTCCATCTCTAAAATATTTGGTCTCTAAATACATCTCTAATGGATCAAATATTAACATTTGAAAAGTCAATTCATTTTAGCGATGGATTTAGCGATGGACAATTTTCGTGTCTAAATGTTCTACGTATAATATTGGAGTTAAATATGATGTCAATGTTTTCTTGATCTGGTTTTATAGTCCATCTCTAAATACTCAATCTCCAAATCCATATCTAATTAGTAAGAAAGAGAAAACTAGACCGGGTATCGAACTGGTCAAGGTACTGGTTCAAAAGTTTAAAGATCCAATCAGTTCAACTGGGGCACAACCGAAATATAATAGAATATATTAAATCATTAACATTAACATAATCAATACAAAAATAAAAAGTTATTCATAGGCCTATGAAAATAAATATAATCCATATAAAATTTCTCTAGTATTAGCCTTACAATACTGTCACAAAGCATTTGAAAACAATATTTGTCAATGCTCAGCAAGGTTTATAATGAGTAGTCTGCGAATGATGAAGAGAGAAAAAAAGTAACCAAGTAATTTTTGTTAGTGCCCTTTTTTTGTTATATTTTTTTTATTTTACTCTGTGGTTGTCACACGATGTCAGTATTTAAGCTTTAAAAAAAAGTGCCAAACCAAGCTGATAGGAGTAAGCAAAGTATTGTCAGTTAGTAAGGGATTAAATCTGTTAAGTGAGATTAAGTTTGTTAAGCACGGTTACTCTATGAGTCTCGTTACTAGTTACAGCTACACTTTCTCTTGTATAAAAATCCAATCCTCCTGTAATCCATTCATTCAATGAAATCAGAATACATCTCATACACTTGAGCTTTCTCTTTTTCAAAAGAATTTCAGTTTTAACTTTGGAACTTGAGACTGATACCTAGCATGGTATCAGAGCTCAGGTCATCCATGGATCCTGAGCTCGTCACCCCTTCCGCTCACTCTGTTTTCCCAGCCTCTTTCATTCCCAAAACCTTCTCCAATCCGATTCCAGAAAAACTCAATGAGGACAATTTCCTCACCTGGAAGAATCAAGCTTTGCACTCTATCAAAGGGTACAAGCTGCAAGATCATTTGAAGAAAGAAAAGATCCCACCAAGGTTCAGCTCTGTAGAAGATGAAGAAGCAAATGTTGAAACTCAAGAATATATGCAATGGGAACAACAAGATCATCACCTTGCATCGTGGCTTCTAGCATCAATGGAGTTCCGCTTCACAAACAGAAAGCAAAGAGGTTGTGATTTTGCGTTTCAGATTTGGAACAAAATCGAAGTGTACTTCGCATCAAAAACTAGGGCTCGAGTAAAGCAATTAAAATTGCAGCTTAAAGCAATCAAGAAACAAGGCCTCACAGCTACAGAATACCTGCTGAAGATCAAGAAGGTGGTGGATTCGTTAGCAGCTGTTGGCTCCCCCATTTCGACTGAAGAACATGTCGAAGTCATCACAGATGGACTCGGTGAGGAATACGCATCCTTTATCACGTTTGTTATGTCCAGATCTGAGCCATTTGAAGTTGATGAGCTTGAAGCTTTACTCATGGCACAAGAAGATATGCTTGAACGCTTCAAAAAACAAGATCTTGGCTTAGTTCAAGCACACCTAGCGCAAACCTCTCTCAATGATGTCAGAGGCTACAATGGGGGAAGAAATAATGGTCGAAGAGGAGGAAGAGGAGGTCGTTTCTCAAGAGGAGGAAGAACATGGAATAACTCGAGACCCCAATGTCAGTTGTGTGGCAAATCTGGGCACACCTGCATGGCAAAGCTGCTTTCACCGCTTTGACTCACCCTTTCAAAACCCCACCAAAATAGCTTCAAACCCACCTCCTCCTCCCCTCCTCCTTCCACAATCCGAGGGCTTTTCTGCCAAAGACCTCCACGCTAGTGATGCAAATCGGTATGCATTCAAAGCTTCCCATCATCTGACCTTTGACTCTCAAAATCTGCTTTCAAGCTCAGAGTATGAAGGACCTGAACAAGTTCTTGTTGGTAATGGAACAGGTATTACAATTGAGCATATTGGCAATTCTTCCCTTTATTCCCCAAACTCTAATATTACATTCACTCTTAAAGATCTTATGCATGTGCCAACCATCACTAAAAATCTTATCAGTGTGTCAAAAGTTGCCCGTGACAATAACGTGTTCTTTGAATTTCACCCTGATGTGTGTCTTGTCAAATCACAGGTCTCCAAAGAGACACTCCTTCAAGGCAATCTTGAAGGCAAACTATACAAGTTTGCAGATGTTCGAGTTCCAAAGTTACACAAATCTCCTATTGTATATCACACACAATGCTCTTCTTTTTCCACTTGTTTTCCTCTATGGCATAAAAGACTAGGGCACCCTGCCAATAAGATTGTATCTCACATTCTTACTCAATGTAATATACTCAGTTCTATGAATAAAATGCCTTTAGAATTCAAAGTTTGTGATTCTTGCTGTCGTGCTAAACTTCATCAATTACCCCATTCCCCTTCCACTATTGAATATCATGTACCACTAGAGTTAGTATTTTCAGATATCTGGGGCCCTGCACCAGAAACAGCAAGGTCTGGTTGCAAGTATTACATTAGTTTTGTCGATGCTTTTTCAAGATACACATGCATTTATCTCCTATATGCATAATCCCAAGCATTCTGACAAATTTTTCAACAATATAAGGCAATGATTGAAAACATACAGCCTTAAGATTAAAGCATTACAAACTGACAATGGAAAAGAGTAATTTATCAAATACATTCACCTCCTTTCTTCAATCACATGGTATAAGCCATAGACTAACATGTCCCTATATTCATCAACAAAATGGTAGAGCTGAAACAAAACATAGGAGAATTGTTGAAACTGGCCTTACCCTCCTAGCCTCAAACCTCCTTGCCCTAACCTTTTTGGGATGATGCTTTCATCTCAGCCACTTATCTCCAAAATAGATTACCATCACAAACCCTACACATGAAGTCACCCTATGAGCTTATACACAAAACCAAACCTGATTACACATTCCTCAGAACTTTTGGATGTGCTTGTTACCCTAATCTAAGACCATACAACCACCATAAACTTGAATATAGGTCTCAACCATGTGTTTTTATTGGCTATGCTCCTAATCATAAGGGCTATAAATGCTTGGCTGCAAATGGAAAAGTATATATCTCTACGCATGTTGTGTTTGATGAAAATGCATTTCCCTACAATTCTTTGTTCAATAAACCTCCACCTAATAACATCTCAAAACAAAATCATATCCCTGTCATTCCCATTATTGATTCACCCACACCAACATTTGCCAATACTCATTGTACACCTGCTTCTGCTATCACTAGTTCTGCTCTTGGTGCTTCTGCTTCTGCACTTGAAAATACAGGTACTTCACCCAATGCTGAACCTCCAATGGAACCTCCTTTCAAGGTTCTCACTCCTCCAAATCTGAACATCCACCCTATGCAAACCCGTGCAAAATCAGGAATCACCAAGCCAAAAACATACCTGGCAGCAGCTCTTACACCTGTCCCAGATCTGAAACAAGCAGAACCAGCCACAGTAGATCAGGCTCTCCAGTCTCCTCACTGGAAACTAGCTATGCAAGAGGAATATTCTGCCTTGATGAGGAATCAGACCTGGTCCCTAGTCTCACCACCTTCCCACTCCAAGCCTATTGGGTGCAAGTGGGTTTTTAGGATCAAAAGAAATCCTGATGGGACAGTTCAGAAGTACAAAGCACGGCTCGTTGCAAAGGGTTTCCATCAAAGAGAGGGCCTTGACTATGATCAAGTCTTTAGTCCTGTGATAAAGCCATCAACAGTGAGAATCATGCTATCCATTGCACTTTCTAAGGGTTGGCAAATCCGACAATTTGACTTCAACAACGCATTCCTAAACGGGGACCTTAGTGAAGATGTCTTTATGCAACAACCTGAGGGATTTAGTTCTGGAAACCATATGGTATGCAAATTACAAAAAGCTCTATATGGCCTTAAGCAAGCCCCAAGAGCTTGGTTTTCCAAACTCAGTTCTGCATTGCATAATTTTGGCTTCAACAATACAAAATCAGATCCCTCATTATTCACAAGATTTACCTCTGCATCTACCATCTATATCTTGGTATACGTAGATGATATTCTAATCACAGGAGACAGCCCTGCAGATATCTCACAACTAATTCAGCAACTTCATCAAACCTTTTCCCTCAAGGACCTTGGTGAAATGAGCTATTTCTTGGGCATAGAAGCCATCGCACTTCTCCTAATACCATTCAGTTATCACAGACAAAGTATGTATAGGACTTACTTAAAAGGCCGAATGCTAGATCAGAACCCATGCCAACCCCTAATGATCGCTGGACAAAGTCGCCACCATGGTGATGGAGCATTTTCAGATCCATCCTTGTATCGTTCCATTGTAGGAGGATTACAATATGCAACCATAACTCGGCCAGATATCTCATTTGCTGTAAATAAGGTGAGTCAATTTATGCATACTCCCTTAGATATTCATTGGAAGGTTGTAAAGCGAATTCTAAGATATCTAGCTGGGTCCCTCACTCAAGGATTGATCTTTCATCAAGACAAAGAACTCAGATTATTAGCTTTTTGTGATTCTGACTGGGGAAGTGATGTAGATGA
The DNA here is from genome assembly GCA_031216105.1 of Dalbergia cultrata. NCBI lineage: Eukaryota > Viridiplantae > Streptophyta > Magnoliopsida > Fabales > Fabaceae > Dalbergia > Dalbergia cultrata. The sequence goes on from CM062353.1 coordinate 48,990,279, forward strand.
TAGAAAATCTACAAGTGGCTTTTGTGTTTACTTAGGTTCTAACCTGGTATCTTGGTCTAGTAAGAAGCAGCATGTAGTATCTAGATCCAGTACTGAGGCAGAATTCAGGAGTTTGGCAGCCACTTTAGCTGAATTGGCTTGGATTCAGAACCTGCTATTGGAACTGAAACTTCCTTGTACTCTCCCTCCATCGCTCAGGACAATCAAAGTGCAGTCTTGCTAGCTGCAAATCCAGTGCTTCACAGTCGCACAAAGCACTTTGAACTGGATCTTTATTTTGTTCGTGACAAAGTAATCCAAAGGCATGTTCATGTAACACATATTCCCTCACAAGACCAAGTTGCAGACATTCTCACAAAGCCTCTTTCAACACCTACCTTTGACAGGCTTAAATGTAAACTCAGGGTGTCAAGTCCTTCCACCCTGTGTTTAAGGGGGGATGATAGGAGTAAGCAAAGTATTGTCAGTTAGTAAGGGATTAAATCTGTTAAGTGAGATTAAGTTTGTTAAGCACGGTTACTTTAATGACTCACATTAGTTACTGACTACACTTTCTCTTGTATAAAAATCCAATCCTCCTGTAATCCATTCATTCAATGAAATCAGAATACATCTCATACACTTGAGCTTTCTCTTTTTCAAAAGAATTTCAGTTTTAACTTTGGAACTTGAGACTGATACCTAGCACAAGCCAACCTTCAAAATCGGACCGGTTCACTAGTTTTTCCCAGTTTTGACCAGTGCTGACAAATTCTTAACTGATTTTGAATTCCCTTAGTTTAGGAGCTTAATCGAACCAGCAAGGTGACTTGTTTCCTATTAACCCGATCAGACTAGACTCCATGGTAATTAGTCAAACAATTACTTTGATAAAGTCATTGGTATTTAGAGGCAGATTTAGCATACATCTTTGAGTAATTAGTCTATAATAAGTTAAACAATTACTTTTGCCCAATCAGTGTTATTTACAGACAGAGTTAGCATCTTTATCTACATATTTTATCTTTATATATGTCTCTAGTTAGCCAAACAATTACTTTTATGAAGTCAATATTTTTTAAGAGGCAGACTTAACATCTGTCTTATATATACCGTCACAAACTTTATCTCTAATTAGTCAAACAATTACTTTTGTGAAGTCAATATTTTTAGAGACGGATTTAGAGTCTTTCTATACATATTATGTCTCAAAATCCATCGATAATTAGTCAAATAATTACTTATGTTGAGTTAAATGTTTTTTAAAGATGGATTTATCGATCATCTACTAATCAAGAAGACAATTTGTGTAATTTTTTCATTTATTGAAAATGTTAATTATAACTTCTATACGTATGTTGTCACTTCAATTCAACTAACTATTATTTATTTTTTAAAATAACTTTATTTTTGTTTGTTAAGTAACACAATCGATTATTATTAATTTTTATTATGAATTATTAACTAATTCATAGTCTTTGGCTCCACCGTTGGTTCACCGGAGATAGCGTTTTGATCCTCTTACTGCTCTTTAATTTAATCGGTTTATTTTTTATTTGATCTCTCTTTTTGTGCATTTTGTTGTTCATTGATTTCCTTTTTTTTTCTTTTTGTGTTGGTTGTCGCCATTGTTGTTGCCTTCTCCGCTACCATCGCTGAATTTCATTGTCTTTGGTGTGAGTTGAAAAGTGCATGAGAAGGGGGGTGGAATCGTAGTTGAACTTTTCTTTCTTTTTTCATTTCTGAAAAACTTAACCAAGAACTATAAAGTGCACACTTGAAGTGCAGCGAAAATAGCATTAGTAAACATTAGAAACTAACTTTCTGAACTATAGCATAGATGCAAAATAATACGTTGAAAGAGGTTTTCTGGAATATACAATATAATAGGCACAAAACAATAAATAAAAGAAAGTAAAGGAAGAAGAAGATACTGCACAGAAAGTTTTATACTAGTTCGGTCAACTTACCTACATCTAGTTCTCAACCGCTGTTGAGTTCCACTAAAACCTTTCTCAACCTGAGAAAGTTATGTAGTCTTCACATTAACCTTCTCAAGTTTTATCCAGTGACTAGTAGCTCGCTCTACTATCATACCCAAGTAGTCTTTGATTAGCCTCTCCAAGCTAACTCTGTGACCAGCCTTTCACTCTACTGTCACTTACAAGTAGTCTTTACTTAGTCTCTTTAAGCTAACTCACAACGATTGCTATCGGATAGAGATTACAAAAATTTGTGTTTGGGTTGTACCACTCAAACTAACCAACACTTAAGTTTTCATAGAATAAACATTATCAGAGCTGGAAAATTTGAATGACTTCTTTTTATCTATTCTTCCTAGAAAGAATGATGTTATCTAATAAGAACGTAGAAAGAAGATTTTTACAAAGAAGAAACTAATTACAAGCTATAATAACTTGACAGAGGATGAAAGGAAATTTCTTCAGCACTCTTGTGAGCAAAAGTCTTTTTCATTGTAGGCACAATATCTCCTTTTATACTTGATCTTCATTCATGACCATTGTCCTTGATCTGTTTTCCCAGTGACACATGTTGATCTTCTTTTTGTGTCTTGGTAAGGCAATCTAGAGGAGTAGCTCGCATGTCAGAGTAGTTGCAGAAGTCATTGTGTAATAGAGGTTTCTTAGTCCACCTTCATAAACTACTTTTTATTTTCTGAATGAGGATTTTGAATTTTTCCTTCTAGAAGCTGGGGCAGTTGATTAAGTTGGTAGAAGAGATGTCATGTCAGTCCTTGACTGGATTTGACTTTAATTTGAATTTCAAATTTCTCTTATATCCTTGTAAAGTGCATCATTTACAGTGAAACATGTTTTTTGAAGTGCCATCTTAGTTTCTGGACTTCTCTTTGATCTTCTACTCTTCAATCAGAGCTTGTCATTAATGACATAATTACGATCATGATTATTGAAGATGGTAGAACACGCTTGTTTCAAAGTTTGATTGAAATCTTCACTTGAATTGTACTTTATGAAATCACATGCTATTCTCTGAAGATTTGAGTTTTGATTTCTTGTACTTGAGAATCTTCTTTTATCCATCGAGCATATATACGTTCATTTCACGATATATTTTTCACTTTCATTAAGTCGTAATCTCTTCAAATAAGATTAAACATGTTTACACATGTCATTGTGAAAATATTATCGTTTTAAGAACAAATATGCTAACATGAAAATACCTATTTGTTGCTTTAAGAAACTTAAGGAAAAGATTAGTTCTTCTTCAAAATATTTACACAAAATTGGTTATGGTATCACTCAAAACATTAAGCAATGCAACTTTCTCAAGAGTTCTGGAGCTAACATTTGATGTAGGTTTCCTCATTGATTTATGTTTATTAATTTGTTTATTTATTTTTTAGGCTCGATTTGTTGGATTGGTGATTGGATGTGCTACGGGAAAGGTTTAGCGTTCATTCCCATTTTTGCTGTGAAATTGACTGTGTTTACAAAGATTGCAAGAGTGTTGTGGAGTTGAGAGTGTGCTCTATAACGATTTTATGATGTTATGAATTGTTTGTTTGATTGAATTTTTTATTTTATTTTATTATAATTTTTGTGTATTGATTGAAATGAATTTTTTAGGGTGTCATATTTTAAGGGGAGGCATTCCCTAATTTTTTTTTCTCATTAAAATAGGAGACTCTAAAGTTAAGGGTAAATGTTGTTTGATTAAACATTGACTTAATTGAAATTTATTGAAGATTTCTAATGAAAAGAGAGGTCCTATTTACTTGAGATTTGAATTAAATAAAAAATTTTACATGAAGAGGATCTATTGAATTAAATTTAAATTAAATAAAATTTTAAGAGGCTCTCACTATAAGGGATACCCTTTAAGTTTTTATAGGAGGTCCTATTGAATTAAATAAAATGTTGAAATTAAAACCAAACCCAAGGGTCAAGTTGAGGCTAAGGAACTACCTAATGATACTTATCAAAGGAATGATCCAATCCCTTCCCGAACAGTTGTTAATACAAAAATACTAGCTAGCCTACTTTTTGATTTTGGTGAGGTTAACATAGTACAGGCTTCTAGTGATCAAATAATGAGAACAAACAATGAAATGGATGTTAGCACAAATGATGAAGAGGATGAATTTGAGAATGTTGTTAAGACTGAGAGTGATGAAGTTAAGCCTCAATTTTTACATTAAATGTGATGTATTTTACGTCATCCGTAATGCATTGTTTGTGTTTTTATTTGTCATTTTTGACTTATGGGTTAAGTTGTATTGGTTTTTGTGCATGCTATATATGTTTTGTTTTCAAACATGGCAGGGAAAGCGAGAGAGAGAGGGAGAGGTAGAGGCAAATGGAAGGGTGCCCCATCTGCTCAAACCTGCATCCCTCTTAGATAGACCTCCATCGCCACCACACAAACCCCCACTACTACTATAGCATCTTCCAATCTAGCCACCTCCATGCCACCCCCACGTGCCTAACAGGAGTTTACCATGATATCCACTTATAGACACGTGCGCCTGTAGCAACCATGGGAGTCTCTACCCCCACCAATATGACAATCAGCAGATCTTATGCCCATCCCCACCGTAGACTCACAATGGGCTATCGAGAGCAGAGTAGTTGGTGGCTTCTTAGCTAGATAGTCATGTGGGTCCTCGTCTAAACTTTGTTTGTAGCTATTATGACGCCCTCCAGGTCATTAATTTTGTTATCTTTTAATTTAATTTTCTCTTCTTTAATTGTATCTTATTTTATTTCTGTACATAATTATGATTTTAAAAAGGGAAAATTAAATATTATTAAGTTATAAATTAATTTGCATAATAAGCTCTTGAGCAACCGTAATAATATGGATGTATTAGAGGTGTAGTGGAATTAAGTTTTTACCCTTCCCTAATCATAATTAGACTCTCGGATTCAAATCGTCTTAAAAGACCAGTTTTGATCAAATAAAAAGTTTTCCAATTTTAGTCAGAATTAAAATTGGTGGCGACTCTATTTTTTAAATTTATTTCTTTTTAGGAATAAATTTTTTGTTATAATTTTTGTTATGACGTCCTCCATGTACATTGTAATAGTAGTAGATACGTGATGAGAAAAACTAATAAGTATTTAATTTTTAATTTCATTGATGGTATTGTAATAATTTGAATAATTTGTTGATATGTTTTAACATTGTTGTGTATTTTCTGCTATGCAGCAGCCTTCTACCCTCAATCAGTCTCCACAAGGTGACGGAGAGCATTCAAACAATGTATGGTAAGCCGATCATGTTTTCATCAAGTTGATAGGAGAAGGAATATTGGTATCAGATGTAGATGGTAACATGGAATAATTTAGAATATGTTTGGTTGCATTTTTGCTTTCAAAATAAGTGAAATATGGTGGATAAAATTAATTTTATCCAAAGCTCTCCGTTCTAACTTTTTTGTTATAGAAAGACAATATTGTAATAATATCTTTTTTTTAGTAGTTATATCATTAAAAATAATTTTAGTTTATTATTTTTAATTGAATAAAATACATATTTTAAATTTATGCTTTTAACGTCATGTTTAAACAAAAAGAAATTATTTTTAATATTAGTTCTTTTAAGTTCAATCCTTTTAAAAGTGTGTGTTTGGTTATGTGTTTGTAGAATTAATTTAAGGTTTGTTCATTTCAGATTTTAAAAAGGTAATTATAAAACTTGAATTGTACATGTAGCTGAAAAAGTTGAAAACTGTTTTTTTTAAAAACTACATACTCCTTTTTAGCTTAAAAAAAATGAAAACTAGTCCTTTTGAAATTCTGATAATTTTTTGAAAATATTTTATAGGTTACTATAGTTTCACTCAATTTTTAATTAAGTCTTTACAGTTTAAAAATTTGTAAGTAGGTCTATATAGTGCAAAAGATTTTTCAATCAAATTTCTACCATTATAAAAAACAAAATATTCATGCAATAATTCATTTCCAAAATAGGGTGAAGAGGGAGACGAAAATGAAATATTTATGAAATATTTTATTTTTTTATAAAGGCATGAATCTACTTGAAAACTTTTACAACTATAGGGATCTACATACAAGTTTTTAAATTATAGGAACCTAATTGAAAATTGAGTTAAATTATAGGGACTTACAAAATAATTAAACCTTAAAAATTATCCAAATATATGAAAAATGACTTTTAGGAGAAAAAAGTGATTTTGACCCCAAAAAATTCATCCAAATGCCCCATTTGGTTAGAATTTATTTTAGAGTAAAATGATTTATGTTTATAGTTCATTTAAAAATGATCCTAGAAAGAAAGTATTAAATTTTCAATTCTTCTAAAATTAATTTTAAAGATAAAAATTGATTTTGATATCTCAAAATTAGATATAATTAAGAATTAGTAGAGGGCCTCTTTGGTTTAACTTTTAAAGGAAGCACCTCTATAAAAGCATAAATAGAAGGAGAATCAGAAGAAGAAATAGAAATGCATTTTATGTTTGAATGTAATTATAAAAATATTTTTATACTATTCAGAAGTTGTTAAATTGTTTAGATATGTAAAACATAGATACACTATTTCTTATAAAATTACAATTGAGGACATGAAAATTTAATTATTAACTTAGATAAAAAAAATTTAGACATAACGTTTTTTAAGAAATTATAACGAATTTATATTCTTTATATTAATTTAAAATTAATTAATTATATAATATTAAAAAATTAAAGTTGATAAAAAGTTATTTTAGTTACTATGTATTAGATTTGTAAATAAAGAGTATATTATTTTTATTTTCTATTATTATTATTATAATATAGGGGTGTCTCACATTTATATAAATTTTGATATTAAAAGGGAGATGATAAAAGTCACCAAGATCTATTTAGTGGTAAGAGTATGCTTGAGGTTTAAAGTTCAAATTTCATTACAATTAATATAATTTGTAAAGTACCCAGAGAAAAAGGAGAGACGAAAATATCTTTTGTCATTTTTGAAATAATATAAATGATATTTTTGGAAATATAATTAGCACATTTATTATGCTACATTTTCTCTCTTTTCTACTAATTCTGATAATGGGAGAATCAACTCCCTATCTATTTCAATAAAAATCCAAAAAAAAAAATAATAATCTGATTTCTTTTTCTTCTATTTTTCTTAAAAAGCACAAATAAATATACAGCTAAATCATAGAAATTCATTCCTTTCTTAAATAAATATATTTTCTAAAAAAAATTATTCAAACAAGCTCAAAATCAATTTTGGGATCAAAATTGATTCTAGCCCGTAGAAGAATATCCAAACATCTTTGAAAAATGGTATTTATACTTATATTTTATAATATATTATGTCGACTTACACCATATTCATCATTAGATGAGATGTAAATCCTATTTAAATGAGATTTATATCTCATTTAATTATAAATAAGGTGTTATTCAACACAATATTTCATATACAATAAACATAAATAACATGACTCTTTTTAATAACGCTTTTAAAATGCTCCTTACCACAGCTGCAAAGAAATAAAGGGTTTTTTTTACCAAAAGAAATACAAAAAAAAAAAGATTATTTACCTGGCCACGTCCACGGGTAGTAAGATTAATTACTAATATGCACTCTTTATTTTTAGAACAATATGTTAAACAGTTTCATGTATTTATAAACATAATACGTGACACCTACTCATGTATTACATGTATTTACGACTGACGATTCATCTGCGGGTGTTAGTGAAACAAATATAATACGCAACACATACTCAAATATTATATGAATTTAAATTTCCAAGAACGACTGATGCTCTATCTATGGCTATCAGTGTATCACATATAATATGTGAAAGTCTTTCACCAATTGTGTCTATAATACGTCACATAGCTAGACGTATTATGTGATTCAATGTTCAGCATGATATGTGAGAGAGTATCACGTATTATGCTTCGTGGGCCTATAAAAGTGACGTGATACCACAAATCTCAGGTGTTGTGTGGGTAGAAAGAGAGAGAGTTAAGAGGAAAAGTAAAGAGAAAGAGAAAGGGGATTTCTAGTAGTAGTGAAAGTTCAGTATGGTTGTGAACAACAATATCTAACACGGAGATCAATGTGGACACATCTCAGCAAATTTGGAGACACAAGTAATTTAATAAATTAATTTTATTTCTTAACACTATTATTGTTAAATGAATTAATTTTTGTATATTACATAGCAATTAGTTAGAAAATTTAGGTTTAGACTTATGTATAATTTTAATTTGGTTTGGTTTCTTTAGAGATAAAATTTTTATTTGTTGATAAAAGTATTTATTTAAGTTTAATTTAATCAATCCACACTAATTTATGAAATCATAATTTAATGTAATAGAAACATATTTAGAATTTACTTTAGTTGGGATTAATAAATTGTTAGTTCTAAGAAAAAAGAAAATAGTTTGCCCATAATAATATTTATTCTTTATAAATACTACTATAATTAATAATAGAAATTAAATATTAATATTTAGCTTAATAAAAAATATCAAAATTAAATAAATAAGCCTATAAAGAGTTTAATAATTAAGATTGTTTGGTGTCTCTATTTTTTTAAAGTTTATAATTTTATTCCAGTTACGTTAGCGACTCCAGCTTTCTATATTAAAGGCTTAGGTTAGAATTTTTTGTAGGGATTAAGTTCAACAAGAAAAATTAACATTTTTGTGGTAATTTAACATTAAAATTTATTTTAACATAAATATAAATATTAAAATTGAATTTGTAGGCTTGTAATGAGTTTATTTATATATTATGATTTTAGTCAAGTGTAGGTTAGGGGCCCTAGTTTTCAACATTTTAAGTGTAGATGATAATTTTTAGGTTTTATTAGATTTGTTTAGTTTAGAAGGTGAATGTCATAAGTTTATTATAAAAAGTTTGTGATACTTAGTATTTGATATTTCTTTTTATATTATGATTTTTTAGAGTTATGAAATTTGGAAATTGTAATATAATTTAATAAGTTTAAGTTACGCTCATGCAAATTAATTTTGTTTATTTTATGTCCTCTATGTAGCCTCGTCGAGTTCTACGCAGTAGATCCGACTTTAGCCATACAGCTCTCAATCCCCATATTCAACCATAGTTGATACAGGCAGGTTTTGGTATGCTTTGCAGATTCCATATTACGAGTATGATAATGCATTGCTATCGATATTTGTGGAGCGTTGGTGGCCCAAGACGCACACTTTCCACCTGCCTATGGATGAATGCATCATCACTCTATAGGATGTTGCATTCCAGTTATGACTGCGGGTGGATGGGCGGCACATGAATGGCTGGATGAGTTGATGGGGGCTGCATTATTAGGGTATGGACATATAGGAGCTTTGCGCCAGCTGCTAGGGAGGGTGCCGTTAGAGGATCATCGGAGGGTGTATAAAAATACACTCTCTATGGATTGGCTTAGGGGAGAGGGTCTCCAATTGGGCCCATAGGAGACTAAGGCATGGATCATGCAGTCAGCCCATATATATTGGTACTTATTGGTAGTGTACTACTTCTTGATAAGTCATTTTCCAGGGTGCATGTGAGATATCTCCTGCTAGTGCGTGATTTTGAGGAGTGTGGGAGCCTCAATTGGGGTTCTATTGTGTTGTTTGTACTCTATCATAGACTTAGCCAAGCATGTGACATTTATACCGTGGACATTAGTAAAGGTCTTAATTTGTTATAGTCATAGATTTGGTATAGACTGCCACAGCTGAGACCGAAAATTGATTTTGCTATACTGTTTCCACTAACGATGAGGTTTGTCTAATTTGCCTTTCCATTATAAAAATTTATATCACAAAAAATTGTTTATTTTGATTTGTTATATTAATAATTGAATATTTAATTCAAAAACAAAACATTGGTGGTTCTTAAATATTAGTAGTATATGTTGTGGAGATATGGCATTGCTTTTCAGGTGGCGCGGATGTAAATGTCCACTGGATGTTACAGGTGATCAATTACAGCTGATGAGGATGCAACTTGATTTACTGTCTCTTGATAACGTAAGTATATTAATTTTTGTATTAAATATTTTTACTAATACAATATAGTTGCATAAGGTAATGAATATTTATCCAATTGCAGTTCATTTAGGCTTCATACGACATTCAGGAGATACGCATGGCCACACCATAGTGGCTACATTAGGAGTCACATCTTTGGACTTTCGTGACATCCCTTTTGTGCTTCTCGACTATCGAGTGGCACTAGTTGGACTGTGTCCTTAGACATTTTGGCTCACAGTAGCCTATCCCAGGTGAGCTACTGAACATTGATAGGCTGATTGGAAATGATGCATGTGGACAGTCACGTTGGTGGCTGAACCATTATAGGGTATAGTACAACTAATGGCCCATAAGACATAAGAGGTGTATACTATACAGCATTGGCTTGGGCCAGTTCAAGTGCCATTAGTGGAATACTTTACATGGTATTACGATGTTGTGCATAGGGTCTTGACACCTAGTATCCCACATCATGCATACTTGCCTCCTAATGCACCGGTGCATATCCCCATGGTGCATGTTTTAGAGAGGCTTAATCACGTTCCAGACAGGCATTGAGCTAAGAGGCGTGCTCGAGTGGGGACCTATATTATATGTTGATAGGCTCGATAGGAAAGTCCCGATGATGATAAGTATGTTGATGGTCATGATGGCCATGCTGGCAATGATGGTGGTCATGGCAGGAATGGCTACCATGCGGGGGAACCCAATACTCAGCTTGAGCCTAGTGGGAGTGGCTGCCACACAGGGGAGGCCAGCACTCAGCTAGATTATCGGTTCTAGCCACAGTTTCACATCAGTGAGTGTAGCTCACATATAGGGGGACAACAACGGCCTGATATAAACCTACTTCAGTAAGTTAACCCAAACCAAGACCTGACTTGGATGGACCTCTACAGAATGATAGGGAGGTCCCCAGACCATGTCGCTAGTCCCTGGATGATAGAGGTGCATAAGCTGCATGTGTTCAATCTAAACGGTCCACCCAAGCAACTGTCCTTATCTCCTGTACGTGGGAGTAGCCCTTAGCATATGGGTGCGATTTTGTCCTTTTATCTTTTGGATGAAACTCCACTATCAGAGCACATACAACATGACTCAAAGCATCAGGAACCTGAAGATCAACAACCTGATTACCAGTAGCCCGACCATCAGTAGCCTAAGCAATAGCAACCCGACAAACCTATACGTGACATTCGTCTTCATCAATGTTACACCGGAGGACACATTGGAGCTCCTATCCATCACAAGCGGGACCACTAAACCACGAGGTCAAGAGTTATACAAGTAGACTAATTTATTTTTGTCATTGCATATTACATTTTCCCCATATTTTGAATTATTAAATTAATTCTATAACATGACATTAACTATACGATATGATATTATATTTTGTAGGTGTGGCTGACAGCCCTGTGAATCGAGGATTTGGCAAATCAAGAAGATCGAGGACATTTATGTTATTTTGTTTTTTAAGGTTGATAGATCTCATATGTATGTAACATCACGGTTATTTTTTTTATTAGTTGTACCGAATTGGTTTGTTCCTTTATGCTCTCAGTTATGTATTATTATTTTTTTATATTCCTGCACTGTGTGAATAATGTGAAAAAATGATACGAACATAAATATTTAAGAGAATTACTCATTAACAATCAAACATGCAAAGTACTACATGATAATATTAGGCTAGATAATGAAAGTACTTAAATGAGTAGATGATTTTATAGCTACAATAGTACACTACACTGAGCAAAGTAGGAAAACAATTACAACTGCTGTGAGCCTTCCTTCTGATTAGAGTTGGAGCCTAATACCTGCGGGCAATGATGCTTGCTATGACCTGACTATCTGCATAAGCCGCAATGCTTTCCTTGACTGATCTTAACCTCGTCTATTTCATTTCGAATTCTAGATGGCACTGGTCGACCCTCTTTCATTGGTCTGAGCTCAGGCTTAGGCCTAAGTCGAGGCCTATTGAATTGAGGCCAGATGGATTCATTTGACGCAGGTTGAAACTTTATCTTATACACGTTGAAAACACTCTACATGCTATAAACATTATCAACAAAAAGAAGTCTAATAAAGGTGTACATCTAGATATCCACACGCAGCTAGTACGTGTCGACAGGGATAATGCAATGCTTGAAAGTGTTCGCAGTCACTCCAACGCTCCCTAAGTTTAACTCTATAAGTTCCATGGCCTGAACTGCCTAGATGTTGGGTCTCTTGGACAACAAAGGACTCATTGGCTTATGAAAATTAGTAACAAACATGGCACCCATTGACTGCCTGTTGATCTTAATCGCTCACAAAAAGGCTTGTGAAAACCTTACACTGACTGGATTTTGGGCCTCAGCCGCTGCCCCTTTTTGATAAATAGTGCAGCGAGACGGTAGTATGTTGCTTTAACTAAGGTAGTAATAGGAAGATTGCGGACTCCTTTGAAACAACTTTAATACACTCAGATAGATTAGTTGTAATATGACCATACCTATTCCCTTTATCTCAAAGCTGTGTCTATTTTGCCAGGGGAATTTTTTTCAGCCATGCATTATATTTGGGTGGAAGCTCTCTACCAACCCATAATAATGGTCGAACTCTGTCTATGTCTTTGAATATGCTGCATTGACTAGAGCGCACTTACCATCTTTGTCCTTGAATTTAAGTGTAAAGTTAGAAGCAATGTGGTGAATACAATAAGCATGGTAGGCTTGTGGAGGATGACATCTGTAACACCCTAATAGAACCCCACTGTGCTTAAGTTCACATTTGGATTCTATTAGTTGTCACTTAGGCCTTGCATTTATTTTCTTTTGAAATTAACTTAGAAAAATAGTGGAAGTTTTTTTTTCTTTAAATAAATTAATATTTTTGAAAACTTAAGCCTGTAACGAGAAGTGAAATACATAGCGCTTTTATAGATAATAATCAAGTTACATTGCGCACTTAATTAAATAAGCGGAATAAGAGACTAAGTGTAGAACTATTATCACATAAACTGGAATATAATCACTTAATACATAAGTCACAACAGGGTGTATATCATACTGATAAGTTATTACAAATAACAATATAAGTTCTACTATTACTAATTGTTTCTCACAAACTATAATGTAACTAAAGCTCGGAATGCTCCTACTTGAAAGGTTTGAAATCTTCACGTGCTACCTCCTTCCTCATTTCTGACTTCGTTGCTTTAGGTGGACACGTCTGTCTCTAGTAACAACAACAGAAAATAAACATAGGAGTGAGAAATACATGATTTCTCAGTAGGAGTTCCTACTTGTACTAAAAGTGTCATCGTTGTCGTCCCAGTCACTTCGGGTTTATTATAAAAAGGTGAACAGGTAAGGATTCAATTATCAAACTTTCACAAACGTGATTAGCCGAAGTATAGTTACTTTTAAACTAATCTTGAACATTAGCAGAAATATCCATTCAGTATTTCATCAAGCATACATATAAGCATATCATGTAAAACCACTAATAAGCAATAATCATTTAGGAGCTGCATGCATTTCATGATTACTCATCCTCAACATTCACTTGTTTAGTGATCAACATATTTCTTAATTACTCACGGGATGAATGCATCAATGCCTTAGACCACCCTAAAAGGGTAATGAGCTCATACCGTGGCCGTTGCCGCAACCTTTTGGTTTTCTTTCCATTGCCATGATCTCAACGGTTTAGGGGGTTAAGCCGTGAGTTTAGCTCAAGTCCACTTTTCTAGACTATCATTGCTACTTTTTCAGGTTTTACTTTTATTATCACTGAGTGAAATCATCAATACCTTAATCCTCAAAGAGGATTAAGCAGTGAGTTGGTCTATTTATTATTTCATTTGAAATATGAATGTATGCACATTAATAAATTATGGCACAGTCAATCATTTTATCATTATCATTTCATATATCATCAATACATTCACATTTCTGTATATCACTTCATGTAACATAGACAATATCATGTAAATCTCATAGTAAACATTCTCATAGATAATTCACATTAAGCAACCTAAGTTATCAAGTTAGGTCTCTAGTGTTCCTAATAGGTTATGGATATCTTGGTATTATCTTTTTCTCTTAGTCTTCTTTGTACTCTTAGTATTTCCATTAATACATTAATACCCTTTAAGATATTTTTAGATGTTCTTTATATATTTTATTATGACTTTTATATATATCTCCTGAAGATTATTATTCTACTTAAATCCTTAAAATTATCTCTTTACAAGACTTGAATCTTTTATTTAAAGTTCTGACATTTTTTAGAATAAAATTTGTAGCACTAACATCTTAGATTAGTGTAAATTAACTGTAAATTGTGCATAGTAGGATTCCCAAGAAAGAGAGGTGGGTCACAATGGACACACTTAAATACCAAGTCTTTCCTTAGCCAGAACCTTTCCAAATTGCACTCTCACAGTATCACGCTACCTTCAAGACTTTCTCAGCACACTGTCCCGAAAAATATCTCTCATTATGTATTTTCGTGGTGTAAAACTTTATGCATAGCGCACATAAGTGTGTTTGTAGATGTGTTAGCTTTTCCACAAAGTTGAAATCAGTCCATTTGCAATTTTCTAGAGTGAGTTACACCTATTTTACTACTACAAGGTCAGATTAAGAGTTTCAGTCTTAGGCTCTACTTTAAAAATTTATATCTTGGGCTAGGAAACTCCGTTTTAGGTGATTCTTTTTGGAGAGTGTTCTACAATGAGTCTAGTTTATAATAAAAATATTTTCATTTCGAGATCCTTCATATTTTATGAACACTAATTTTCGATGTAACTACTGCCAGAAATAACTAGAAATTTCAGCACCTGCCATGTTCATGTCTTAAGTTATCTTTATTAACTCAAGTTTCACATACAATCTTTTAAGTTATATTTGAGTTTGATAACATCATAAAAGTACTCATAGTAGAATAGAACATGTTGTGTTTTCTAAAAATATAATTATTCAAAACTTTTGACAATAACTCAATTTTGAGGCATTCTATCCATGAGCAAAGTTAGAAGCCAACAATACTTGAACAAATAAAGAAGAAACTCCTACCTCTTGTGTAGGGTCTAACAGGGTCCTTCTCTTCTTCCTTAAGCTTTGAACAAGAGTCTTTGGAGTGGATGACCCTCCTTGAATCTTGGCTTTAGAACTTGAGTGCTTAAGAAAATATTTCTCACTAGAGTTAAAGATTGTAACTCTTGTGAGGGCTAGTGAAAGTTTGGACTTAGGATTTAAGTGTTTGGATGGAGTTTAGAGGATCAAGAGAAGTCTTTGAAGAACATAAGAAGAATGATAGAATAAGAAAGAAAGAACACTTAGGGAGTTTCTAAATTGAAGAGAGTTTGAGGAGTATTTATAGTGGAAAGATTAGAGAAAAAACAGAAGAAGGAAAGCACTTGGAGCATGATTTATGGAAACATGTTGGCTGAATTTTGGGATGAAAATGCTCCTTGTTTTGTGCAAACATGTTTCCATGTTTTATGCAAACATGTTGGATGAAAATGCTCCATGTTTTGTGCAAAGATGTTAGTGGAGATTTTCTAACTTTTAGTGCATGTATGTGATTCAGAAATGTGTATGATGTATGTGGTTAAATTATTGTGTTATCATCTTAATCCAATGGCTTAGATTCATTCTTGTCTAAAGACAAGTCTAGGGATTTGTGCAAATGGCATTGTAGTAATTTCTTTAACTAAGACAAGGATATTTTTGTAATTAGACAATGATAGTGGTATTCTTGTAATTCCATTCATAGAGTAAGGGTATCTTCGTCATTTAATAAGGTAAGGGTAGTTTGGTAATTTCCTTTACATAGCAGGGGCATTTTCATAATTTCCACTAAGTGATGGCATTTTCGTAATTCTTTGCATTTTCTCTAGACATACTTAACTAGTCTATTTGTTGTGTTTCATAACATTTGTCCAGATTCTCTTGGTTTTGCTATGACTAATTAAGATTAATATTTATCTTAGTTATAAATTTGGGGATGTTACAACATCCACTACCTTCGGTATCTATTGCAGCTTTGATGGCAACATGCTTATTAGAGATTATAAGAATCCCTTGTTGTAATGTCACGTGCCATTGAAGATTAGTCAGAAAAAATGACTAGGTATCCCTCGTCTCCTCTTGAACCACAACAAATGCAATTGGGAGAATGTTCGAATTGCCATATTGTGCAATTGCCATAAGTAATTTGCCCCTATACTTGCCATACAAATGCATCCCATCGACTGAAATAAAATGCTTGCAATATTTAAATGCCTCAACACAAGGCGGAAATGTCCAAAATACACGATGAAACATCATACATGTAGGGTTAACCAGATTTTCGTCATAATAAGTCAGAGTTTAAATTTCAAACAGTGTACTTGAAATGAATAAAAAAAAGAAAAAAATTAGTTAATTGATTAAAATGACAAATAAAAAAAATTAAACATAACAAAGGTGCCTGGCATAAATGACTTCAAAACAAATAAGCATTTTGGAAGCTCATTGTAAAAATCTTCCTAATCTCCATAAATATGAGCAATGGCTTTTTGTTTGCAAGCCATGCCCTTCTATATGAAACTGAAAATCCATACTTTTCATGCACTGAGGCTTGCAACACTCTAATAGGAATAGTCAGATTAGCTTCCACCAAAGAAAATATGCAAGAAGTGATTACATCAACATCCAAGTGGGAATTGTGTTGTGAAACTCTTCTCGCCAAGCAAGTATGCTCTCTATTGTATTCAACACCCTTTCAGATGCTATAATTTTTAACTGCAAGTAGCATGGGCTCTTTATTGGGAAATTGCTTCCTCCCTTGTGAAGGACACTCTCCAAATAATTGCACAGTGTATCCACTACCCACAGTGCCCCTTAACCCCCTTCCATGGTCAACTGAGCTTCTTCCATATTTAAACTTGAATAGTGACCGACCTGTTGACTTTCAGAGCACATGAGAGTTTGTGTCAATGGCTGGGCTTGGGTGGGGGCCACTATCTCATCATCATCATCTTGTGGCACTAAATAATTTCAAGTAATATGAAAATATGGTACCATTTGTTGTAAATAATCAATTATACTAAATGATAAAGAATTACTTATTTTACATGTTCATATGATTTCACTCAATTTTCCATTATGTCACTATATTTTAAAAGTTTTTAATTAGGTTCCTATATTGAAATATTTCACTTTTTTTTAATGATAAGTACTTGCTTGAAAATTCCTATGCACTATAACAACCTAGTTTAAAACTTTTAAATAGTAGGACCTAGTTGAAAATTGAGTGAGATAATAGGAACTTGCAGAATAATTAAACCAATAACAAATTAACCACATACATCATAGGAAAATAAATAAGTTAATTCATGAATATGAGTTTAAGCAATATTAAAACACAAGTTAACCACATTCTTCCAAAAAAAGAAAATACAAAACAATAATGCATGGATGAGAATTTGAAACCTAAAGGGAAAAATTTAACAAATAGCACTAGTTAAATTAAAGAAAATATTCTCCCAATTTATGAATAAGAATTCAAACAATATTAAATAATAAGGTTCATAGCATGCAATTAAATTTTACTATCATTTGACTCCTCTTCAGAAATCATATTATAAGGTTGATATCCTGCAATTGGATCATACAGTTGAAGCTCTCTACCAACCTTGACCACAGGTTCTCTCAAGATTGAGCCATTAATCCCTACTTCACAATTTACTTCTCCAAGATTTTCACTTTGCATTGGACTTGTCATTGAAATTATTTTAGAAGGTTGAGCTAGTGCCATCATATCAAAAGGTTGAAGGAGTGTTAATCCTTCAAAACTCAACTATAACTCTCCTAGAGTTACAAATACCTCCATAACATGAAGGTCAGGAAACTGACTATAGCAATCAAACATCATTATTGGTATTAATGCTGCAATTTCCATACTGTAATACCCTAGGTATGTCGTTAGCTAGGAAAGCTTAGAGCAGTACATGTGTCCTTCGACTGGGTCCTCAATTTCACTAAGTCTGAGATCCTATACGTCCTTGGAGGCTATACTATAAAACTATATTTTGAGATCAAAAGTTCCGCTAATTGTTCCCAAGAAGAAAATAAGTTAAAAGACAATTTTTAATAAATTTTAGGAAACCTTTAAACATTTCATTTTTAACCCCCAAGTTTGAAAATTCATAAGAATTCCCATATTTGAACTAAAATCCAAAATTTGGATTTTGATTTGTTGGGATTTTGATTTTTCTAATATTCTACTGAATCCAAATGGGGGTATTTCCTTATTTGTATTTATGTTTTAAGGTTAATAGAGAGTAAAATTAATGAGGACATTAAGAAATGTAAATAAGTGAGAAAACCATTCTGGAGAGCATTGCAGTGATCAAGGAACAGTAAGGCGGTGCAGGTGGAGATTTTTGAGTTCTCTGGTGAGTGCTGTAGCTCTCAATGAGGGCTGCAGTGGTCAAAATCTCAATAAAACCCTCATTTCAGGGTCCAAATCACAAAACATGACCCCCACCTCCTAAAATGCAAGCCCTTGCCTCCTTACACCATTCTACCCCTCTTTCACCCTATTTTCATCAATCTAACTCGAATCTTTCACTTCCAAGGCTTAAACGTAAGAGATTCTACTAGTTTTGCTTCCTGTTTCCTATACTCTTCTCTTGTTCTTGGGGTTAGATCTTGGGTTCCTCGTTGTTATAACGTCATAGTGTTCTTCTACAATTGATGGGGTTAGAATAGAGTTATTCTGATATTGATCTAAAATTTTATTGCTATACTGATAGATAGTGGTACCATTTCTACGTCCCAAGGTCTTGTTGGTGTCAATCCTAATTATTCTACCACTCCAAATGAGTGGGTTCACATTTGTGGCTTCTATGTTGAACATTAGAATTATTTCATGAAAATATGGCTTTATGCATGGTTTTAGTGATTACTATAAAGAGATTTGATACTCGTGTTGAACTGTATGATTTTGGAAATATAGTTTTGAAGAAAGCATGAACATGATTTTGACTAAACCATGGGATCACTATTGTTGAAATGATATTATGAATATTTGATTTATTAATCACGAATATTGAGAGCAGTTATGTTGGTTTAATGATTATTAGTACACTGGATACTGTTATATGAGAAAGATTTGCACCCTAGGGTAGAAGCCATTGTGGAATATAGAGAAAGAACTCAGTTTTCTGTTTGATGCTAGATAGTAGCTATATAGAAATAGACAACGAGTTAACGGTTGAATGATTGTTAACCTTCGTACCAAGTTATTTAAAGGACAATCTCGTAGAACAGAGAATAGAACTTGTTTAGGTATCCACGTTAGATTTCTGATGGATCATAAAGCAGCACATTTTGGTTCTAAAGAACCATAGAGTAGAGATTTCCATTTCTCTAGTTAGGCACTGTTGTTGGTTGTAAAGACAAATAATGATTTGATTATATATATATATGAAATGTTTTAAGGTTTTATACTATTATTGCCAATATGATATATTGTATGGTTTCTTTGGTGGCCCATGAAGGAGGTTGCAGGTGGGGATTCACTTACTAAGTTTTTGTATAAAAACTCACCCTTCTCCTTTTCTCCTATTTATAGATGCAACAGCTGCTGTGGATTCTTCCTACTCTTTTACTTCCCAGCAGCAATAAAGATTCAGTTGGTGAGCTTCACTTGAATGAAGCATTCTTGATTCAGTTTAGAGTGCTCCAGTGTCATTGCAGGTAGGAGTCCTAATTCATATAGAGATTATTTTGTATTTTGTATATTTAATCGTATTATGGTTTGTATTAAAGGATTTGGTAATTTGTGAACAAATGGGATAAAAGGGGTTGATATATATTTATATTTTGTGTATGGATGATATTACGATTTCAGACTTCAGATATTGATTATGAGACTTTAGTTATAAATATCTTGATTTCAGAAAAATATGTGATTTGTATATAGAAAATGAAATCCTGTTTTACATGGATTTTCCTATTTAAATATGTACATAGAGCGATATACAGGTCATGAGACTTACGTAGGGATAAGATTCCTCACGTGTTGGTCATGTGCCCAAATCGGGTTGTGACTCATACCAAACCACACCTTGATTGATTAATATAAGTACCTTATACATTATCTGAGTTATTTGCTTGTTTCTTTCTCGTAGTTTGTGAAGACTTTTGCAGTGAACCTCAAAAAGAATCATATATGAATGCACATTAATAAGTACTGGATAATGACTACAAAACTTGATTCCATCTTTTGAATTTTGACTAATTTCACAATTATAATAAATAAGAAAATAATATCTTTTCGACATTTTTTTCACAACAAAAAAAAACTTATACACAAGTTGTATATTTTGAGTTGAGGGTTTTGGGAAGGTTAGTTTTATAAGCACGAATAAGCATAATACATTGTACTATTCAACATATTAATTGAATAGAATACGTTTGACTGTCAACCAAATTCTGTTCAAGTAATATGCTGAACAGTGTGACATATTATATTTATGTGAAAAAGTGTCATGTTTTTATTTATGCCCTTGCATCAATTAATATGTGACACTATATCATATATTGTTTTTATATAAAATTAGTGTATATTGTCCAATAATATTAATGGTGGCATATATCAATATATAACATTTTTTTTTTGGGTTAAAAAGCCAAGAAAGAAACAAGATAGAAAACCATTGGTGCAAGCCTGAATTCCCGCTGCCAAAATTGACTGCTTTTGCTTGTAATGCTAATCAAGTAATGATGGTACTAGTCCCAAGGCCAATTATAACGTGGAAATGGTGAACAAACTGATTGGTGACTACCCTCCCAATCATAACCCTCCGGAAAACCAGAATCTCATACTTGGTTTTTTGTTTTCACCAAAACGAGGTGCTCGAGCTCGCGCACACAAACAGGCACAAAACTATATTCAATTTTTATTTCGCGCCCTCCTACTTTTTTCTTCGGACTTCATTTTTCTTTGCACTTCAGTTTTGGTTTAGAAAAATGCCGCTCCTTTCGTTCCATCTTAGCCGTCTAAAATAAAAAAAAATTGAGAAATATTATTTATATTAATTATTTATAAAATATCATATTCATACACTCATAAAAAAAAATAATATTATCTTTAGTCCTTAATAAATATCCATATTTATTTATGCACATATATTAATTAAGAAAATAATTAAATGATTTTAAAGTTAGATAAATTTAAGTATATTTTATAACACTATCATTATCATCATTTGCTCCCGTACTCTCTTTCTTAAAAGGATATCATAAAAAAAATAATTAATATTGTTTATAATTCTTAAAGGACAAATAATAATAGAAAAATATAATTTTATATATAGATATTTACTAAAGAATAGAGATAGTATTAAATAGGTAATAGATAAAAATTAATAGCATAAGGATCCTTTAAAATGATGATATCACTTTAAAGGATTCAAATTCATATTGTGAGATAATAGTATAAAGTGTATTAATCGACAAAAGTATTCTTATTTAATATATTATACTTTTAAACAGTAAAATTAGGCTAATTATAATAAAAATGTAACTGGTAATTAAAAAACTAATATTTTCTTAATTTGATAAATGCATAAACGAAGCAGCTGAGGGAGTAATTATAAGCTGCTTTTATGTTTTTGTTAATATAAGGAAACAGAGAAAGAAAAAAGAATAAAAAACATTTTTTATATTGTTTGATTCAAAAAGACAATAAAAAAATGCAACGATGTGAAGATAATTTTTATTTTTAATTATTTCAAAGAAAAAACTATAAATATAAATACCTTCATTCATATTTTTACCATGTTTTCAAATACCGAACTGGACAGTCCGGTTCAACCGGAAAAATCAGGAATTGACGCCCTCTCCTATTCAGTTACACCAGAGAAGCTGCTAATCTAAATTCCAGTCACAAAATCAAAAACTTAGTCAAAACCATCAGAATCGATGAGCCGCCGGTACCAATTCACAACGGTTAGCGGTTTATGTGTTTAAAATTTTTTAACTGTGTTGGACTAAAATGTTATGGCCCGATTGCGGCCATCCCAAGCCATCACAGTTAAAAATGGGCCATTGTCATACTGAACCCAGCTGCCCCCCCTCCTCTCTTTTCATAGAAAAAACACATAACTTCCCTCAGTGAAGGGCTCGAGAGCATGGATTGTAGATCTTTTGGTAGAGGCGCAGAAGTAAATCAACTTGGAGTGCCAAGTGGAGTGCAAGCATACATTGAGAGAGGCCAATAGCCGTGTTGACCATCTTGCTAACTGGGGACGTCAACTTCCCATGGGAGTGCTCTTTGTTCAGTCAGCTCCTAGATTTTTATTTCAAGACATTATTGCTCGTTCTTTGGGTCGTAGTATCCCAAGAATGATTACTTTGTAATTTTCCTTCTTTGGGCATTTATTTTTTTTGGCCCACCAAATTACTTAAAAAAAATAGCATGGCTTCCCTATCTTTTAACTACATAGAAAACTCTATTTTAGCCCTTCCAAAATTTGAAGTTAGATAAATTGATTACTGGAATAAAAAAAAATCTCAAATTAATGCCTATAAAATTGAATCTTCAGATAAATTGATCTATGTAAAAAAAAAAAATTCACATATTGATCTTTACAAAATTAAATAGTTAGATAAATTGGTTTATAAATCATGAGGCTTAGCACAATTGATAGCTAGTTAATCTCCTTAAATATCTAGTCAGGTTTGATCCCTAGCGGTATGTGTGTGGAAAGTTTCATACCCAAAGACAAAACCCATATATTGATTCATAAAAAGAAAAAAGATAAATTGATCCATATATTATTAAATAATTGACAAATTAGTCACTCTATTAATTTGGACTATGAGATTTACTTGTCCAACGATTTACTTTTACATGGACTGTTTGAGGATTTATTCTTTTGTAGGAACCGAACCAATTTATTATAACAGCAAGTAGCTTCCTGCAGCCTTCCACTAGATGAAGCATATACAATATAACCTCCATGATCGAGAAGGGAAAGTTTATTTTTTAAGCCAGTTTTTTTTTTGGTTCCTTTTTTTTTTTCACCTAGAAAAGGTCCTTAGTGGTAAATAAATAACATATTTTATTAAAGTTGTATTTTTGGACCTTATTCTAATTCTAATTATTGATACTTAAAAAACAGCTAAATTAATTGTACTTTACACTTAAAAAAGTAAAGTGTGCAATTATAGCAATTGATAAAAAAATTAAAGAAATAAATAATGCATATTTATCATTTTCTTGGTATATATATTTATCATTTAATAGATGAATATATTTTATAACATATTTCATTATATATATAAAATGAATATAAATTTTATTATATATCGGTTATATTCTTATTGAACCTTTGATAGAACCGATTGAATCTTGATAAAATTGATTAAATATCTAAATTAGTATTTTGTCCAATTCGATGTCCAATCCAATTTTCAGAATCTTAATTTTTACACCTCTTCTCATGTTTTCTTTGGTCTAAATAAAAGGAATTTACCAATCTTCATTTTTTTTGTTCCAATTTTTCTTCGTCCTAACAAAGGTTTATTATTTTTGTTATGGGAGTATTTTTTTTCCTTCTCTTTAGGTAAGTTATAGTTCAAGCTTAAAGATAGTCATTGTATTAAATGTTATTACTGTTGTATTTTTTGTTAATTTTTCATAGATCAAGTACTAGGAATTTGGAACACCAATACATAGAACAAAATTAACATGGTAACTCATGTACCTCTAGAACTCATATTTACCGTTATGTGGAAGTGTACACACATGTATACGTCGGGTGTAAGAGAACCCACTCCTTATCTTTCTCTTACAAAGGGAGGCCACGTCGATGGAGCTGTAAGTCGTTGAGAGATGTCAAGATTGGAGTGAAGATCCTGCCAACGTAATATGAAATATATATAGTAACCTGGTCTTGTCCATTAAAGACCTAGGTTACATTGAGCTTCTACATCATAACCCAGTACACTCACTATTAGGTCCAAACCTAATAATAATGCATGGTGACTTCCAAATCCACAACAGATCACACATTAACTTCATAGACTTACAGGAAGTATTAGGCTTATCTATTCAACTTGTTTTACAAAATCAAAACATCACCAATCAATAAAAGTCCAAATTACTAGGAAATTCTAACATTCTCCTACTTGGGCAATATTGATTGGGTGTTATTTAGTTTTAGAAAATAGTTTGAAAATGATTCTCAGGTTGAATAATTGTGGCCACAAACTACACCCTAGAAATAATTCACCATAAATTAGACCACTCTAGCCACCAAGGCACTGGCTAAGAATCATAGGCAAATGATATACTATAAACAATATAGTTACCCTGTGACCACGTAACCAATAACCTTACCAACAATGATGAATTGAGTGTACACAATGTAGATATACACATTATAGCATAATAATAAAGTGAGCGCTCAAAGTGATCATCCAATGCTATTGTGTACGGATCTTCATTGTATCTTCACGAAAAGACACAAGAGGGAGATCCTCATCTTTCTCATGAAGACCAATGTCTTCCCAAGAAAATATCCATATCTCGAGGTAAGCAATTAAATCAATGGTACCAAAAACAATAATGTGTGCATAAGGTTATCATCTAGGCTACATAAATCCAATGTAATCAATCCATCTTCAAAATTATATAAATTCAATGCAATCAAATGAAAGCAAAAATAAATAACAACTCTCACTAATTATGTAAATCAAAAGATCCAACAAGACCCATACTCTCAACATGTTTTAAAAACACCATGGGCCTCAATCCTTTAGTTAGTGCGTCAGCAAGTATCTCCCCAGTGCAAATATGCTCGACAAAGATTTCTCCATTCTCAACTAGCTCTCTGATAACAAGGAACTTAATCCTAATATGCTTAGAGGTAGAAGTTGTTCTGTTGTTCTTTATGAAAGACACAACAAAACTATTATCATAGTAAATCATCAGAGGTTTGGCAATGGAGTTCATTATGCCAAAAGCAGAGACAAAGTTTCGAATCCATACAACATGTGTCATTACACCATAGCATGCTACAAACTTATCCCACATATTGGAGAAGGCAGTCAGAGTTTGTTTGTCACTTTTCCAAGATACAACTCGTCTAGCTAGCATGAAAACATATCCAGAAGTAGATTTCTCATCATCTAGACAACCAGCAAGTCTGCATCAGTATATCCAACTATATCAAAGTGATGAACCTTTCTATAGACAAGCATGTAATCCCCTGTCTTTTGCAAATATCTCACTACCCTTTTAACAGCAACCTAGTGATCATATCCTAGGTTTGATTGAAACCTACCCAATACAGTCACAACAAAAGACAAATAAAGTCTAGTGCAAACCTGTGCATACATGATGCTACCCACTGTACTGGCATAAGGAATGTCCTTCATAGCATTCTTCTCAAGTTTATTCTTAAGGCATTAATCCTTGTTCAATCTATCTCCTCTAGCAATAGGGGTATCAATAGGTCTGCAATTCTCCATACCAAAACACTGCAAGACATGATCTACATAAGCCTTTTGGGATAGACCCAAAAGTCATTACAACTTGTCTCTATAGATCTCAATCCCTAGAACAAAAGAAGCTTCCCCAAGGTCTTTCATGTCAAAACGAGTTGATAACACACTTTTGGTCTCAACAAGCAAATCATAGTTACCACTGGCAAGCAAAATGTCATCCACATAGAGAACAAGAGTAATGAATCTGCTCCCACTAACCTTGAGGTATATACATGGGTCTACTTTGTTTTCAACAAAGCTCATGGAAGAAACAATCTCATCAAATTTGAGATACTACTGTCTAGAAGCTTGCTTCAAACTATAAATTGATTTCCTCAAGTAACATACCAAGTGCTCCTTTCCCTTTTCTATGAATCCTTCTGGATGCTGCATATAAACTTCCTCATAAAGATCTCCATTCAAAAACGCTATCTTTACATCCATTTGATGTAAATCCAAATCGTAATGTCCATCAAAGCCATAATGATCTTGAAGGAATCTTTTGAAGAAACCATCAGGAGCCTCTATAAGCTCCCACACACCATTATGATTCACAAAAAGAATTTCATCCTCCATGATTGTCACGACCCAACTTAGATCGTGACCGGCACGTGAGGATTTGCATCTCCACATAAGTCTCGTGATCACTGCATTTTACTATATGCATACTTTACTCATAAAATCCAAATTAAATCATAATTCAAATTCTACATTCAACTTATAATAATTCTAAATAACCCTTTTTCCATAAATAAAATTTGAAACTGTAGTTGTAATATAAGTCATATCGAGTTGCTCATTTACAAAATAGACCATGAATGGTAAATAGTTTTAATACGAAAGAATCATGGTGTGCAACATGCAAAACATATATATATATATATATCCTTGCCCATCATATCATCGAATCACTCTACAAAAGAATCTAAAATACTGTGGCTCTATGCCAACGTGAAGCTCACTTGCTATGAAGATATCTATTGCTGAGGGGGGGAGGGAAGAGAAGGATCTTGAGCTACACCTGTATCTGTGAGAAAAAGGGAAGAAAAGTAGGGTGAGTTTTGCAACAAAACTCAGTAACTGGATCTTCACTCACAATCGTACATAGGACATGAAGGAATTACACATAAGTAATAATAATACAACATTTGTAGTTCATTTCTTTTTATTTTACTTAATAACTATAAAATCATAATTTAGTTGAATAATGAAATGCATATTTTTCTCAAGGCATTACAAAGAGAATTGATTATCTATAAACTGAAGGGTGGTACTTATTCCCTGGTGAACATGAGTTTATAGTTGAGATTTTAACGGTCTCTAGTGAATTGCGTCCCTAGTAGACCAATCTAAAGTATGGATAACTTACCCCTGGTGAGCCTTGGTATACTGAGGCTAATGGAATAACTGTCGTTAACTCATAGTTTTATTCCCCTCAGTATTCCCTAATCTAAAATTAGCTGAAATCATAAAAGGAGAATTCTATATGTTCTAAGTTCAACATTTCTCAACTATTAAAATTAAACATAAGCTTTACATATCCTCTTATTAGTCGTACTGGCTTTCATCCTCAAAATCAATTCTAGAATGATGAAATAATTAGTATAATATCAACTTAATCCAATAATGGTCCCATAAACTTTGAAAGTTAACCAATTTTCGTGAGGAGCTTCAAATATATAAACTCAAATTTTAAACAACATGCATATAATTCCATATCGTACACAAAATCGAGTTTTAATTTCTATATACTTTATAAAGCTGGAAAATAATAATATAATGGCTAACATAGGGCCATGAGATCAAACTCACTCACCTGAAGGGGTGGAAACTGAAAAACTAACTCCAGCAGAGCTCCAGGGAGGAGGGATGGCACCAATGTCTGTCATTACAATCATAAAACTCATAAATGATCTATAGAGACTCCTAGATTTTTCTAAAACAACTCTAACAACATTGGGGGAGCACTTCCACTTAACAACAATGAGAGAAAATAATAACACATACTAAGAACATGGAAGAATGGGAAGAACAGAGATAAAATCTGTCAACATAAACATACCTTGATGATTCAGGGAAGCCAAATTTGAGTGGAATTGAGGAAAATAAAAGAGAATGTTGATGGGAGTGAAGTTCTGGTTCAAGAATAGGAGAAGAAGAAGAGCAAGGAAGGGTTTATATAAAAGGGGAGGAGTTTATAAGTGGAACGATGCCGTTTTGGCACTATTCATGCTCCAAAGGAACCGCTATAGTGGTATATGACCGCTATAGCAGTGTTAGGGCATCTCGTGCCCCTTATACTAACCACTTATGAATACTACAGTGGTCTGGACCATTATAGCGATCCTTGGACCCCAAAATCATCCTATCTCACGCACTTTGACTGCTATAGCGGTCCTGGACCACTATAACGGTCCTGAGACCACCAAAACATGTGAAACCACCCTGTGACCGCTATAGCGGTCCTGAACTGCTATAGCAATGACAACAACCCTAACTTCTATATTTTTTTGTTATTTTGGCATCTAGGTTGTTTCAATACTCATTTATTTTAATGTCCTCATTTATTTTACTCTCCATTAACTTTAAAACATAAATGTAAATAAGGAAATATTCCCCATTTGGATTCAAATGAAATATTAAAATAAATCAAAATCTCAACCAATCAAAATAAAAAATTTGAGTTTTAGGTCAAATTCGGGAATTTTCAGGATTTTTAAAACTTGTGGGCTAAAAACAAAATGTCTAAACTTGTGGGCCAAAAACAAAATGTTTAAATGTTTCATAAAATTCATTAAAAATCACTTGTTAACTTATTTTTCTCTTGGTCCCAAGAATGTGATTCTATCATATAGCCCTCAAAGGACGTGTAGGATCCATACATAGCAAAATTCATGACCCCTCAACATCAGTGGGTCCCAGGGGATCCTGAGGCTGTACGAAAAAAAAATCTACTGACACATGTACCTCGGGTATCATAATGGCCTCAATCCATTTTTCAATAAGAGCACTAGAAACAACTTCATTAAAATCAATCGGATTTGACATGCAGCCAATTTTTGACTCTCTAAAGAAAATGTAGTAATCATCAAGATTCATTGGCTTTCGCTCTCTCTTTGATCTCCGAAGAGGTGGAGCCTTAGTAGGTTGTTCTGGAGCTTGTGGCAGATGATCTTCCAAAACTTCCTATTGCGGCTCCAAAACTTCCTATTTTGGCTCTGCAGGAATCATCTCAATTGGTTGATGCACCACTCTCTCTTATAGGTTCTCTTGTACAACAGGAACCAGCACCTTGATATGTTGATAGCTTGAACTTAACCCTTCTTAAAAGAGATGTCAAAATCACCCAAATTATCCTCAAGAAACTAGGATGAGATTGCTTCAACTATCTTTGTTCCACGGATAGAACAGTAGAATCTATCACTCTGAAGCAATGGGGTCGCAAAGTTTGACCTCAGCAATGCAACCCCATACACGAAAATGGTTTAGGCTAGGCTTCCACCCTTTAAACAGCTTAAAGGGTATTTTGGGAACAGATTTAGAAGGTACTCTATTTAGGATAAAAATGGTTGTTTTAAAGACTTCTCCCTAAAGGGATTATGGTAACTTAGCTTAACTCATCATGGACCTCACCATTTCCATCAACATGTGATTCCTCCTCTCAGCCACACCATTCTACTTAGGAATCCCTGGCATGATAAATTCAGAAACAATTCCACAATCTTGCAAATACTTAAGCAAAGGGCCCCATCAGTTGTCCAACCTCACCATGCCTACTATAAACCTCACCAACTTGATCCGACTTTACAATCTTGATGGTTTTTCCACATTGGTTTTCTACATCAATATTAAATATTTTAAACTTTTCTAAAGACAAAGATTTGTTATTGACCAGGTAGACATGACCAAATATGGAAAAATCATATATGAATGTAATAAAATATCTATTTCTACACAAGGTTGGTTTTAGAGGACCACTGTCAGTATGAATAACTTCCAAAAAGTCCCTACTACAAGTAGAACCTTCTTAGACATCTTGGTCATCTTTCCTTTTAAACAGCCTACACACTTCTCAAGATCAGTACAATCAAGTGAAGGCAATATCTCATCTTTAACAAGTCTATCAATTTTTTCCTTGGAAATATGACAAAGATGCCTATGCTATATGGAATAAGAATTTTCTTTAATTATGGCACATTTTTTACCAACAACCTGAACATGTAGCAAATTGGAGTCTAGATTCAGGTGGTATAAATTACCAACTTTAACAACTATGCCAACAACCTAAGAATCAAAAGATATATGACAAAATCCATTTTTAATATTTAACGAAAAACCACAATCATCAAGTTTTGACATAAAAATTAAATTTCGCCTCACGGACAGCACATAATTAGTTTTTCCCAAATGAAAAATAAATCCAGACTCCAATTTTAACTCAACTAATCCTATGAACTCGATGTCCACTTTATTTCCATTCACTACAAATAGATCGCCATCGGCATCACTTGGCTTTCGTTTGCTTTTGAACCCCTACAATGTATTCGCAATATGAATACACAATCCAGAATCAATCAACCATGAATTTATAGGAACATCTATTAAATTGGATTCATAGCAAATGAAAGCTAGTGACCCACTTTTAGCCTTCAAGACAAGGCAATGAGATTTCTTATGGCCTATTGACTTGCAAAACCAACACTTGAGCTCACTTTTTGAATGTTAGTGTTGGCATCAAATTTCACCAAGTGTTGTCAAACTAACGTTCGACTTTGACAAGTTCAGGAATTAGTTAAGAGTTTGGCATGAATAAAGATTGACAAAATTGAAAGATTGGCAAAGTATATTATTTTTCAAAATACATGTCAACCCAAAATTGGCCAGTTATGACGATGAGTACCTAATTTGGCAATTCGACATTGATAATTCTCTTATTTGATATTTGACAAGTCAAAGTTGAAGTTTGTCATCTGGGACTTGGAAGATTTTTGGATAAAGCAATCAAAAGTTGAAGACAACTATCATATACAAGGTTTGACAAGTCAAAGTGGGAGTTTGTCACTTGAAGACTTAGAAAATTTTGAAGATGTTGAATATATTGTCAGAATGACTCCCTCATATGTGTTCATCAACTGATGATTATTAACGGTTTCCAGCGGTTATTGACAGAAGCTTGACAAAGACGTGACAAATTGGTGATCAAAGAGCAAATGTCAAAGGAAATAACTGTCAAAGTCATGAGGACAACATCCAACGGTAGGCAGAAGAAATGTCAAAATCTTAGAGTCCTAGGCTGTCTATAAATACTAATTTTGTACAAATTGTAAATGTTCGGAATTTTTACTCACACATTCACTCTTAACAAGTTTCCAATGATAGAATAGAGTCCAAAGTTAACTGAGTATTGTTCTTAACCCTCTCTTTTGCTTTCCTAGGATTCGATTTCCTTAAGTTCTGTATATTTCTTTATATTTTCTGTACTTTATCTTCAATTTTGTCATCAAGTTACATTATGCATTTTCTTCTTCTTCTTCTTCTTCTTCTTCTTCTTTAATATGTCAAGCATTACATTCACATAATCACTTTACATTCCATCCTCATTCCATAAAAAATAGTTTGATAGTTGATTCTTTTGGTGAAGAACCCAAGAGGAGTAGCTTTTCGTTCCCCGAATTGAGATCTTGAAAAGTAAAAGTTGTCATCCAAACTCCTAAAGTTTGTCGATTTATGCCTAGTTTAGAGTAATTTGGCCTCCTGCATAAGGAGTTTGTCAATTATTTGTTGTTGACAAGTGCTAAAATCTACCATAAACAAATTGGCATGCCTGGTGAGATTCACTAGTTGAAAAGAAACAAAATCATGTCAAAGAAAGAAAAAACAAAGTGTATGTGTTTGCGTAGTGGCACCATTGTATCAAACATGTCAAGAGCATACTCTTCATCAAAGGATGGATGAAATGAGGGAGAAAATAACCTTCCTCATACTTTGGAGCCTGTCTTGAATCCAGTTAGTCAGACAAATGAAAGTATGCCAAAAACAAATGTGAATACTTCTGCCACAACGACGTGGCCTCCATATGGTCTTCCTTCGGGATATGTACACCCAGGATACATACCCTCTACATTATCAAGCATAGGAAATCCGCCAAACTTGGGGAATCCATCAATTGTTGGTAATAGTGATGTATTTAATAATATGTACTCGCATAATCCTCTATTTCAGAGTTAGACTATGCTATTCATGTCAAACTTACCACAATTTGGTACACATTTGCCACAGTTTGGTTTTGTCAGCCCTCCACTAATGGGCCCTTCTATAGTTGGAGTAGGGAATTTGTCATCAACAAACCCAACCATTACACAACAACCAAATACAAGCCCAATTTTCCCAGACATACCCAGAACGGGCGTGATAGGGACCCCTACAAACACAGTTGACTCAATGGTTGTGTTTAGACAACAAATTGATGAAAGTCATCATAATCTTGTCAATATGTTAACTCAACAAATGGCGACAGTGTTGATGCCTTTGATTGAGATAAATAACACAAGATTCAAGCAATTTACTCGACAAATGGGACGTATGGCTTAGGCCATCAATTTGGACAACAATCCCAACGATCCCTATGATGAAATCAATAATCAACCTCTAAATGAAAATGACAATGTCAACCTAATTGTCAATCTAGTCCATCGAGGACAAGATGTTGATAATGAAATTCAAAGGGTTAGACAACAAAATGTAAGGGGGCATCATCATCAGCATCATAATGTGCACCAAATTCAAAATATTCAACAAATTCAAAATAGCACATGCCCTGTCGAAACTATTTTAAACAGATTCAGCTTTAATTTTGGCTTTACCAACCAACCTTTTTTTGTGTTTGCATTTCCAGACAATATTCAAAAGGCCGAGGTGCCTAGAGGTTGGAAGATTCCTAAGTCTTTGACAAAGTTCTTTGAAGAGAATGAGGAATCAATAGTCGAGCATATTGCTTGATATACTATAGAAATAGGGCAAATGACATGTAATGAACACTTAAAAATGCATTTTTTCCTTCCACTTTGGCAAAAAATGCTTTCACATGATTTTCAAATTTGAGACCCAATTCTGTTTTGACGTGGACTCAATCAGAAAGCAGTTTTCATAATCAGTTTTTTTAAGGTGAAACTAAATTTTTCCTAACTGATTTATTCACTATTCAACATTTCATGGGGAAACTATCGATGATTTTTTGGCCAGATTTAGGAATGCTAGAAATAGATGTTTTACTCTTGTGCCAGAGTCTGAGATTGTCAAAATGGCTATCAATGGTCTAGATTATGACATTAGGAAGAAACTCATCAATCTTCAATTCATAGACTTTGGCCAATTAGCAGAAAAGTGCGTCAAATTGAACAATTAAAAAGAGAGAAAGAAAGGATAAAAAAGAAAACTCTTCGTCATGCAAAAGTAGCATATGTCGAGGTTGACCAATCTAATGATGAGGTCGAAGATAGTGGTGATGAAGTTAACGTGGCCAAATTGAAATCAGGGCTAACTTATATTTGTCAGTCTTTAAGACTTGCTAGAAACAAAGAGAAAATGCCTTCGTAAAAAATTTACTCTTTCGACATCACTAAGGCTGATCAAATATTTGACATACTTTTAAAAGATAAACAAATAGTTCTTCATGAGAGGAAGAAAATTCCCTCAATATCAGAATTGAAGGGACAAAAATTTTGTAAGTTTCATCAATCGACTGGAAATGTTACTAATAGCTGTGTTTGTTTCAGGGACTTGATCTAGAAAGCAATCGACGAAGGACGTTTGATGTTTGAAGGGAAAGAAAAAACTATGAAGGTGGACGCTGACCTTTTTCAAGTCAACTCAAGCTTCGTTGAACCAAATTTTCTCGATATTAATGTTACTGGATTGGGAATGTCGAACCATGAAGCCGAAAAGAAGTTTGACATGATTATGAGCTCGATTTTTTTGAGGCTATCGAACAAATAATCTATCCAAAAGCAGGGGAAGATCTTTTGACATTTCTAATTAAGCAAAAGAGTTGTGGTCAAGACGTTTCTCTCTGTCCAAGGTGCAATGCTGTTTTTGACCTAACTGTAGCTGCAACATACGAGAAGCAAAAGATTGGAAAGATGATTACTGAAAAGGAAAAGGAAAACTTGGAATTAAAAAGAAAAGTGGCAGGTAAGTCAAAATTTGGTTTTGGTAATTTTGATCCTAAGTTTCTTAAACTTGGAACAAGACAAGTCAATCAAAAGATGAAGATTGTTGTGATGACATATGGCACGCTCAACAATATGTCAGGTCGAACTCGTTGCTCAAAATCAATGGGTCAAGAACGTCCACCATGATAATGAAGCTTCATCTTCAAGAAAAAAAGAAGGCCAAGAAAAAGGTACTGCAAAGGATGAAGGATGAATTTGAATCCTTATCTCTAGAAGAGGGTTAATAAAAAGAAAAATGAAAGTCGAACTACTTCTCAAGTGAGCAAACCTAGGTCTCCTAATGGCAAATGTTTTGTTCTTCGAAAGGATGTTGTACAAGTCTAAATGTCCAAACCATCAAATCTTCTAGGCCAAGCGTCCAAAGTCACTAAGAAGCATTTGATACAAGAAGTACCAGCTACACACTCTGAGACTGGTTAGGATGATAAGATGATCCCACCCACTATCAAAGACTAATCAAGGTGACAGAGTGGTGCCAGAATACCACCCACTAAATGAGGAAGATTTGTTGACAAATAACTTTGAAACTGGTTTTGATGATGATTTACATACCATTTTTTAACACAAATTTGGTTGTAGTAGGTTGTTGTGCCTCCAAAGTATGCCGCCAAAGGAGCATATGTCAAAATGGAAGATGACTATGAAGATGTTATTGTAGGAAATGAATGTGTCTTTGTTTGTGAAGATTTTTGTAGTGATGGAACTTTCGAAAAGCCTGAGGAAGTGACTAAGGCTCACTTGAGGCCTTTACATATTAAGGCGACGATTGAAGCAAAGTTGGTTAATAAGGTGTTGGTCAATGGTGGAGCAGCCATCAATTTCATGCCAGAATGTATACTAATCAAATTTGGAAAAAATGTCAAAGATTTAGTGAAAACCAATGTGGCTGTAACTGATTATAATGGGAAGTCCTCGGCTACTAAAGGTATCATAGTGCTGGATGTCAAAGTGGGAAGTGTTAGTCGAAAGATGATGTTTGTTGTTGTCCCATCTAGAGAAAGTTACAATGTTTTGCTCGGACACGACTGGATTCATGAGGTAGGAGCAATTCCATTGACACTACATCAAAAGCTCATACTTTGGAATCAAGAAGGAGGCATCGAAGAAGTTGGGGCTGATAATAGTTTTTGCTATGTTGAATAGCTTCATGTGGATTTCAAAATTTACAACAAAAAGATCAAGCCTTTGGAGGTCTAAGAAAAGTTTGATCTAGAGAAAATTGGCAAATGCATCCTTGGAAATGAAAGCTTGAAGTTAATACCCAGGGCCGTGGTCGAAACGGTCCCAAACTTAGATTAATTTATGGATTTGTCGAGCTAGATGGCTCATTTGTTGACCTATATGGTCGAGCAATTTGCATGCACTTTTGATGGTGCATTATTAGATTGTATTTATGACTTTGAACCTTTAGGATTTGAAAATACTTCTATTTTATCTGACAATCTTAGGAGTAGAAATAAAAGTTGTGAAGTGCATGACTCTCTTGAAGAAATCAACTTAGGCGAAGATGGTGAAACAAAACCAACATACATAAGGCAGTTACTGCCAAAGGATTTCAAAGAAGAGTTAGTCGAACTGCTCAAGGAATTCAAGGACTTCTTTGCATGGGAATATGATGAAATGTCTGGACTCAGTCGTTGACTAGTCCAGCATAGATTGCCTCTGAAACCCAACAGCCAACCTGTCAAACAAGCACCTCAACGATTTGCACCAGAGGTGATGACCAAAATCAAAGAAGAAATTGAGAAGTTGCTCAAAGCAAAATTCATTTGAATGGCCAGGTATGTCGATTGGGTTTCTAATATTGTCCCTGTTATGAAAAAAATGGCAAATTAAGGGTATGTATAGATTTTAGAGAAATAAATAATGCAACCCCAAAAGATGAGTATCATATGTTGTGGCAAACATGCTAATCGATGCTGCAGCTAGCAATGAAATACTTAGTTTTATGGATGGTTATTCTGGCTATAACCAGATTTTCATTGCTGAGAAAGATGTGTTAAAGATAGCATTTAGGTGCCCTGGTGCCTTAGGCACTTATGAATGGGTAGTCATGCCTTTTGGGCTTAAGAATATTGGAGCGACATATTAGAGAGCCATGAATACTATCTTTCATGAATTCATTGGCAATTTCATGGAGGTTTATATATATGATGTGGTTGTTAAATCTATCAAACAAAAAACACATCTCGAGTATTTGAGGAAAGCCTTCAACAGAATGAGAAGGAATTGTTTGAAAATAAACCCTTTGAAATGTGCCCTTGGTGTGACTGCAGGAAACTTTTTAGATTTTCTGGTTCAAAAGAGACGAATTGCCATCGACTAAAACAAAGCTAAGGCAATAATGGAAGCTTCACCCCCAAGGAACAAGAAGCAATTGTAATCTTTTATAGGGAAAGTAAATTTTATGCGACACTTTATTGCTAATTTGTCTGGCAAAACAAGGATATTTTCACCTTTGGTCAAGCTCAAGAAAGAAGATGACTTTGTCTGGACAAATGACCATCAAACATCGTTTGACATCATCAAGCAATATTTGATAATTACCCCTGTGATGATGTCACCTAAGACTGGCAAACCTGTCAAACTTTATATTGCCGTGCTTCTTAAGTAACTATTGGAAGTATGCTAGCACAAGAAGATGGCAATGGTAATGAGCAAGTTATATGTTATCCTAGTAGAGTTTTGATAGATATTGAATCTAGATATCATCCTATAGAAAAGTTAAGTTTGTCATTGTACTTTGCTTGTACCAAACTCAAGTGCTACCTGATTTCAAGAGAGGTTCATGTAATTTCCAAAGCTGACGCAATAAAAAATGTGTTGTCCTATCCCATTTTGCATGGTCAAATTGGTAAATGGATGCTTGCTTTAACTGAATTTACAATTAAAAATGTACTAACTAAAGCTATCAAAGGAAAAATATTGGCCAATTTTCTTGTCGACCATCGTTGTGATGAGTTAGACGAATCAGTTGTGAATTATGTGGGCATAACTCCTTGGAAATTATACTTTTACGGTTCAAGACATTGCCAAGGTGCTAGGGCTAGGGTATTGTTAGTCTCTCCAAATCATATTCCCACTAAGTTCATGTTTGAACTTAAGTTCCCATACTCGAATAATGAAGTCAAATATGAAGCCTTGATTATTGGGCTTGACATGTTATTGGCTAAAGGGGTGAAGGATGTTGAAGTTATTGGTGATTCACAGTTAGTCATAAAACAGTTGTCAAGAGAATTCAGATGTATTAGTGAAAACTTATTCAAATACTTTGTGACGGCTGCAAGATTGTTATATGAATTTGACACTATTATACTTCTACATGTATCTTGAGACTTGAATTTAGAGGCAAATGAGCTTGCCCAAATAGCTTCGAGATGAAGAATAAAGCTGTTGACTATGGAATCATTTGTCATAATTGAGCAAATCTTAGTCCCCTCTGATGAATAAGAAGTATTTGTCATTGATCATTTGGACGATTGTGATTGGAGAAAGCCAATTGTTGAATATTTAAAAAATCAAAGTCAAAGTGTCGACCATAAATTAAAGTATCAAGCCTTGAATTATGTTATTCTTAGGGACACTTTGTTTAAGAAAGGTGTCGAAGGCAATTTATTGTCTTGTTTAGGGGAATCCGAAGCATCTATCGCTTTAGAAAAAAATCATGAAGGGATTTGCGGTGCTCATCAAGTAAGACAAAAGATAAGGTGATCTTTTCATCGGCAAAGATTATTTTGGCCAACAATGACCAAGGATTGCATGCAATATACTAAATCTTGTCAAGTTTGTCAAACGCATGGCAATGTACAACATGTGCCAGCATCAGAGTTGCATGCTATTGTCAAACCATCGCCATTTAGAGGATGGGCATTGGATCTTATTAGTCAAATTTATCCTCTTTCGTCGAAGGGCTGTAATTTTATTTTGGTCGTTGTCGATTATTTTACTAAATGGGTCGAAGCTGTTGCATTAAAAGATGTTACCCAAAACTAGATAATTAATTTTATTGATGAAAAAATCATTTATTGTTTTGGAATTACTGAAACTCCGACTATAGAACAAGGAACAATGTTTACAGGTCGAAGAGTGCTTGAGTATGCTAGTACGAGATCAATTACAATGATTACTTCAACTCCTTATTATGCATAAGCTAATGGTCAAGTCAAAGTTGTTAACCAAAGTATTATTGCTTTGAGTAAAAGGAATATAGGTCGACAACCTCGTAATTGGCATAATACACTTAAGCAAATTTTGTGGGCATATTTCAATTCACTTAAAGGTTCGACAAAGACAAGTCCTTATAAACTAGTCTATGGACATGATGCAGTTCTTCCTGTCAAGATCAATTTACAATCCATAAGAGTGTAGAGACAAAATGAATTACCCAATGATGATTATTGGAGTTCTATGTTCAACGAGTTAAATGACTTGGAACAAGAACGAGTTATTGCATTAGAAAGTATGATGCGACAAAAGGAAATTATGGCAAGATTTTATAATCGTCATGTGAAAGTAAAAAATTTTGACATAGGATACTTAGTTTGGAAAGCTATATTGCCATTTGAAAAAAAACCAAGAATATTTGGCAAATGGTCCCCGAATTAGGAAGGACCTTTTTGAATTAACAAAACATTTTTTTGGTAATACTTATAGCCTAGTCGATGTCAATAGTGGACAAAAGATAGCATTGATCAATGGAAAATACTTAAAAGCATATAAACTAGTAATGTACCAAGTCAAAATAAATAATTGACGATGCATGCAAACATATATCAATAAGATATTTAGGCTTGATTAAGAAAGCATTTGTCAAAGGTGTCAAAAGAAAAGTAAACTCGAACAAGTGAGTATTTGTTAGATCAACTAAGAAATAAACTTGGCCAGATAAGTATTTGTCAAATTTACAAACAAAAAGAAGAGCTCGATGTAGTGAGCAAGTAAAATGAAAGCTGGATCAAGGGAGAAGACTATGAAGTTTCAACTTCAAATCTTGTTGGATTTGCAAAGTTGTCTCTTTGCTTGATTTTGCTTTCTTTAGATCCAAGTTAGCCTTTGTGAGCTTATCATTAGCAGCTTTTTCTTCCTATACCAGCTTCTCTAGTCTTTTACAAAATTTCTCCAAATGTTGCTTTCCTTCTGCCACAAGTTTAGCAAGATTGTCTTTCTTGGTTGTCAACTCTTGAATTTGAGTCTAAAGATTTTGAATCTCTTCGACTAGAGCATTTTCATGATTCTCACCTTGTTGTAAACTGTCGACAATCTTGGCTTTTTGGCTGCTAATTTTCTCAATATTCTTATGAATCAAGTAAATGTTTTTTGAATTCTTTTGCCTTTGTTTAGAAACATTTTGTATCCTAGCAAATGCATCAAAAGATTGAATGATAAAGTTCATGAGAGAACTCACCAAGTTTTGATGCTAGTCAAGAAAAACTGTTTGAGATAGGGAAGAAATGGCTTACCAGCTTATGCTTGAGATCACCATCACTGACCAAGGAGTTGAAAGGATGATTGAGGATATTCAAGATATTGGAAAGTTATTCAACTAGCAAATCAATAGTTAAGGGGATGGTTGAAGTAGGAGTTGGACTCTTTAACATCTCCATC
This sequence comes from Dalbergia cultrata, assembly GCA_031216105.1. Lineage (NCBI taxonomy): Eukaryota > Viridiplantae > Streptophyta > Magnoliopsida > Fabales > Fabaceae > Dalbergia > Dalbergia cultrata. The sequence continues at coordinate 49,029,633 of CM062353.1, forward strand.
GTAGAGGCAGTAGGGTTTTTGATACTCCTGGCCTCAAAAGTAGAGGAGGTACTTTTGACAATGACTACATCAGAAAGAGCTTGGTTCAAGCTGTTGAGAAATCCTATGTCAAATTCCTTACCATCATCATCATCGTCTCTATTTTGGACTTCTGAAAGGAAGATGGTGGTGATAAGTACAACAATTTCAACAGTAATTGTTTGAACAGAAGGCTTGACAGAGATGGGAGCTAGCACTGGAATTGGATCTTGATGCTCAATAGAAGGGTTTGTGATGTCATCAAGGGTATAATCCTTGATTGAAAAATCCCCTTTGTCCATTTTGGTATCACCTATAACCTTATCAGGGTTATTAGTTGTACCTTGTTCAAAACGGGCACGCTGTAAAAAAAGAAGAAGGGATATTTAACAATATGATGAATGAACAATACTTAAGAACTAAAATGTACCTTGTTTTGGGGAGAACTGGAAGAATCTCCTTCTTCTTCATCACCAACTTTGACTAGGTTATAGGATCGACCTTTGACTAAAGGTGATTCACCTTGTCGAGCAGCAGCAAACTAGATGTTTGACAAACATGGTTAGAGTGGTTTTGACAAAGGATACATGCATGGAGTTGTATATATAACTTACTTTGTTAGACAATGTATGGGAAGGAGTTGAGGATCTGGAAGGAAGTGTCGATCTTGTCAGTTTTGAAGTTTTGGAAACTTTGATAGCTTTCTCTCTCCTAGAGTTTCCTATCTTGCTCGAAATATTTCTTGCCTTTGGCTGTCTAGGCTCAAGGATGGGGGCTTTACACTTTTGACCCTGGATGCCTGTATCATCATCTTCTATAAGAAATAAAGGTTCCATTAGTCAAATGTTCACAAAATAAGTCAAGACAAATGATAGGTATGGGAATAATACCTGGTTCAGCTTAATCTTCTTGTCCTTACTACAAGGCAACAGAAGAGGGAATCAAAATGCGTTATTTGATCGTTTGCAAATCAACATGAACAATGTCATAATATTCGCGCCACCAAGTGACAAATGATGCACTTGGGAGAAAGCTAGGTTCGACAGCCATTAGGGAATAAACTTCTTTTTTCGAATCATTATCAGGTAACCAATAATTCAAATGCTCCAAAGATGAAACTTCAGAATGGCAAAGTTGTTCTTTGGGGTTAAGAGTCAAGATTGCTAGAATGGCCTGGGAGAATCCAAATTGTCGCACCATGAATTTTCGAGCATGTAAGACAACTCCTAAAGCATTTAAACCAGGCAACCCTGAAGGGATCACTTGTGCACAAAGGGAATTTGACCAAATGTCATCACTTCGACCTTACTTCAGTATCTCTAATCATGGGATGAGTGAACCATGGTGGGCCAAGACATCAAGCAGCAAAGGGAGTAGTTCAATTGGTCAGAACCAATGAAAGAGACTTCATGCAGGTGTTGGAAAATATGCCAAAATTCTTTGAAAGATTTGGATCCTTTGGGTTTGGTGCTAAGCAAGAAATAAAGTCAAGGACCTTCATAGCCTCAATGGATGATTGCTAGTGGTGAAAAGTTCAATTGGGGTTTGAAAATAGCATTGAACCAAAGTTGAAGCAACCATATTAGACCTCCAGGATTGAGAGATTCATTATTGCCAACCTTTGTGACGAAGTAATGAAGTTCATCATAAAGGTATGCCAAGAGAAGTTTGGCAAGACAAAGTTTATTGCCTTGATATAACAGTATTGCCAGAGGAAGATACATGGCCTGCATCTTCACACTTCTAGAACAAAGGACAATCGAGTTTAACCAGTAACAAAGAAATACAACATGTTCACTATCACTCACTGGGCCAGTCCCCTTGTTGTTCTTGAAAAAGGCTGTGTAAGACATATAAGAAAAATCTAAAGTATATTTGGACTAATCTCGAGGTTCCATGTTTGGTAGGATATCGATCCTTGTAGGTCGAAGACCCATGACCGCAGCTACTTCAAATAAGGTAGGACCAGTCATGCCACAGGGAAGATGAAAGAAGTTTGTAGTCAAGTTCCAAAAGTAAATAATAGACACTAACATACTGTTATTGAATTTAATGGGGTACTTGGCTAATTGAAGAATATAAAAGATGCTTAAATCTCCAGAAGGAAGTCTTTACTGCCTCTATCCTCTGGAGCCAATTAATAAAGGGTTTGGAATTCTTAGGTTCGTTTCTAAATAACCTAGCTTTAGAACCAAACCATCAACAGTAACAATGAGAATGGCTAGAAAGATTTCTTGTGGTCTAGAAGAAAGATAATGGGTACCAATCTTGCTAGCCTACCTAGTAGTTAGTATAGGACCTATTTAAGCATAAGTACATGAACCTATGAAGAAAGGAAGAAGTACCTGGGAGGTAAGTTTGGGAGAGTTCTTTGGATCGGGGCTCTTGACAATGCCCTCTTCTTGATCAATCACTGGTTCTTGAACTAAGGCCACCAATTAGGAATTCTTAGGATCATTCATAGATGATCCAGCAGGGGCAGTGCCTTTAGAGGAAACATACTTAGAGGGCAAAGCCATGGGTGTAAAAAGAAAGAGATAAAAGAAAATGCATAAAAAGGAGAAGAATCTTGAGAGCTCTAGAAGAACAAAAGAAAGATGAATGGCTATAACTAAGGAGAGTAAGCACGAAAATATGAAGCTTTGCAATATTTATGGCATTCCTAATAGGCGGTGAGAAAAACCAATGGGCCTAAGAAATTGGGGCCATTATGAGATGTGATGGGTGTGATGGTTCCGATTAACGTGCCACATTTATGGTAACTAGAAAGCTATCATTTATCTCTTAACAGAAACATCTCAAATTCAAAATAAAAACAACTCCTCAACTTCTCATAGACAAAAACTACTCTTCGAAATGGGAGTTGTGGGGGGCATCGTGTTGGCACCAAATTTCACCAAGTGTCAAGTTGCCAAACTAACCTTCGACTTTGACAAGTTCAAAAATTAGTTAAGAGTTTGGCATGACTAAAGATTTACAAAATTGTAAGATTGACAAAGTATATTATTTGTCAAAATACATATCAACCCAAAAGTGGCCAGTTATGACAATGAGTACCAAATTTGGCAATTCGACATTGACAATTCTCTCATTTGACATTTGACAAGTCGAAGTTGAAGTTTGTCATTTAGGACATGGAAGATTTTGGGATAAAGCAATCAGAAGTTGAAAACAACTATCATATACAAGGTTCGACAAGTCGAAGTGGGAGTTTGTCACTTGAAGACTTAGAAAATTTTGAAGATGTTGAGCATATTATCAGAATGACTCCTTCATATGTGTTCATCAACTGACAGTTATTGACGGTTTTCAGCGATTATTGAAAGAACCTTGACAAAGACGTGACAAAGTGGTGATCAAAGAGCAAGTGACAAAAAAATAACTGTCAAAGCCACGTGGACAACATTCAAAGGCAGCCAAAAGACAATTGTCAAAATCCTAGAGTCCTAGGCTATCTATAAATACTAGTTCTGTACAAATTATAAAGGTTTGGAATTTTTACTCACGCATTCACTTTTAACACATCTCCAATGACAGAACAGAGTCTAGAGTTAACTGAGCATTGTTCTCAACCCTATCTTTTTCTTTCCTAAGATTAGATTTCCTTAAGTTCTTTATATTTCTTTACATTTTCTCTACTTTATCTTCAGTTTTGTCAGTCAAGTTACATTATGCTTTTTTTTTTTCTTCTTTTTTAATTTATCAAGCATTTGCATAATCACAACACAAATCACTTTACATCCTATTCTCATTCCATAAAAAATAGTTTAACATTTGATTCTTTTGGTAAAGAACCCAAGATGAGTAGCTTTTCACTCTCCAAATTGAGATCTTGAAAAACAAAGACTATCATCCAAACTCCTAAAGTTTGTCGATTTACGCCTAGTTTAGAGTAGTTTGGCCTTATGTACAAGGAGTTTGTCAATTATTTGTTGTTGACAAATAAGTGCTAAAATCTTCCATAAATAGTTAGGTTTCGGACTAAAGTAATTTTGGGATGGATCAACCCTTTTCTCAGTATTAGCTTTTCCATTAGGAATCTTCCCCTTCTTCTTTTTAAAAGATTTCTTGTGTTGGGGTTGAAAGGCTAGATTCACACTTTCAGACAGAACATGATTCGTCCCATCCTCTTCTTAGAGCAAATAGAGATAAGGGTGTTAATGTCCCACTCTTCTTTTTAAGTGTTATAAGAGGTCCTCAGTGCATCAAATCTAGCAGGTAGGGAATTAAGTGCATGGTATACAAGGAACTTGTCATCTACTGGGCATTTGAGGTAACTAAGTCTAGAGGACAAGGTTACCATTTTCATAATGTATTGTCTGACACCACCATTCCCATCATACCTCATGCTGATGAAATTATCTGTCAACTGACCAACCTCAACTTTACTAGAAACTACATACCTTTCCTTGATGGAAGCAAGGAAAGTCTTGACCATCTCGGATGCATGAATTCCCGTCACAAATGTTTCATCAATAGACCACTTGATTAACATCAAAGCCTAGCAATTGGCCTTTGTCCACTCTTTGTGATACATCTTTTCCTCCTCTGTGTTTTGATAATTTAGGGAAGGTTCATCCTCCCTAATAGCCATGTCCATATCCAATAAGCTGGGGGACAGCTCAATGTCCTTCTTCCACCTCTTATAATTGTTTCCAGTCAGGATCTCAACATGGTTAATAGTGTCATTTATGGAAAACTTCATAGGAGCTAAAAAAGTTAGAAATTGATTAATCACATCGGAAATAAACAACAAACATATATCATAGCAGGGATACAAACATATAATATAAACCCCACTGTGGGGGAAGAATACATCATACAAGACAACAATTACAAAAATCCAACACCTGTGGGCAGAAGGATCTTACCATAGATACATCGCAAACATCACACCATATCAAGTTAATTAATGGACTAACCACTTGTGGGTGAACTAGCTAATAACTAACTCAGATGTCACTTTACGCCACATTAGAATTAATTAACAAGCAAACCACTTGTGGGTGTGCTAACTCATAATTAACTCAAGTGACAAAATATCCAAAACCAATTAAACAAGAAACTCTATTAATTTTGTGAGCAACCCACTATGGTGGTGAAACTCACTTAACTAATAGATCACTCAATAGGAAAAAATAATTGCCCAAAAAATCAATTTTAATTTAATTCCAAACTTTCCATAAATAATTAAATCAATGCATAATTATTAAAGAATAATTTCTGCCTCTATATCACTTATTAATCATAAAATAAATTATAATAAATCACAAAATATTTAATTAAACTAAATATACAACATTTATTCAAAATATTTTTATAGCAAATATATTAATTATCAATCATGAAGTAGATTATATCAATCACAGAATAAAACTAAATATATATCATTTAATTAAAAATTGATTCCTTTTTTTTTTCTTATATGGCCCATTTTCTTTCACTTTCCCCGCGAGCACACAATGCCGCATACCACAAGTACAGTGCTGCTACAATAAGGAGAGCACACGATGCCTTGCCTTTTATCCACAAGGAAAACTATCCCTCTCTCTATAACGTCAGGCTCACAAGGGAAAGGAAAATCAAGGAAAAAAAAAGAACGATAAAGTCAAAAACTCAATTCCCTTCTTTTGGCTCCTTTTATCCATTATGTAGATAAAAGAAATAAGAACAAGACAAGGCAAATACATTCCAAAGACAGGAAATTTTACTCAAGAGTCTAAGGGATAAATTCTAAAAAGGCACAATTCATGAATCAATATATTGTAAACTCTAGAACCCTTCAAAAAGTATGAGTTTAAATGTTTTGATTGACAACAAAGCCACTTTTAAAGAAAATACTTTAAAGAATGACTAATGATTACCTTGAGTTTCTTAACAAAGCATAACAGTTTAATTCGGTTTGTATCTCATGGACTTAAAGCAAGATTAATATTTCACTTTGCATGTATAAACATGTTTTATCTCATGGAAAGAGATTAAGCTAACTAGAAAGTGAATATTATGTCAAGCAAAGAACATGTATATAGATTAAAGCATAATACAGACTTAAAATAAGAATAATGTTTCACTTTGTATGCGCAAGCATGATTTATCTCATGGAAAGAGATTAAGTTGAAAAGAAAGTGAATGTTATTTCAAGCAAAGAACGTATTTATGTTTATGGACCAAAGGCATAAAAGCATACTTGAATCGGGAATAATTTCACTACACATGAGAAATCATGTTTATCTCAAGAAAGGAGATCAAGCTCAAAAAAGGAGATCAAGCTCAAAAAAGTTGAATATTATTTTGTGGAAAGAAAGTGTAAATTCTTGAGGATTGAAGCAGTTCAAGCCAAAGATCAAGAAACCAAGGAGAAGATCTTCAGAAAGTAGCACAGGACATCAGAAAGTACACCCAAGATGAAGAAATCAATTCATGTCCAAGAGCAATGTGTTACTCAATCATCAATCAATACAATCGCAAAGAAATCATCATCAAACAACCAAGATTGAAGATTGGAAGATTGAAGAAAAATTAAAGAGATTGATTACGCTGTCAAAAAAGCTCACTTAACTGTGGAGCAAAGAACACTAAGGAAAATGGAGGGAAAATTCAAATTTCAAAATTCAAATCTCGAATCAAACCCAGTGTTATAACTGGTGCATAATATTTTTTGCCAAATTGATTCATGATAATATCTTCTAAAAGGAGGAGTTAAGAAACCATGGTCAGAAAGTAAAAGGAAAAATGAGGATATCAGAAATCTCTATAATACAACGGCTTCTACAACCGATGTGACAAGCCTGTCAGCCTACATCTCTAGAGTAACATTCCAAGACACAACTGATGATCTAATTGTGTCTCTTGGAGATCTGATCAAAGGCAATGGTTATGAAGATGGACCTGTATAAATAGAGATGCCATGCATAAATGACAAGAGAGTTGAAGACATAAGAGCAGAAATGCTGGAAATATCTCACTACACTTCCTGTGCTGTTCATCATATTATGTAATCAATTATCTTGAAGTGTAAAAATCTTCTTTTCTTATTCTATAACGATTTGTATGCTCTTCTCATGAAGAGATATGAGAAATGAGTCACTCATATTTTCCAGGTCTGTATTAGCAAATATTCTTAAGGAAACATGGGTGTAGCTAGTTTGAGTAGTAACCCAAACACTTAACCTTTGTAACCTTGATCCGGTAGTGATCAATGTGAAACATAGCTTGGAGAGGCTAAGGTAAAACTACTTGTAATGGCATAGCAAAGTTATTTGCTTAGTTTGGAGAGGTTGGTTCAAGACTACTTACAATGTGGCAGTAAAAGTTGTCTGCAGGTCACAATTCAACTTAGAGAGTCTGGTTTAGAACTACTCAGTTTAGTTTGGAGAGGCTGGTACAAAACTACTCAGTTAAGTTACAGTTAGGGTTGGCCACTGTGCAAGTTAGAGCTTGGGAATACCATTGTAAAGACTATTTGTTTACTTTCTCAGGTTGAGAAAGTTTTTGTTTAATGAAATCTCAACATGTGTTGAGTACTGGATATAGGTAGGTTGGCTGAACCAGTATAAAAATACTTGTGTTCATTTTTCTCTTGCTTAACCTTTTGTTTTCATGTTATGCACCTCAAGTTAATTATTAATCAAGTATTGTTAATATGTTTAATGTAACGCCCCGATTTTCTGTTAGAGTGAAAATGACCAAAATGCCCCTGAGGTCATTTTAAGCCCGGAATTCGAGGAAAGCCAGTCTTGGCGATACTCGAAGGGCAAACTCAATGTTGGAAGGGGATTAGAAAACTTATGTACCTTCAGGGATCGAAAATCTCGTTTTTGAGTTTTAGTCAAAATGATCAACACGCCCCTGTGGTGTTTTACCCGCTTGCAAGTGCCAGATGAACCCGAAACTTCTCCAGATGGTTTTAAAAGGCGTTTTTATGTATTCTATGACCTCAGTTTTAATTTTTGAAGTCCCGGGCAAAATTAGTGCAAAATTACGGTTTTGCCCCTAGTTTCGTATTTTTACGCTTAATCACGCGATTAAGAAAACCTATGCAATATTAGGCTCTAATCGAAGGTTAATTAATTTCCTTAATTAATCTAGAGTCAAAATAATTTATTAAAGTTGATTAGAACCAAAAGTACTTAATTACAACCTAAAATCATATTTTAATTTTATGACACCTAGTCATAGAATCTTGAATAGTGTTTTCTCTTTCCAATTCCTTAAATCATGGAATTGTGTTACACATTGTTTATTCATAAATGAGTTTTAAATTCTTTAATGATGTATGAGCACTCCTAAACTTGTCATAAACTCCTAAATCACATTCTTAGTTACCTAAACTTAAGCTTAATCATTCCTAACCTTGTACCTAAGCTAATACACATCTAAACCTACCATTAACACACAATTAAATGGTCAAATCATCCTCCCACTCTGCTGTCCAGCCTTGGCGAAGCTGCCCTCCCTCCATATGCATCACATGTTCAATTTTCCAACACTCCAAGGCCATACCTCAAGTCACATACACTATACCTTGTCATAACTTTCAATCAAGCTTGAATTTCCACATGAATAAATAATTAAAACAACCCATTTCTCCCATTTAATTGTGGCTGGAAAAGTTCCAGCCATGCATTATTTCTAGAAGCCTAAATTCATAAAAATGTGATAGGAAATTAACTCACATCAAGCCATACTTTGTAGCATAGCTTCCATACTTCAAACCATGCTTGAATGACCTTGTGTAAGAGATATTTTCTCTTCCTTCCTCCCTCAAAGGCTACGGCCAAGCCCTCCCCATTCACTCCTCCATGGTTTTGTTTTTCTATAAATAGGATGCTTGTGTTAGCCTTGTTGCACTTTGAAGCATTTGCAAAGTTTAGAGTTTTAGAGTTGTCTTGCTAGTCTTTCCTTTTTCTCTCAAAGTTCCAAGAGTGTTCTTCCTTCCTTTTCATCTTTATCTTCTTCATCTCTTCATCTCATCATCACCTCTCAACCATCAAACACCACCCCAAAACCTTGAACCATCATCAAACCTCTCAAACACCACACCTCAAACACAACTCCACTTGAAACACATTTTCTTTCTTTTTCTCTCATCAAGGCCGAATCATCATCACCATCCTAGGAGGTGTTGCTCATCTCATTTCCATCTTCAAGATCAAGCTTTTATCTCCATCACTAGGTATGGATTTGTTTTCAAACTTTATTTTGCTCAAGAAAGTGTTTTTCTCTAGTTTTCTCTTGGATTCTTTTTGAACTTTCCTTTGTCTTTCCTTTCCTTTCATTTTTACCATGAGGCCTTGATTTGAGCATGATAGCTTGATGATGACAGTTTCTAGATGATGACGTTGTGTTCATCTCAAAGAAACCTCTAAAGCTTGAGTTTTCCTTTTCTTACAACTTCATCTATATGTTATCTAGCTCACATGGTTTTCCAACTTAAGAAAAATTAATCTAAGGATTTCTAAAGCCCAACCCTACCCTTGTCAACCTTAAAGTTGGCGTACGTTCTAGAGATTTGTCTCTAGATAGGGGTTTTGGGTACTTAATAAAGAACTTGATGTAGCTTCACTTTCTTTCTCTTTTATACGATTTTCGATTCTTGTGTCGTGATCTTTGAGATATTGTATGGGGTTATTATCTTGTTAAAGTCTTAAATGAGCTCTAGTTAAACATAAAAATGAAACTTGCATCATGTTTACTTTAAGCTTTGCATATCATGTTTATTTCCTTGCTATCACTAAATCCCAAGATAATGAATGAACTTGCATTATCATGTTTATGTTTCAAGCTTTGCATTATCATATTTATATTTCAAGTCCTCACCTAAATATCAAAGATAATAATATATTGCACCACATATTTATTTTATGCTCTCACTTTACTTTCTAGCAATAACTAAAATAAGTGCATGAGCATGTTTATTTTTATGTCATCACTTTAATGATTCTAGAGCTCAAAGACTTGCCCAAGGATATCTCAAACAAAGGTCTAAAACATTTATTTCCTATGGTTCATATTTCCTATGAGGCCTTAATGTTTTCAAGTATTGAAAACTATGTCTTATAATTCTACTAAACTTATATGAGTATAAGGAATGTGTAGAACTAAGTATTATGAATTTAGGACCTCTTGAGATGAAAATAACATAGCCACTGCCCTATTAAGTATTTTCATGAGTTTAGATGATAAAAGTGTTCATAAAAGAGTTTTGAAGGTTTTAATAAGGTTCCAAGAGAAACTAGTATTTTATGTGCTTTAGAAACTATGATTCAATGCCTTTAAATGGAGTTTCTGTTTAGGTTCTGCCTTGCTATGTTTGGCCACTGCATGAGCTGTGTTAATGATGTTAATATGCTTATGTTTGGGTAATAATTATGTTAAGACTCATATGTGAAAGATAGGATAAGTTAGGAACTAGAAAGGAATTAATTTGAGAGTTCTAGATCCCTTAAAGATTCATTTTCTGGATTCTGTCCAGCAAGGGTTAGATTCAATAATCATGGTTTTAAATTAGTTTATATGTGTAGGAATGACTCATAATTGGTTTAGGACTTAATCTTGAAACCTTAGGAGCAAACCGAACTTAGAAAGGGTCATTATTGTGACTTCTAGGTACCGTAAAGTTAGTATTTTGATTTCTGCACTCTTGAGGTTTAGAGATGTTCTTGACCATAGGGTGAGGTGAGAAATACTTAGTTATAACCTTATAGGTTCCCAAGAGACTAGGTGTTGATGATCAATAACTTAGAATGTGAGATAAAGATCTAAACCGTAATTTCTAGAACTCTGTAATCACATAAACATAAAGCTGTCCAAATTCTGCTTAGTGCTATTTGGATTAGTTCTTGAGCATAAAATTTGTATAACTCATTAATTGTCAAACTATAGGTGTATAAAGAAGTTAAGGATAATTAATTTGCAAGTTTAAGACTCATAAGAATCGAAGTTTAAAACACTATGAGTTATAACATAACATGTCTATGAGCTTATGGGGATGATTGTTAGATATGACTATGTGATGATGTTTGTGCGAAAGTTTTATGTGAAGAATGTTATGAGAAAGTTTCATGTGATGATATATATGTTATGAAAAAGCTATATGAGAATGCATGATAAAAATGAATATGATAAATGATGAGGTAATTGTGATTTAATACTTATGAGAATATAAATGTGACACAACAACGAGGCAGCTTCTCCTGGGTGACACCGGTTCGGCCGAGCACCCCCAGGAGGAGACAAATCCGTGAGGGTATGTGTAGATGCAGCCTGCCAAAGCGGACAAATTGCGAGGCCCACGTGGCTAGCAAAGCGTTTCAAAGAGGAAATGATCCTAGAAAGGAGATCCTTAATTTGCCCCTAGCCCGTACTTTAAGTCGGGATTATGTTCACGCTTATCATAGGATAAGTAAGAACTAGTGACGACTAGTTAAGGTATGAGCTCATAACCTAGAGAAGTTTTAGGGCGGCCCCATGAGATGAAAGTTAAAGTTAACAATGTCACATAAACTATACTTATGCCAATGTTATAATGTTTCCTAGTCATTCTATTGTTTGGGTTACCTTATGATGCATTCATATCATTAGTATATTTACCTTAAGTTATAAAGACGCATTATAAAATATGACAAACCTTGGATAAAATACCTCTTTGGAAAACCAACTTAAATGGAAATTATATGCATGCACACCTTTTAGAAATAAACCCGAGGTTCCTGAGGATGTGACGATGACACCTAGGTAGGGATAACCCTACTGAGAATTCTTTTAGAAAGATTCTCATTCCCTCTCTCTTTTCTTCCGTCATATCTTCAGATGGCGACGTTTGTACTCTTCATCGACACCCCGGTATGGGAGCTGCACCATGACCCGGCACACGGGTCATACCATTTTGAGGGTCGCTGCACTATCAGAGTATTCATGTTCATGGGACGACCTTTCGCACCGTCAGAGCTACCGCTTCACCCGATCGCTCCTTCACCGTCATAGCGGGATTTTTGGCGGCGAGACCACGCGATGGCGAGATCCTCCGCATGGAGCCGAGACATCAGCGATGCGAGTACCAGAGTATGTGCGCGTCCCGGTACTCGAGGCGGACCCATCCGAGGACCCGCCATCCCACATGTGCGGTTGGAGCTCTAGTCCGCTCCTCCACCGATGAGGGCTGGGAGTGAGAGGCGGTGGTCGGCCGAGGTTGGCTCGATGGCCATCTATGCGCCCTCGCCGCGGTGGACATGCCCCGATGATGCGCTCGACCACTCCCGCCGAGATTCGCCAGTGGATCGACTCGACCCCATAGTACTCGGACCCGCAGGAGTAGTCATAGGAGGGGTAGTAGCTAGTGCACACACACGCCACACAGTAGAGGTCAAACCTTCTTTTGTATATGAGGTTGTCTCCTTTAGGTGCACATGGGTATGGGGGTAGTTTCTTTTGTTTTTGCTTTTTATGATTTCCTTGTATTGCATTTCAGTTGTATTTTGCTTCATGATGTATCAAATAGTCCTGCCTCTTTGGGTAGGCACGTTATATATATATATATATCTATGATTGATTGATGTTTCCATGACATGATGTGTTTCTTATGCTTTGCTTATATGTTTAGCTATGATTCCCCTTAAAGTTTAGATGCGTGGCTCTCACTTTGATTTTAAATTCCAAAAAGAAAAATTTTACCCATATTTAGCTAAGTATTTTCTAAAAGATGAGACCAAGAGGTAATATCCTAAAGATTAACCTAAGGACATACTAGTAGTCTTGGGTTAAGATTTAGGAGTGTTACATTATGGTATCGAGCGATTCGATTCTCATGGAGCACGAGGATTGGGTGACTATGCTTTATAAGCATATACGATAGTTATGTCATGTATAGTGCTTGATAGAGATAAGGTAGGACTAGAGATGCATGACTTACATTGGTTGCAAGTGCCATGGTAACTAGCTCATTTTGCATGGATATTGAGCTGATCAACTTGATGTTCATTGTTTCATGTGTATAGGGACCAATGGCACCGCAACGACCTAGGACTACACCGATGTTGAACAAGATGATACAAGCTGCTGCTGCTTTGTCCGTCGCATGGCGCAAGCCATGGAGCGGATGTTACCGAATGGATCAACAAGCGAATCTTGCTCTGTTCCCCCTCCTCCCCTGCTTTCTGAGATGGTGGAACAAGCCCGCTTGGCGAAGTTCATAAGGCGAACCCACCGGTGTTCAGGGTGATGGACCCCGAGCAAAGGCGATGAATGGATCAAAGACATGGAAGATCTACTGCATCGTTACACCTTTCGGAGGAAGCGAGAAGGTCACATTTGCTACTTTCATCTTTGAAGTCCGGCCTTGAGTTACGGTGGAGCGGCACGAGGCATCTGCTAGAAGCCTCTGGAACTCCCATTGGTAGGAGCTATTCAAGACTTACTTCTATGAGAAGTACTTTCCGGAGTCCGTGAGGAGCAGAAGGGCGTTGAGTTCATGCGATTGACCCAAGGAGGGTCTCATCTGCTTGCAAAGTTTGAGGAGCTAATCAAGTTCTCTCGGGTGTTTCAAGGGAACCCGATGAAGTTTGGAAGTGTGTGAAGTATGAGGCGGTCAAGGCGAGAGATGAACTACGTGGCCCATATGGAGATCAGAGATTTCCCGACCCTGGTCAACAAGTGCGGATACTTGAAGAAGGGCAGAGGAAGATTCAAATCACAAGAGGCGGGCGAGCTAGCGGCTCGGACCTCAAGCCCAGTTCAAACCGCGTACCCGTCAAGGAATCACTACAACCCCTACCGGACAAACCAGTTGAGACAACAACAACAACAACCGCCAAGAGCTCCTGCTCACCAACAATCAAGCAACACCAAAGGCCGCCATTTCAACATCAAGGCAGGAATTTCAATAATCAACCCCGTGGACCGGGTGGACCCAAACCACAATGGAGGACCAAGTGGAGCCAAGAACAAGGCACCACAAACCCCTGCTTACCGGAGCAACATCTGCTGACGTCTGCCCACAATGCGGGAAGAGCCACGGGAATCGCCCATGCTTAGCCGGTCAGAATGTATGTTTCAAGTGTGGCAAGCCTAGCCACTATGCAAAGGACTGCAGGACAAGGGACATCGAACCAAAACCCCCGACCACAATACCGAGGAAGGGTCTTTACCCTTAACGCAGAAGATGCCAAGAAGTCCAAAGATCTCATCGAAGGTATGTGCGAAGTAAACGGTAAAGCCTTAACTGTACTATATGACTCTGGTGCTACTCATTCTTTCGTTTCACTTGCTAGTGTCGAGTCCTTAAATCTAAAAGTCTCTAAACTTCCCTTCGATCTTATTGTTTCTACTCCTACAAATCGCCCTGTTAATACTTGCCGTTGTTGTTTAAACTGTCATCTTGTTGTAGAAAATAGGTCTTTTATCATAGATTTAATTTGTTTACCCTTGAAAGACATAGGCATTATCTTAGGCATGAAGCGGCTTCACCCCAATCGTGTGATGTTAGATTGTGGAACCCAAACCGTAGTTTTCCCTTCTCCTCCCGAAAACATCACTCAACCCATTAGGTGTACCTAAATTCCGTAGAGGTCTTACGTAGTGGGAAGAAAACTAAGGGATATGTTCTCCTAGCACTTTGTGATGTAGACTTGGAGCGAGAACCTAGGTGAGATACCTGGTGAGAGACTATCCCGAGGTGTTTCCGGATGAAATACCCGAGTTCCCTCCCGAAAGAGAAGTGGAGTTCTCCATAGAGTTGGTTCTGGGACGGGACCAATCTCTATAGCCCGTATAGGATGTCACCCTCGGAGTTAGCGAGTTGAAAACCCGATTAGAGGAGGCTGTTAGAAAAAGAGTTTTATAAGGCCGAGTGCTTCACCTTGGGGCACTCCGGTCTTATTTGTGAAAAAAAGGGCGGAAGCATGAGGATGTGTATAGACTATAAGCAGTTGAACCAAGTAACCATAAAGAATAAATACCTTGCCTAGGATTGGCGATCTTATGGACCAATTGAAAGGAGCGATAGTGTTTTCTAAGATTGATTTAAGGTCAGGTTACCATCAGTTAGGGTGAGAGATTCGGATATTCCTAAAACCGCCTTCGAACTCGGTATGGACACTTTGAGTTCAATGTAATGTCGTTTGGTTTGACGAATGCTCCATGATTTTGTGGATTACATGAATAGGATCTTTAGACCCTATTTAGATCAATTCGTGGTTGTGTTCATAGATGATATTCTCATCTATTCGAAAACCCACGAGGAGCATGGCGTAATTTAAGGTTGGTTTTAGAGGTATTAAAGGAGAAGAAGTTATACACTAAGTTGTCTAAGTGTGAATTTTGGTTAGAGGAGGTAAAGTTCTTAGGACATGTTGTGTCAAAAGGTGGCATAGCTGTCGACCCAAGTAAGATAGAGTGTGATGAATTGGGATAGACCAACCTCAGAGATTAGAAGCTTTTTGGGTTTAGCTGGATATTACCGTAGGTTCATTAAAGGATTTTCCCGATTAGCCCTACCCTTAACCAAGCTCACTAGGAAGAATGCCCGTTTGAGTGGAGCCAGAGTGTGAAAAGAGTTTCCTAGAGCTTAAGGAAAAGCTCACCTCAACCTCGGTTTAGTTTTACGACCCCAATGTACCCTTCGAGGTATATTGCGATGCTTCAGCAAGGGTTTAGGTTGTGTGTTGATGCAAAACAGGCAAGTGGTAGCCTATGCGTCCAGGCAACTCAAGCCTCATGAGGTAACCTACCCCACCCATGACCTAGAACTAGCAGCCATCGTGTTCGCTCTAAAGATGTGGAGACACCATTTGTATGGTGTGAGGTTTGAAGTTTTCTCCGATCATAAGAGTCTCAAGCATCTCTTTGATCAAAAGGAGTTGAATATGAGGCAAAGGAGATGGATGGAATTCCTCAAGGACTACGATTTTGGTTTAAGTTACCACCCCGGCAAGGCTAATGTAGTAGCCGATGCCTTGAGCCGAAACTCATTACGTCTGTCAAGTATGATGGTGAATGAAGTTGGGTTAATAGAGCAATTTAGGGATATGAATCTTGGAATGTCTATAACGGAGAATGGCATCATGATGAGTCATCTCACGGCGACCAGTGGGTTTAAGCAAAGGATTATGCTTGCCCAAAGAGAAAATGAGGACTTTATGGAGACAATCGAGGCGATTAAGGCCGGAAAGTTGAAAGGTTTTGTACGAGGCCCGACCGGTTATGGAGGTTCGAGGCGAATCATGTGCCACAAGATGGTGACCTCCGAGAGAAGATCTTGGAGGAGGCTCACAAGAGCCATTTTGCCATCCATCCTGGTACTACGAAGATGTATCGGGACTTGAAGAGGATGTTTTGGTGGCGGATTAAAGAAAGATGTGGTCGCTGGGTGAGTAAGTGTTTGGTCTGCCAAAGGTCAAGATCGAACACCAAAAACCTTCGGCATGTTGCAACCCTGTCGATCCCAGTGGAAGTGGGAGAGTATATCAATGGACTTCGTGACGGGATTGCCAAAGACCCAAGGCTGGCCACGATGTCGTATGGGTAATCGTGGATCGACCGACTAAGTCGGCTCACTTTCTACCTATTCGAGTCACGTACTCGTTGGATAAGTTATTTGACTTTACATCCAAGAAATAGTAAGGTTGCATGGAGTACCATCGACGATAATCTCGGATCGAGATCCGCGGTTTAAATCACGTTTTTGGGAGCCTTTCAAAGGCGTTTGGTTCCAAGTTGTGCCTAAGCAGCTTACCACCCACAAGCGGATGGTCGATCGAGAGGACAATCCAAACCCTGGAAGATATCTTTGAGAGCTGTGTCTTAGACCAAAAGGAAGTTGGGATAAGTACATGCCTTTGATCGAGTTTGCGTATAACAACGGTTATCACGCAAGCATCGATATGGCCGTCACGAGGCATTATCACGGAAGGAAGTGCCAATCACCCTTGTGTTGGTACGAGCCCGGAGAACAAAGTGTCTTAGGACCTGAGGTAGTGAGGGAAGCAGCGGAACAAATCAAGAAGATCAAGGATAGAATCTTAACCGCTCAAAGTCGACGGAAAAGCTACGCGGACAAAGGCGCAAGCCCTTGGAGTTCAAGAGGAGAACATGTATTTCTAAGAATCACCCCCACTACAGAATAGGGAGAGCCATGAAAGTTAAAAAGTTGAGTCCCCGATTTCTCGGTCCTTTTGAAATTCTTCAAAGAGTCGGATCAGTAGCTTACAAAATAGCCTTACCACCCAATCTGTCAAACCTTCATGATGTCTTTCACGTCTCCCAGTTATGTAAATATGAGTCCGACCCTAGCCATGTCCTAGAACCGAGCATGCACGTTAAGGGAGGACCTCACTTTCAATGTACCGCCCTACGGAATAGTGGATCACGGAGTCAAGCAGTTAAGGAGCAAGTCTGTTCCTTTGGTAAAAGTGGCGTGGGGACAAGGCAAGTCGGAAGAATACACGTGGGAACTAGAGTCGAGATGAAGTCCAAATATCCGAGCTTTTCTAAGGTACGAATTTGGGCGAAATTCTTTTTAAGGAGGAGTAATGTAACGCCAGATTTTATTAGAGTGAAAATGACCAAAATGCCCTGAGGTCATTTTCAATCGAGGAAAGCGGTCTTGGGTACTCGAAGGGCAAACTCAATGTTGGAAGGATTAGAAAACTTATGTACCTTCCAGGGATCGAAAATCTCGTTTTTGAGTTTTGAGTCAAAATGACCAAAGCATTTGTGGTGTTTTACCCGCTTACAAGTGCCGGATGAACCGAAACTTCTCGGATGGTTTTAAAAGGTGTTTTTATGTATTCTATGACCTCAGTTTTAATTTGTGAAGTCCGGGCAAAATTAGTGCAAAATTACGGTTTTGCCCCTAGTTTCGTATTTTTACGGTTAATCACGCGATTAAGCAAACCTAAGCAATATTAGGCTCTAATCGAAGGTTAATTAATTTCCTTAATTAATCTAGAGTCAAAATAATTTATTAAAGTTGATTAGAACCAAAAAGTACTTAATTACAACCTAAAATCATATTTTAATTTTATGACACCTAGTCATAGAATCTTGAATAGTGTTTTCTCTTTCCAATTCCTTAAATCATGGAATTGTGTTACACATTGTTTATTCATAAATGAGTTTTAAATTCTTTAATGATGTATGAGCACTCCTAAACTTGTCATAAACTCCCTAAATCACATTCTTAGTTACCTAAACTTAAGCTTAATCATTCCTAACCTTATACCTAAGCTAATACACATCTAAACCTACCATTAACACACAATTAAATGGTCAAATCATCCTTCCAATCTGCTGTCCAGCCTTGGCCGAAGCTTCCCTCCCTCCATATGCATCACATGTTCAATTTTTCAACACTCCAAGGCCATACCTCAAGTCACATACACTATACCTTGTCATAACTTTCAATCAAGCTTGAATTTCCACATGAATAAATAATTAAAACAACCCATTTCTCCCATTTAATTGTGGCTGGAAAAGTTCCAGCCATGCATTATTTCTAGAAGCCTAAATTCATAAAAATGTGATAGGAAATTAACTCACATCAAGCCATACTTTGTAGCATAGCTTCCATACTTCAAACCATGCTTGAATGACCTTGTGTAAGAGATATTTTCTCTTCCTTCCTCCCTCAAAGGCTACGGCCAAGCCCTCCCCATTCACTCCTCCATGGTTTTGTTTTTCTATAAATAGGATGCTTGTGTTAGCCTTGTTGCACTTTGAAGCATTTGCAAAGTTTAGAGTTTTAGAGTTGTCTTGCTAGTCTTTCCTTTTTCTCTCAAAGTTCCAAGAGTGTTCTTCCTTCCTTTTCATCTTTATCTTCTTCATCTCTTCATCTCATCATCACCTCTCAACCATCAAACACCACCCCAAAACCTTGAACCATCATCAAACCTCTCAAACACCACACCTCAAACACAACTCCACTTGAAACACATTTTCTTTCTTTTTCTCTCATCAAGGCCGAATCATCATCACCATCCTAGGAGGTGTTGCTCATCTCATTTCCATCTTCAAGATCAAGCTTTTATCTCCATCACTAGGTAGGGATTTGTTTTCAAACTTTATTTTGCTCAAGAAAGTGTTTTTCTCTAGTTTTCTCTTGGATTCTTTTGAACTTTCCTTTGTCTTTCCTTTCCTTTCATTTTCGGCCATGAGGCCTTGATTTGAGCATGATAGCTTGATGATGAGAGTTTCTAGATGATGACATTGTGTTCATCTCAAAGAAACCTCTAAAGCTTGAGTTTTCCTTTTCTTACAACTTCATCTATATGTTATCTAGCTCACATGGTTTTCCAACTTAAGAAAAATTAATCTAAGGATTTCTAAAAGCCCAACCCTACCCTTGTCAACCTTAAAGTTGGCCGGCACGTTCTAGAGATTTGTCTCTAGATAGGGGTTTTGGGTACTTAATAAAGAACTTGATGTAGCTTCACTTTCTTTCTCTTTTATACGATTTTCGATTCTTGTGTCGTGATCTTTGAGATATTGTATGGGGTTATTATCTTGTTAAAGTCTTAAATGAGCTCTAGTTAAACATAAAAATGAAACTTGCATCATGTTTACTTTAAGCTTTGCATATCATGTTTATTTCCTTACTATCACTAAATCCCAAGATAATGAATGAACTTGCATTATCATGTTTATGTTTCAAGCTTTGCATTATCATATTTATATTTCAAGTCCTCACCTAAATATCAAAGATAATAATATATTGCACCACATATTTATTTTATGCTCTCACTTTACTTTCTAGCAATAACTAAAATAAGTGCATGAGCATGTTTATTTTTATGTCATCACTTTAATGATTCTAGAGCTCAAAGACTTGCCCAAGGATATCTCAAACAAAGGTCTAAAACATTTATTTCCTATGGTTCATATTTCGGCCCTATGAGGCCTTAATGTTTTCAAGTATTGAAAACTATGTTTTATAATTTTCTAAACTTATATGAGTATAAGGAATGTGTAGAACTAAGTATTATGAATTTAGGACCTCTTGAGATGAAAATAACATAGCCACTGCCCTATTAAGTATTTTCATGAGTTTAGATGATAAAAGTGTTCATAAAAGAGTTTTGAAGGTTTTAATAAGGTTCCAAGAGAAACTAGTATTTTATGTGCTTTAGAAACTATGATTCAATGCCTTTAAATGGAGTTTCTGTTTAGGTTCTGCCTTGCTATGTTTGGCCACTGCATGAGCTGTGTTAATGATGTTAATATGCTTATGTTTGGGTAATAATTATGTTAAGACTCATATGTGAAAGATAGGATAAGTTAGGAACTAGAAAGGAATTAATTTGAGAGTTCTAGATCCCTTAAAGATTCATTTTTCTGGATTCTGTCCAGCAAGGGTTAGATTCAATAATCATGGTTTTAAATTAGTTTATATGTGTAGGAATGACTCATAATTGGTTTAGGACTTAATCTTGAAACCTTAGGAGCAAACCGAACTTAGAAAGGGTCATTATTGTGACTTCTAGGTACCCGTAAAGTTAGTATTTTGATTTCTGCACTCTTGAGGTTTAGAGATGTTCTTGACCATAGGGTGAGGTGAGAAATACTTAGTTATAACCTTATAGGTTCCCAAGAGACTAGGTGTTGATGATCAATAACTTAGAATGTGAGATAAAGATCTAAACCGTAATTTCTAGAACTCAGTAATCACATAAACATAAAGCTGTCCAAATTCCTTAGTGCTATTTGGATTAGTTCTTGAGCATAAAATTTGTATAACTCATTAATTGTCAAACTATAGGTGTATAAAGAAGTTAAGGATAATTAATTTGCAAGTTTAAGACTCATAAGAATCGAAGTTTAAAACACTATGAGTTATAACATAACATGTCTATGAGCTTATGGGGATGATTGTTAGATATGACTATGTGATGATGTTTGTCTGAAAGTTTTATGTGACGAATGTTATGAGAAAGTTTCATGTGATGATATATATGTTATGAAAAAGCTATATGAGAATGCATGATAAAAATGAATATGATAAATGATGAGGTAATTGTGATTTAATACTTATGAGAATATAAATGTGACACAACACCGAGACGCGCTTCTCCTGGGTGACACCTGGTTCGGCCGAGCACCCCCAGGAGGAGACAAATCCGTGAGGGTATGTGTAGATGCACCAAAGCGGACAAATTGCGAGGCCCACGTGGCTAGCAAAGCGTTTCAAAGAGGAAATGATCCTAGAAAGGAGATCCTTAATTTGCCCCCTAGCCCGTACTTTAAGTCGGGATTATGTTACGCTTATCATAGGATAAGTAAGAACTAGTGACGACTAGTTAAGGTATGAGCTCATAACCTAGAGAAGTTTTAGGGCGGCCCCATGAGATGAAAGTTAAAGTTAACAATGTCACATAAACTATACTTATGCCAATGTTATAATGTTTCCTAGTCATTCTATTGTTTGGGTTACCTTATGATGCATTCATATCATTAGTATATTTACGCTTAAGTTATAAAGACGCATTATAAAATATGACGAACTTTGGATAAAATACCTCTTTGGAAAACCAACTTAAATGGAAATTATATGCATGCACACCTTTTAGAAATAAACCCGAGGTTCCTGAGGATGTGTGATGACACCTAGGTAGGGATAACCCTACTGAGAATTCTTTTAGAAAGATTCTCATTCCCTCTCTCTTTTCTTCCGTCATATCTTCAGATGGCGACATTTGTACTCTTCATCGACACCCGGTATGGGAGCGCACCATGACCCGGCACTCGGGTCATACCATTTTAGGGTCGCTGCATTGTCGAGTATTCATGTTCATGGGGCGACTGTCGCGCACCGTCAGAGCTACCGCTTCACCCCGATTGCTCCTTACCGTCATAACGGGATTTTTGAGCTAAGCGAGACCACGCGATGAGCGGATCCTCCGCATGGAGCCCGAGACATCGGCGATGCGAGTACCAGAGTATGTGCGCGTCCCGGTACTCGGAGATGGACCCATCCGAGGACCCGCCATCCCACATGTACAGCTAGAGCTCCGGTCCGCTCCTCCACCGATGAGGGCTGGGAGTGAGGAGACGGTGGTCCACCGAGGTTGGCTCGATGGCCATCTATGCGCCTCGCCGCGGTGGACATGCCCAGATGATGCGCTCGACCACTCCCGCCGAGATTCGCCGATGGATCGACTGACCCCACGATGCTCGGACCAGAGTAGTCATAGGAGGGTAGTAGCTAGTGCACACACACGCCACATAGTAGAGGTCAAACCTTCTTTTGTATATGAGGTTGTCTCCTTTAGGTGCACATGGGTATGGGGGTAGTTTCTTTTGTTTTTGCTTTTTATGATTTCCTTGTATTGCATTTCAGTTGTATTTTGCTTCATGATGTATCAAATAGTCCTGCCTCTTTGGGTAGGCACGTTATATATATATATATATCTATGATTCAGTTGATGTTTCCATGACATGATGTGTTTCTTATGCTTTGCTTATATGTTTCGCTATGATTCCCCTTAAAGTTTCGTGCGTGGCTCTCACTTTGATTTTAAATTCCAAAAAGAAAAATTTTACCCATATTTCCGCTAAGTATTTTCTAAAAGATGAGACCAAGAGGTAATATCCTAAAGATTAACCTAAGGACATACTAGTAGTCTTGGGTTAAGATTTAGGGTGTTACATTTAATAATTGTTAAGTTTCAGAAACCTTCTTTCTGAAACATCTAACCACTATTCCACTGCATTTCAAGCTTCATGCTTGATAGTATATTTTATGTCGAATGTTTCAGATTTAAAAAGAAGACTTCAGAAAACACAATTCAACCCCCTTCTTGTGTACACTTTTACCAATATCTATCAGTTCCACAGTGATGTGATTTAAAACAGAGATTAATAGAAATAATAAACAACACTATTAAAATCGATCTCATATTCATTCAAGGTTCCAAATATAGTATAACCTACTTTGATACCACATGTTAATTTTGCACAGATCAAATACTAGGGATTTGGAGCATCAATACACAGAATAAAATTAACATGTTAACTCACGTACCTTTACAACTCGTATTTACCGTTATGTGAAAGTGTACACACGTGTATATATCGGGTGTAGGAGAACCCACTCCTTATCTTTCTCTTACAAAGGGAGGCCACGTCGATGGAGCTGTAAGCCATCAAGATGGGAGTGGGATTCTACCCACATAATATGAAATATCTATAGTAACTGGTCTTGTCCATCAAAGATCTAGGTTACATTGGGCTTCTACATCAAAACCCAATACACTCACTATTAGTCCCAAACCTAATAATAATGCATGGTGACTTCCAAAATCCACAATGGATCACACATTTACTTCATGGGCTTATAGGAAGTATCAGGTTTATCCTTTTAACCTGTTTTACAAAATCAAGACATCACCAATCAATAAGAGCTTGAATTACCAAGAAATTCTACCATTTTTGTCCACCACAAATATATTTAGGGTGACAAATTTGTCTTTTAAATTTTAAAAATCCTATATTAATTTCTCATATTTCAAAAAGGAACAAATTAGTCACTTCATACAACGCCATACAATTGTAAAAAGAAAAAAAAGACTGTATAGACTTAAATGGAAGGATTAGTTTGTTGATCTTTTTAAAATATGGGGACTAACATGAGACTCAAAATCTAAGAGAGCATTTGGTTTGTGAAAATATTTCCTGTTTTCATTTCCTGAAAATATTTCCATTGCCAAATTTTTAATATTTAGGAAATGTATTTGGTTTATAAAACTATATTCTATTTCAATAGAGTTAAAACAATAAAAATATGTTTGGTTTGTGATGTGAGGTAGTACAGAGGGAGGTTACTTGGGGATTTGGTGAAACCACAAAATAGTCCTCTTCCCTTCTCCGATCAACTCTTTGCATGACAAGATGGGTGGTGAGTACCTGCAAACACTCCACCAAGGGTATTAGTAGCGATTTTTGGATATTGTTTATGTAAGGGTTTGATTGCATACTTGTTTACCATTTGAATACTCCCTAAGTAGGAGATCTGAGCGCCAGTTACCACTATCCTCATTTCTTGGGATGTGGTTAG
The DNA here is from genome assembly GCA_031216105.1 of Dalbergia cultrata. Lineage (NCBI taxonomy): Eukaryota > Viridiplantae > Streptophyta > Magnoliopsida > Fabales > Fabaceae > Dalbergia > Dalbergia cultrata. Next base: position 49,053,694 of record CM062353.1, read on the forward strand.
TAGGCTAAAATGTAGGTTGTGGTGGATGATTGTGGGGCACAAAGGCTCCCAGTGGGCTGAGGTTGGATCATGCCCTTAGCCTTTATAAGATTGGACAGCATGGAGCGTGATCAGTGTATCCAGCCTTCCGCCTTACGGTCTTAGTCCCTTGATGGATTTGTAATGCTCTTATGGTTTCAAACTTTGAACTTGGAACGGCTATAGGGAGATAGCCTAATCCGAGATTAGGCCATGTACATAGCTTGTCATATTAGGCTGTAACAGTTTGTTTGTTTTCAAAATGCAATTTTCAAAATCAAATTTAAGATAATAAAATTATGTCTGATTATGTTTCTTATCAAACAATAAAAATCATATATATTTGATTTTCATATTTTTAAATAAAATTTTAATTGATAAATTAGGATTATACTTTTTTTTTAGTAAATTAGGATTATTTTAAATTTTGTCCATCTGTTATTATTTTTTATTTGAATTATCATGTCTTCTATAAATAGATAAACATGATATTCAAAGAAATTAATTATAAAACAAAATACAAAAATTCATTTGTAATAAAAGGAACAACATAGCCTGTGCCATCTTCCAATATTAGCAAAGAGGAGAAGTGGAGATGGAGGCATCGCCATCAATGTCATGATCTTGTCCAGTTCCCTTAGAACAAAGAACCTTGCTATTTCTTGCATTCCCTTTGAGGCACAAAGCAAGAAGAAAGTGACACCACATCACACCTCACTTGGCATCTCCACTGTCCATTGCACTACATTTCAAGAAAAGGAACAACATTTTCCCTAAAAAAGACCAAAAAAAGGGAATGTCATTTAAAAAAAATGAAAAAGAAGCAATCAATCATCAATGTGCCGCCACCATCATTGTTGAGACCTTGAATCAAGCCATCACACCCCTTGCCAAAAATGTAAAACCTTGGGGTATAGTTTTCTTCTTTAGTAGGTTCGAACCTAGCTGGTGAGTGGAAATAAAAGCATATAACCAATATTTACAACCATGCCACCGCTTCTTAAACTGAAAAAGGTTTTCAATCCACACTATAGGAAACACTAAAAACATCAAAATGTTGTTTTCAAAATTTTCACAAATCTTGAAAATATTTTCTCAAAGTGAGAATGAAAACAAGTAACTAAACACATTTTTTATAGTATTTTCTGCTTCTAGTGAAAATAGTAATTACACAAACTAAACACCCTCTAAGAAACTAATTTACCCATCAATATATTTCTTAGGGACAATTTTGAGTTTTAGTCTTAACTTTATATTTTATATTAAAGTTTCATTTGACCCAAGAGTTAAACGGATAAGCCCGGCAGATAAATTGGCAGAATGTTTAACCCGTTTATTTATTTATTCTTTGCTTTACTTTTTTTGGCCAAACAAAACCAAATTTAACCCAAACCCCAAACTTGAGCCCACCCGCCACTAAACCCAACACATCCATGATCCATCACCCTCTTCATTCTTCAACCTTAGTCTGCTAGTGAATTAGACACTCTAGGCACTACTAAATGCTGAGATGAGAATTGAGAGACAGAGAGACCGAGAAGTGAGAACTGCCCTCTGTGCCGCTAGTACTTCTAGCAACTCAACTGCCAGCATCTATCAAGTGTGGTGAATTTTTTGGATCTAAGATTATTTTATTGATAATGAAGATAAAGGCCCACATATTTTCAATTTGCACATTCCTTGTGGTCAGGGGCTTGCTGTCTCCTTATCCTTCAGTGAATATCATTAGAAGGATGATTGTAACAATGCTATTATGGTCTCGTCTCAATAGTGATTTGTTCTCTAGAGCACAACATGGATGCTTTGTTTGTCTAGCATTGATTATTTGTGCTAAACTGCAAGTTGAGGAATTGGAAATGTAGATTGACTGTTGGAATGGTAGTGGTTTTTTTTTTTTGTCGGTGGAAAAGATGACTGCCAGAAGGGTGGGTTCATGTTTTTATTTTTTTTTCAAATAACAACAATATAAATGTGTGCGGGTTGGTTCGGCTCGTGGGCTGGCCTTAAACAAGTCAAGCTAGTTGGTTTTTTTTTATCCATGGGTAAACAAGCTAGCCTGTTTAGGCTTGTTTAATTTGCAGGATGAAATAGGGTAGGTCTTACTTGTTTGAAATCCATGAATATCACACAAAAGTTAAACAAAATTAAGAAAATCTGTTTAAGCAATTCAATCAACCTAAAAGTTTTGAATAAAAAGAAAAAATAAATTTAAAAATAATATTACAAAGTTAATCCATGTCTTTCTATTTATAGTCTTATGCCATTATCACTTAATTTTCAAATTTTAAATCAAGTTACGATTATGACTAGAACATCACATCATAATATACAAACAATGAAATTGAGAGATTTCAACAATAAATATCATTAATAAAATACTAAATATCTTCATAATCTTTGTGTTTGAGTTGGAGCTCCACTTACACTTAAATACAAGAAGAAATTCACAAACTAATTATAAGTCTTAAAAAAATTGCAACTATAAGAAATCTAGTATAAAAATAAACTTTTATCTCAACATGTATCCTTAACTCAAATATTATTAGACATTAACTTTTTCTTTTAAAATAAACAATATACGGATCCTTGGGAAAAATATCCTCATGGGGTGGGGGCATAAACCCATCTCCAAAATTATTGCGGGAGACTTTTAGATCCATCCCCATCCAAAAAGAAAAAATCCTCACATCTACGATTGTCCTATTAATATCTCTGTGTGCAAATCCCATTGACATCCCTAAAACTCACTAGAGGCACCCATAATGGGGAGCTTAGAGAGCGACAGGGAGAGTCCCATGATGTCCACAACTCCACGCAACACTTGAGGTTGCTTCGAACCATGCTATATAATCAAATTGACCCCTTGAACGTTGAAAGATGAACAAATTGAGCCATGAACTTTCCTAGATGAGTAACTTGATACCCTCAATTTTAATAAATTTGTGACATTTTTGTTAACAATTGTTGGAAAAAGTTGATGAAAGGATCAATTTTCACATTCAAGAAATTTCAAGCAATCAGACCACACATTTTTAAAGTTTAAGGTTTAAAATGTATATGACCTATAGTTCAGGAAAGTAAAATGCAATTTTCTATTTATATAGATATAGATTTGTAGTTCAACGCGATCTTTTGAACTTTCCTAGTTGTGTATTTTAGGCCTTTTGTTGAGTTTCATTCCATCATGACACATTTAAGAAAATTTAGGGGATAAAGTTGTGCTTGATTTTTAATTCAAGGACTAAAGTGCACATAATTCAAGATGAATTGCACTTGTTTCAATTAACAATGGATGAAACCTGAACGGAAATACTAAACTGTACACTAAAAAATGTTCAAGGGATATAGGTTGCACATTTTTTCAGTTTTGCACATGACATTCTTTTTCGAATTATTCATCCAACAATTAAGATAAAGGGCTTGTTACATCCTTAATGGGATATATAAAAAATAGCATAAAAAATTATTACAATCTAAATTGAGTTTTATGTTGATACGCTGATAGTGTAGAAGACTAGTATAATGTCATTTAACCAAACTCTACTAAATAATGGGTGTGCGTCAATCATATTTGATGATGTGATCACTGAAGTTGTAAAACTGACTAGTCCGATTCGTTTATTTGGATTGGATATGCATATAACCTAGTCAAAATCGAGGTGAACCAACCGGCCGCCCAACTAGATCTAAACTTCTTCAAACCACGTGCACATGTGACCATCTTGAACCACTCAAAGGAAATTGTTGAATAAATTCAAACTTCCTAATGTGGGGATTCAAACCTTGTCATTGGAAAGACAAGGGGCATGCATTAGCGACTAGGCCAACTAGTTTCTTGTTTAATAATGTGCCAATAATTATGGGGACCGTTGTGTTACGCGGACGAGTTGTGGGACCCCTTAGTTGAGTTCTCTGCATTTGGGCCGAGGTCTTAGACCCATATTTATTCCAATACATTTATAAATATATATATCTATGTGAAAAGTAATAATTCTGTGGGCCATGGCCACCCCTGCCCCCAAGGACCCTCCACCTCTAGGTATTTCAATTATGTGCCAAGTTCATAGTCTCGGAAAGTTTGTTTTGATGAAGAGTTTCCAGCTTGCCTAATAAGAAGAAGATAGCTACTAGGCCATATATTAAATCTGGTTTATCCGTAAGCAATTGCCAACTACATTTGCATTGCAGTACAAATATACTTGCCCAATCAAAAGAAGAAACTGCAAGAAAGTATAGAGAAAAGTTATTTGAATTAAAAACCTGTTAGCAGTCTCGTCAATCTAGATCATCAACTTGTGTAACAAAACTAAAAGAAAGGGCCGAAGATATCTCGGGTGCGAATTAGTTCATATAATGAGTCAAAGATGCAAGTCGCTAGGTTGCAAGGAAGAAAAAGAGAAAAAAAATGGTCAAAGGTAAAACAAATTGATTCGGCCTACTTATATTTGGTTTTCAAATTTGTCATCTGATTACTAAATATTTTAAATTCGTCCTATAAACGTATTCAGATTTTAAAAGCTAGAAGATACATTGAAGATATTTACTGCTTAACAAGTTTAAAAACAAAAAAAAAGGTTGCTAGCCGAATCAAATATTTTTGCTGATATTCAACCTATTTATCTAATTAATCATGAAACATGAAGACCCGATGAGAAGTTCTTTTGAACAAATGGTGCCTATCGGGGGAGCTTCCTAGAAAGGAAGAATGGTCACTATTTGAGTGAAGAAACAGCGTAAGAAGATGTCGACTCCTTTACACGTTGCGATGAAGAGACTAAATATCCAAATTAGCCATTGAATTTAAAAATTTTAAATTAGTCTCTCATATTTAAAAAAAAAAGATAAATTTATCCTTTGTACAATTTCATATAGTATATGACGGGACCAATTTGTCCACTTTTTTAAGAGGTGAGGGATCAATTTGAGATTTTTAAAATTTTGAGGGAGTAACTTGTCCCCTGATGCAAATATGAAGGACTAGTTTGGGGTTTTAGTCTAATGTAAACACTTTCTTATCAAAGGAGTGAAAAGGAGTTTTACTAGTTTAATACCCCATCATCTTTGGATATAATAATGGTTCCTACTTCTCTCATTTACCATTATATATAATGATGATATAGTATGTGTTTTAATAGAAACTCATTTTAAGGTGTTGAAATAGTAAAACTCAGAGCGAAAAGATTGCTTCAACAACATACAAGTTTACAACCTATATAAGGAACAAAGAATCTCTATACTTTTGTTAGCTTTTTTTTGCGAGATGCTATGGAAAGAGTGAATCCATAATCAATACCTTTTTTTTTTTTGCGAGATGCTATGGAAAGAGTGAATCCATAATCAATATCATCCATGTATTAATAGCTACTATTTGTTAGGGCAGGGCCCAATAGGAAAAGATATAATTGATGAGTTAAGTGAGAATATCACATCACCATACCAGACATCACATTATAACTTAAAATCTTAAGATAATAAGTCATAACACTTCTCATAGTGGGACTTCACCTCTTAGGAAAGGGGGACAAGAAACCGAAGTGAAAATCCGTTCCGGCCTATCTGCGAAAAAAGATCGTCACCTTTTGCTGTCCAATACTCGGAGATAAGGTTCAAACTTGTCTGTTTAACAGCCCTCATTCACAGCTAGACAGAATAACAAATGTCCTTTTGAGAGCTTCCAGTTCGCTATCCGTTTGTTAAGTTTTAAAACAGCGCAACTGCTATTACTCTGTATGAGATTTTGCTATTCTTTTGTAGAATGATACAATATCAAGATAACTCGTGCTTGCCTTACAGAATATTTATCTAGTTTCTTGTCCATTTTCCTGTTGTGAGATTTGATGTTTCATTATTGCAATATGTAATTGATAACATCAACTGCAAACTTGATTTGAAACAACAATAATCCAATTTCTGAACGCTTAGGGCATTGCCATAAAAAAGTGTGCAGCAACATACGACCGAGAAAAGCCACTATCGTTAAAATACTCACTTTCGCCTTATAATTCACTAATCTAAAAGTTGACTTTTGAAACTCGGATAGTTCAAAATGGTTGTCGAATCTATACCCGGTATGTATTCGATATTGATACTTGTTGGATACTCTGACTACTTGTTAATCAACAATTTTAATAAGTAAATGTTACTTAAATGTAAATTAATCCTTATAAAATTTAAATTTTACAATTAAATGAATTAAACTATTATTTTATTCCTTCAAATCTCGTGTTTTTATTATATATTTTTACTTAAGTATTATAAAAAATTATTTATTTTATAATATAATTATTTTATTAATTATAATTTTATATTTTTATATAATATATCTTTTCGTACATCTATCCCAATTTTTGAAAAATTTTCATTTTTAAAAAAAAATTCATATCCCATACTGTATTTGTACCTTGTATGGGTACCGTACCCATATCTATACAATATAGGGTTTAGCCAATCATCTTCAAATCAAAATTGAGGGACAGAAAGACAAAGGTCCTAATAACATCTGTACCACGGATCATTCAATATAAAAGCACCTCGATGAAGAAGTTTATTTAGAAAAGTAAGATACAAGCACCTACTGAGTAAACACAATTGTTTGCATCCAATGCCATCGACAGAAATAGTCATGGATTGCCACAAGCTGGAGACAAGTTCGGTTGAGACGTGAAAACAAATGCCAAGAAATTGGCCTAAGTTCGGAAAAACCACATAAGATCATGTGGATTTGAGAATTCCCAACCAATTTATGTGCAAACTTCCTTGAAGCACTGCATTCTGTTTCTGTCGGATCAGCATGAATCCTCTATTTCACTAAAATCCCTCACCAAAACAGCAACAGAAAGAAGATCATGGGCTTTCTGTGAGTTCAATTTTTCAATTGGCAGCTTCAGAATCATCCTGGCTATCTTCTGTGTCATCAAACAGGGCAGGATCTTGGGAGGCAAATGCTAAATTTCCTAAAGACTCCTCATCAATAGAACCGTCCGCTAACTGTACCGTGACGAGGCTCAACATTATGTTCTGTAAAATATTGGGTTGCATAAGCTTGAACCTATGCTCTGTGGTGTGCTGTTGATTAAATCGGCCTGGACGCTTGGAGCGGGTATTATAGCAATCACCACAGAGATCAAAACCGATCTTCTCCTTACAGTCAATGCACTTATATCTGTCTCCAATTATTGGACACATCTGCACAGGAAAGCCATAAATTACTCCCCAGAAAGCTAGAAGCGCTATAGTATCCATACTGGCCGTTTGACAGATTCACAAAATAAACAGAGAGAATAGGACTTTTCAGCTAGGCATCTCAAATAGTGACAATATATAAAAAGAAAAAAAAAAAAGGACGACATGAGCTTGGAAATCAAAGGGAATCCAAAGAAAGATGATATCAATTATCAACTAAGAAATAATACCAATGATGGTCACATGACGATATTTTTCTTATGCGTGTTATGTGAGATATCAACACTACTGCAAGGGATTGGAAATTGAGTTAGAATCCTCACTACTGCGAGGAATTCAAATCTTTATGGCAGCCTGCAGTCTACACAAATGTCTGGTGTAATTAGTTGGAGCATAATGGTGCCACCTTTAATATCATACTTTTGGATAAGAACTCACGTGGGATAAGATTAAGTGTTTGCCTCTATTTGTTGTAAAGTACATAATCCTTTTAGAGAAATTTTCCTCTCAGCTATGTTGAGAGATTGGAAAACGCTGCTTCATTTGATAGTTTTTTCTCTTATTTGTTGTGGTTCTTGTAAAGAGGACCTCTTCATCTTAGCAAAATTCTTCTTTTATCAAAGAACAAAAAAATAAAAAAGTTTATCAACTCGGAATAATACAAAATATATGGCTTGCAGTGGCATGCAACTAGTAAAACCATGTAGATCTACTTGAAAAACCATAAAAATAATGAAATCTTGAGATAAATATCTGGAAGCATCATTAAATTAGTGTTAGTGATCATCTCATACCATGTGAATATGCTTAAGTATGGCTAGTTAGCAGTGTGTGAAAAAAAAAAAAAAAAAAAAGGAGGAGCAAAGCACAACTACAGGTTTGCAGCTAGGCAAACATAGATATAACTCCCTTTGTGGACGTCTGAAACTGGAATGTAAATTATGAGTTAAAAATCTGGAAGTTAAAAAAGACAAGCAACCACATAAAGCAATACCCAAACAAGAATAAAAATAATATATATATATACACACACACACACACACACACACACACACACACATATACATATAGGGTGAGCCTCGGTGTAACGATAAGTTTGCTATCTTATAATCTGGAGGTCATGGATTCAAATCCTGGAAATAATCTTTCCACAAAATGGAGATAAGATTGCGTACATCTACCCTTCTCAGACCCCATCTGGTGTGATCCAAACTGAATTTGATTTAGTATATGTTAGCAAGCTATATTTTCAATCATTTTCACCCTCACCAACCTATTCTAGATTAGAAACAAAAGAAAGCCAATAAATAAAAATGCAATATAGAAGAGCTTTTACCCCACAAAAATCACAACCAACTCCAGGGTGAACTTTTGAGGTAGGATCAGACCACCGTGCAATGTTTTCTCCTTCGTTAACATTATCCAACGAACCTGAAGGCAAACAATACATGGAAACTGGAAGAATAATAGAAATCAAAGCAATAGTATCAAAGCAACACCGAATGGAAGACTAAATCTAACATTATCCAACGAACCTGAAGGCAAACAATACATGGTAACCGGAAGAATAATAGAAATCAAAGCAATAGTATCAAAGCAACACCAAATGGAAGACTACAATTTAGTCTCTTGACAAAGAGAGAATATCAGGCACTGAAAGCGGTCAATAAAATGACCTGATCGACTTAAAAAACTAATCTATAGAAAGCGGGGTAAGGAGACTAGGACACAGAACTAGACAAGCCATGTGACAAGGTACTTGGCATGCCCAACCAAAGGTTGATTCATCTATGCAAAAGTTGTTATATGAGCACTACAACATCAAATAAACAAAACATCACATACAAAACACATGCATAGCAAGGTAGAATAGATGACAATAGAAAAGAAACGCACAAACAAACAAGCAACCACATGATTGGCTTGACCCCACATGTATAGGTAAGATATATGAGACCTATGTATTGCAAACATTTGAAAATCAAAGTCCACATATTTCTTCATATGAAGTTGACAAACCTATCACTCCATCTAGGTTCGAGGCTTATGCAAATTTTTATAATTTTGTCTATTGCTCTTGAAAGTAGAAATTTGATTCCATTCAGAATTTTGGTCCTCATAGAACACCTGTTCAATTAGAAGCCTAACTAGCCTAGAAGTCGGAGAACTTTAAGGAAAATAAAATTAGATGTAAAGAAGTCATGTTCATCAAAGATTCACAAGAAGACTTCACTCATATAGGATTCTATCTCAACAAGAGATGACAGAAAAGGACTTCATTAGAATCTATAAATATCTGTACTTAGGAGGTTGTGTCCTCTAGTGAAGATCTTTTCTAGCCAAACCATGTCATCTTTCAAGTTTGTCAACCCTTTTTGCGATTGTGTCTCAACTCTAGCAACACCAAATCCACTATCTGCCGCCTAGCCGTCGCTATAGGTGAGTTTTTCGGCATTGGTTCTTACCATCGACCCCACCCCCAACAATGCCTCCTCTTACGCGGTCACCCTTGCTAACAGCAACCATAGAAACCCTCACACGTGCCCATACGCTTATCTTCCTTATCTGGCACACAACTACCTACCACCACTTGTCGCAACGAGTGGTGGCGCATCCGTCAATCTCTCCAGCCATCGCTTCCATAGCCATACTCGAGCCGCCGTTCTCTTTCCGGATCTATCCTTAGTTTCACGATATGTGCTCTTTGTCGACGTCGTGTTTTGGCAATTCCAATTTTGCCTCTACCTCTTTGTGGACCGATTATTTCCAACAACTCTTCCTCTGGGTCTAACGGTGTTCCAAAGACCATGCCTTTAGCTTTCACTAGTTATATCAATGTGCCTTTTTCCACTGACAAGCTTGATGGCAGTAATTATGATACTTGGGCATCGGACATCAGATTTGGTTGACTGGACAGGACTATGTTGACCATCTCACCAAGAAGGCTGCAGGCATCCCCGTGTTTGAGCGCCCCCTCTTGGTTAAAATTGACGCTCAGTTGTGTAGCGTTCTCAAGTCCACCATTTATCCCTCCATCAAATAGATCTTCGACGCTCATGTCACTTGCGAATCCATTTGGGCACAGGTGAAGACCTTTTTTTAATAATGACACTCAACGTCTATATGGGGTATGTCAAAATCTCACGAATGTCATTGATCCTCGCTAGCTTGATGGTTCTATGTCTTCCTCTTATTTGGGTAGGATTCACAGTGATCTCTATGATTTCCATCCATGAGCTCTTGCCCTTTACTGATGCCTCGATGAAAGAGTTAGAGCAGCATAGCACTTTCTTTATGCTCATAGCCCTTTATGGTTTGACTTCGGAGTACTCTACTTCCCGTGATCAACTTCTGAGTTCCCCAACTGTGCCTACCTCTCTACGATATCCGCCTCTTTGCTTTGGGTTCGTGCCAAACAATCCATTGAGTTGGACGACCCCGATTGATACTTCTGCCCTCATCTTGCAATGTGCCAACCGTGGTCGTTCTTGAAAGCCCTGCCCGAAGTGTGACCACTGCCACAAGGTCAGCCACACCATTGATAGAATTTATGCCTTGTATGGTCACTTGCCCTACATTGTTAATGTTGCCCAAACCAATGCACCCATTGCCTCGGACTTGCCTGCCTCATCTAAGCCATCTCCAGCTGACTATGTTGATTTTCTAAAGTGGTTTGAGCAACGTTAGAACTATAGTTTCACCACCTCTATTGCACACATTGGTAATTCTTTTGCTTGTCTTTCTCAGTCAACCACATTGGGTCCTTGGGTTCTTGATTTTGTTTCCATTGATCATCCTTCAGTAATAAAGCTTTATCTTCGAAACTTTCCACTTATGGATATTTTCCCTTTGTCCCCTTAGCCAATGGTTCTACACAGTCTCATGAGGTGGACATTACCCATCCCTTACCTTCCTTGTCAGTTGACTTTATCCCTTATGTTCCTAGTTCTCCATTTAACCATTTATCTTTGCTGGATGAATTGATGCAACTAACTGAAAGAGTAAAGAGTAGAAATAAACTCTTACTGAAATTCAACAACAAAGCGGGCAACTGCTTGGGTAGAGGCTCGTTTGTTAAGAGTAAGCTCAACACATTAGGAAATGCAGGGGCAGGGAGCACACTGTTAGCACCCAAAGAGAAGTTGAAAAATGTTAATCAAAGGAGTTTTAAGCAATTGACTGATGAAGAACATAGGGAAAAAAGGGCCAAAAGGTTGTGTTTCTTATGTGATGAATGCTTCACCTTGGACCACGTGTGCCAAAACAAAGGGTTCTGTTCTATGATCATGGAAGAGGTTTATGATGCAGGGGACAACTCTTGGTATAATGCCAAGGAAGAGTTGGGTGAGGAGAACCAACCTTTGAACATGGAATTCAAAACCATGCAGCAAGGCCAACACTCCATGAAGGCTTGGCAATCTGTTACAAGGCACAAAGTAAGGGTGCTGATTGACCCAAGAGCTTCCCACAATTTCATCTACCCAAATTTGTGCAGGCAGCTACACTGGGAGTGGACCAGAACACTGCTTTCCTTGTGTCAGTTTTAGGGAATAAACAAATCCTAGGCAAAGGCATATGCAAAGGCTTGCAGGTACAGTTCCCTAACTTGCAAATAATTTAGGATTTGGGCATGGTTAGATGATTTGGGCGATACAATCACCAATTTTGGCAAAAATAGACTCGCCATCAACTGGCAAGGTAAATGACGAGTATTGCTGGGGGATCCCAACCTTGAGAACATCACTTGAGGAAATATAGAAGGAGGGGAATATAGGAGGAGGAGGGATCCCACATGATGCAAAATCGGCCATAGTTGGAGAACAAGGCACTTAAGGGGAATGGTGCGTATTACTGGGATTTGATTTCGAAATTCAGCATAGGCCAAGCTTCGAAAACAAGGCAATGAATGCCTTGTCCTGGTAGATGCTGTACCAGGCGATTTCAGTGGTGACAGCCAATGTATGGGAAAAATTGCTGAAGAAATTCAGCAAGACCAGCACCTACAACACATCATAACAGACTTGCAACAAGGGGGGACAACATTCCCTGGGTATAGCATGAAAAATGGGCGTTTATTCTATCAAGGAAGAGCCATAATCCCCAAAAATTCATTGCAAATTCTAGCATTGTTAGCCAAAATGCACGACAGTCCTTCAGGGGGACATTTGGGGTTCTTTCAAACTTACAAACGGCTAGCAGCTACCCTATATTGGCGAGGCATGAGTCAGAGGGTCAAGGACTATGTGGCAAATTGCCATGTGTGTCAAACCAGTAAGTATGAAGCTTTTTCCCTTGCTAGCTTGTTGCAAACCTTGGGAATTCCATCCCAGGGTTGGTTTGAGATTTCCATGGACTTCATCTCCGGGTTACCATGTTCCAAGAGAAAAAATTCCATCATGGTGATTGTTGACCGGCTCACAAAGTATCCTAATTTTTTGGCCTTGTCACACCCATATATAGCAAAAGATAAGGCCCAGCTATTTGTAAAGAGGTGGTCCGCCTTCATGGGTTTCCCTTAGTCATAATTGCTAACCATGACCCTTTTTTCCTAAGCCATTTCTAGTCCAAATTATTCAAGATAGCTGGTACTAAACTCAAGTATGGCACTTCATATCGTCCTCAAACCGGCGGCCAAATCGAAGTCACTAACTACTGCCTAGAACCTTATCTCCACTGTTTTGTGAGTTCCAAACCAAAAGCCTTGGTGGATTGGCTTACTTGGGCTGAATATTGGTTTAACACAACCTACAATGCTTCCTCCAAAACATCTCCATTTCAAGCATTGTATGGCAGAACCCCTCCTATCCTTTTTAAGGGTAACACTTACCCCTCCAAAGTGCCTGAAGTGCAGTCCTTGGTGGCAGATCGTGATGCTATTTTATCATAATTAAAGTCCCAATTAGAGCTGGCCCAGCAGAGGGTAAAGCATTTTACTGATAAAAAGAGGAGGGAAGTTAATTTTGAAGTGGGGGATTACGTTTTTCAGCCCTTTAGAATGCGTTCTCTTGCTAAGAAACCCAATGAGAAGCTCTGCCCTTGATTTTATGGACCGACCCTACCAGGTTCTTGAGAGAATCGACACAATGGCCTATCGCCTTGCATTGCTGCCCTCTTGTCTACTGGACCCTGTTTTCCACATTAGTAGGTTGAAGAAAGGCCTTCCCCCAAGTGTGCAACCATATGAGCTCCCTGCTGGTCTGTCTGAAGAAGGTGTGCTGCAAGCAGAACTCGAGGACCTCCTACAACTGCGTTATACGGTTAATGGCCAACCTGAAGTACTGGTGAAATGACCTGGCCTCCCGGAGTTAGACAACACCTGGGAACTCTTTCGTGCTTAAAAGACAAATTCCCTGCTGCTCACTCTGAGGACAAGGTGGTTCTCCTATTGGGGGAGAGGGGTAGTGATAGAGACCCCATGTTTGGCAAGGTATACTTTAGGATAAATAAGGGAAGAGATGGAGCTGCCAGGTGCTCAAACTGATAACTGGAAGCGGAATAATACTTAGGTTTAGGGAAATTAGTTAGAATTGGAGGGGAAAGTAGTTAGAATAGCAAGGTATAAATAGGGATTAGTTGAGAATTTTGTGGTTGTTGATTCATTTTTTAGATTGTCTTAGAATTAGGGAAACTTTCCTTTAGGGTTCTTGTAACAAACCTTGAGATCTTTGGTGAGTTTGCCAAGATCTATGAACAATAAAACTACTCTTTTCTCTAGATCAAAACTAGTACTATATTGTGAGGTCCTAGAATAAACTACCTATGCAACAAGCTAGGTATATATGATCTATACACCCCAACTTGAGGGGGAGTATTAGAATCTGTAAATATATGTAATTAAGATAATCATATATGTAATTAGGGAAATTGTATATTTGTAAATCTCCTATATTTATTACATAGTATCTAAATATTTCATTCTCTGTTGGGTAGTTGAGACACACAGATTCCCATGTCATTCTGTCCTTCTTTGTTAACAAACTTTTTGGAAATGCCAAATAGGTAGATTCCAAAACTATTTTCTAATTGAAATGAAATTCTACATGATCGTATAATCAAAGAATTTATGCTAATTTCAAACACTATGGCCCACAAAAATCGCTTAGGGCATGTTTGTTAGTTTGGATTTGGTAAGAAAAGGGAGGGGAGGGGAAAACTTTTAATATAATTTTACACTACAAATCCTCCCCTCCCATCCCCTCCCTTACCTTTCCCTCCAAAATCCAAACTCACAAACATACTCTTAGAGATCAACTCTCCTTTTAAGCAGAAGAGTAATAACAGATGCAAGGGAAGATACCAAGAACAAATAAAAGTTGGAAGAGATGAACATAAAAGCAAATTAAGCATAAGATGAGTACTCAGTAAAAGGCATGATCCACACAATAACAATGAATCTGGAGCCTAAAATTTCATTTCAATAATGCAAGTACATGCCGCAAGTTCACCATCCAAAGTTTGACTTCAAATGAAATAACACTTATGAAATGAGCTCAAAAATTGCCAGCAAGGGTGCAGGGGTTTTGATGCAAAAAAGGACATGAAAACAAACCAAAACATGATGCAAAAGGACTGCAAGTGTGGGAGGAGAAACTAGAGGCATTTTATTTTGTTACAGGAGCCAAATTAATTTTTTTTAAGGAATCATTGAAGAGAAACAAAAGCTATTGTATTTGAACTGTTTAAGGGAATGGGTAAAGGTGAAAAGACCAATGGGCCTAAATCAATGTCGTGACTAATAGAAAATTTGGCATTATGCAATTTTGTTGCTCTGGCTATAATGTTTTGTCAAGAAGAGGAAGTCACTCCCTCCCCATCCCTTGAATACTCAGGCCACTGCTTCTATTGTCCTCTCAAAATACCGGTTGCTTTCAGCTTTTATGACTGGGTGGGAAAGATTATTAAATTGGTTGAGTATGTAATCACACGGGCAAGGAACATTATGTTGCTAATGTAGGAATGATGTTCCCACGCTCCACATGCTGTCAATCCTATCCTTGCCTATTAATTCATTTTTAATCTGTTTTAACCTATTTACTATTTATTCAGGATACCAAAAAAACAAAATAAGCTTGACACATCCAACCTTGAATCACAAGATGCAGTTATAATTTTCTCCTTCAAATTTGAGTTCTTTGGTAAAAAAGATTGGTGCAATATCCTCAGATTCAATTAATTTCGTTATTTTTGTTAGAACACTGGTACCAAGAGTAAAAAATGGATGAAAATGTGTATGTATTAGATGAACAACCCTGACAATGTGCCAGGAGTCCTAGAAGGAACCTTGACACTAGTATCCTACTAACCTTCTCTCATTCCAAAATGATTTTCCCGCCCCACAGCAGTACAAGTGGGCTCATGTTAATTTTGGCACACATTCCCCCCTCTTCTCCTTACATAGACCTGCTTAATCACAGGCTTGACAAGGGAAGTCCTAACAATTTTTCTCATGTGAAAAGTGCTAATATGGCTTTCACTTTCAATACTTAAACAGGTCAAACTATAAAATAGTCTAACATAATCTTAGAGGAAAATAAAACTAAAACACATACATATATATTCCAAATATTTGACTCAATTGTATGCTTCAACATATCAAACATGTAGAAAAGAATCAGTATACAGATATACATACAAGAAGAAGGTGTCTCAGGATTGACTTTGATTTGCCTCAGCTGAACAGCATCTCTTCGCAGTGCATATTCTTCAGGAAATTGTTCCTCCAAAAAGTGATCAAGTTCTAAACAAACTTTTGGAAATCCTCTTGGATGTGGACTATGACAATCTTGACATCTTAGCACCTCATCAGCTAAGTTGCTGACACAAGTTTCACAGTGTACTGCAGAGAATGAGGGAGAAGTAGAATAAAAGTAATATGCCAATAAGCGTTGTATTATTGATGGCCTTAATCAGTTATAACTGCAAGAAAACTTAAATTCATCGAGTACCATGACCACAATTAAGTACAACAGGATGAAAGAGCAGTTGCTTGCACATTGTACACATCACATCTGCAACTGATATTTTCTGTTGTAGATGATGCTCATTCTGAGGCAATTTTTTTCCTTCAACATGAGCCCCAATAATTTCAGGTACTCCATCAGAAGAGTGTTTGCAATAGATGAGGCCTTCATCGCCTTCGTGGGCAGTGGACCCTGATTGCTTCATGCATTCAGAAGTTCCCACATTGCATAAATTTGATGCCAGATTTATATTAGAGCAGGAAGATGAGCTACCAGAATGACCAAATTTACCTTGTGAACCCTTTGTTTCAAGATCAAATTGAGGGGAGTAGTGGCCCATTTCCTTTTCTTCCTCTGGAACAAGAGGTGAATGGAGACCGAACATCAAACTTAGCGAAATAAAGTAGACAAAAGGATTTATTCTCTAATATTTTTATGATAAAAGCGAATTTATTGGAAAGTAACGTCAAGGAAGAGAGGAGAAAACTGCAATCACAAATAATAAGAATACACCAACAACCAAGCTTTGTCTCACTGGGTTGGGTTGGCTATATGAATTAGACGACACCATAATCTTCTGTCATAAATTATATTTACATTTGACCATTAAATAATGTTTACATTTTCCTCTGTTTTTGGCAATTGAACTATCCTTTGCCTAATCTACTCTCCTCGTTGGGGCTTCTAGATGACTTCGCCACACAAGAATTACAATATGATTTGAAAAACAAAAAAGTCACATGATAAAGTTTAAGGTATCCATAAATATGAGAAAATAAAATTCAAAACAGAACATAAAAAATTTATCCACTGCTATTCTGTTTCAGTACAGGATGCATGGACACTCTTATATGGCTTTCGTACCCATATTGGGTGTGTATCTGGTATGGGCTTACATTTTGTGTATATGGGTGCTTAACGGAGACACTTGGGCAGGCTCTAGATAAAGGATTTGCTATTGAATATGTTTGGGTACAGATTAGATATGCATTGCAATGAGCTAATATACTAAAGTACAATAAGAAGAGCCTTCTATCAGCTGCATCAGATCTCTTTGCTCGCTGTTTTATCCAGCATCATTTTATCCTGCCCTCCACTCGTACCTTTGCTCTTTTCTCTCATTTTTCTAACTAACTCACTTTTTTGCTTATTTTATAAACTTTAGATTTAAAATTTTAATTTGATTCACTCAATGGATATTGTAACAATTTAAGATTTCTGATTATTTTCTTGCAAGATTCCCAGAAACTCAAGTGACAAAATTGAAGTAATTCATCTTCTGTTTAGTTGTATAATTGACCCAAAAACAATTGGGTACCACAGCCATTTTCTGGTCTTTCCATGTGTGGGTTCCTTTGACAAGGGTTAAAATCAGTGAAAGAATCATGTCCTGGTCACCTCACCCAACTGAATCATACATTAGCTGTGTACAAAAACAACCAAGCCTTATGCCACTAGGAGAGGTTTACTACAGATTTATTTACAGCAGTGAGCTCTATCAAAAACCAAATTCAGTAAGAACACTCATAGGTCCTTCATCATCTTTTCTTGGGCCTTCCTCTACCCATTTTAATTGAACTATCTTCCATTTTATACCCTTTTCTCCTTGGAACCTGTATTGGTATTTGAGTCAAACAACCAGACAGCCGTAAGTGAGTTTGTCATCTTCTGCGTAGGTGATATTCCAACCTTTTCCCACATACACTAGTTCTTAATCTTTTACTTATTTTTTCAGTCGATGCATCCATCTCAGCATTGGGATGTGTAGAATCGAACAAGGAATCCTAAATTGAGCTAGCATCACTGTGTAAAACAATGGACCTGACCAAATTTTCCAGTCATAATTATGTTGCCATGTATTGAGCAATCCCATTGCCTAAATGGGCTAGACCTTTCACCAAAAATTAATTTGCAAATATGTATGTAATTACTTGGAATTTTCCATTAAAGATTGGTCCAAGCTTTTTTCTTTTCCAGATGAAAAGCCTCATCATGGATGAGGTAAGCAACAAAGCATGCCATTCCTATGCATGGCTTGCTTCTGAAAGCCTGCATGCCATAAGTTAACCTATAGACCAGAAAGGATGATGATCAGGAAATCATCCATGCAAGTAGTGGAGAGTCTGAGACTGTAACCATCCAAGTCCAGAACCTAAATTACTTAGCAAGAAATAGGATAAAACTTATCCAAATAATTAATTTGTGTACTGGATGTAGAAGGGCTAATGCATTCCAGGCTCAATGTTGTTAAACCACTCCAATTTAGTCATTTGGTCCACCAATTGTGTTCAAGGGTATAGATTATAGACTATCCTAAGCTTAACAGCATTGTAAAGGGATTTATTTTAATTATAGGAATGCTAGATAAAAACCCATTCTTATGTCTGTACTCAATAGCTTAACCTTTTGGAATCGATGGATCATAACATGGTCTTAATGTCTATCCTTTTAGACAACCTGTAAATGTCCAATATTGCAAATTTCATGCTACAGATGTCTAGTCTTGGGTGTAAAGGGTATGTGTTAAGTCCCAGATCTGCTAGGCAAAAAGCCAAAGTACCCTTTATCGCTAGAAAATAGTTTGGGCATTCCACGACCCTTAAGCTAGCTTTTAGGGGATTTAGGCTTTACTTACTTTTAATATGGTATAAAACCCTCTACAACCAAGTGATCTAGACTCTAGAGTTGCCGCCCACATTCTTCTAAATAAAAATAAGTTAAATTTTCAATGCAAGATTGATGGACAGTGCATTATCCACACGTCAAGCCTAAGGGGCTCTTGTGTGAAAGGGCGTGTAGAATATAAAGTTATTCATATACCTCTATCCAATAGCTTAAACTTTTGGGAGAGTTAGTTTAGGACAAGAACAACTGAAACAATAGCATCCAACTTTTAATCTTCTTCTGAAGAAACTGGAGATGGTGATACAATCTAGGTTTTAACGCTCAATGCAACTAAATAACACAGATAAATGCAAATATTTTGCATGAAAGTATCATTACACAAATAACTCACAAGCCCCCTTCTTTTAAAAGGCTATTTTAAGAGAGATATCACATAAAGCTCCTGCAAAAAGCAACTGTACAAAGAC
The DNA here is from genome assembly GCA_031216105.1 of Dalbergia cultrata. Classification (NCBI taxonomy): domain Eukaryota; kingdom Viridiplantae; phylum Streptophyta; class Magnoliopsida; order Fabales; family Fabaceae; genus Dalbergia; species Dalbergia cultrata. The sequence continues at coordinate 49,072,946 of CM062353.1, forward strand.
CTCAGCACATGTATATTTGAACATGCTCAGAGAAGGTGACGTACCAAAAATTTGATTTTCCCTTCTCTTGTAAACAACAGGATAGATCTTAAGGAGTAAAAAGTGAAGCATTTGACAGATTGTTGGAAAGTGGTAGTACTGATGCCTACAAATTGGACATTGAGACTCATGCAGATAATTCATTGATTTATGGACACACCAGAAACAGCATATGTGACCACAAGCTGCCAAAAACAAAAGAAAGAAAACTGTAAGTTTATCCCGCTACTGACATATCAATATGTATCTCTAGAAAATAATGCAGACTTACATAGCACAATGGGCTTGTACAATAGATCCCTGCAATACAAGAGTAAAGTCAAACTCAAACTCAACAAGTAATATTTGATAAAGTAAACAAGGAAGCTCATAGACCAACTTAAAATGATACAATAACCAAAAGGTTCAATCCTGACACACCCTATTAACATCAGACAGAATAAAATTTCGTGAAAGCAATATGTATTGATCTCGAGCAAGAGGCAATTTTGTGGGGTTGGGGCCAAATATTAATTTTTAAAATAAAATAAATAATTAATGAATTATCACTCTGACTTCATTAAACTGATGCTGAGTTCTTCCTCTTCTTATTACATTTCCATCATCTTCAATGAATTGGGTTTTGACTTTGTCAACCACCATTCATCACCAAGTTCTCAATTGAAATTTCAGCTATTCAATGCATGCATACCAACTCAGATAGCCAAAAATAAAGAAAGGAAAAAAATTTCGAATTGTTCGGGTCAATTCAACAACAATTCATGAATAAAGATTTCTAAAAGGGAAAAAAAAAAAGAGGGGAAAATTGTATCCCCGATGACCCTTTTGAATAATGAAGATGAATTCATGAACAAAATTCAACTTTGACAATAGCATGGCAAAGGGTGTTTGTCCCTCCTCTGTTCTCTTTCATGGCATAACGAAACCGACAAGAAGGGGAAAAAAAAAAAGAGCAAAAGAATATATATAATTGAGAAGAGGTAAAGTGACCTACCGACAAATGGAACAAACAAATGAATCAGGGACTTCTTCATATTCTTCATCCACGAATTCTTGAGCTTTGAATGCTTTGTTCTCCATTTCTTGACTGTTTTGGAACACAAACAGAAACTAGGGTATCACGCGGGATTGTATCCGAAGGAAGCTGAAGATGAAGATCGATATATATTACTACTGACATATGTAGTTTTTCTCTTTGGTCCTTTTGATGGACAGTTATTCCTTTTTTTACCTATTATTTTAATCAAATATTATCCCCGTTGGACAATGGAGGACGTCACACAGTAATAAAAAATAAAAATTTAAGAGCGTTTTGTAGCGGGACAGCATAGGAAATACAGGACAATAAAAATAGGAAGATGATTGGCGGCGGAGACATGAGCATTCTTCGGCACAAAGATACATAAAATTTTTACGCTTCTAAAAACGAGGATATAAAGATAAATATTTAATATTTTTTTTTAATAATATTATTACATATATTTATTATTTTTTAGTATGTCCTCACAATTGATAATGGTGTAGAGGAGGTCAAGTGGTAGTCTGACGAGTACATAATATCTTTTATCATGTAATTGTTATATTATTTTCATATTTCCAAATAAAATACACAGACAATCAGTTGCAGAGCTTGAAGAAAAATTTTGGAGGCTAAAAGATTTCACATGTCAATTAAATTGCAAGAATTAAATCAAATTAAAATTAGTTGCATATCTATATATAAATTTTATAGCAAATAATTAACATAATAAATACTAATATATATTTGGGTTAAATATGAAATTAAAATTGTTTCAATAATTAAATGTGTTTGTAATTGAATTTTTTTTTTTATAATTGATCATTTCAAAATCAATATTCCGTTTTGTTGTACTAGCTCAAAAATATATTTTAAGTGGTTTTTTTTTTTTGGATCATATGAAATAATGACTTTTATATGATAAATTACTAAAAAAATGTATCAAATGATTTTCTATATTTTATAATATTTGCTAGTTAAGATTATTTTAATAAAAACATTAAAATGCTAAAGTAATTTATTTTTGTTTATAATAAAAAAACAAATAATTTGTTTTCACTTGGAAGTGAATTTTAGAATGAAAATTTGGTTCTTTTAACCCAAACATTCAAAGTCATTTTAAATTTAGATGAAAAAACTTTTTTCTTCCAACATTATATTCTTAAACTTGCATCTAATAATATCAAAAATTTTGTAAGCATTCTTAAGAATCAAAATAGAGCACAAAGTTAAAAAAAACTCATTGTCTACATTGAATCTTTTCTTATAATTGTTTATCTAATAAAAAAAAAAAAAGATACTAGATTATGATATGATTTTTTTTCTTTTTAATTAAAAGACAAGTTAATAGATTTTAAGTTGAAAAAACTCATTTATATAGAATAACATAATCTATATAGGATAACATATAACACTTTTTATTTATTATATAAATATATATATATATAATTTTTTGCAAAAAAATTTGGCCCCCTTGTCCCTACAAAGCTTCGTTATTGGAGATAGTTATCATGTCTTATACTCCATAACCACAACTAAATATGATATAGAGATAATATTTTTATGTCCTCATCTCCACTATCTCTGTAACGCCTAGGGACAAGGGTGATGAGTGATCGCCGGTGCAAAAGAAGACACGGATAAGGAGCGACTCCTCACAAGACCTTTTAAGCGAGGGGTACATGAATGAACCGATTACACACCCAAATGAGAGGGATCACAAAACTATATAGGTATGATACTATACAATTAAGGATAGTTTATATAAATTGATTAGTACAACCTATACCAACAAGATGCATATTTTTTTTAGTAACCCATCACTAAAGAATTTCATGGTTAAGTGTACTTGACTTGGAGCAATTTTGGGATGGTGACCTCCTGGGAAATTTTTCCAAGATGCGTGTGAGTGAGGACAAAATATGCTGAAAAGACCCGTGTTGGTATGTAGGGACAGTCATCAATCCATAAAGCAGAATGGACTGTTACAATCTTTACTATCTCGAGACAGATACCAAACACTACCTTAAACTGAGTAAATTATGCAATTGGTTTTCAACACTGTTAATGGTTATTTTTCAACAAAATTTTCGATAGATAATTACATTATGCTTTCTAACTGATTAAATTTTCCTACCAAAAAATATAACCTGATTAAATTTATTTTTTTAAAGCAAAAAAGAGAACCTAATTAAATTAAATATTTTAATTTTAATATATAAAAGTATCGAAGTAAATAATTGAAATTAAGTCACTTGTGGCAGCAAGTTTTTCTCTCAAAAATTGGGTTTTGAAATTGGTTAGTAAGTTTTTAATGAATCAAGAGTGTGAATTTATAAATGCATTCTAATTGTGTATGTAACACTCTAATTATTCGCCTCTTACACGTACGTCATAATTGGCCAATTATTATATTTCTTATATTTTGATTTTCGAAAGTTTAGTTTACTTAAAAATACTTTAGCGGAAAATAACAAATATTTTTATTTTTGAAAACTTAAAAAGGCAACCTCATTTGTCAACACGTAATTAGAACTAACTCAACCTGTGAACAAAATAACGAATCCATAATAATAATAATAAACACATAACGGAGTAAATCCTAGATATCATAAACATTCAGCAACACATGTCATCACATCAATACATAAATAGGGTGCTAATATATCATAAAGGAGCGTGAGTCCATGAAAGACAACCATACCGAATACAAGCCACCTAAACATAATTTAATAATCCTGATAAATAACAAGTCATAAATAAATCTTAGCTAAAAGCTAGTAATAAACCCAGTCTCAAATACAGTCATCCATAACGAATACAAATTTCAAAATAAGGAAAAACATAAATAGGGATCAATGGTCTGCATGTTCAAGAGACAAATACAAAATATGCAAAAGATGATAATAAAGTCTTTAAGCATAGGTTAGCTCCAAAGTCAAGAACTCAAGGGACTCTAACATTCTGGTCTGCTAACTAGTCTGAAGACAAAACGAAAAGAGAAAAGGGATGAGAATCCAAAGGAATCTCAATAATTAAATGAAAACAGTACAAGTGTTATCGTTGTCGTCTCCAATCACTTCGGTTTAATTACAAAATAAGTGAGTATGGTTTAGTTTATTTTAATTAGTTAGCAAATAAAAATCTCGAAGTGATACACATTTTAAGTCTTGTAAATATTCTTGATTAACAAACAATAATCTAGATAGCATACTATTATTATTGTCATATAAATCACATAGAAACATGAGAGAATAAAAGAATTCAAGATATAACACTTTCTCTAGCACTTTGTATAGTAACTTTAATTTTTTTAATATCTTCTTCTCTCATATCACCTTGACTAATTGCGCCATTGCCACCGGCGATTTAACTGTCACCTAACCTCTGAATCACCTATCACCTAGGATAAGTTCAACCTAACTAGTCATCGCTAGATTTTAAATAGGGATTGGAGGGGAACGACTTCGCCAACACTAAGTTGTCCTTTGTAGAATTTCATGTTCCAATATCATGTAAAAGTCTCATAGGTTTTTTGGATCAAAGATAAATAGTCAAAAATCACAATTCAGTCAAGCATGACATTTAAGTAAGTAAATAGTCACAATTCATCAATAGATAACTAAGGATCATTAGTTTTATATCATCACAAGTAATAAGTCTTTTTAAATAAATTGGTTTGAGTTTGATGACATAAGTAGCTTGAAGAGCATTCTTTTTCTTTCTATTTTCCAAATGTTTGTGAAAAACCAAGGTCATCTTCCCATGGAGCATATGTTTTAATAAATTATTTTCAAGAATTTTAAGACTTCTAATTTTTGCTGAAGAGCCCTCAAACTTCACAAAATTTGCAAAACAACACCTAACTAAATTTTTCATCCTAATTTTGCTTAAATATAGTTTTTCCCTTGAAATTTTCACAAAAACCCCAAACTTTTAAGAAATTACACTTTGACCTCTCAACTTTACTAAAATTATAAAATGACTCAAAACTCATTTGTTTTTTCAAACACATACCTTACTATTCTAGAACCCATTCTTACAGTTTTACTCCCCAAATATATTTTTTTTGCAGAAAAGCCTCTAAACTTTTTAAAATTACATTTTGACCCCAAATTTTTATATATAATTACAAAAATACTCAAATCACATGTACACACTCCATTTTTCATGTAGATTCCAAATATGTGGTTAGTTTTAAAAACAAGATTTTCTTTGTAGGAGAACTTGCCTTGGCTGAACCTATATGTCCCAAAAATCTAAGTTTTTGCAAAACTCTAAAACATAATATCATGCTATCTAGAAATTTCATTCTTAAAGAAAAATATGAATATGATTAAATTACTAAACATCATAAAAACAGAGCAAAATCATATTTCAAAGATGGTTCAATATGTCCATGAGAACATGTAAAAATTTCAAAGCATAAAAAGATCTCTAGCTATATTAACAAAATTATACAATTTCAGAGGTCAGAAACCACCTGTTTCCAGCCAACAGTCAGAAATCCCAATTTTACCCTATCATATGAACTAAAAAATTTATATAAAAATTCATGGTTGAACTTCAAGATGTCCACAACATTTTGTAAAAATTTTAAGACAAATTCGATCAATTGATACAGTAACAAAATTCTACAAATTCAATGCTTCAGAAATGATTGTTCAAGTCGAAACTGTAACCTTTTGGGTTTCTGAATTTTCAAAAATAGAAAAAGTCATCTAGAAACCTCAAGAAAAATAATAAAGATATCTTTATATGTTAGCTTCATCATATAAAAATTTTAACTCAAAATATTGTCTCTATCTATGTGAATAAAATCATATAAACTGAGTTGTTTGCATAAATATGAGAATTTCAGTAACACAAAATACAATTTATTTTGATCTTTCAAGCATAATCATTGATCAAAACTCAAACCTTCTTAACAAAACTTAGATTTCAAGATAAGATAAACAAATTTGAACACAAATCCTTTCTTAAAAGATGATATTTGCTAGAGATCAAAGCAACCACAAGCTCCTTTAAGTTTGATCTTTCATGTAAGGAAGCAAAAGCTCTTCTTTTCCTTTGACCACAATTTGGCCTGCTCTAGAACAATTAGGAGGAGGCTTTTTCTTGAAAAACTAATGGTGAATTTGGATTTTTTGGGTGAAAGAGCTATGGAAAAGTGTATTTATTTGTTGGATTTGGTGGGAAATTGAAGAAGTTATGAGGTTGAAATTGTGAAGGAAGGTTGTGGTGATAGAGGTTGAAGATGAGAGAGTTTTTGTAGAATGTTTTTGAAGGAAAAAAATCAAAAAATAAAAATATGATTGTGTGTGGAGTGGATGGGTGGCCATTGCATAGATGTAGTAGGGAGTAAATAATTAAGTTTTTTTTATTTGTTTGTGCGGTGGTTGGATTAGTCAAAAAGTGCACTAAAAGAAAAGTGTAGTGATCAACAATTTCATCATTATGTCTCCTTGTCATTATGTCATTACTCTTTTAACAAGTGGTAATTAGACAATTAGTAACTATTTTAAAATTCTTGAACAATTAAATCCACATTATTTTCTTAATTATTTTGATTAGGCTTAATTAGCATCGACTGGGGATGAAATCATAATTTCACATAAAAATTCTCCAGAACTCACCTAAACATCAATTATCCTCTCAAATTAACATATCAAATTCCTAAGTGATAATCGAGTTTAGTCATCACTTAAACTTGTGTTAAATTCTCAGGGACATTTTGATAATTTAACACAGAACGAAAAATCACAGCATTACATTTCTACCCTCCTTAAAAAGAATTTCGTCCTCGAAATTTGTTACTTGGAAATAACTCTGGGTGAAGGCATCTCATCTATGTCTTTAGCTACTAAGTGAGTTCCTCTACAACGCTTGTTCCCCAAGTGTGATATCCCAAATAAAGAAATAATAATAATAATAATAATTATTATTATTATTATAGTTAATAGTAAACTATGAGCATACATATGCATTATAGTTAGTATATTCATTTTAGTTAGTTGTGTTGCATGCATTATAATTTAAATATGCATTATAGTTAGTAGTGTTAATGCATTATAGTTAGAATATGAATTAAAATTACTAAGTGTAGTTAGCATTAATATTAATTATTATTATTAAGTCTAGATATATGACACTAATATTAATTATAATTATTATTACTAAGTGTAGCTACCATTAGTATTATTATTATTAAGTGAACCTAACACAAATATTATTTAACATTATAATTACTAAGTGTAGTAGGCATTAATATTATTTATTATTATTAGTAAGTATAGACATATAGCACTAATATTATTTATGATTATTATATTTGTGTATAAATATATGTGTGTAGGAGTGTGTGTGTGTGTAAGAAATGTTTAGTTTCATTTTGCTAAGTTTTGTTTCCACCTCCTCTAAACCAAAATTTCTCTAAACCAAACCTCCTCTAAACCAAAATTTCTCTAAACCAAATCTCCTCTAAGCCAAATCTCCTCTAAGCCAAACCCCTTTTTGGCCGAATTCATCTCTTGTCAAGCTCATAATCCTCGTGGCCGAACTTCAGTGGACCTAACTAATCATCTCTTAAGACGTTGTGACGCTCCCTCCCTTTAATCGACGAGTTTGGTTACTTGTACCATTCCAATTTTCCAAAATCAAGTTGTTAGTAGAAGCACACTCCCGACTATCAAAGGTGAGTGGGTTTAAACTCATAATCATACTTTTGGTCATTATTAATATTTTTCCATATTATATAAATTATTTATGAAATTTTAGAATGATTTATGTCAAGAAAATATATTGTTATAATTATGTCTGTTTTAAAAATATTATTACTTTTACAGTTATCATGAAAATTAATCATTTTAGCAAAACTCATGGGACCATAATTGATACCTTGCGTGTTATAGAATATCTTTTCCTAGTTTATGAAATTGTGAGACCTTAGTTTAATGTTCTGATGAGATATATTAATTATCATATTTTCAGACTATGTATTTCCTATAAAAATTTTAGAATATTAGATATGATTTATTGAAAGTATTGAATAAAGTATACTTCATAACAATTGTCAGATACATATTCTATTGATTACTGAAATCATTATGTCTACAAGCTGGTGATCCCTTGGGCATGATTTTAGAATCTCAGTTATGCTATAGTCAAATTGTTAGAATTATATGAATTCAGAGTTTTTATATTTATTTGGTTTATGAACAAATTATTTTATATTAATTAGTGAGAAAGCGGTCAGGGAGTTAGCAATTTGCAGAGATTGATCGTTAACCTTGGTACCAAGTGGTCCACTAGAGGACTAGCTCACCCACAATAAGGAACCTAGTGAGGTGTCCATTTATGGGACCTAGTTAGGTGCCCATCAGATTAGCCATTGGCTCAGATTTAGCTATTATTTCGGATAATTATGTACAGAATAATTCATGTTTCTCTACTAATTGTTGCTATAGATTCAGTTAATTCATATGTAATTATATATGTAATATATTTCACATCAATTGCATGTATATGTTATGTATTTTGTTATTGTCCCATGTGGGTTGTGAGTGGAGGCTCGCTCACTGAGTTTTGATGAACTCACCCCTCTCTTTTCCTTTCCCTAAAAATCACGATTCTGAGTTTAGTTGTACCACGGAATCCTCCCATGATAGTGCTACAGCTTCCTTGGTGAGCTTCGCTTTGAAGTGGAGCTTATTGTCAATTATGTCAGCCTAATAGTGCTCCAATAAATTGTGTAGGCAGGATCCCCGGACATGCATGATATTATTTTCAGAATTTATGTTAATTGTTTTATTATGTCTGGCTTTGGCCTAGAATATGGATTTTATGCAGATTTAGGTTCAGAATTTATGTTTTAGAAATAATTCCATATTATCAAGTTTTAGTTGAACTTGACATATTTTAAATAAATTTGGGTTATTTATGCATATTAGTCAGTCACGTTACCAGAGGCTTTCGTGGGGACCCAAATCCTCACGTGCCGGTCACGTTCTCTAGGTGGGTCATGACACCAAGCCACCTTCACCATGGGCACTGTTGGATTGCGTAATTGCTTGACACCTTTATCGACAATTTGTGATGGAGGAAGGTTAAAGGTTAGGCCATCTCTTAGTTGCACTTGTTTCGGCTCAAGAACATGACTTGGATTAGAATGGTATTTACGTAACTGGGAGATATGAAAGACATCAAGATTTGAGAGATTGGGAGGTAAGGCCATCGATAAGCGACTGACCTGACTCTTTGAAGAATTTGAAAAGGACCAAGGAATCTAGGACTCAACTTTTTAACTCTCATAGCATGCCCTATCCCGGTTGTGGGAGTGATCTTAAGAAACACATGCTCACCTCTTGGAATTCTAAAGGTTTCCTTCTTTTATCAGCATAAGTTTTTTGGCGACTTTAAGTATTTTGGATCCTCTTCTTAATCCTCTTTATTTGTTTTATGGTTTGCCTTACAAGGTCAGGTCCTAGCACATTACTCTCACCTGGTTTGTACCAACAAAAGGGAGACAGACACTTTCTTCCATAAAGGGCTTCATATAGGGCCATCTCAATGCTAGCATGGAAACTGTTATTGTAGGAGAACTAAACTAGAGGGAGATACTTATCTCAACTCCCTTTTTCATCAAGAGAACAAGCCCTCAACATATCCTCCAAGGTTTGGTAGTTCTCTTAGATTGACCATCCGTCTGGGGATGACAAGCAGTGCTCAGGCATAATCTTATCCCAAAAGCTTTTTGCAAGGCTCCCCAGAAACGCAACATGAACTGTGGATCACAATCCAAGATTATCGTCGATGGCATTCCATGTAGCTTTACAATCTCCTAGATGTAGAGCTGGGCCAATTTATCCAAAGAATAAGTAACCCTAGCAGGCAAAAAGTGAGCCGATTTATTCAATCGGTCAACTATCACCCATATAGCATCATGGCTAACTTGGGTTCTAGGCAAACCCACAACAAAATCCATAAAGATACTCTCCCACATCTACTCAAGGATTTCTAAACATTGCAACAAGCCTAAAGCTTGTTGATGCTTAATCTTTACCTTTTGGTACACCAAACCTTTACTTACCTAGTTTGTTACTTCTTTCTTCATCCCATGCCACCAAAACATCTTCTTTAAAACCTGGTACATTTTTATGGCACCAAGATAAATAGTGAACTGGATTTTGTGTGCCTCTTCTAGAATACTCTTTCAAAGGTCACCATTCGCCAGCACAGAAACGTAGCCTTCAAACCTCCATACACCTTCGCCATCCAAGGGAAAACCCTTGAGTTTCCCTTATCCAACCACCTTAACTACCTATTTAAACTCCTTATCCTCTTTCTGAGCTTGACCAATCTGCTCTCTGAAACTACTAGATACTGTCAACTGACATACTCTCATGCTACTAGGGGTAAGGGTCACTCCAAGGTTGAGGTTGATAGCGAGAAAATACACAAAAAGAGGGGGGGTTGAATCGTGCTTCTTTTCTCAATCTTCAACCTAAAAAATTTTTCAAAGAAACTCTATCAACCTTAGTGCTTGAAGTATAGTGGAAGATACGTTAGTTTAATTAGAAAGTAACTTTCTGAATCAAGTAAATTTTCGTAAGCAGATAAAAAGTACGAGATAATGATAAAGTGTTTTTGCGAAATCAAAGACTATAAAATAAAAAAGATTAAGGATGAGAAGATACTAAATTAAGAGATTTATATTGGTTCGGCTAACATTTGCCTACATCCAGTTCTTAGTAACTACTGAGTTTCACTAAGCTTCCTTAACCCGAGGAAATAACAACACGGGATAGTCTTTACTGTAGTCTTCCCAAGCTCTTACCAACGTTAGTAAATCACTCCTACTAACTCGACAACAATAAGTAGTTTTGCAGTAGTCTCTTCAAGCTTTCAACTTCCAATCACTATTGGATCGATGATACACTAGATTCACTATTGATGTTTTGAATGATATTACACTTAAGCTTCTCATTTTCTGAATGTGAGGTGATAAATCTAAACCAGCTTGAGTGACTTTTTTCTACTAATTCTTCCTTAGAAGAACGTATGAACAATCTAGTATGTAGAAAGAAAGTTTTAATATACAAGAAATCTAGCAAATAATTTTTACAAAGAGATTTGAAACGATTTTACAGCGTTTTTGCACTATTTCTTGTATTTTCTCTTTTGAAGCTTAGTGATATCCATTTATAGATTATTCTCCTTTGTTACCGTTGTCCCTGATCTTCTATCCAACCAGCACATGTCAAGCATCAATTGAGTATTGAGAACATAATCTAGAGGAGTAGCCCGTTTGGTGTCAGGAACTTTTTTCAGAAGTCATTGATAAGTTGAAGTTTCTGAAGTCTATCAAAAACTATTCTTCTATTTTCTGAATGAGGTTTCTAAACTTCTGAGCAAGTCTTTCTTTGTTGATCGAGGGTACTGAAGAGATGATGTTTTGGGCAAAAGAGACTAATTTGACTTTTGAATTTGAATTTTAAATCTGATTGCTTTCCCTCTCTTTTTAAGATGCAAACTTTCTAAAGAGCGTTGCTAGCTTCTTGTTGATTTATTTGTCTTCTGATCTTCAATCTTTGACTTTGTAATGATGAATAGTCTAGGATTATGATGACTGACGATTGAGTAACACATTGCTTCCAGCTTTTGAATGTTTTCATCATTGAATCCCTTCTTTTTGAAGTTCAGTGTTACTTTCTAATAACCATATCCCTGATTCCTTGATTTTGTTACAGTGAGTTTGCTTCTTTGATGCACATGCATGCATTTTGCTTGATAAATTTCGCTTCATCTAAATCTTTCCTCTTCTGATGGGAAAAAAACATGTTTACACATGCATAGTGAAATCATCTCAACTTAATTCTGATAATGCATCTCGAAGTCACCTGATAAGCTTTGTCAAGAAACTCATGGTAGCTGTTAGTCATTCTTCAAAGTATTTTCTTTAAATTGGCTTTGTTGCCAATCAAAATATCAGAGCTCATACTTTTTGAAGGGTTCTAGAGTTTACAATCTCCCCCTTTTTGATGATTACAAACCAATTTGAAGAAAATCTTTTGAAGAGAAATTGAAAGAAATAAGACAGAATATAAATTGATAAGCTTCATTTTCTTTCAACACTACATAATTCTCAAATCTTAGTCAGTCCCTTTTCTTAAGGCATAATTGGATATGTTCTTAAAGAATTTTGAAGCCTTAATTTGACTTAAATCAATATTGTTTGGTTTATGATGATTTTCCTTATTTAACTCAGATAACTTCTTTAAATTGTATAACAAGATACTTAAGCAGATGTTATCATTTTAATCCAAATTTGCCAGTCAGCTTGATTTTAGTCATGAAGTGACCTTCTAATATTTAGGTGTGCTGGGATAACTGTCATAAGCGCCTCCCCCTCAATTTTTTTTACTACCCCCATCTTTTTCATTTTTTACTCCCCCTATCTTTTTCAGCATAAGATTTTCATTTCTCTTCTCCCCCTTTTGTCATCAGCAAAGAGAGGGTGTGCTGGAAATTAGGAGTTGTAAGATGTTGATAGTCTTATGAAGTTTTAAAAAGACTTTAAGTTCAACAGACTCTTCAAAATACAGAAGCATTCTTTGGCTAAAAGTTTTGTGAAAATATCAGACACTTGGTCTTCAGTGCTTATAAACATTAATTCAACATCTCCTTTCTGAACATGATCTCTGATGAGTACAACAAGATTGGGATTTTGGAACACCTTAAGTGATAGTCCTCTAGCTGATTTTTGATCCATAACATTTGAGTACAACAATTTGCAACCGCTACATATTTTGCTTCTGCAGTGGAGAGAGCAATGGTATTTTACTTTTTACATGACCATGTGTTTAGACTATTTCCAAAGAAGCAAAAACAGCCGGTGGTGCTTTTTCTTTCTACTCTGTCTCCAGCAAAGTCAGCATCACAATAACCTATAATCTCACAAAATGTACCTTTCTCATACCAAAGGCCAAGATTAGTAGTGCCTGCTAAATATATGAAAATTCTTTTAACAGCAGTTAAGTGTAATTGTTTTGGATTTGATTGGAATCTAGCACATATCCCCACACTTAATTGATATCTAGTCTATTGGTTGTAAGATACAACAGTGGCCCTATCATTCCTCTGTAACTACTTTCTGATACTTTTTCACCATTCTAATCATCATCAATGATTTGTGATTGATGCATAGGAGTACTTATTGGCTTTGCTTGATTCATGTAAAAGATTTTCAAAAGTTCTTTTTTATATTTTTCTTGATGGATTAGAATCTCATCCTCTTGTTGCTTTATTTGCAAACTAAAGAAAAATTTCAATTCACTTATCATACTCATTTCAAACTCACTTTGCATTAGTTTTGAAAAATTTTCACAAAGAGAATTATCAAAGGCACCAAATATGGTGTCATCAACATATATTTGAACTATCAAAAAGTGTTCTTTAGAGTTAAGAGTGAATAGAGTTGTGTCAATGTTACCTCTTTTGAACACGTTCTTTAGCAAGAAGCTGCTTAGCCTTTCGTACCAAGTTTGAGGAGCTTGTTTTAGACCATAGAGTGCTTTTGTTAATTTGTAGACATGGTTTGGAAAGTCATCACTGTCAAAACCTAGAGGTTGCTTCACATATACTTCTTTAGAGAGATAACCATTTAAGAATGCTGACTTGACGTCCATTTGATAGAAAGTAAAACTTTTGTAGGCAGCAAAGGCAAGTAACATTCTGATGGCTTCCAATCTAGCAACTGGTGCAAAGGTCTCATAATAATCAATTCCTTCCTATTGATTGTAGCCTTGTGCAACCAGTCTTGCTTTATTTCTGATAACTCTGCTTGCTTCATCCAATTTATTTTTAAAAACCCATTTTGTTCCAATGATGGTTTTTTCATTTGGTTTTTCTACAAGAGTCCAGACTTTGTTTTTCTCAAATTGATCTAGCTCTTTTTGCATAGCCTCCATCCACCGTTTTTGATTTAAGGCTTCTTCAATGCATGCATGTTCAATAGTGGAGACTAGAGCATAATGTAAAGTATTTCTCAGAGAGGATCGAGTCTTTACTCCTTTAGATATGTCACCTATAATATAGTGTTGAGAGATAGCTTTAAGGTAAGAGACTTCTTTGTAGTTTCTGTGCTTATGGTTTCCATTAGTTTCTTGTTCATCCTCAGGTTGCTCTTCCTCTTATTGAAAACTATTGCTTAGTGTTGGCTTTGGTGTCTTGAGCAAACTTTTTGAAGGATTTGAATTCTGGAGTCTTCTTTTTGATGTGTTTATCTGCTTGAATTCTGAGTCTTTTCCAAGATTCAGCCTTTCAAGAGATTCCTCTAGATCATTTGGTTCATCTTCAAAATCTTTTCTAAGCTTCTTGAACCCGATGTGAATTGTTTCTTTCACACATAATGGTCTTTTATTATATACCTTGTAAGCTTTTGAAACAAATGCATATCCTAGAAAGATACCATCATCAGATTTTGGATCAAACTTGGCAAGTTTGTCCTTATAAGTATAAAGCATGATGAACCAAAAATATGAAAATACAAAATGTTGGGTTTTCTACCTTTCCATAGCTCATAGGGGGTCTTTTTGAGAATCGGTCTTAGAAAAAATTAGTTTTGTATATAATATGAGGTATTTACAGCCTATGCTCAAAATCCTTTGGATAGCCCGCTTTCTAAAATCAAAGTTTTGGCCATCTGTTGTAAGCTTCTGTTTTTCCTTTCAGCAACCTCATTTTATTGGGGAGTTTTGGGTGCAGAGAACTTATGGAAGATGCCATGTTTTTCACAAAACTCATTAAATATATGATTTTCAAATTCCCTTCCATGATTAGATCTGATGGAAATTATTTGTCAATTCTTTTCAGTGCTAACATGTTTTGCAAAAACTTTAAACTTTTCAAACACTTTATTTTTAGATGCTAGGAAGAACGCCCAGGTAAACCTTGAGAAATCATCTACAATAACTAGACAATATCTTTTACTAACAAGGCTAGCTGTTTGGGTTGGACCGAAAAGATCCATATGAAATAGTTCTAGTGGTTTAGAGGTGGATATCACATATTTATTTTGAAAAGAAACTTTAGTTTGTTTGCCTTTTTCATAGAAATCACAGGTTGAATCTTTATCAAATCTAATCGTTGGCAATCCTTTGACAAGCTCTTTCTGAGATAGCTCAGAGATAAGTTTTATGTGAGCATGTCCAAGCTTCTTATGTCATAACCACTTTCATCCACGAAGGATGCTAGACATTTTACATCTTGATCTTGAAGATCATCTAAGAGCATCACATAAGTGTTATCATGCCTTTTGCCAGACAGTGTAACACGACCTGAGATAGGACAAACAATATTGCAATTATGAGCATTAAAATTAATGTTAAATCCTTGATCACAAAATTGGCTTATGCTAAGTAAATTGTGAGCCAGACCATCAACAAGTAATACATCAGAAATTTAGTGAGAATCATCCTTACCAATGTTTCCAATACCTATGACTTTTGCTTTTCCTCCATCAGCAAATTTCACTGATCCATAGTTTTGTGGCCTGAGATTTTTGAACCATTTTCTAGAACTGGACATGTGTCTAGAATAGCCACTATCCATGTACCATTTGTTGTCAGATTCTATATGTGTTCTCAGGCACACCTGCAGTAAACACATTTTTTAATTTAAGTACCTAGACTTTCTTAGGTCCTTCTAAGTTAGTATCGTAAAGATAGGGTTTCCCAAGACAGATTTCCTTCCCATGAAGCATCTGTCAGGAGGATGCCCCTTTTTATAACAAATAGTGCAGGGAACTTTGTTTCTAGTTTTCTCTTGATGAAATATACTCCTTTTTCCTTGTTCTACTTCTTCATATCCTAACCCAGTTTTATGAAAATATGGCATTTTTCCTCCAAGCATAAGTTTAAGATTTTTTGAGCTATTTACAAATTTTTCTAGATCAGATTTTAAAAGTATAACAGTTTTCTCCAGTTTAGACATAGTCTTCTAATTTTCTTCACAAAATTTTGCTAACTTGATTTTTGAGGTGTTGAATTCATTATTCTCCTTTTGTAATTCCTTCTTTTTATATTTCAGATTTTCGACTTCTATTTTGACTATTTTTAGTTCTAAAACAATTTCTTTATTTTTTGTCTTTAGATTTAGACAATGAGAGGAAATAGTTTTATTGTTCTCAAGTAATTCTTCATATAATACTACTAATTCATCATAGGATAGATTTTGATCATAAATATTTATCTCAGATTCATCCTCCGAGTTATATCCTGCCATAAAACATAGGTTTGCTATATCTTCTTGTCCTTCTAGACTTTTTGCTCCCACATTTTCTTCATTAGAGTCACTCCATGTTACCAGCATTTCCTTTGTCTTGTTCATGAGCTTCTTTTGTGGGCCTTTTAACTTTTAGGTTTAAAGTGTCCATTTTCTTCGCAGTTAAAGCAAATAATGATGTTTAGCTTTATTTTGCCTTTCCTTTCACTTTTCATGTCTTTTCTTCTTTTGAGCTTGCCTTTCCAGGCTCTTGACATCCTTCTTACTAATATGGAGATCTCATCTCCATCATCATCTTCAGTATCATCATCAGATTCATCGTCTTCATCAGAGGTTTCAGTAATTTTCATTGCCTTCCCTTTGCTTGACTTATGGGAAGATTTTAAGGTAATGGATTTGTTTTTCTTCATGGATTCACCATGTATTTCTGTCAAAACCACCTCATGAGTTTTGAAAGATCCAATAAGTGCATCCAAACTCAATGTTTGAAGATCTTTGGCTAGATCAAACAATTCAATAAAATTAATAATAATCCAACAGCTAATAATAAGATATTCATGATGGATCCAAACATATGAGGTCTACTTTATAATTTGCCCTCAAAATATAAAGCTTATACATGTGAATTTTGCCGTTGGAACCAATTTGTCACGGGAACAAATAATTAATACAATAGATGCTTAAAAAGTTCAATTAGCTATCAATTGTGCTAATTCACTGATCAGGTTGTGGTTATTTGGTAAAATACAAGTTGAGCATTCTTTTGAGGGAGGGGAACACCTGTACTATCTTTTAGCTAAAGAGGGAGGATTGCCTTACCCCATTGCTGTGGTTGCTACTTGTAGATGATACATAAAGGGTGCTTAGGGAGGGGGGGATCATCTGCCTTGCTGCTTTCTTTATTTTACTATATAAGAAAAGTACAATACAATTATATGAATGGCAAGGTTTTTGTTTTTTTTTTTTTTTCTTGGCTCTTGGTACAGCAAGGTTAGTTGATTCAAGTAATTAAGCACTTTTTTTCCATATTTCTAAATTTGAGTTTTGATAGAGAGGATAAAGGGGAAGGAAAAACTAATAAAATCTTACACTATATGCTCTTCATTCTTTTGCTTTTCTTTCCAAATCTCAAATTCATAGACATACCTTTCGAATCCTGTGACGAGAGAAAAAAAAGAAGCTAAAACAGCTTTACCTTCAGCATATAACCTAACTTGAAATAGGTAGGATCCACTACACTCAGGAATACTAGTCATTTAGATCCAAAATAAGAATAAAAAATAAATAAATAAATAAATAAAGAAAACCGATCACATGACTAGTCACATAATTACAGCTTCGGATATTGCATAAACATTTCCACGAACAATTTTGATCGTCCACATTAAAAAATATTATGAAAATGAAAACGGCATCGCAGATTAGTTCAATATCTACGTTGCGTCCTTAGGACATTAAACATAGTGCAAAATTGCATAATGTCACAATACACCTTATTGCAGCCCAAGTCCAGAGACCCCTTTTTTGCTTTCAATACAGATCTCGGTTGTTTCAGAATAAAGGGTGACTCAAAGAATACAGAAGATGTTGGAGCCTAAAATCTGGAAATTATTTCCACAACTTCACGGAGCAGTCATGACTTGCTGAGGCAACCATTCCAGTGACAGGAGACTGAGCCAAAGCAGAAATTATATTCTCGTGTGCAGATATCGTCATGCTTCTGTTCTCAGCCATGTTCCACAGCTCCAAGGACTGCAGACCACAGCACCAAAGAAACACACACACAAAAAGAAAAAAAAAGGCAAAAAGGGTAACTTAGCGATAGTTCAACCAATCATGATGTTTTCAATTCAAAAGTCAACGTATTTGTCATGGCACAACGAAAATAGTTTAATGTCTAACAAAATATGCCAAGCTAAACATTGTTGTTGCGTTTTTGATAATCTGAGACGTAGAAAACTGTGAATCATCTCAATCTTATCTCCAGGATTTTAATAAGCACCCTCAGAGAATGATGATTGATGTACAAAATGAAAATACAAAGCGATGTAGCATTAATATATTGGCTATTGTTTTATTCAATTACTCTCATGTGTGGTTAACTTCTCTTCATGTATACCTTGTGATTTTTTAATACGGAAAAAATATGATGTGGCATTGATGGACCGACTATTGTTTTCTATTCAGTTTTCTCATGGATGGTTACACTTGTCTTCATATATACCTTCTGATTTCCTAACTTTCACATCCGTGCTATAAAGAAGCACTCGTGGCAGTTAATTCACGCCAAACATAATACTCCTTGATCAAAATTAAGTTAAATCAAAGGGAAATAAACTAGAGAAGACAATGGGGGGTTATGTCTCACCAGAAGAGACATGAAAATCTTAAAAACTATTGTCTACTCATGCTGAATTATCTCTTTTTACTTTTGTCGGTTCAAAATTTGGATGAACTGTAGTTGTTAATTTGCAACTTATTCACTGACCAAGCCAACAATGTTGTCAAGTTGCAATTTGATAGGAGGGCTAGAAGGGAAGAGGTTGGGCCCCAGGTGAAAATGCAGCAATGGATGAGGGGATATACAAGAAAAGATATAGTCAAGAACGAGAATGTATTAGGAAAAATGTAGGAGTAGCACCTACGCAGGAGAAGATGAGCAAACCTCCCAGAGGTGATATGGTCAAATGAAGAGTATAATTCCCATTGCAGATAGCAGCTCATGGCAATCCACCATGGCGCCACCATTTAAGCCAAAATCATCATGGTTGGGAGGCCAAAAGCCACCACACCATGGCCGCCATGTAACAACAATGATGAAGAGAAGAGCAAAAAGGCTCCAATGATAATAATGGATCAAATGGAAGATAGTCTGGTACTCTGTGGTTAGAGGAATACCAAAGAAAACTTAAGAAACTACTAACAAAGACCTTACTATAAATGGATTTATGAAATTTAGGTTCTTGATGGAGTATCCATATAACCAACCCAATTGAGTGGGATAAAGACAGGTATTGTTGGCATTGGAGCAAGGGATGATAGCTTCAAGATGTTTTGCAGTGTTAAAGTGAAAGGGTGCAGTTTTTCTGACCTGAGTGTTGATGCATTCAGTTCCAAAGTTTGGTTTTGAATACAACTATTCATACAACATATATTGAACAAAAACTTACCGAAATCTCTCCGATCACCAACAAAGTTGAATAACTTGGATGAAAAACACAGGAATGGAATTGGTTCCCATTGGAGCTGAGCTCCTGAATGCATTCTCCTGAAGCCAGTGTCCAAATCTTCACCAAATTTTGACTCACAGTTGCTAAGAATTCTCCATTCACATCCCAGCAAATATAGTTCACGGCCTCAGGATGTCCCTACAGAGAGAATTAAATTTAAGTACAAAATCCATCCGACAAGCAAACATTGAAATAAAGAGATCACCTTGTTGCATAAGGTAACCAATCTCCACCAACAAATTCTAGTCTTGTGCAGTTGTGGATTCAGCTTTTTAATATCTTTTTAGCAGTAATATTAAACACATAATTTTAAATCCCACACAGAGATTGGACTGAAAAAGGAGGACATCATGAAAAACACATAAAGTGGACGAAAGAGACTGGAACAAATTCCATGTAATATTGATGAATCAGATGACTAGAAACTTTAATGACATGAGTAGCTATCAACAAATGAGGTAAAGGATTTCACATTATAATGTCATTGATCTTTGTTTAGAAGAGACTAGATTTTATTATAGCAAGGATTAGCAAGCATGCGTATAGATTGTACCTGGAGTGAGTAAATTTGTCTGTCAGTTTCTACATCCAAAATTGACACTACTTTATCAGAAGCTGCAGCCAGTACCTGTCCCACTCTAGGCTGAAATCTCACTTGTACATTACCACCCTGAAACCATCAATTGTAAAATACACCAGGGACACGTGATAAAATGTTCAAAGAGTAAATAATAGAATGCATTTACTTAACCAACCTTAGATACATGGGTGCAGGAGGAGGAAGTAATATTCCAATACCGAATTTCATTTTCACTATCACAGAAGCAGAAAAGATCAGTTTTCTTAGGATGGAAATCAAGAGACATAATAGCTGAACTGTGCCCACTATATTCTTTCACACAATAGCTCGGCTGCATTAAAAGAGAGAGAGAAAAGCAAAAGAATTAATCATAATTGTTAATTCAATTGCAAGAGATGAATGATTTGTCAACCCCACATAGGGAACAAAGCCTCAAGAATCTAGAATCTAGGTTGTGGGTTTTAAATATAAAATGTCGAGTTGAACATAATTCTGTGAAAGTTGGGAAAACTGTTACATTGGCTGCATCCCATAGCCGCACAGATTTATCAATTGAGGCCGTTGCTAACTCAGATGAATTTGGTCTAAAACGAACATCTGAAATAACTGACTTGTGTTCTTCAGGAGTGCTCTCTGTCTGTAAAGTGTCCATGTTCCAGAGGACGACCTAATACACGCTCCCATGAAAAGGTAACACACAACTATTAGTATTTAAAATTGTACAAGAATTTGCTTGAATTAGTTGTTCAGAAAATTAAATCTAAAACCAAAGACCAATGTCCCAGCTCTACCAAGAACCAAAACATAATTTACATTCACAGCCAAATCAAAAATATCACAACAATCCCATTTTTTGTAAGATGTTTGACAGAAGAGCACAGCTTCAGAATAAGATAATTCATGAGAACATTAACAGAGTAGTGTCATAAAGTTTAGTTGAAATTGTTGCCAAAGGGAAATGCTTAGGATCCGAATAAACTAATTTGAAACAAAGGAAAAAAAAAAAAAAAAGGCATGATGCAACGGAGCAAATTCCTTAGAGTGCACTACTTTTTAGATGAAGCATGTAAAATAATATAATGTTCACCATGTGTATTGGTCAAATTTGGCATAAAATCCTTATTATGCAACTGAATTACCTTGTTGTCATGTCCAGCACTAGCAAGCATTTTTCCATCTGAAGAAAAGTGACAGCATGTAACTTTGCTGTTCCTTGTTCTTATGCAACCAAATTCAGCAAAGGTGAAACCTGAAATGGCAAATGTGGTTCCTGATGCTTTCCCTTAAAACAAATGCAAGAGCGAGTCAGCCACAAAAGATTACCTTTTGAAGATTCTTTTTGTTGCTCAGCTGGACTTTGTTTTATAGTTCCATAGATATTACCACCATCTCCTGCATCATTTGATAGAAAGGATTCCACATTATCCTCTAAAGCACCAACATCTCCAAATCGGTCCATGTCGTCCTGCTTTATAAAATGCAATTGATGATAACGTCACACAATGATCTCTTCAGCTTATAAATTCAGCATACCAAAAAACATGGTTATTCAAATGTTTTGATCAATATTAATGGATTCAACTAATTAAAACTCAATCAAATATAATGGCGGATCAAAGAGCTAGAAGTAAAAGGTAAGAAAAGTATGCCATACAAGTCAACATCAACAGTCAACATAGTTGTCATCCAAATAAACCAAATCAAATGTTCATGAAGCATGATTGGTATGATCACACAGACAGACACACAAAACTTACAAGCAAATTTGAAGATGCAAGGCCTCCTGTTCCCTCTGTACCATACATCATCGTGTTCTTTTGCACACTATTAGCATGCATGCTGCTGGCTGTATTTATTCCATCACCAGGTGTGTGAGTTGATGGTGGTGAATTAGGCGAAGGACCTACTGTGTTTCCAGTACCAGTGCTATTGGCAGCTCCAGAAGAAGAATGCTGTTTTCTTTTTCTGTTATTCTGATGACAAAGCAAAGATAGTATGTTCGTCAGCTCTGAAATAAATAGTGGGGAATAAAGAATGATAGAGAATGAAGTGAATTAAGTCACTGCAAATGAATCTAATAGCAGCAGCACACAACATATTAAGTTAGCATATTCACAAAATCCTGCTTCTTAGATCCCTTCCCTCTACCATTCTCAAAATAGAAAGAAAAAAAAAAGGGCAAAATAGCATAGAATAAGGACTTAGTACCATGTCCATCTGCTTACATGCCATATAAAAAATAAAAAAAAAGGAGAGAGAAGGCAAAAAAGAGTGGCATTAAGCCCAACCTGCTGCAGTTGTTGCTGCTGCGAATGCTCCTGCTGTTGAGATAGTGAATGTTGCGCCTGGGCAATATTCATCTGCTAGACACTCATCAAAGACCAAAAAACTTGAAACTGACCATAGAGAGTACACTCCACTGTAATTGCTATTATGCAAGAAAGGCAAGCATCTTTATCCCTTGCTTAAAACTAGTTTCCATGGCTTAAATATCAAGCAGAGAATAAAGTTGATACATATAGAAGGTAAACAGGTATTTTTCCTAGCATTCCCATTCAATTTGTAAGAACAGCTCGGGACCACTTTACAGATGCATCATTTTGCACAATCGAAAGCAGCATGTTACAAACACATGGTAACAGGAAAGTTTCTTAGGTGCTCATGTATATCAGTCAAAGGTCTAGAAGGGACCTTCAGCATGAAACTTATCCACTTCTCATGCCAAGAAGTTAAGAGAAATCTGTCTTTGAAGGTATACACTAATCTTCTAAATGACTTTCTACTTCCTTGGGTTCTCGGAATCTCAAGGAATTGGTGTCACTTTGTTGCCTTTTGTTGAAACTTTAGTTGAATATTCTTGAATTCTTTATGTCAATTATTTAGCATGAATTCATCAAATAAATTCATTTTAGTAGGTAGTTCCGTGGTTAACAGTAGAGAGGGGAACAAAGTTCCTAATGATAGTTCACATAATCCAATATCCAATATCTTATAAATCTGAGTTAAATTTCGATACACTAAACTTTTTAACACCACCAATCAATCATAAATTACTATATGTATGACTTTTAAGATGGTTATGTTAGAATCTGTGAATATCTGTAATTATCTGTAATTAGAGAAAATATATCTCTGTAATTATTGTGTATTTATTGCATATTGCCTATATATACTATCTCCATTGTGTAGTTTAGACACACGAATTCATCTTATGATTTTCTCTCTTTCTCTGTTTCTCAACATGGTGTCCAGAGCCTAAAAAAGAAAGAAAACCCTAATCCGTGACGTTAGAGGGCCCACTACCCTCTGGTGAAAATTTTTTTTCCGAGCAAACTATGTTTCTCTTCTGGTTTGCTCACCATTCCCCTTCGATGTGCCTCCATTCCAGCAAAATAGCCTCTGCTCACTTGTTGTTCATCGGCCGCCACTTTTCCGGCTGGATTCCCACCGCCACCCCACTGACCTCGCCTCTCCATTCGCAGCCAACCCCCACCAACCGCGGCTCCAGACCTGCTTCCACGTGCTCCTAGGCGCGGCTTCTTGCCTCTGCACTGTTTTCTGCCGCCGCCCCTACTGGTAGCGCGTGGCGGCGCGTCCCACCTCCGTTCTAGATGCCGCCTCCTGCATTGAACTCGCGCCGCTCTCCTCTTTCCGGATCTGTCCTTGGTTTCACGATCCGTGCTCTCCGACGCGTGACATTTTTATAATTCCCATTCTGCCCCTGCCCCCTCGTACCCATGGCTGCTGGCAACTCTTCCTTTGATGATAAGAGTGTTCCAAAGGCTGAGCCTCCAGCATTTGCTTGTTATGTCAATGTGCCTCTTTCCACTGACAAACTTGATGGCAACAACTATGATACTTAGGGCATCAGACATCAAACTTCGGTTGCCAGGGCAGGACTATGCTGACCACCTCACCACGAAGGCCGTAGACATCCTGGTGGATGGACGCCCCCGCTAGGTTAAGATTGATGCCCAGCTGTGTAGCATTCTCAAGTCCACCATTGCTCCTTCCATCAAACAGATCTTTCGAGCCCATGTCACTTGTGAATCTGTTTGGGCGCAAGCGAAAACCTTCTTCACCAATGACACTCAACGTCTCTATCGTGTTTGTTAGGATCTCATGGGTATCATTGCTCCCCGCCAGCTTGATGGTTCTATATCCTTTTATTTGGGTAAGATTCACAGTGCTCTCCATGACTTCAATGAACTCTTGCCCCCTGCTGATACCCTGGAGAATGAGTGGGAGCAACGTAGCTCTTTCTTTATGCTCTTGGCCCTTTATGGTTACCTCTAGAATACTCTGCCACTCGTCATCAGCTTCTGGGATCACCGACTGTGCCTACTCTCTCAATGGTGTCTACCTCTCTCCTTCGGGTTCTTGCCAAATCACCCACTGAGTTGCTCCTTCCTCCGACCTCGGTTGATACCTCTGCACTCGTCACACAGAGTACCAGTCGTGGCCGTTCTCAGAAGTCCCGCCCTAAGTGTGATCACTGTCATAAGCCAGGCACACCATTGATCGCTATTACTCTTTGCATCCTCATCTGCGCCCTACTGTTAATGTTGCCCAAGCCGGTGTTCTTGCTCCCTCGGACTCACTTGCTCCTCATCCACCGTCTCCAGCCGACTATGCTAATTTCCTGAAGTGGTTTCAACAACATCAGAACTCTGGTTCCACTGCCTCTGTTGCACACTTTGGTAATTCTTTTGCTTGTCTTTCTCAGTCGGCCTCATTGAGTCCTTGGGTTCTTGACTCCACTGCTACTGATCATATCTCCAGTAACAAAGCTTTATTTTTTACGCTTTCTACTTCTGGATATTTACCTACTGTCACTTTGGCCAATTGTTCTCACACACAGCCTCATGGGGTGGGCACTGCCCATCCCCTTCCCTCTATGTCAGTTGATTCTGTCCTTTAGGTAGTGTTTGGTTTGGGAGACGGAGACATAAATACAGAGACAGTCTATCATGTATGCTGTTTGGTAAGGGAGATGGGGTATAGGGACGGAAAAATTTTCTATCCCAGAGATAAAATTTCCTATATTTCTGTCCCTCCAAAAAGTGGAGACAATGGGACGAGACACGGAGACAATGGGGACGAGACACGGAGACACAAATTTCCAGTGGTGATCCGGCCATCGGCCACCGCTGATCAACGCCCGGTCAATGGCTGGTCAACGTCAGCCACCGCCAGACCACCATCGGCCACCACCAGTCAATGCCGGCCGCTACCGGTCAATAGTGGTCAATACCGGTCAACGAAAAGTTAGGGCCTGTTTGCTTTACTAGAAACAGTTTTGATTTCGATTTCGATTTGGGCTAGTTTTGATTTTGTGAAGGAAAAAGCGGAAAATCGAAAACCACAAATTTTCAATTTTTTTTTTCCTTCACAAAAGCGAAAATCGAAACTGAAATCTAAACTGCTTCAAAGCAAACAGGCCCTTAATGTCTATCCGCTCTCTGACCAAACATGATCTGAGAGATGTATATTTTTATGTCTCCGTCTCCACTGTCTCTGTATTTCTGTCCCCATCCCTCCCGTCCCCTTTACCAAACGCTACCTTATGTTCCTGGTTCTCCATTTAACCTACTCTTTATTTCTAAATTAACTAAAGCTTTTAAGTGTATTATTTCATTCACTGAAGATTCTGTTTACTTGTAGGACCGGAGCACGGGACGGATGATTGGCACCGGATGTGAGTCTCATGGCCTCTACTGGCTCCACCCCCCGTCAAGTGTTTGCCCCCTCACCACTGACCCTCTCACCCTCTATGCCCAGTTAGGTCATCCCAGCCTTGCCAACTTGCAGCGCATAGTGCCTAGGCTATCCAAACTATCCAGTTTGCCTTGTGAGTCATGTTAACTTGGGAAACACACGCGGAGTCATTTTCCAGATAGTGTTAGTACTCGGGCTGCATCTCCCTTTACTTTAGTTCATTTAGATATTTGGGGTCCTAATCGCACGGTGTCTAGTTTAGGATTTCGTTATTTTGTTACGTTTATTGATGACTATTCTCGTTGTACTTGGTTATTTTTATTAAAACACAAGTCTGAGTTGTTTTCTGTTTTTACTAAATTTTATCAAGAAATAAAAACTCATTTTGGTGTTCCTATTCACACTTTACGTAGTGATAACACAAAAGAATATTTGTCTCATAATTTTCAACAATTTTTAGCTTCTCATGGTATTCTTAACCAGACGTCCTGTGCTCATACACCTCAACAGAATGGAGTTGCTAAGTGTAAGAATCGTCATCTCATTGAAACCACACGTACTCTTCTTCTTCATAATCATGTACCTTTTCGTTTTTGAGGGGATACCATTTTAACTGTATGTTATTTAATTAATCGCATGCCCTCTTCTGTTTTGGACTACCAAGTTCCCCATTCCATCTTATTTCCCCATGACCCCTTGCATTCCCTTCCCCCACACATTTTTGGGTCAACTTGCTTTGTTCACAACTTAGCTCCTGGTCTTAACAAACTTTCTGCACATTCATTAAAATGTGTTTTTCTTGGTTACACTCGGTCTCAAAAGGGTTTTCGGTGTTTTTCTCCTACTCTGTGTCGTTATCTCGTCTCTGCAGATGCTACCTTTTTTGACACTACTCCTTTCTTTGACCCATCTAACCATTCCACCCCTCCTGCTTCTGAGGAACTCCCACTTCCCGTGATCCCTGTGCCTTTGTCACCCCTTCTGCCTACACCTCCACCTCGCCCCCTTCAAGTCTACCATCGTTGTGTCCGTCCACTAGCCGAGCCTATCCGACATCCAACACCCATTGCACCTAACCGGCAGCCATTGCCTGCTCCTGCTCCTTCCTCCGAGCCTGTCTTGGCTAATGTGGAATCTCCTCCGGTGCTTGATCCTTCACCGCCTTCGGTCTTGCCAGTTGCGCCTGATCTTCCCATTGCCCTTTGTAAAGGTACTCGCTCCACTCGTAACCCATCTTCTCACTATACTACCTTGAGTTATCACCGTCTATCTTCTCTACATTATGCTTGTCTGTCTTCTATGTCTATTCCTAAGACTATGGGTGAGGCTCTCTCTCATCCTGGTTGGAGACAAGCTATGATTACTGAGATGTATGCACTTCAGGACAGTGGTACTTGGGAATTGGTATCTCTCCCTCCGGGTAAATTTGTAGTTGGTTGTCGATGGATTTTACGGTTAAGGTGGGGCCTGATGGCCAAATTGATCGTCTTAAGGCTCATCTTGTAGCCAAAGAGCACACTCAGATCTTTGGTTTGGATTATGGTGATACATTCTCCCCTATTGCCAAGATGGCTTCTGTTTGTCTATTTCTCTCTATGGCTGCTATGCGCCGTTGACCTCTTCATCAGTTGGATATTAAGAATGTCTTCCTCCATGGTGATCTTGAGGAAGAGGTTTATATGGAGCAACCTCTTGGGTTTGTTGCTCAGGGGGAGTCTTCTGGCCTTGTTTGTCATCTAAAATCATTGTATGGTCTTAAGTAATCTCCTCGGGCTTGGTTTGGAAGGTTCTCCACTGTGGTTCAGCAATTTGGTATGACTCGGAGTGAAGCTGATCACTATGCATTTTATCGTCATACTCAGAGAGGTTGCACCTACCTAGTTGTGTATGTTGATGACATTGTCATTACAAGGAGCAACACTCAGGGTATAGCATAGATCAAACAACACTTATGCAAGCGTTTCCAGACCAAAGACCTTGGCAAACTCAGATACTTCCTGGTGTTAAAGTAGCACAGTCCAAAGAGGGCATAGTTCTCTCTCAGAGAAAATATGCTATTAACATTCTAGAGGAAACAGGTTTACTTGCTGCAAAACCTATTGATACTCCTATGGATCCTAATGTCAAGCTCCTACCAAATCAAGGGGAGCCACTATCTGACCCTGGGGGATATAGAGATTGGTTGGCAAATTGAACTATCTCACAATTATTCGTCCAGACATTTCTTTCACAATAAGTGTGGTTAGTCGTCCAGACATTTCTTTCGCAGTAAGTGTGGTTAGTCAATTCCTAAACTCACCATGTGAAGCTCACTGGGATGTTGTTATACGTATTTTGAAGTATGTCAAAGCTTCACTAGGAAAAGGACTTATTTATGAAGATAAAGGGCATACTGATATAGTTGGGTATTCTGATGTAGATTGGGCGGGATCCCCCTCTGATAGGCGTTCCACTTCCAGATATTGTATACTTATTGGAGGCAATCTCATATCCTGGAAAAGTAAGAAGCAAATTGTAGTGGTGCAGTCTAGTGCTGAGGCAGAGTACCGTGCCATGGCATCAACCACATGTGAGCTCATCTGGCTCAAGCAACTCCTCAAAGAACTTCAATTTGGGGAAACCAAGCACATGACACTTGTTTGTGACAATCAAGCCGCTTTACACATTGCATCAAATCCAGTTTTTCATGAGAGGACCAAACATATTAAAGTTGATTGTCACTTTATCAGAGAAAAGATTCTATCTAGAGACATCACCACAAGCTTCGTCAATTCAAATAACCAACTGGCAAATGTTCTCACCAAATCATTGAGAGGTCCTAGAATAAGTTACCAATGTAACAAGCTAGGTGCATATGATCTATATGCTCCAGCTTGAGGGGGAGTGTTAGAATCTGTGAATATCTGTAATTAGGAAAAATATATCTCTGTAATTATTGCGTATTTATTGCACATTACCTATATGTACTATCTCCATTGTGTAGTTTAGACGCACGGATTCATCCTATGATTTTCTCTCTTTCTCTGTTTCTCAACAGTTATTATAAGAGTTTAACACTTTTAATTCGTGACAATACATGATTGGATGAAAATGTACAAATCTTTATACTATTAGTGCATCAAGATCAAATCCAAAGATTTCAAGATATATTCATATGCTTAAACAAATGATAGATAAACCATTGATTGCATATATGATTGCCCATTGAATTTTAAGCCATGCACATTAATCAAACATTGATTTGATAACTGATTCTTAAAAAAATTGAAGAGCTCATTCAACCTTAGGTGAACCTGACTGCACTTGGGAGCAAACAGATCCTTCATTCCTAGTAGATGGACCATCTTTTGCACCTAAGCCACCTCGAGAAAGAGCAGAAAGTCTACGTGGATCCATATCGCCACGACTATTAGAATTTCCAAGGTTATTTTGTGCTTGAGCCTGTGCCAATACTTGCTGCTGTTGTGATGCCAAAATTAATTGGCTTTGTGTTGTCATATTAGGCTTCTGAATTTGTACACCCAAACCAGGTCTTAGTTGATCAAATCCCTGTGAAAAGGCGATAGATTTCCATCCTCAAGGAGTTTAACTGACATCAACAAAGAAACTTCAATGATGATAAAATTCAACTTACAGTTAGCGGCCAGCCCTTTAGTGGAAGACTTGTTACTCCTTGATTTAATCCTGGAGGATAATTCCAAAAAATAAACAAATAAAAATCATTAGAATGGTTCCACCATGTCTTATATTCTGCACTAATATTAAAGGCAAAGTAGCAATATTATGTCAAAGCCACTAGGGATATATCTGCATCAGCAAAATATCAACATTGAAACTCAAAATAAAAACCCACATTATTAATACTTGGCAGAACCAGTGGCAAGGTTGCAACTTGCATAGCTGCATTTTCCATATAGTTTCCTTTCAGATGACAAAATGTTTAAGTACTAACTTTAAACTTAAGAAAATGGATTATAAAGGAAATCAACAATCAACCATATTAAATAAAGCATATTTCTTTTACACCAGAGATGAATCAACAATCTGGCCTTCTAAACCACAGCATTGTATCACATTTGAGAGAATGATAACAAAGACAAAGAAAGAGAAGGAACTAGGTACACATAGATATATCAAATAATTCCAACAATAAAATAAGAAATGTTATATATGATAAATGTAACTCCATTTCATGCAAAACGGAACTAAACTCTTTTTTACGTATAAAAAGAAATATCAAAAGAATATACAAAGAACATAAAGGATGGGGAGAAACCCTCCTAAAACAGGTTAGGAACATTAAAAAAAAAAAAAAAAAACAAAACAAAAATGAAAAAACTAGCTCAAAAGTCAAAATAGCTTACTAATACCACTGTAACACCTTTTTTTTGTTTTCTCTTTCTTTCATAGAAAAAGAAATTCAGTACGAATGAAGGGAAACACAAATACAGGAGGATAAGATGTCCTCCATCAGAAATTAACAAAAACCAAGAGTTACAGAAAACCTCCAAAAGGCACTGAAGCACTTTGAAAAATCCAAGCATTTCTCTCTAACCAAATGCACCACAGAATTCCAAGCACACAAGTCCATGTGTTTGCATTTATTTTTTTTTTAACCCTCAACTTGGACAGGTGTTGGACCTGTTATGGACACAGTGTGAAGACATCATTTTTTGTTTTTGGCAAGACAGTCACTTAAAATTTGAAAATTATTTAGTATTACTAAATCTACTTTCAAGGGAGGAACCACAATAAAAGCAACCAGCCCAATACTACCCACCCAACTTGATAAAGCCACATCTCACACTTGAGAAGTGGGAGCAGTACCTGATCCTCCTGCTATTTTCAAACTAAGCCCTAGCATAAGAAGTAGAAAGCATAAACAGGGGTGCAGAAATAATACCTGCACTGCCTAGTCCAGATTTCGATTGTAAAATCGCTTGTCTATAAGTTGAATTATCCATAGGTGAACTCTTCAGAGTGGCACCTAAGTTAGGTTCTCCTTTGATGTCCTATAAATTTAATACACCCATTTGCTTATCATGGTAGAGGTGAGGAGCGAAGAATTCAAAAATAGAAAAAGCATATGAAATGACTAACTTAGCTATGGTTAAAGTAGTTACAGTGATCAAAGGAGGCCGGGCCTGAAGTTGCTGCAATGCAGTCGACATATTTCCTGAATTACCATGAACCAATTGACTGAACCAAAAAAATAAAAAGCCCAAAATATTAGCAGTCCAATCCATGTTATTAAGATCAAGTCAATAGTTATACTCTAGCCAACAGTAGCAATGATGCTAACAAATTTTACCCTTGATGACTTGTTGCTGATTTAAGAAGTGCCATCCTGTTGGCATCGATAAGTGTTGGAGATGCCTCTGACTCCATTGAATGAGGGTGTTTCATGCATTCTTCATACATTTTCATGGCCAACACAGTTGCTGGTGGTTGCCCCAACATTCCTTCAGAGTTCATGGCATTTAACGAACCACCAAGTGCAGGATGATTAGGATCTCGTCGCTGTAACTGTGCGCTGCGCTGCTGCATTAGTTGCAATTGCTGCATCTGGAGTTGTTGTTCTCTGGCCTTTTGCTGGGTCTACCAACAAGAAAATCCATATAAGATTCACATGCCACTAATGTTTAAAAGAACTAATAAATTAAGACAGTGCAGATGTTACTAGATCACCTCAATGTAAGCTGCAGCAGCCTCA
Source organism: Dalbergia cultrata (assembly GCA_031216105.1). Lineage (NCBI taxonomy): Eukaryota > Viridiplantae > Streptophyta > Magnoliopsida > Fabales > Fabaceae > Dalbergia > Dalbergia cultrata. Next base: position 49,104,526 of record CM062353.1, read on the forward strand.
GAATGTTTGTCATTTGTCCTTGAGATGAAGACATCCCAGAAGACAGACCACCACTCGTAAAGAAATCCTCCAGGTGCATCAATTGCTGTCAAAAACCAAACAATTCAATACACACACACACACACACACACACATATATCCAATTGATTCACTTCCACTCACATATAGTAGTGCAAACTTATAAATAAAGTCCATTGAATTTGAACTATAATTTTTCAATAATAAAGAGATAAAATTTTGTTAGAAGACATAAAGAAAGAAGCACAAGCTCAGAGGGTAAGTTAACTTTGTGGAAGAAAACGATGTCAGAAGAACCAATTCTCAGCATATTTAACAAAGAAATTCCCCACCCCCAACCCCATCCCCCAAGCTAAACCATTGAACTGGATTTTTAATAAAGTAACAACAAACAAATGTTTGACATAATTCATGCTACTACCATGAGGTGTGCCAGGCTACAAGACAACATTATAAAGTACAATATTACCAACAAACTCACCTACTGGATCGGTGGAAACTTTGCCTTCTGTCATAAAAGCTTCTGCGGTGGTATGTAATTTTCTTTTCACAAAATAATCGTGAATGTAGACATCAAGCCTGAACCATAACATAACAAACCAGTAAGGGGATAAAGATCAATTATAACATGTTTCCCCAGATCTAATAAAGCAGGATCAAACGCAGAAAAGAAGAAGAAGATGATGATGATGAAAATGAAGGAGAAGAGAAGAAAAAGAATATAAAATTAAGAACCCAAACAATTGGCAAGTGACGAACATTTTATCAGCTTCCCAATTACTCTGTCCCTGAGCCATATTGGCAGCGGACTTCATCTGGACAAAACCCAATTCCCAAGAGACTAAGCTGTCTTCTCTGCAAAGATCATACAAAACCAAACTCACATATCAGAATCACCAAAAAAAAAAAAAATCTAATTGAACTCCTTGTTAAATTAAATATTGCGAAGGGCACCGTGAGCCGAACTTCCACAATTAGCACGAAAAATTCATTTTTTTTCCCGTTAAATCTCCCTCAAATTCTCAAAAAAAAAAAATAATAAATAAATTTGATCAAATTGACATAATTTTTAACGCCAGCTCTCACAATTGAACCAGAAAGAGAAACCATACCAGTCCCTTGGATCAAAGGTAAAAATCCCGCCCCAGAAGATACCGATCACGCAGAACCTAGCACAAAGCCACGGAAACATGAATTAAGCAAAAGAGATAACCAAGATTGAACCCAAATTGAAAGGAATCAATGAATAGAGAGAGAGAGAGAGAGAGAGAGTTCTTGTTTTGCAATTTGAGGCAGTACAATAGACAAGCACAGGGTGAAAGTCTTCAGAATGGTGTTGAGACGACAAAATCTAAGAAAATCTAGTAATTTTGCCGAGAAAGAAGGATGGAACTGGTTGGAGTGCCAGCTGAAGTGCAACAAGAACTCGAACTAAACTTAATGTTTCGATGGCTAATCAAGTTATTCTGTGGGACTTATATATATGCCCATGGACCTTAATAAAGGGAAAAATCCAAATCCAACTGTACAACGTATACCTTTAAGATTAACTCTAATTTTAATTTTAATGTAGTTACCAAAAACATCTTAGATATTTTTATACGAAGAAAAGAAATTTATTTCATATACTATTTATCGATCCATATATTAGTTTTATGAGTTATCATATTTTCTTTTGCATTCTCAATAATTTCCAAGAGAATCTAGGGTATTCATTGCTAAAATTCCTAGTTAATAGATTTGGATTTTATCATTATTTATGATATCTTCTTCATACAAATCGCTAGGAATCTAGGATTTAATTTTAATATATTGGCGGTATATGTAACAATAGATAAAGAGGATTACCAACAGTAACATTTTTGTGGTGCATAACTTTCCTATTTCCAATAATACCCTTAGTTTATAAAACGTTAGGGAAGTTACAAACAAAAAATAAAAGAAGTTACAAAAGTCTAACATAAAAAATTAAATTTAAAGAGATCTTAAAAATGAAATTAAAAAAAAGTAGATTGATAGTTACGCAATCCACTAGTAAATTATAAATAATTTGTATATAATTATCTAATCATATATTGTGATTGTTTGGATGTCATTATTTTGATTAAAAATGATTATTTTATTATTAAAAAAAAGATCCTTTTGTGTTTTTACTATGTTTGGAATTTTTTTTAAGTAAAGAAAAAATCACTAGAAAAAACTAAAATATATGTATATTTTTTCAGAATCTATAATATGTGGTTGTCTGGATGTCATCATTTTGATATATAAAAAAAGAGATCATTTTTTTAAAAAATATTAACATGTTTTCTAGTATGTTTGGGGGTAAAGTTTTTAAGTAAAAACATAATCACTATAACAAGTGAAAAAAATATTTTTTGATAAGCTATAATTTCTATTTTTGAAAAAATATGTTTTCTATAACATTAAAAAGACAGTTGATGATAAATAAAAATATTTTGATATTATATACAAATGTAAATTAATATTATATCCAAACATAAAACATATATTTCTTATGTAAATATCTTTTAAAATAGATCATTTAAAAAAAATGAGAAGAGAATTCAAACGAGTCCTTTCTATCTTTTTTTTTATCTTTTGAAAAAAGATGTTTCATAATAAACAAAGATATTTTAATATCACATCTAAACATAAATTAATATTACATAAAAACAATTTTCACTTTTTCAATATATCTAATTACAAAGATCAACTAAGAACATATCTTTTTTTTTCTAAAAAGTCATCCAAATTAGCCCATTATTGTATCAACAAATATGATTTTCATCCAGTCATGCAAATAAAAAGATTTAATTGTATGACATGACAATGTAAACATCTTTTATATTGGCATTATATCAAAACTAAACTCTAATTTTGATGGAATGGAAAAAATGTTTTACATTATTATATAATCAAAATGTTACATCTAAATGACTTTTTAAATAGTGGAGTATCATAGTTGATAACTTGATATGGTAATATGTGATTAGACGATTGTGTAAAAAAATTTACATTATCAGTTAATAGTGATTAAATTCATAATTAAAAAAAAAACAAAACTTTTCTCGAGTTCCAAGCATCTATGAAATATTTTGTCCATTTATAATGAGTGCATCTAAGCTAAGTATCTTAAGATCCTTAGCTTTAATAATTATCGTGACCTTGGAAAGCCATTTAGATGGAAAATTTCTTAGAATCTTTTTAACTATCTCAGAGTTTGAATACCTCTACCCAATCTTTTGAATTAGTTGATGATATGCATGAATCTTGTGGTCATATCATCAATGTTCTCATATTTAGTCATTTTAAACATTTTACATTGATACACCAACATGCTTAACTTTGTTTCTTTAGCCTGATCCGTTCCCTCATGAAGCATTTGCAACCTCTCCCAGATCTCCTTGGTTGTGTCATAAACAATAATATTGTCATATTCAGCTTTGCCCAGAGAACAAGTGAAAAGATACTTGGCCTATGAGTTCATCTGAACTCTTGCTTTCTATTTATCAGTCCATCTGTTTCTGGGGACTTGGCTTGTGGTTAAATGTCTACCTTTATTATTTTTAGCAAAGACATCTTCTAAAACCCCTTCCATAAGTATTTAATCACCATTTTGTATTATTTCTCACAAGTCAAGACTTGTGTATTTGATGAATAGCTCCATTATGTCTCTCCAATAAGCATTATCACCACCATCAAAGAATGGAGGCCTATTGATGGAATATTCCTTAGCAATGTGTACAGTGTTGTGGGCTATTCTTTCCAAGATATTTTTTCTTTTATAACTGTTAGGATGTTCAGCCCCTTAGAGGCCTGAGTTCAGATGCCAAATGTAGGTTGTGTATAGAAAACACAAGAAAGGGGAATTGAATTGTGCTTTCCAAAAACCCTTGCTTTCTGAAACACTTAAACAAGTTCTGTTAAGTCTTAAGACTTGAAGCAATAGAAAAAACTTCAGAAAGTAACTTTCTGAAGTGCCCAGCTAAAAATATAATTTTAGAAAGCTAATAAAACAATTTTATAACACACACAATAGAAGATACACATAGAGTAAAAAAGGAAGTTTGGGGGATATAGATAATTACACAAAAGGATTTATATTGCTTTGGCCAAGCTTTGCCTTCATCCACTTCCTGACCACAATGTTGAGAGTTCCACTAACAACTTCTTTCTCTTACATAAGAGAACAAGATAGCATTTTTACTAGTCTTCTCAAGCTATCCTCACTGAAAAGTTTGTGCAAGCAACCTTCACTTGCAAGTAGTCTTGGTTCTTAACTTCTTCAAACTATTTCACACTAATCACTACTAAATTAAGTTACAATATACTAAAAATTTTTGTGTTTCACTAATCTTAATATTTGTGTAGATTGTATCAAAGGAAAACAAACAAAACACAAAAAAAGGAGCCACAAGAAGTACCTAGCTTTTTGAAATTATATACACTGACATATGTGGGTCATTTAATATAAATTCTTTCAATAAAGAAAAATACTTCATCACCTTTATTAATGATTATTCATGTTATAGTTATGTCTATCTACTGCATAATAAATGCGAAGCAGTTAATGCCTTGGAAATTTATATGAATGAAGTTGAAAGGTAGTTAGACCAAAAGGTGAAAATTGCTAGGTTTGATAGAGGTGGTGAGTATTTTGAAAGACATGATGAAACTAACAACACGCAGGTCCATTTGCTAAATTCCTAGAAAAGCGTCGCATATGTGCTCAACACACAATGCCGAGTACACCAGAATAGAATGGTGTATCAAAAAGACATAGCATAGCCTTAATGGATATGGTTAGGAGCATGATGAGTGATGCATATGTACCCATATCATTTTGGATGCATGCATTGAAAACTGCTATGTTTTTGTTGAACAAGGTTCCTAGTAAAGTAGTTCCAAAATCTCCTTTTGAGTTATGGATTGGTAGGAAACCTAGATTAAGGCATATGCATGTTTAGGGATGCTAGGAAAAAATAAAGGTCTATAATCGACAAGAAAAGAAATTGGATGCAAGAACAATCAGCATATATTTCATTAGTTGTCCAGAAAAATCTAAAGGGTATAGATTTTATCATCCTACCCATAATACAAGAATTGTTGAAACTGGAAATGCTCGGTTCATTGAAAATGGTGAGGTTAGCGGGATTGAAGCTTCACAAAATGTGGAGATTAAGGAAATTAGAGTACAAGTTTCTCTTCCTTGTGCTTTTAGCTCTAGACTGATCGTTCCTCATGTTGTTGAACCACACAACAATCAAGAAGAACAAGTTATTGACCTTGTGGTTAACAATGAGCCAATAATAGAGCAACCTCAAGAAATAGCATTAATCAGATCTCAAAGAGAAAGAAGATATGCTATTTTGGATTATTATGTGGTTTATCTACACTGGCCAAAAAATGATTGGGTGTTGATAATGAGTCATTTTCTTTTTCCCCAACTATAGATTGTGATAATGCTAATAAATAGTTAGATGCCATGAAAGATAAGCTTAAATCAATGGAGCATAATGGTGTATAGGACCTTGTGGAATTGCTTGAAAGGTGCAAGAGAGTTGGGTATAAATGGGTCTTTAAGACTAAATGTGAATCTTACGGTAACCTTGAACGCTACAAGGTTCATCTTGTTGCCAAGGGTTTTACTTAGAAATATGGTATTGATTATAACGAGACATTCTCACCAGTTTCCAAAAAATATTCTTTTAGGATTATCATGGCTTTAGTAGCCCATTATGACTTAGAGCTGTATCAAATGGATGTAAAAATTGTCTTTCTAAATGGGAATTTAGAGGAAGATATTTATATGGATCAACCAATGGATTTGTCAATCAAGGAGAAAGAACATAGTGTGTAAACTTAAGAAATCAATATATGGACTCAAGCAGACTTCCCACGAATGGTATCTCAAGTTTAATATTACTGTCCTGTCCTTTGGATCTAAGGAAAACACTGTTGATCGGTGTATATATATAAAGATCAGTGGGAGTAAGTTCATATTTTTTGTCTTGTATGTTGATGACATTTTTCTTGCATCTAATGACCTTGGTTTATTAAGTGAGCTAAGAAGTTTTTCTCTACTAGCTTTGAAATGAAAGATATAGGTGAGACAAGTTATGTCATTGGAATAGAAATATTCCAGGATGGATCACATGGACTATTAGGCTTGTCTTAGAAGTCATATATTAATAAAGTCTTAGAGAGATTCATAATGGGAAAGTGCTTAGCATCACCCATTACAATTTAGGAAGAAGACAAATTTAATCTCATGCAATGTCCAAAGAAGGATTTAGAAAGGAGACAGATGGAAGAAATTCTGTATGCATCTGTTGTTGGAAGTTTGATGTACGCTCAAACATGTACTTGGCCAAATATTAGCTTTTGCAATTGGTATGCTTGGCAGATACCACCGTAACATTAGATTGGATTATTGGAAAATTGCAAAGAAAGTCTTAAGGTATTTGCAAGAGATGAAAGATCAAATGCTTCCTCATAAGAGATTTGATCATCTTGAGGTGATTAGATATTCATAATCAAATTTTGTGGGTGTGTAGATACAAGAAAGTCCACATTTGGCAATTTGTATCTTTTAGCCAGAGGAGCAATATCATGGAAGAATGCGAAGCAGTCAGACATTGCTACTTCCAACATGGAGGATGAATTTGTGGCATGCTTTGAGGACATGATTCAGGCTAAGTTGTTACAGAACTTTATTTCAAGGCTTGAAATACTTGACAATATTGCTAGGCTACTGAAAATTTATTGTGATAATTTCGCAGCAGTTTTCTTCTCTAAAAACGATAAGTATTCTAAGGGTGCTAAGCATATGAAATTGAAATACTTTGCTATTAAAGAAAAAGTTAAAAAACATGGAGTGTCAGTAGAATACATTAGCATTGACTTTATGGTTGCTAATCCAATAAGAAAGGGATTGACGCCCAAAACATTCAGTGCACATGTTGAAAAAATGGACATTGTTGCTAAATAGGCATTATTGCATATATTATGATCTTGTTTGTGTTTTATGTACTTTGACACTTTCAACTCATGAATAGAAATTTCTGTGTAACTTGTTTCCAAATTTGTATACATGATAGAATTGAAATAATGATAACATGTTTTTATCTTTGATGAAGACATTATTGTTGGACCAATTCTATTATGTGCTTCCTATTTATAGATCATGTTAAGAACAAGACTAACCTTGTAATACATGGAGGGGACTACGTCGGTTAAATGACTTATAATCGCTATGACTCATTTTAGTTTTAGTCTTGATCAGGATGAATGATGTAGCAAGTGGTAATTGGTTAATGCGCATTATGATAGTTATATTTATTAAACCATAAAATGAAATAATGACACATGAGCCAAGTGAGAGAATATAAGAAAATATGTCTCGTGTGACATTAAATATGTGTCTTATTTTATTGGTTTAACAAATCTATTCACTATATAATAAGGGAATTGTGGTGTTTGGGTGTCCAAATTTTTTTTCTTTCAGTTTTGCCATTGTTATTAATTTGTTAACCAACTCTTAGTGGGGTTACCATCGTAAATTAATGATATTTACTACCCACCACCAAATTTAGTTTTTTAACCGAAAGACAATAATTTGTAAATACTCAAGGGGTTTTCACATCCTCTTGTCTTATTAACCAACCAAAAGGAAACTAAATCTCATTTGCTTCTTATTGCAACATGATTATTTTGCAGAAATTAGCGTTTAATAAAGAGAAAAGAATTTTAATTTCAATCTTGGTACTAAAAAATGACATCTCTAGCTCACAGAAGGTTCTTCTTTTTCTGTCTTTTTTAACAAAAATTTATTTATTTTCATTGTTATTTATTACTTGATTCATCGATGAATGACATCTTCTATCTTTTCCATCTTCAATGTTCAAAAAAGCCTTAGAAGATAATAAAATGGATGAAATCTATTTGTCATTGTTGCTTCACAATTCAACAAGAAATGAGACTAGAAAGAGACTATGCATTGCTTTCGGTGAATGTATTTTTATTCAAGAAATTAATTTATTGACATTGGTAATTACTTCGATGTGCTCAGCTAGTATCATTCTCAGTTTCAATAGTCTCTCCTCCAAATGGCTATCTTTAATTTCAATATCAATAATTATAGTATTTGCATTTGGAATGTGATTGTTTTGTATAGCTACGTTCACTTTGATAAGGTTATTGAGGTCACTTTTGCCTTTTTTTTTCGAATAGTTTTGCTGCTCTAAATACACTATAGATCAACCGGTACAATTTTTGGGAGGAAAAAATATATATTAGAAATAGAGAGAGTAAAGTATGCCATTTTTTTTAAGGGAATGATGAATATGTTGATACCAAAAAAGTAAAAAAGTCGCTAGTAAACAATAAAATTAATAGAAGGAAAGTTATTTAGGGTAGTTACCAATTTGATGAAATTTAGTTTCTGAAAGTATTATATCTTATTAACTAGTTATATTCTTACCAATTAAGTCTCTTTTCATTTTTTTTTATCATCACTAATAAAAGAAGGGAGTAGGGAGAATGTCAAAGAACAAAAAACCATTTTATAAACAATTTCTACTATTCTCAATTTGCTATTTTTTCATATTTATTATGGATCAAGGTTTGTTCTTGGACTTTTAAATTATTGTTTGTGAGAATAATAAATTTTAATATTCTTTTTGTTATGATATAATAATAGTTTCTGAATTAAGAAATTTAGAAATTATATCAGGCAGATGATGTGGTCAGTGGCGAAGAAAGTGGTGGTGGTTTAGGCGAGAACGAGGCTGCAGCCGTTGCTGGTTCGATGTGCAAAGGGGAAGGGATGGGTTGATGGTGGTGATCGTGATTAACTGATTATTGATCGTATGCAGTGCAATTTCTTATTTGCTTCAGTTATGGGTTATTTATTTATTTTCGCTCTTTTCCTTGTAGGTGCATAATGGCGGCCAAAATCGCAAAAAATAAAAAATAAATGGAAGCTGGCCTTAGTCGGGGCGTGCTGTGCAATCAATCTCAATAGCCAATATTTCACTGTCTCTCTTCAAATTGGAAGCACAAGTTCTCTGTTCTCTCTCTTTTCTCCCTGCTATATTCCATTGCTCATCCTCTTTTGCTACCTCATTTTCCTCCTCGACAAAAACAACAACAACATCAACACGTGTTCTCTTCCCCCTTTCCCACACATCAAAGTCCAAATATTCCCGTACTACAAATCATTGCAGAAAGAATAATAAAAAATAAATAAATAACTCTTGTGAAACCAGACCTGCTTCCCCAGAGGTCTGTGCAGTTTGAGGTCCAAATTCTGATGCCATTATCTCTTCACACAGCCACCAATCATCCCAACCCCATATCATGGAACCACCCCATGACCAAACAACCAATACCCATTAACCAAAACCTGTTTTTGAGAAGGGTTTTGGCCTTTTCTTCCCTCAGGACCTCTCTTGACTGTGTTTCCGATGGAGGGGCTGGTAAAGGTTCGCCATTCACTTCGCCAACACGCCTCCCCTTTGTGGTTAGGAGCCCCACCAAGGTTTCTAGGTACTTGTGGGATGGGAGCTTCTTGCAATTGGTAACCGTTGATGGTGGTGGTGCTTCTTCTTCTGATGCGGTGGGTTCTGGTGATGATGGGTTTGGTAGATTGTTAAGGGATTCTGGTTCTGTTGTTCGGGACTTCTTCATTCCAAGGCATGTTAAAGGGAATTACGTGGATTTTGTGAAGTGGAAGCTCTTGCATCGTGTTTTCAGCTCAGCACTGCAAGTTCTTGCCACTCAGGTACTTTGCAGATTATTGTTGTTGTTGTTAGTTTTTTTTTTTATTTATTTGTTATAATGCTTTTGGGTGATTTGTTTAAATTAAAAGTGCAGGTGGGTTTGAAATTGTTATATGATTATTATTGTTTGTTTTGTTTCATGTCCTGTGTTGGATTTGTTTGCTTTTCAAAGTGGATAATCCCTGATGCTGAATTCATGTGGAGAAATTGGAACATGGTTGATCAGTCACCAGTGTTTTAAATTGCGGTTGTGGCAGCAAATGCGGTTATGATTGTGGTTGTTGCAATGGTGGATACTGTGGCTGTCGTGACCTGCATTGTGACTAATGTGGCGTAAAATTTTGTGTGTCTGCAAATTGAAATGGAGCCTGTTGTGCCCTGTATGCAGTTATGTCAAAGCTAATTTTTGTGATTTGGAGTCACACTGCAATTGAGGGGTGATGCAGTTGTGGTGGTGACCTCGCCGCAACCACAATACCGGGGCCACATCATGTGATTCATTCTGCAACTTAAAACATTGGATCAGTTAATTGGCATATGCTATGTTTATAAGGAGTGGGGGGCAGTGGGGGCGGGGTGGAGAACTCAATAAGGCTTGGTTAAAAGTTGTCACCTTATCACATAATGAATGTGTAGTACTTTGTGTTGTCTATTAAGCTATGATGAAAGTTGGTCTTAATTTAACTGCAGCAGTTTGTTTTACATAATAACATATTGTGTTAGAATGGATTGATCTCAGGCTATGTTTACGGCCATAGGAGTTGGATACTCCTGTTCCCTTCCATCAGCTGCTGCCCTTAATTGGGTCTTAAAAGATGGGCTTGGACGACTAAGCAGATGCATATACACTGCTAGCCTAGCATCTGCTTTTGATACAAATTTAAAGGTATTTGAACTTTCATATTCGAATGAATCAATATTTCTCTATCTACATTCTCTTCAGTTACCCACACTGTATTACAGCATTTGATAAAAGTCACCTGAGGTCCCAGTTCACAGTGTAGTGAAGTGACAATAAATCTTTCTTTCTTTCCTCTGCTGTACAAAGAGGGTCAGGTTCTCTACATCTGTTCTTTTTGTTGCAAGCATCGGCCTTGAGTTACTTACCCCTGCTTTTCCTCAATGTTTCCTGCTGCTCGCAACTATTGCAAACATAGCTAAACAAATAAGCCTGGCATGCTACTTAGCAACTCGGGTAAGGGTCGATCCTCCATGATACATTAAGTTCTCTATTATAACTTTCTACTTCCTTTTCAGTGATTCCTTTCTTTGGAGCCATTCATTCTATGATATTATATTTTTCATGGAATTTCTCTTGTTATCTTCAATATAGATTGTTTCTAAGGAGACAATCACAACATACAATGTTCCATACGATAGTTATTATATGTGAATAATAGCTGTATGACATATATTCAAAACGCGCTATGTTATAGGTTTGCATTGGGTTATTAGATATCCTAATATGTCGTATTAAATGACATTACAATGAGAAACATCACTTCTCATGCCTCAGATGTAATAATTCATTATGTATTGTTCCTTGTGATAGAAAAACTTATAACTCCTATCTGTGATGTTTGAACATCATTAATATACTTTGTACACGTATGTTGCTTGGATGTTCTTGTTATATGTTTGCATAAAGATGGCTTTGTTTAACAGCACTTAGATGCTGACCATAGTTGTAAAAACCGGCTCGGACTGGCCGATTGAACCAGTAAATTGGTGAACCGGTCAATCAGCCAGTCCAAGTTGAATTTTGATAGGGACACAATGTATGGTAGAGTATATGAGAGAAGGAAGAGGCAGTAGAACAAAATGACTAGATGTGACAGTTGTATAGTTGGTTAATTTTGAGCGGGATAAACAGTTACAGTAACAGAATAGAAGAATAAAAAGGGGGAAAGTAGGAAAGAGTAGGTGTGTAATTCATTTTGTCTATTGAGAGTGGAGGAGTCTTGATTCCTCTGTTTTGCTGTAATCATTTCTAGGGTTCTTGGTGATTACCAAGCTTTTCCTAATTCAATAATACAGATCAGTATTCATTCATAGATAGTAGTTCCATCAAATTTAGGACCGGACAAGCGATTGAACCGGAGCAAACCGATACGAACCGGCCGGTTTCATTAAAAATTGGCAACCTTGCCTTATTTGTTTGAACTGGCTGAGTCATTTATTTTAAAAAACCAATTTTGTAAAATCTTAACTATTATAAAATAATTGGACCCAAACAATTTCTCGGCCCAAGTTTTATACTATTAGAAGCCCATTCGTTTGAAAAGCTACTGCTTCTATTAAATTTATAGATTGTATGGACAATACTCATTTTATAATAGAACCACTTGGTTCCAATTTCTCTTCCCACCAATGTGGGACTAACTTCCCACTGCACTCATGCCCAAAACTTGTGGCTGTTGGTCTAATGGGGCATTCCAACATAAAAACTCCCTTGACTATGCACCTATGTGGCTTCCACTACTGCTCCACAACTGGGATTGAAAGCAAAGTTGGGAGCCGTATAAATCTGCTGCCAATATATGAGGTGCTATGAATCCTGCTGTGTGGCAAAGTCTTCTAAGTTTCAGCATATCATGCTATCGAGCATCATCATTTTCTATCAAGAAATATTGGGGAACTTTTGGTGGGCCTTGGTATTGGCTTGGGAGTTAAAATAATTTCCATTTGCAGGGTGCTTGTAGTGTTTATTTTTTTTTGTTCTTTGTTGCTTTCTTGGAGATTCATACCTGTATTTTGATCCCCTTTTTGTTTACGGGGTTCTTTATCTTGTCTCTAATAGCTAGTGAAAAAACCAATGACAACTTCTGCCTATACATAAAATATGCAACATGTAATGTTTATTAACAAAAACTAAAGTGTTTAATGGGTTTTTGTTTTTGGATTATATAATTTTTATATTTTTTTAATTATATCCGGTTCAACCCGTAATCCATTGGTTGAACTAGTGACCCAGTAATCCGGTGCCTTGACCGAGTCGAGCACCGGTACGATGCTAACCGTCATTAGCTAAATTAGCATTAATACAATGAAGTTATCAAATATTTGAATGAGACCACCAAAGCTATCATTTCTTCTTCTGACACATCTTGATTTGTGTTGGTGGACAGCTTTTACTGATTACAGATTTCTGTTGTACATGGCTGCATAAATTTTACCATACAAACTTATAATTTAGGTTTAATAATTTGTAAAGGACTTTAGAATTTAGACAGCATGATAGTTTATGTATCTAATAGACTTTATGGAGACTAACATAGATAGCCCTTAGAGCTATTTGCTGCTTTGCCATTTTCATCTCTGCTACTTTCTTTATTCCTTCTTTTTTCTCTGGTATGCACTGCCCCCTTTTTGTTCTTTTTTTTTTTGTTACCTTTATTTTTGTTTGATGGCTTGTATGTATTTACATTATACACAACATTATATAGCATAATCATTCATAGAGGGCATGTTTTGCAATGTTTCTCAAGTCTTTTATCAGCTGGATAATGATTGCTATAGTTCTTTTAGCCTGCAAATTTTGATGATGTCACTCTGTTTGAGCAGTCAGCTGTTCATCAAAGTTTTGCAATAGCAGATAACCTCGGTGAAATTTCTGCAAAGGCACAGGTTAATCATGTTTTCCTGGCATTTGTCTTTTTTATGTGTTTTTTTTTTTATTACTCTTCATCTTGCATTTAGATTTCATTCTGAATTTCTTTTATGGTTCAGATTCAAACAGTGTGCTTTGACATCCTTGGCCTTATGCTTGCTGCACTTGTTAATCTGTGGACTGAGAAACATCGAAGGTTGTTATTTACTGCTATTAATAAAATGGTGATGTATAAGTTGGTTGATCTGTAGAACTGACAGCTTACTGTCGTATATTTTACATTCAGAATTTGATGATCTTATCTTTCTGATGAAAAGAAAAATCTCGTATAACAAAAAGAATAAAAGACAAATCTTTACATGGCATTACTTGGCCAGATTGTTTATGCTTAATACTTTCAATTGTTTCCTAACTTGCATTATCTCCTGGCTTGCAAGACAACAAACGGGTTTCCATTTCTTTGTTTATCCCTTTTTTGCTGCTATGGACCTTTTCGGGATTTATGAAGGATTGAAGCATGTCCATCTGCAAACCTTTACCAAGGTATGTATGGATCAAAGTTTTTCTAATTTTATTAGTTATGGACAGAGACTGAGTGAGAGAAAGATTGAGTGATTTGACAGACAAGATTTGTTTACTTCATTTGAACATTAAACATGTAAACTGTGGTGAGATCCAGGATATCTCCAATTTTAGGCAAGAACAAAGAACCAAGCTCTTCAAAGTGTTTCTTAAGATTTGCTATTGTCATTGTCATTGGCACATTAAGGGAAAGAAATTATTATCCTATGTTGGTCTAGTCCTGTACTTTTGAGGTTTTTCCTTCCTATTTGGCTATTAAGAAGATAAAAAGTTTGGTTGCATTTTCTGTATTGACTTGAAGCTCTTATTTTTTAAAATACTTTTGGTTGTGTCTCTTGTATGTTGGCTTTAACCCGGTTGAAAAGATCCCAACATAGTAGAAAGAGAAGAAAGGAAGCAATGCCATGAACCCCCACCACTGTTGTACTTTGCCTATAAAAACTTGGCTTGGATATGTTTTTGATCCTTAAAAATAAGCAAATTTTGATTTTGGTCCTAGAAAACTTTGTTTGTTATCAGTCCAAACATTTTTAAACTACTTGGTTTTAGTTTCTGTCATTAAGGTGTCTGTTAAATGCTAAACTGGCTAATACAGGACCAAATCATTCAATTATACATGACAGGGACTAAAATCAAGGAATTCCAGAAATGTCTGGATTAAAATCAAACGAAAAATTTTTCAGGTACCAAAACCAAAATTCACTTATTTTTTAGGCACCAAAAACATATTCAAGCCTGAAAACTTCCATTTTGACTTGCTTCTGCTTTTTAAACCTTGGTTGTGGTTTTCAGCCATGGGACTTTTGTTGATAATATGCAGTTTACCGTCTTGGTGTGTTATTGTTTTAGGATAGGCTTGAAATTATTCTGAACACTTGGATTGAGTGTGGATATGTGCCCTCCCCTGCAGAGGTGAGCGGGAAAGAAGGAATTAGCTTTTTGGGAGTTAAAGGTGATATAAACCTACAGACTCTTTTAGTTGTCTTTAATGCTTTCTGATTTGTGTGCTCCAGTGGTGAGCTCATTGTCAACTAATAATGTCTGGTTCAGGTAAAGTCTTGTGGCCGATTAGGATAGGATGCTTAAATCCCAAGAACCAAATACCCAAATGGTCAATGAAGACAATACAACGTATAACTGGTGAGGATTATTACTTTGTATGTGTGGAGATCTTCAAAGGATTGAAGGGAACTGGGCAGGTGAGCATATTGACCACCCTATTTCCTGGTGGACCTATTTTTCCTTGTAACTTAATTTGAAGTATAGTTATGTATTCTAACTGTTTTTGTTTTGCTTGTTTTCTCTTGGTGGTGACCTTCTAGTACCGTATCCTTCTTTCCATACGTGAAGGAGCTGAGGCAGTACATATAATTATGGGTTTGTTGCAGGTGAGAAGACTATTCTTGCTAAGTTTTTTCTAACCATTAGGGTATGTTTGGTTGGAGAGTGAAAATACAGGTAAATTTTCCATGAATGAATTTCATGTATAAAATAGCATATAAAGTTCAATCATGGAAAATTTATCCTCATTTTTACCCTTAAGCCAAACATAACCTTATACTGATTATTATTACGTCTAATGCACCATTACTGGTGCGCAATTTGGTTTAGCTAGAGTAGATGAATTTCCTGTTTTCTGTTTTTTTTTTTGGAGGAAAAGACCCCCTGGCCTAAAACTTGCCTTGCTTAATCTAATTATTCAATTATTCTTATGATCTTTGTTGTGACAAATATTCAATGTTTAGGCCTGCTACATCAGAAGGGCTCTCCTTGCCAACAGTAGTAGGTGGGAGATTAGTATAGAGGACAGCAAATCATCAAACTCAGCACCTGATGATTGGTCTGAAATTGTTGAGTATGGCAAGAGGTCTGCAGAAAGGGATCTATCTAGATTGATTGAACAAATGTTTGGAATGGGTTGGGTAGTGAAGAGCATCTTACTGTCAACACAAGAGCAGGCTCGATACAGTTTTGTGTGTGATTAAAGATGGCTCACAAGGATTTGGTGGGCTCCTTATTAAAGGGGAGTGTTTGGGGATTGATATTCATTTTAAGATTAAGATAAGGAATGTGTTAATAAAAGTCAAAATTGTCTAGTTTTCTGCTGAAGGGTACGTTGTAACAATGCATTGCATATATAATCTACACTTGGTATGTAGAAACCTAAACTTCTTTGAAAGTACACATGGATAGGTCATTGTCATTTGTCACTCTGTAAGAAAGATATACTGTCATTTTTAATCTATATACTCTTGGTGCTAGTGCGCATGCATGCGAGTATGTTAAACAATGCTGGAAGCATCATAGCTGTGTATGGTGAATGGTAGTTTCACATAATTTTGTCACAAGGACCTCACGTGTGAGCCATTGATTTTTAGAAAAAAGAATAGGGATGGAGAGGAGGTGAAAGGGATGGTGATGGTTAATATTTAATTGATTTGTGAAGGAAAGTTATTGGGAAGTGTTCGAAAGTAATAATCTGGATAGGGTATACCTGATATCTGAGTTGGTTGTGAGACATGAGATTGCTGCGTTGATCTTCCGTACTCCATGCTCCGAATAGTGGGGTGTACCTATAAGGACTTCACTCAATTGTGTGAGTGGGTGCCTAAGAGGCTTGGAGTGTGATTAATACTTATTTGGGATCCTTTTGGGCCTTAATGCCATTGCCTAGTCTATCTAGTTTTAGGCCTAGGATTATAGTCCGTGATAGAGTCCCCAACTTGATATCCAACTATATTTAGTTGGATGTTGAGTTTACAAGTGTAATAAATGTCTTGAGGCTTTGGAATGAGTTTAAGTGCCTTGAATTTTGTCCTTTTACGCATTAAATCACTTTTGTCATAAAGGAATGAGTTTTAAGCATCTAAGTTCCATATATGAATCGCAAACTAAAGGTGCAAGGAGCTATAATGAAAATGGAGCCCTTATTTATAAAGGGTTCAATGTCTCGTGAGGTTACCACCTCAGGCGTTGGATTTCTATGTCCTGGTCGGATGTCAAGGGTTTTCTTAATAAGCTTTCTCTTTGAAATCAAATTACTAGAACAAGCTTTGTCATATGAGCTCCATCTTCGTTCATTCGTCAGGAAGCTTCTAAGACACGGGGAGAGCAGTGATAGCGAAGTTATGACCTTAGAGACAGTATGGAGACTAATTAATTTGATCCATAGGTTGCATTGTTTCTCAGAAGTTTTTGAACTCCTATATTTGGTCTTTTAGGAAGCCTTTAAAGACTTGACCCTCAATATATTTTTTGTCAGGCCTTTATTTATAGGCTTTTAGTTTGGGAACACCCTTTTTGAGTTTCCTTTAATTAATTCTCAACACTTAGAGAAGTTATCTAAAGGAGTTATATTTAGTTTATACTTGTACCTTAGAACATGTGTCTAAGGGAATTTTGACTGACGTTTTTGCTCGGACCTTGGCTATTTGTCCAAGGGAGCTAATTTTGAATAAATTCCCAATGCTTAGATCACTTGTCTAAAGTAGTTACTTGACTCTCAAACTGTTGGGTTTGAAAAAGTTTTTACTCGATCTCCAAACCTAGGATTTCAGGGGAGCAATAACTTCAAATTATTTTTCCCTCAGGTATTGGTGCTATAAAGGGTTAATGCTTAAATGTTACTCAACCTCCAAACTCTAGACAAAGGGGAGTTTATGTTTTATATGTACTTAACCTCCAGGGGCTCTGGACTTGAGGGGAGTTAACATTTAATATGTCCTCAACCTCTAGGCTTTAGACCTAGAGAGAGTTTGGAATTTGGATCATGAGGTTTCTAATTCTACCCCCAGGTTGACCATCCTAACTTGGTTTCCAAGGTTAAGACCTTAGATGTCAGGTTCTAATGATATTAGGAATCTGGTTGTTATTCAAATATAGTTCCAAGGTTAAGACCTCGAATTATAAGTTTTGATGATGTTCAGAGTTGAATTATTATCCCAACATTGACCATAGCTCGGTTATGAGATTAAGACCTTAATACAACTTCATTGTGCTAATTTGAGTTCCAAGATTTGCTTTCATAGGGCATTTTGCACTAATGTAGGTTTATTTAACAGCTATGTTTATCAAAACTTCCAGGTCGTCGCCCTAGAATTAGGTCTTACAAGTCTACTAAGGTATTTTTCAAAAGGTGCCAAGCTCATTCTCCTAGACTTATCTTTGCAACTCTTTCTTTGCATAGTCCAACATTTTAAGATTGAAAAGCATATGCACATACTTTTGCAATAGCATACAACCCCTTAAAGGTTGCTTTTTTAGTTTTACACCGTTAGCTCTTGTGTCGATTACCAGATTTTCCATTCATAGGTTAAAGATAATCTTTAGGCCCTCAGCCTTTTGTCTTTGGACCATCTTATATTAGTGAGTCAATAGCTTGGGTCCAAGGTTAAGAACTTAGATTTCAAGTTCTATTTGGTTATAGATTTGGAGCAGGTTATCTAATGATGGAAGTTGGATTACCATATATACTTTAAGCATCCTTGATCATATGAATTTTCCTTGAATTTTTTTGTCAGGTATATTCAATTTTGATTGAGCTTTTGTTTACTCTCTAGACTTGTATCTTGGTTGACTTTTGAGTAACCAATTTCTTGGCCAAGATTTTATATGTTGTTGGGAGTTGCCAGGCTTTATTTTCGACCTTATTTAGGCAATCTTCTTTCTTCAATCTAGGCTTATCCTTCTGATCTTAAGATCCAAGAAGTAATTTCTTGCGGCTTTCCGTTATGGTTCATTTTTTAGTAGTGACAAGAAAAAAGTTCCTTTGCCTCTAGGTGGGTAAATAAACAAGTGTTACAAGCCTCATACTTATTTGACAAAAAATATTATCATTTTCCTAAGTTGGATGTGTTAAGTCTCCCATACAAGAGTATAACTGATAAAGGGCATTTATGCCACTTATCTTGCTACAAAACCTTGGCTTTTTACATGACTTGTACTGAGTTATTAATGCAATTAATAAGGATTTTGATTTTTTCCTCATTGTGTGATTTTAATAGAATTATTGGCTTTTGCACTGATTTTGGAATAATTTGTAATTATACCCTGTTGCATTTGACTTGTCTCTTTTAATATAGTTTTGGGCACAAGAGCTTTGAATCAAGTGCAAAAATGTCAAGAACAAGGCTAGAAACTATTGGGAAGTAGCTAGGAACAAAAAGGAAGAACAGACACGCAAGCTTGCTCTCGAGTGAGCGCTATAGCGCTCATTTAGTGCTGCAGTGCTTAGTAGAGTGATAACTATTCATTTTTTTTTGCCTCATCGTTTCTGGTGAAGATTGCAGTGCTCATTTAGCATTGCAGCGCTCGTACGATAGCAGACTGAAAGTTCATTAATCTGTTTTGGGCCTCACTTTGACTCGTTTTTAGAGAGCAGTATATATAGGAATGTTACAGACTTTTGCCCTGGCTTCTGACTTACTTTTAGATATACACTTTAGATTGCTATTATTCTCCCTCTACATTTCTCTATTCTCTCTTCTCTCTCTAAGGGTTCCATTGGTGAAGGGGCTTTGTCTTGGAGATTGTGGCAATGATTATTGCTATTATTTTCAAGTTCTCCTTTATCTTTATTGTTGTAACCCTCCAGAGATAAAGGAGTAGATTTCTCTTACTAGTGTAGGGATTTTTGGATGGATTAGGATGACTTTTGAGACCTTCTGTTTATATTGAATGCATTATTTTTCTCATTATTCTTCAATTTCTATTTTTATAATTATTGTGGTGATTACTGTAATTTTAATTGGAATAACCAAATTGGCAATTGTTGTTTGGGAAAACCCTTTGGGCATAAATTGATAGATCTATTGGTTTATGTTTGAGGGAGAACAATAGAATTAATCTTCCGATTGGCAGCTAGGCTATAACAATTAGTACCTTAAACACTGTAATTTCCAATTAAATTGAGATCTCATTTATTGGTTATTTTCATTGGTTAGATTCTAGGGATCGATTGATCACTAGTAGAATTGCCAGTAATTAATTACTAATACCCATTAATGGATTCAATATTTAGTCAATGATAATTAATTCCAATAATAGGAATACTCTACACTAGTGCCTTCTTTGCCGTTGCTATTATCTTTTCATTTAAATTGCTTAAATCTCATTCTTTAAAACCCCCAATTTTCCTAACTAAGTGATAAAGCCTCCTTGAGAGACAACTTAGGTTGTGCCCTTTACTATATTTTTTATGCAATTTAGCATTAAAATAAATTTCCAATTTGAGGAGGTAGGCAACAACCTCCATTCAATAACCCTATTGAATGTGGATGTATGTTGCTTTATTTATTAATCTCGAGGTCTAGGATTCCATTATCCTCTCTTATTTATAATGACCTTCACTCTAGTATGGGTTTATTGTATCAACATTTTGCCTCGATGTGGGCAGTGTGTTAGTTTATGCTTATATCTATTGTTTGAGTGTTCGGGTCATTCGATGCTTAAGGCTTTTGATTAAGGGAATTCAAAATTCAACACTTAAGATGTTTTCTTTTAACTAGATTTGTAGTGAAGATTTCAGCTTAAGGCGTAAACCGACAGCTTTAGTTGAGATCTGACTTTGAGTCATCCTTCTTTTTCTTGAAGTTTCAGACTTAGATCAATTGCCTAAGTGGTTAGTTGGGCTTTGACTTAGTTGCGACCCCTTCGCATTGCAACTTAAATGAAGTTACATCCCGACTTAATTGAATATTAACTAGCGAATCAGGCTTTGACCTTTTCATCATGACTATATTCTACACTTAGATAACTTATCTGAAGTAAAGGCTTTATACTTGACACTCAAAGCAATCGTTTAAGGGAGTTGATTTGTACTTCACACTTAGAGAATTTGTCTAAGGGAGTTGATTTATATTCTCTAGGCTTGAGTGATTTTCTGAAGGGGTTTCATATGCTTAAAGCATTTGTATAAGGTTTTTAATTTCATCCTTAGGTTGATTAACTTGGAGGATTCCCGACTTCATGCTTGAGTTAAATTATCTTGGGGCATTTGTATTCCATACTTGATGTTGATCTTATTGTTAGCTCTAGAACCCTTCAAAAGTGTTAAAGAAATATGTTTTGAGTGATAACATAACACATTTTAAGAAAATATTTTGAAAAATGATTAATGGTTTTCTTGAGTTTCTTGATATAGCAAACAAGGCACTCCGTATGCATAATACGCTCTTAAAAGCGTAGATAAGTTCACTCTTCATGTGCAAACATGATTTTATCTCATGAAAAGAGATAAAGACTCAATGGAAGTGAATCTTATGATGTGAAATAAACATGTGTGCCTAACAGATCAAAGAAATCTATCGTAAATAAGAAACCAAGGTTGGGATCTTCAGAAAGTTGAACGAGACTTCAGAAAGTACACAAAGAATGAAGATATCAAGCAAAGTATAAAACAAGAATGTTCTACAACCTTCAATTATCATTATCGCAACTATCTTAATCATATACCACTCCGATTGAAGACTAGAATATCATTCATTCATCAAGGAACTGATATTGCACTTCAGAAAGTGCACTTCATAGTAAAATGCTGCACTTCACTGGAAAAATGAGGGAAAATTTGAAATTCAAATTTGAAGTCAAAACCAGTTATAGACTGGCACATAATCTCTTCTGCCAACTTGGTCAACCACTCCACCTTCTAGAAGAAAGAGTTCAGAAAGTAAAATGTAATTTCTGAAGGGACATCAGAAACTTCAACTTTACAATGTCTTCTACAAAAGCTCTGACACTAGATGATCTATTCTTCTAGATTATGTTTCCAAGATATAACAGATGATCAATAGGTGTTACTTGGACAACAGATCAAGGACAATTGTTACAAAGGGAGACCATCTATAAATAGAGATGTTGAGCTTTCAAAGATAAGAATTTGAAGATCATATAAAGTGCTGAAACACTACAAAACTTTCTCCTCATTTTTCTCTTGAAGTTCATTACTTTTTGTAATCAAATTCCTTACTTGTAAAAATCTTCTTTCTATGCTCTCAAATAGTTTATATGTTCTTCCAAAGAAGAATTGTTAGAAAGAAGTTGTTCAAGTTATCCCAAGTTGTTCACTATATATTTTAAAGAAACTTGGTGTAGGTTAGTATGAGTAGCAACCCATTTTTTAACACCCTATTTTTTAACTCAACACGCCTAGGACGTATTCAAGTTAATCTTTAGCTGTTACCTTGTTGGTTTAGTTCTGAGTCCTTTAGTTGTTAAAAATACTTAGTGAAAATAGGATCCAATTTTTTTTTTATAACATAAATTGAAAAGCAGGAGCCATGCAACTTTAGATGGATGACGTCACACGGTGTACATGTAAGGAGGTCAAAGCATAGAGTAAACATGTAGAAGAGATACAAGTCATAAA
Organism: Dalbergia cultrata; assembly: GCA_031216105.1. Taxonomy (NCBI): domain Eukaryota; kingdom Viridiplantae; phylum Streptophyta; class Magnoliopsida; order Fabales; family Fabaceae; genus Dalbergia; species Dalbergia cultrata. Next base: position 49,126,886 of record CM062353.1, read on the forward strand.
CATAAACAACATCATCACAGGCTCCATAACAACATAGACGTTGCGAGTACACATGATAGTAAATACATAATAATAACATAATACCCACCAATAAAGGTTGAGTTGATATAGTCATATGGGAGATAAACAGAGAAACCAGAAATACATGCATCAGGAAATATGACCTACTCGAGTGCACCTAAAGAGGTTAACCTCTAAAAACAAAAGAAAGGTCATCCTAAGTAATATGTGAGTGCATGCACTATAGACTTCGCAATCGCCCCCTACTACTGCCTATCCCAGGAGGGAGGAACGTAACCAATCCACTGGCGTAGCTCGGGCGGAGTGGCCAAGCGATAAGGTGACTGGACATAAGCTCCACGATGTGGTCACATGGCTGGTCTACATCCTAACATAGGCTGAGTCACAATGTCCTCGCTACCACCTCCCATCTCCATAGGCACTATAGGTGCAGAACTCTCTGAGTAGACATGAGTGGTAGAGTCTTCCGATGGGTCGGTCTCAAAGTGCATCAAGTGAGGAACATAGTCTGGGTAGTCTCAAACAGCAGAAGCAGCAGGACGAGCATGATGGATCTGCTTATCACGCGGCCAAGCACGCTTGAACACCAGGTCATCTCCAAAAGGGGAAGTGGGGGCAAATCGAAAACTGGAAACAGGGTGTACAAATGGACGTCCCATGTAGACAAAAATGCAAACAACACATCGACCCTCAAAGTGATGAGAGCGGTGACCAGCGTTGTAGTGCACCTCCCAAGTGGGCATGTCAATGAAGACCACAAACGTCGCCATCTACCTCTGAAGACAGGATGGAAAGAAAGATAGAGGGAGTGAGAAACTTGATAAAGAATCTTAGTAGGGAATCCTTCTATCCTAGTGTCATCATCTATGTCCTCAGGAACCTTGGGTTTCATTATGAAAATAGTGAACATGCATAAGGTTCATTTATTAAGTTTCAAACGTACTTATCCAAGATGATTCTTGATATTATGAATGTATCATGCCTCATTATGCAATGCATGGCAATACAAGGTGCAACATACAACATAGAGACATAAGTAGTAAACACAGTAAACATTGCATGAATGACTTTCATTTATACTTGAGGTGACTTAATTTATTCTTTTCTCTCATTGGGGCCACCCTATTATTCTCTCTTGTGAGAATTCTAGGTTATGAGCTCATACTTAACTAGTTGTCACTAGTCTCTGCTTACCCTATGGTAAGTTACTTATCCTATGATAAGTTCAACACCCGACCCTTAAAGTATGGGATAGGGGGCAAGGATCACCTTTCATAACCTTTAATTCAAGGAGTCCAAAGGATCACTTCCTTATTGGATCACCTCTCATAACCTTTAATTCGGGGAGTCTAGAGGATCATCTCCATGTATCTTATGTCACCTTAATCTTGGCACATTATATTAAGATGCAAGAACACAACATATTTTGTAATGTCACATGCTTTCATATTACATTGACATATGCATCTTCAATACTCCAATTGTAATCATAACATGCCATCATGGATTTTACAACTAAAAGTCAAGTATGCAAGCACGCATATTCATCGCATAAATCTCAAATTTACCATAAACTCATTACCTCATAAAATAAACACTTCCTTATCCGAAGTCAAGCATGCGAACATATTCATCACATAAAATCTCAAATTTACCATAAACTCATTACTTCATAAAATAGGCACTTCATTATCCGTTAAAGGGTTAAACCTCTCAATCGGGTGAACCTAACTTTTGTATTCATCCTTTTATGCATCCAAGGGATTGATTATAACGACTTCCATTAATTATTAACCCCAAGAACATCATTAAGCCATGTCGGACAGATTTGGGTAGAAAAGAAAATCGAATGATTTTGGTGTTCTAGAAGTTGCGTTTTAAATCCTTTCTCATTACCGGCATGTTCTGCGGTGCTAGAATTAATTCCTAAACCATTTACGAGTGATTCCTACACATATATACCTAACATATCACACTTTTAATACTTCCAATATGCTGAAATAGAAACTACATTTTCGATTTTTAGAAGCTCTAAGAATTACATTTTCAATTCTTTTTAGTTACTAGACTTGTCTATGGTGCCAAGAATAATTGTCACATCATCTAGTAGAAGTTTTTACACAGGTAATCTTCTCCAAACAGCACCTAAAGAAAATTATGCAAAAAAAGCCAAAACAGTAACCGAAAATTTTAGGTTCCAAGGGCACATAAAATCACAATTTTACTACTAACTAATTGCTAGTTCTCTTAGAACTGATTTGGGACTTATGAAGCATTTTAAAAACTAAATTATGTCCCTTAAAATCATAAAGGATAGGCTTTGAGGTAGTAGCAAAAATAAAAGTTCCTTAAATAAGGTTTTGTCCATAAAATCATGTTCTTAATATTCCTGGAGCTCTCAGGTGCTCTTGAAAACTCTATGACATAGGTTTTGGCCTTCATGACTAAATGAAACTCATCCTAAGCTCATCATTATCACATGGCCGAACTTTTCATCCTCAAGGATGTGTCCAAAAATCAAAACTTCTATTTGAGATACAAGGGGCAAGTCTTGAGCTCTAAGGATTAAGTGATGACAAGAATCATAAACATGCAATGCACTTCATTGTAAGCTTTTAGAATCATAAAGTGAGGGCTTGAAATTAAATATGACATGCAAGTTCATTTTTATCTTTGAAGTTTAGGTGATAACTTGAAATATAAACATGAAATGCAAAGCATAAAATTTAAACATGAGGATGCAAGTTCATTTCTTTAATCTCTGAGATTTAAGTGATAACTTGGAAAGTAAACATGATATGCAAAGCATTGAAATATAAACATGAATGCAACTCCATTTTATTTCTTACTAGAGCTCATATCAAGACTTTCAAGAATAAAACCTCAACCCCAAATCAATCTTGAGCAAATAGAAGTGAGTTTTAGAGTCCTCTATCACTATGGTTCCATGAACCTTATTTCTTGGACTTACCATCAAGCTCAAAGAAATGGACAATGAGAAACAACAACAAAACAATACTTCATTTCTATGTACCTCTTAGAACCAAAAATAGAGCCAAGGAACCAATCTTCAAGCTTTAGAGTCCATAAGCTTGGTGGTGTCAAAACCATTATCTAATATCCTCATCATCAAGCTATCATTTCACCTTTTATTTCAACTCAAAAATCGAAAATATAAAGAAAAGGAAAGACCAAAACCGAAAGGCAAAACCCAAGGAAAACATAAGAACCGAAATGTTAAAGAACCAAGAAATCAAGGTGTTAAGCTTTAGAGGTCTTGAGCATGGTGGTATCAAAACCACCATAAAAAACACTCATCATCAAGCCATCAAGCCATCAAGCCATGACTTTTTATTCATCCAATCACAACCAAAACCAAAAAATAATAAAAGAAAAGTAATAATCTCAACCATCCATAAACAAAACAGAAGTGAGAAAGCCATAAAGAAGAAAACTTTGTTTCTTTAAGCAACAATAAAAACCAAAATAAGAACAAGAAAAGAAAAGGAAAACTTCAGACAAAACCCTATCAAAGATCTTGTCTTGACAAAAAGGAAGAAGCTTGGTCTCTTGTAAAGAAAATGAGAAGAAAATCTCCTTCTTGAAGCCAAAACAATTTCGGCCAAGGAGAAAGGAGTATAAGGATGGATTTTTCTTATGTTGTGGAGCTTGGAAATGCAGAGGTTGTGTATTTATGATGTGGTTTATGGTTATAAGTTGGTGGTGAGTGGTGGTTCTTATGAGGAAGAAGAAGAGCTCTCAAGGCCTTAGAGAAAAAGAGAGAACTTAAAATAGCTTTAAAACTAAAGTTGCAAGAATGAACAAAATAGCATTGTGATTTCCTTGAGTGTGTATTTATAGAAAAAAAAATTACAATATGAGAGGATGAAGGGGGGAGGAAGGCCACAACATTCATCAAGAAAAATGGGGGGAAAAATTTATTCTAAATGCATCATTACATGGAATGGTCTAGAAATGGCTAAGTATGGGCTTGGGTATGATGTTCTTTGAGTGTGTAAGTAGTTAAATCAAAATGTGATGGATGAGCTGGAGGGGGAATGGCACTGGTTTCCTAAGGGGATCCAAGGGTGAAATTTTTTTTCTTCTTAATGTGGATTAGAGGTGTGTTTAGGAGTGTCTTTGATTAGGCTATTGATTTGGAGTTTGTAACCAAGGATTTAGGTAAGAAAGTGAGTGATTTAGGCCTCCTAAAGCATGGTTAAAGAGTGCTCTTGTTCACTTAGTGAGGTCAAACCTCATTCAATAAGATTTTCAATCACATAACAGTTACCCTATTTTAAGGGATTGGAGAGAGAAAGTACTATTTTATTATTTGTGACATAAAGTCTTAATGTAAGAAAAGAGATTTTGAGTTTCTCTAAGCAATCTTAGGTCTTAATTATTCTCAATTAATTATTTTGACTCTAGATTTATTATTAAAATTAATTAACCTTTAATTAGAGCCTAATGTCGCTTAGGTTTTATTAATTACATCATTAGGCCCATAATGCAATTGTTAGGGGCAAAATGGTAAATTGCGCGCAAGAGCCCCAAAAATTGAGATTCTTCTGCTCTATTAACAAGCATAACACACATAGGCCCCGTTCAACATTAAAACAGCCATTTGAGGATGGTAGGGACCGACGATCCTTTTTTTCCCGGTAAAATGACCCCAGGGGCATATTGATCATTTGTACGCAAGAAAAAATCGGGTGTTACACAAACGCAAAACCTTTGTATCCTTGATCCAATAGTGATTGTTTTGAGATAACTTGGAGATGCTAAGGTAAAACTACTTGCAATGCAAAAGTAAGGTGCTCTTGTTGGTCACAGTTTAGCTTGGAGAGGCTAGTACAAGACTACTCGATGTTAGCTTGGATAGGCTAGTACAAGACTACTCAGAGTTTAGCTTGAAAAGGCTAGTGAATAACTACTTGGTTTGTAATAGTAGGGGTTGTCTACTAGTCACTGGTTATAGCTTAGGAAGGCTACTATAAAGACTATCCTGTTTGTTCCTTCCTCGAGTTGAGAAAGGCTTAGTGAAACTCAATGGTGGTTGAGTACTGGATATAGGCAGTTTGACTGAACCAGTATAAAAATCTCTATGCAGTATCTTCTTCTTCCTTATCCTTTTACTTTTGTTGTTTAGTTTAATATCTTTTAGCCTAGTTGTTACTGATGATATATTTCATAAAGTTACTTTCTGAAACATCTAGTGTTGTTTCTGCTATACTTCTAGCTCGATACTTGATAGTTTTTGTTCAAAGTTTCAGTTGTTAAAATGTAAAAAAAAATAAAACACAATTTAACCTCCCTTTTCTTGTGCTTTTCTACTTACACTTATAGGGGGATTTTTTAATTCCATGCCTGATATTGAAAAATCTCATGGGATTCTTTATTCCATGTCTAAGTTCATGCTTACTATCGTTTCATGCAAGGTTTTCAACTTTAGCTTCACGCTCAGGTTTGTTTGCACTAAGGGATTAATACGCCTAAGGTTTTACCTCACATCTTCAAATTCATGCTCAGGCTAGATTGTCCCGAGGAATTCATAACTACTCTGCTTGAGGTTTGTCCTTAAGGCTTTCAATTTGAATTTCAACTTGGGTTGGATTATCCCAAGGGATTTATAACTTCCCTAAGGATTTGTCCTCTAGGCTTCCAATTTCGTACTGGGTTAATTATTTGGGAAAATATTTTTTAATTTGCCTTGAGTTCATTCGCAAGGCTTTTTGATATAATTATCTTGGGGGATTTTTTTAAAAACTTTTCCTGGGTTCATCTACAAGGCTTTTTGATATCTTTCCTAGATTAATTATATTAGGGGATTTTTTAATTTGCATTGGATTCATCCGCAAGGCTTTCTGATATCACTCTAGGATTAATTATTGTCTCAAGTTTGTCCTCTGTTTATTGGTTTAATGATCATTGAGAATAAACTAGAAATAAGAAAATTTTAAGTCTCAATATTTAAAAATACTAACTAAATTTGACTGGATAATAACATAGATTAGATGATCAATCATACTTTCCCATATAATAGCATATTTTGATATCATCCATTGTATGTTAGTACCAAACACCATTGAACATCTCTATTCCTATAATTATACAGAGAGTAATGACATTTATATAGTTTTACTTATCTTTAATAAAAACTTTTGTGCTAAGAAAAAAACATCAATGGATTTTTATACATGAAAATACTAACAAATATGCAATGCATGAGAGCTAATGAAACATCATGCTTGTTATGCATGATTCAAAGCAATGTAAAAGGATGTGTGGTAGAAAAAAAAGATGAAAGAAGAGTGATGCTTTCTTTATCCTAAGAGAGTGAGACTATAATTACCCAAATAACAGAAAATGTAGCAAATATGACAAGTGAAGAGAATACATAATGTACATTTCAATAATTGGGAATTCAATGTAATAATGTTTAGGGCTAAATGCATTTTACCCCCCTAAATTTTAGGTCATATGTAATTTAAACCGTGACTTTTCAAAACATGCATTATAACGCCATAAACTTTTCAAACGATGCAAAAAACCCTATTTTTCAAATACTGCATTATGACATCCTGAACTTTTTAAACTATGCAAAAAAACCCCCTAAAAATTTAAGTCATAGCAGGGTGTTGGGTTGCACATAATAAAAAAAATCAGGGGGTTAATTGCATATAGTATTCATAAACAAAGTGTTGGGTTACACAAATTAGAAACTTCAGGGGTTTAAGTGCACATAAATCTTACCTTTATTAGTTGAAATTATACTGAGGGGTGTTTCGCACAGTTAAGAAAGTTCAAGATGTCACAATGGACATTTTGAAAAGTTAGGAGATAAATTGTACATGATCTAAAATTCAAAAGTAAAATGCATTTATCCCTAGTGTTTATAGGGTATGTTTTGAAGGAAAATACTATAGGTTAATTTTTTTTCTCTAGAAAACGAAGTGCCAAAATGATGTGGCATAAGTAATAACCTTTGGATGAATAAGTGAGCCCTATTAATCCTATCTACATTTAATCTAACCACAACTATGTATTCTATAGAAAATTCTAGTTATTTTACTCTTATATAACATTACTCTTTTTTGAAATATAAAGAGTAGAGTTTCTATGTATAGTGTAAGTAAGACAAAGCAAATGAAAGGGATAGGCTAAGTCTAGCTCCTTGAAAATAACTTTAGATACATGATTAGGGAAGAATGATAACATAAGTAAAAGGGGGAAATATTAGAGAGAAAGAGGGACCAGCAGAAAGAAAGGATAATACTACAAATTGCCCAGGTGATATAATTTCCCGACCCAACCTTGGCCATAACCAGCGTGTAGGGAACAAACTCCCTTACAAGCCTAAACATTTACACTTTAATAGAAAAACGGACCAAGTATCCTCTGTTTTTTGGGTATTTCCCAAAATACAAGACCTATATCATTTTACAATCATAGTCCAAATCAGGGTAATAGATAGGTATTTATACATATATACATTTACAAGTCCATGATTAGGGAGTTCACATGCTATCCATCCATACAAAATGTAAGATAACTATAAACGTGATCATAAACTCAAACACTACTAATCTGATCCCTGCTTGTGATCAAATGGAGCACCTAGGCATATACAATTTATCACAAAAGTAAGAGATAGGAAACCACAAAATAATGGGCCCTACACCATTGTTGGGCTCACTAAAAGGTAGTGACTCAATCATACTAAGTGTAAGGAGTGGAACTCGGTGTTGCACGTAAATCTGTAATAGAGGAAACAACCACAAGATGAGTTATGAAACTCAGTGAGGAATAACATGTTTACAGTTAATTGAAACAAGTGCCAAAATAATAATGGATAGTAAAAAATAAATAATATAAGATAATAGGCAAGCTGAATGAGTATATAATCAACATACAAATCTTTTATAGTGATAATATAGAATTATGAGAGTTATGCATTAAAAGAAGTTAATAAGGTCTTTAAGTTAGAACAAAGTCCAAATCGATCTCACTACTGGGTGACCCTCACACCCATCCCTAGTGCCTAATAATACCAATATGCTGGCCTAACATATTGGGCTAGCAACCCCCTGCTAGTTGAGGTCAATCTCAAGGTGTACTAAGGCTAATGCCAATGCCATTAGCTATGATTTCTGTCAATGATACCTCCTTTAAAAAATTGACTTTTCACATCAAATAACTCAAATATCATTCATCTACTTTGCTTTCAAGAAACCAATCACTTCAGTAAAACATAAAGAATACAATTACTTTCAATCTCCTTCACGTGCAAAAGAATAAATTAACACTGTTTTTGGTTCTCAATTAACCTTGCTTAAGAAAATAAAGTCACGGAGGTTTTATCCAAAACTATAAGCATTCCCAAAATATACTTGTCTCGTAATCTAATTCAAATATAACAATACATAACATTGTATCAAATCATGTAGAGTGCTTATCCCAATATCAATAGTGGTTATTAAATCTCATTCCATATTCTTTTTAAAAGATAACAATTTTAAGGGTACTTTAATTAATAAATGCAACTTTCAAGACATGAATACAATAAGAAAATCATTTTACTTACTAATGTAAAATAGATAAAAAAAATATGCAATATAGATATTTAAATACATAGAACTAAATACCTATTAACCATAAACATATTATTCACTCACAACACAAGCCAAGAATGTGGTGCTCCAAGCCTACATCATGGTATAGTAGACTGGAAGCCTCTCCAGAGTATCTGAGGCCACAAACATCATAACATAATCATCAATCATCATTTAGCATAAAAGATTACACCTATTAACTTCAAATAATCAAAACCCCTAAATTGAGACCCTAGGGTTACATATTAGAGCTCTAATCCTATATCCACAATATAACTCAACTAAACCATGAAATTGGAAGTAAGATTGAGCTCCATGATAACTTTGATAGCCAAAGGAAGGAAGAAGGAAGAATGGGGATTGCTATCCCCTCAAGAGATTGAAGCACAACCTTGAACCACCAAAAGAGAAGGAGAGATGTTACTATTCGTGTACAGCAGGGGGAGTCGTGTACAGTGGCTGACAGTAGCGCGGTCATGGCTGATGATGGTGTAGTGCTTGTTGGGAAAGAGAAGACCGAGAATGTGAGGAAGGAGAGGAGAGTTGCGCGAGAGAGAGCTGTAGGTCGCATTTCCTATTTTTGTTTTCGTAAAACAGACACTACAAGAAGTTAGCAAGTTATCGACGGATTTTTTTCGATGATATTACCGACAGAATGCATGAAATTTGGAAAATTTGAGTTTCAGTCATTATCGACAAATTTTTCCATCGGCAATTCCATCGATAATACCCACGCCAACTCTAGTGGAAATTGCGCGCTCATTACCAACGGATTTTTTCGTCGGCAATATTTTCAAAATATTTTTTATTTCAGAAATTAATATTATTGACGGATTTTTTTGTCGGTAATAATTAAGGATTATTTTTCTCAAAAATTAATATTATTGATGGAAAAATTCGTCAGTAATTTTTATGGAAAAAAAACTTAATGGTGCCTTTGCTACTTATTACCGACAGATTTTTTCTGTCAAAAATTTGAAAATTCGTCGGTAACTCTTTGTGTAGATTTGGACCACAATCTCATTATCATCATCGGATATTCTCTCTCTCCCCCTTATCTCTCTCTCTCTCTCTCTCACACACACACACACACACACACACACACACACACACACACTTTCTTACTCTTTCTATAGAACCGTGCCCTCCACCCGCCCTCCACCTACCTCCTGCCGTCTAGACACGTGGTTGCTCGCTGCCCCCAGTGTCGGCCACCCCCACGCCGGCCTCCCCCGCGCGACGCCCCCTTCCTTGCACAAGGTCAACCGGTACACCATATCTCGCCTGCTGGCCCCGGCGCTGGCTCCCCTCCACGTAGAGATTGGACCTGCACACTGCCTCCCCATTAAAGGGCGATCCACGTGCCGCCACCCCATAGAAGTCCGTGCCATGTATCGCCTCCTCACTGAAGGTCGAATTCGACTGTCGCAACCTTTCCTACGAGACCTTCTGAGCTCGAGTGTGAACTCCCAACCGTTGGCCTTGCTGCTTTGACCAGCCCAATCACCGACTCTGAACAGGTGAATATGGTATAATTTGGTTTTTTAATTAATTTTGATTTAGTTTGGTTTAGTTATTGATATATATTTGGTTTTGTTTGGTTTTTTCTAGTTAATTTTGATTGCAAGAAGTTTGGATTGTTTACTTGTTGACATGGTTTAGTTTGGTTTTTTTTTGTTAATTTGGATTGCAAGAAATTTAGGTCTGTTCAATTGTAAGGTTTGGTTGAACCAAGTTTGGATCTTGTTAATTAATTTGGCTTTGGAACTTGTTAATTAATTTGGCTTGTATTTCATTGTTCTTTTCCATCTTTAGCATGATCTGAATTTGTTCGAGAGTGTAGAGTCTGTTTAGAACATTTATCTAGTAGAGCATATAATTCTTGTCTTCTTTAAGGTAAAAGAAACCGTTTCTCCCCATTTACTTACATCTTTTGTTAGGATAGAGACTTATGATTTCTAAGATAGAGTTGTAGGAAAATAGGATTGCATGACTGGGGGGAAGGGCGTAGAGGTCCTTCCCCGACTTGTTTGCATTGTTTGCTATGAAGATTGATTGTGTGTGCGGAGATTGTAGGATATGCATCTTGTGATGTTATAAGGGGGTGTGCTCTAGAACAGTTTTAGGATATTTAAATGTTTGTTTGATTTTATTGTGAATTTTATTTGAATGGATTGATATATGTATATATTGAATTTTATTTGATTGGATTGATATATATTGAAATTAATTTTTTGGAATGTCTTAGTTTCAATGGAGGTTATGTTGAAATTTTTTATTAATTTGAAGAGTGGAATCTTAATTTAAACTGGGTGTTGCTGAAATTTGGTTAAGTTAAAGAGTACAAACTTTATTATTTTGTTGAGAGATACTTATAATTAAATAAAATTTTAATTTGGGAAACTTTAAATCAATTTGTTAGGCTAAATTACACGTTCAAGAACCATGAGTTCTGCAAACAGACTACAGATGTATGACAGGGTGCACCCTAATCGAGGGGAAATCAAACTTAAATTTTACGCGAGAGTTGAACAATTTGTAAGGGTGGCTTGTTAGACGGTGTAATTTATGAATAAGCAAAAAGTTAGGTGTCCCTGTGCTAAATGTAAATGTAGGAAATATTTTGATATGGACACCATTAGGTATCACCTGTATAAGGATGTTTTTATAGTGGATTATTGGGTTTGGACTATGCATGGGGAAGTTGCCACACAAAATTTTGAACATGCTAGTGTTGAGAATACAAATGGTGGTGGTTGTTCAAGTAGAGTTAACATTGGTGAGTATGTCACGGGAAATATTAATTGCGAGGATAACTCTAGATGATATGAGGAAATGATTTATGATGCTGTTGGTCCTCAAATTCATGCAAATTATGAACCTTTTATTGAGGTTCCTAATGCCAAGGTTGAGAAATTTTCTCTATATTGGAGGCTATAAAGGCCCTTCTATGGGAAGGGTGTGTACACTCAAAGTTGTCTCTAGCAGTTAGGATGTTAGCTATAAAGTCAGAAGCTAACCAAAGTCAAAATTCGTTTGACCAGTGGGCAACATTGATGAGTGAGATTAGTCCACAACCTAGTTCTATTTGAAAGGATTTCTATCAAGCTAAGAAATTAGTTTCAAATGTTGGGCTAAAATCAGAAAAAATAGATTATTGTTTGAAGGGATGTATGTTGTACTACAAAGATGATGCATACCTAACCCAATGCAAATTTTGCGAAAGCCATAGGTCAAACCAAAAAGATTAAAAAATGGAAGATATAAAGATGTTCCCTATAAAAGAATGCACTATTTGCCCCTAATTCCAAGGTTGAAGAGATTGTATACTTCAATGAGTTCAGCACCTCACACGAGATGACACTTTGAGAATAAGAGAAATGACAATGTCATGACCCACCTTTCCCATGGTAAAGCTTGGAAACACTTTGACCAAACTTATCCTGATTTTGTTACGGATCCTAGGAATATTAGAGTGGGGCTTTGTGCAGATGGATTTACTCCGAATAATTAATTTAGTAAACCCTACATCTGCTGGCTTATGGTTGTTACACCTTACAATCTTCCTCTTGAAATGTGTATGAAAGATCCTTACATGTTTCTAACTTGTATAATCCCTGGCCCCAATAATCCCAAAGCCAAGATTGATGTTTACCTTCAACCATGATTGATGAGCATAAATAGTTATGGTATTTCGGTGTACAAACTTATGATATTTCCATGAAACAAAATTTCTTGTTGAGAGCATCATTGATGTGGACTACAAATGATTTTTCAGCCTATGGAATGTTGTCAAGTTAGATGACTCAAGGAAAATTGGCATGCCCAATTTGCATGGACAATACAAAGGTGTTCACATTGAAACATGGTTGAAAAAACTTGTGGTTTGATTGTAATCGGATGTTTTTGGGCCTTGATCATGAATTTAGAGGTAAGAAGGACATGTTTAAAAAAAAAGACGATTGAACATGATGGGCTTCCTAAGAGACTAAGTGGTAATTAGGTTTGGCATAGAGTTAGAGGCTTCCTAAAGATAACTAAATTAGGTAAATCTATACGATTTCCAGGATATGGGATAGATCATAATTGGACCGAACAAAGTATATTTTAGGAGCTACCTTATTGGGGGGCTTATTTAGTTCATCATTGTATTGATGTAATGCATGTAGAAAAAAATGCGTGTGATAACATCATAAACACTATGATGGATATTGATAAGACTAAAGACAACATGAAAACAAAGAAAGATTTGGTAGAGTGTTGTAAGTGACATGAGTTGAGTTTATAGAAGTTGTCAGATGGCTGTGTGTGTAAGTCGAAGGCCAGTTACACGCTAACTTCTATTCAGAAACAAGCTGTGTGTTGGTGGATGCAAGAGTTGAGGATGCCTGACAATTATGCCTCAAACTTAGGTAGATGCGTCAATGTTGCACAAGGACAATTTGTTGGCATGAAGAGTCATGATTGTCATGTATTTATGGAGTGTTTACTTCCTATTGCATTTAGAGAATTACCTCTCCCTGTTTAGAAGCCATTGATTGAGTTGAGCCAATATTTTAGAGACCTATGTTCGTCTACTCTGAGGGTTGAAGATATCTTAATTATAGAGAGAAATATCCCTATAATTCTTTGTAAATTAAAGAGAATATTTCCTCTTGGTTTCTTTGATTCCATGGAACACTTGCCCATACACTTGGCATATGAAGCACGGGTATGTGGGCCAACTCAATACAGATGGATTTATCCGTTTGAAAGAAATACTGGAAGTTTCAAGAGAACTGTGAAAAATAAGGCTCAAGTAGAAGGTTCCATATGTGAGGCATATATCTCCAAAGAGACATCTTTCTTTTGTTCTTTTTACTTTGAGGCACATGTTCAGTCCAGAAGAACAAGGGTTGGTCGGAATGATCATGGGGGTGAAAGTTTAGTTCAATATAAGTTATCTGTATTCAATAAGCTAGGACGTGCTGTTGGAAATCCAAACCACATTGGCTATCAGAGAAAGAGAAACATATTGCATATCTTAATCAACTATGATGAACTGCAACCATTTAAAACCTAAGTGATATCAATGTATCACTTTCAATTGTTGATACACTGTCATAAATCAAATCTTATTTCATCTACAATGTTTAATTTACCGGTATTTTGAACAAGTTGATGAGCAACACACCTTTGACATTCCAGCATGGTTCAAAACCTTTGTATGTGAACTCTAGTTTGATCCAAAATCACACAAATAAAAATTCTAGTTGTCTTATTCTATGTTAATGTTTGAATTTCAATTATTAATGTAGGTGTTTGATAAAAACAATAATGTATCATGTCCTTATTTACAAAGTTTGGCTTGGGGTCCTGCTAACAAAGCAAATAGTTGGCCAATGTAGTATGTGAATGGATATAAGTTTCACATATTTGAGTGAGGCCACGGAAAAGTAACAGACAATAGTGGGGTTTGTGTAAGAGGGGATACAGACAATTGGGAGGGTGATTGGTATGGAGTAATCAAACAAATATTGGAGATTGAATACGTGGGTGATGGACCTCAAAAATTGGTAATGTTATTCAGTTGTGATTGGTATGAACCAAGACATCCTGCAGGAACACACATACACAACTAATATAAAATTATTGAGGTGAATCATACTAAGAGATACTGTTCATATGATCCTTTCATTATTGCTCAGGATTCAAGACAAGTACATTATGCATCATACCTCAGAAAGTGCAGAAAGGATTAGAAAATGGTCATGAAAACTAAACCTAGGGTCGAGTTGAGGTCGAAGAACTACCTGACGATGCTTATCAAGTGAATAATCCAATCCCCTCTCAGGTAGTCATTGATACAGGAACATTGCCAAGTTTTCATTCTGATTTGGGTGTGGTTGAGATAATTCACTCTTCTAATGATCAATTTGTGAGTGAACACAACGAAAGCGATGGTGGTGATGAGGAGGAAGAGGAAGAGGAAGAGGAAGAGGAAGATGAGTTTGAGGATGATGTTGAGACTGAGAATGATGAAGATAATCTTTAACTTTCAGATTAAATGTGATGTGTCTACTAATCTCATGCTTATTACATTTTTTATTTAAAATTATGATATTATTTGGTTTTTCATACATTATTGTTTCTTTTTTAGATATGGCACCAAAAGTGAAAAACAAGGGCTAAGGTAAGCATGTCCCAATTAATCAAACAATCTCCCCTCCCACTCAGGCATCTACCACAGCTGCTTACACATCCACGTCTAGCCCTTCCATGCCACTACCCTGTACCCATCAGCAGTTTACCGTGGTTCCTTCACCTCCACCACCACCACCACCGGTGGATCCTATTCCCACCTTTACACACGAATCAGAAGGAGGTACTGAAAGCGGGGCAATTAGTGGCTCCTCGACAAGGCAATCAGGACATGGGTCCACAGAGGAGCAACGGGTATCGCTTGTACGTCTCGGTAAGAACAGGAAAGTGATTTAATTATTCAATTCATGAATTTTCTTGTAATAATTTGAACAATTTCTTGATACATAATAGCATTATTTTTTACTATTTCCTATGTAATTGGCATCCGGCCATACGAGCCATGCATGACGTGACACACACCATCTAAAAATTATATGAACGACCGATTGAGTCATTTGGTAAGCTGTTGAAGAATGAGAAGTTGCACTAATTTAACGATTGGAAAGTAAAATAAAATAATTATTATAAAAATGTATGATTTACTTTATAAACTGCTTTCAATTACCTTTTTTTTTATTATTTTTGTGCGCAAAGCCATTTCATCATCCATCCCAAAGATGAAGATTACATGTTTAAACTCTTCAAATCTGAGGCAGCTCATAAGCTGTAAGATATGTACAGCGACATCTAAGAACGATAGGACGAGACCCCCAAGTGGACGACCCAGGCTAGTCTAGACTATTTGTGGTAATATTGGAGAAATGAGACATTTAAAGAGAAGTCTTTGAAGGCTAAGCAGAGTAGAGCATCGCACAAGGGTGGATCCGTTCATTGTGGTGGTTTAGCTACTATCGAGTCTACACGTTGCTAGATGGTTTAGTCATTATTTTAAACATTTTTCATTCCTCTTGTTAAATTTATATTTTCACTTACTAATGTTGTCAATGTTCACTCAAAATGCAAGCTAATGAGCTGAAGAGCCCACCTACATAGAGTGAGTTGTTCAGAAAAACTCACATGCGCAAGATAGACAAGACATGGGTCAATACTCGCCCAAAGAATGTTTGGGTATATATGTTCTGAACACTCATTGTTTGTATATATATTTAATTTATTACTTCATATATTTGGCAAATGTTTAATTAATTTTATTTTCTTATAACATGCCTATGAGCAGCACTATCAGGAGGTTACAACCCAGCGGGAGCAGGGAATTATACCTAGTGAGGAATGCCCATCGATTAATGAGGATCAATTGTGGCAAGAGGTAGTTGGCGGTCCTTACAAGAATCACATCTACAGTATGGAGTCATTTTATGCTAGTAATTTGTCCTCTGCTTCTACCACTGGGGCATCTACAGGCACTGGATCCACCACTGAACATAATGTGGTCCATGAGCAAGTTCGCCTGCTCAATGCGAAACTGCATCGTATGCAAGAGCAAGATGCAAAGACAAAGTGCCAGTTGCAAGATATGCAAAAGAAGATGGAAGACAAGGAAAAGGCCTTGGAGACAGAGATAAGAAAGCAGATGAAGAAAGAGATGGTCTCTTTGTGGAAAAAAATGCAAGCAGGCTCCTCTGTATTGCTAGACACCGATGATGATGATGGTGATGGTGATGGCAATGGTGATGCTGATGATGATGATGATGCTGCTGCTGACTTCTCCTGATTTAGCTATTATTTTCTCTTTATTTGGCTGTGGTTGGATTATTTATATTTTTATTTTGTAGACTTTCTTATATTTCTATTTATTTTACATTTTGGACTTAAATTTATTGCGGTTAGTATTTTTTTAGCATTTTTTTAAAATTTTTAATTATTAAGTATATTTACATATTTATAATTAGCTTTAACTAAAATATAGGCTTGTAAATATCCACAGAATATTCAAATTATAGACCAATTTATTGGAAAAATATTAAAATTACCAATGGATTTTCCCGTCAGTAAGATATACAATAAAATAATTAAAATTTACATTACCGACTGAAAAAAATATAAAAAAATTGAAATGAATAAATTACCGATGGATTTTTTCGTCGGTAAAATAAAAAATTAAAGAAAAATCGAAAATGAATAAATTATCGATGGATTTTTCTATTAGTAAAATTTAGGAAAAAAATTTTAAAATTAAAATTATAGACGGATTTTTCCGTCAGTAAAAAAATCCAGATTTTTAAAGAAAAATTATTTTTGAAAATTACCGACAGAAAAATCCGTTGGTAACAATTATCGACAAAAATTTGTTCAATGATGCTTACTGACTACCGTTTGACAAAGTCCGTTGATAATTTCGTCGGTAACATAAAATTTCGTCGGTAATACCTAAAAATCTGTAGGTAAACTATGTCGGTAACAGCCTTTTTTCTAGTAGTGAGAGAAAAAAAAAAGAAAATGAGGGTGTGTAGGTGTGTGTTGGTATATATTGGGTTGAGTTGTGTCAGTACTCACTTATTTTGCTCTCCATCAACTTTAAAATATAAATGTAAATAAGGAAATACCTGCCATTTGGATTCAAATAAAATATAACAAAAATTAAAATCCCAACAAATGAGAATCCAAATTTTGGGTTTAAGTTCAAATTGGGGAACTTTTAAGATTTCATAAACTTGTGAGCTGAAAATGAAATGTTTAAATGTTTCATAAAATTTATTAAAAATCGTTCTTTAATTTATTTTCCTCTTGGGAACAATTACTGAAACTTTTGATCCCAAGAATGTGGTTCTATTAAATAGCCCTCCAAGAATATGTAGGATCCAAACTTAGTGAAATTTAGGACCTAGAACAACAAATGTGGAAAACGGGCACCCTTCCTAGTTCAGGAAAGAAGAAAAACAAATCTAACTTTTTTTAATTATTTTTTTGAAAACTAGGGTATTACATATTTATAATCCTCACTGGGTCTGTTTGACTTAATCCTTCTTTTTCCTCTAGATTTTCAGATAGCTGACTACTAGGTTCCTGGGACTGCTATTCGCCCAGGATATTTTTTTCAATAGGCATCTATTGCCAAATGAGACTTGTTAGTTGTTGACTCTAATATTTTGTAATTGTAGGACATAGATTGAGTATTTTGATTTGTGTATGAGCAAGAGTTTCAGCATGATTTTTTGTATAACTGGTCCTTATTATATTAATAACTAAAAGTACTGGAACATACTAACTGCTAAATTTGGATTATGACATTGTATTATGTATCATGTTAAACTTCATATGTGGGTTGTTAAGTTTTTACAGGGGTTCTATTTGATTTTTGGTAGCCAAAATATTTAAGTTTGTAACTTAATTTAGTGGGTTCATATTTTTTGGCTTATTAGACTAGGTCAATTCATCTAGCCTATGCGCCGGTCATGGCCTAATATTGGGTCATGATAGGTGTGATTTGTGAGTTCTAGTTTGTTAGTAGTTATTTGCAATGGTGGTTCACGGTTAGGCAACAATAGTTTGTGGCTAGGTTGATAGCCCAAACATTGAAGAAGATGAAAGAAGCGAGCCTATTGTGGGTCCAGCCGCTATACTTTATCAAATTGAAAACGAAGCAATTGTTGAAAGAGAGCCGAGAAAGTTGAAGCTGAAATAACAATAGTTAATAGTTGTTCCGTGCCGTGCTGCACCTACTAGTCGAAGTTGCAAGTATATTCACACTACCTATTGCCTCTATAAATAGAGGCGAAGAGCAATTGAAGACACACAAGCAGAAGCAGCGAAAAATAGAGAGCTGCAAGTTAGAGAGAGTATTATTCTATGAGAGTGAGAGAGAAAAATAGAGAGTGTGAGTAAATTCTAGAAAGTGTAGGGTGTGGGTATATACACCGGGAATATTTTGGGTATCATCTCTATTACTCCTTGGCACTGCAAAAATTGTAGTGTTTGAATAAGAGGGTTCTCACCGGGGTCCACTATATTTACCTCTTGGGTTAGAGAGTGTGGAAAGGATATTCTGTAATTATCTTGATATAGTGGAATATTTTTCGGAGTTTGTCCTGTGGTTTTTTCCTCCGGTATTTGGGGGTTTCCACATTAAAAGTTCGGTGTGCAAATTTCTTGATACTGATGTGAATAGTATTATTCATGAATAGTGACTAGCGGGCACACGTGAATAGTACTAACGGGCCTCACATGAATAGTGAGAAGCGGGTCCCACCATAGAAAACCACTGATACTTATTTTGTTGCGCTGCGTCGATTGGTAGATTTAATTCTATCGGATGTAGTTTTGGTACTCATTGCCATACATTGGCATCATTTAATTGCACTGTGAATCAGTGTCTGAGCCTATCAAGTGGTATCAGAGCTTTGGTATGGTGGGATTTATTCTTAGTATGCTCTGTGGTTGCAGTTTAATCTGATCTTGCACATCAGAACAGAATTTCTCCCTAGTACTTGAAGAGCCACTTGGTGTCAGAAGTGGGATTGAGCTTAGGACGGTGCTATGTCTATTAAATGGAGGAGAATATGGGTACCATGATCAAGCTAACAGCAGCAAATTACTCCATCCAGAAGCCAAAAATGGAGGATATACTTTTCTATAAGGATTTGTATGATTCTGTAGAGAAGGGAGATACAAGGCCAGAAGACGTGTCAGAAGAAAATTGGAAAAAGATGCATCGAAATGCTATTAGGCTAATTAGGCAGTGGGTGCATATCAGTGTATTCCACCATGTGGCCACAGAGACGAATGCCTATACTCTATGGAAGAAGTTAGAAGATCTCTTTGAGAGAAAGATTGCACAGAATAAAGCTTTTCGCAATTAGAAAGCTGGTGAATCTCAAGTACAGAGATGAAAGGTCTATTCCTAAGCACTTGAGTGACTTCCAAGATATGGTAAATTAGTTAAGCACCATGCAGATAGTACTGGATGATGAGGTACAAGCACTATTACTTTTGAGTTCTTTGCCGGATAGCTGGGAGAGCTTAGTTGTAACACCCTAATAAAATTGAATCATGCTTAAGTCATGTTTCATTCTTATTAGTTATTACCTTTTTACTTTGCGATTGTTTTTTTCTCCTTTTTAAATTAATGTTGTACAAAAAATAGTGGGAAAATTTCTTTCTTTTTGAAACCACATATTCAAAAATAAAGCCTGCAGTGTGAAATAGAAATAACGTTAATTAAGCGGAACTATTTGTCGATGAAAACCTTTATCGATATGAAAACTAATGATTACAACGGGCATTAGCACTAATCATGACACTATACATAGATAAGTTTGGAGGGGTCGGGTATTCCCGCCCTTAGTACAGTACACATCAAATGAACAATGAAAAGGACTATAACTAATACATCAAATTGCAACAACAGTACGAGTATAGAAGATGTAAATGAAAAGTGACTACATCATAACTAAATCCTAAGGGACATAGTAGCAATAAGGCAGAGACAGCATCTCTATCCATCAGATAGTGTGGTGGGTGCGGAATGGGCTCCTAATAACTGGACGCACAGTGCGAGCAGGAATAGGGATCCTCGGTACAGGTACTCTGCCAGCAACTGGGTGACTAGAAGCATCACTCTGCAAGTCATAGTCAGAGACGGTGAATACGTCTGGAACAGGTCCCGACTCGTCAGAAGGCATCTTCCAGTTGTAACACCTTAATTTTTAACCCAATACTCTAGAACACATTAGGCTAATCATTAGGTTATTACTTCTTAGTTTCATTATTTTATTAAAATACTTAGCGGAAATTATGGATAAATTTTTTTTGAAAAACATAAAGCAAAGTGAGAGCCGCGCTCTTATCTAAACGAGAGACATAAATATCAATAATAAGGAACACAAAAGCTAAAGCATGTAACAATAGAACAATGGTCATCACAACAAAGGAAACATTTCATAAATAACGTAGTTAAGATACATAGAAGTCACGCCCTTATACGAACGGGTTGAGCTTGCAATACATAAAGGATAACAAGAAAGCAGTAAAGTACAAGGTACGACAACAAAATAAAACTAACTACACTACCCTCCTACCAAGCTATGAGTACTAAGCTAAAACCCTCTCCCAAAAGATACCATCGAAGGGGAGATCTTCGTGACTGCTCGGGCACTTGAATAGCTCTCTGGTGAGGTCTAGTGATGACGGGGATCCTCGGGTGATGGAGATAGGTAACCCCGCTTGATCTCCTCTTGAGTGGGCCAGTGAAGTGGGAAAGGAGCGCGTGTCGGCTGGACGTGAGCTCCTTGGCTCGGGCGCATCTTGGCTCTTCTCGCCAAGCGTGGCTGCATCACTATATCCTCGCTCCCTTGTCGCTTAAACGGGGGAAAGGGAGCAGAACTCTCCGAATAGACGTGCATCGGTGAATCCTTGGACAGATTCGTCTCCGACCTCCTCGAGCGAGGCACATACTCCGGGTGGTCACGAATAGCTGAGGTGGACGAGCGAGCATGACGCAACTGCTCGTTGTGAGGGTGGGTGTGCTCGAAGATCAAGTCATCGCCACCAAAAGGAGCGGTAGGAGTGAACTGGTAGCTGGACATTGGATAAGCAAAAGGTCGACCCATGTGCACAAAAACACGAACAGCACAGCGACCCTCAAAGTGATAGGAACGATGCTCTGGGTTGTAGTGCACCTCCTAGACGGGCGTATCAATGAAGACCACGAATGTTGCCATCGATCTCTGAAGATGTGACGGAAGAAAGAGAAGGAAGAGAAAGGAGTGAGAATTCTTACTAAAGAATCTCAGTAGGAGTCTCCTATCCTAGGGTTACATCGTTCACATCCTCAGGAACCTTGGGTTTAATTATAAAAAGGTGTGCATACATATAAGGTTCATTATTAGGGTTTATAAAACCTATTATCCAAGGTTCATTCCTTTTAGCATGCATCTTGATGACATGAATGCAACATATCAAAGCATGAATGCATGGCAATACTTGAGCATATAAATCAACAAGTCAAATCATGTTGAAACAATCCATGTGGCATAAGGGCAATAACTTCTCAAATGGAACCTTCATCAATATGTGTGACATCATTCATGGAATCTTTAGCAATGTAGAGGCCACCCTAATAATAACTAGGCTATGAGCTCATACCTTAGCTAGTCGTCACTAGCTCTTGCTTATTATTTGAATAAGCGAATAATAAAATAATATACCTGACTACTTAAGAGTACGGGCTAGGGGGCTAGGGAACTCCTCTCGTAGGATATATCCTCTTTGAAACGCTCTACTGGCCTTGAATGCACAACAAATTGTCCGCTTTGGAAAGGCTCATGTCCAAACCCTCACAGATTTGCCTCTTCCTCACCGTAGTAGGAGAAGTACATCTCAGTGCTTGTCACATAAAAAATATCCTGGGGGTGCTCGGCCGAACTGGTGTCACCCAGGGTTTTCAACTTATGTGGTACTTCAAAACATTTCTTCAACCCTTTTAGGTTTGACGGAAATTCGGCAGCATAACAGCTGTTAAACCGAATTTCCTTCAAACCGACGTTTATGCCACAAACTAAACACACAACATATTTCTTATGCAATTCTCATGTTCATACTAAGCTTAGCATTTGAAACAATCATTCCCTCATGCATCATATACATCTCAATCATCTTATTACATCATCATATACTTCAAGACTTCTTATTGTCTTATGCATTGACCCTTAAGGTCTTTAACTCACAATCTAAGTTATAAATCATCACAACTTAATCTCTTGGGTACCTATAGGCTCATATCTAAGTATTCCTCACTCAACACTATAATCACAAACATCACTAAACCTCAAGAATGCAGAATCTAAAATTCTAACTTTACGGGTACCTAAGAGTCACAACAATGACCCTTTCTAAGTCCGGTTTGCTCCTAAGGCATCAAGATCAAGTCCTAAACCAATTATGAGTTATTCCCACACATTTAAACTAATTTAAATCCATGATTATCATTTCTAAACCATGCTGGATAGAATCCAGAAAAATCATATACTAAGGGATCTAAAACTCTCAAATTAATTCTTTTCTAGTTACTAACTTCTCTTATCTTTCACATATGCATTTCAACATTATTTATGCTCAAACATACTCATGTTATCATCATCAAAACAGTATAAACAGTGAGCATAACATGGCAAGGCAGAACCGAATCCATCTCCAAACAAGCAAGGCACAAACTTGATTTCTAGAACATATAAAATGCTAGTTTCTCTTGGAACCTTTTTAAAACTTTCACAACTCATCTATAAACATTTTTCTCATCTAGAATCATCAAAATATTCTCAAGGGCAGTAGCTAATCTAAATCAAACTCAAGAGGTTTTAAAATCACAAAGCTTTGTTGTAGACATTCCTTGAACTCATATAAGTTTAGAAAAATTATGAAACATAGATTTTAATACTTGTAACAAATAAAACTTTCAAAGGTCAAAATCACAAACTTGAGAACACATATATTTTTCAAGCATTTGATTGAGACAACAATGGGCAAGTTTTTGAGCTCTAGGTCATCTTAAGTGATGACATAAAAATAAACATGCTCATGCACTTGTTTTAGCTTTCATTAGAAAATAAAGTGAGAACATAAAATAAACATGAGATGCAACTCATTATTATCTTTGATATTTTAAGTGAGGACTTGAAATATAAACATGATAATGCAAAGCTTGAAACATAAACATGATAATGCAAAGCTTGAAACATAAACATGATAATGCAAGTTCATTTATTATTCTTGATGTTTAGTGATGTTAAGGAAAAATAAATATGATGTGCAAGGCATAAACATAAACATGGATGCAATATTCAGTTTAATCTTATCTCGAGCTCTTACAAGACTTTAGAAATACAACCCAACACTTATCTCATCACAAAGAGAGCTTTAGAGTTCTTGAACTAAGTTCTCAAGGAACTATGAGGTTCTTGAACATCATCATCAAGCTCAAAAGAAACAAACTTGTAAAAGAAAATAAAACCTCAAAAAAAGGAAATGAAAATCGAAACCATATAGCAAGAGAAGTGAAAATGTTCCTTGAGCTAAAATCATTTTATGTTGGAAAATAAAGAGGAAACTTAAAGAAAGTAAAAACATCAAGCTCTAGAGGTTCCTTTGAGATGAACACATGGTCATCATCTAGGAGCTCTCATCATTGAGCTATCATGAACCAAACAAGGCCTCATGGCCGAAACAAGGAAAAAGATAAACAAGAACAGTTTCAAAAAGAAACCAAGAGAGAACTAGAAGAAAATCATATTTTTCAACAAAACAAAGTTTAGAAAAACACTCCTACCTAGAGTGAAGATGAAAACATGATCTTTTAAAAGGAAATGAGATGAACAACTCCTCCTCGAAGGATGATGATGATTCGGCCAAGAGAGGATGGAAAGGATGGAGATGTGTTTTGAGTGAGGTTGTGCTTGAGGTCAAGTGTTTGAGAGGTTAGGAGGTGATCTAAGGTTGTGAGGTGGTGGTTTGAAGCAATGAGATGATTATATGAGGAAGGGATGAAGAAGATGAAGATGAAGATGAAGAGGAAAGGAAAACTCTCTTGAAACTTGAGAGAAAACAAAGAACTCAAAGAAAGCTAGGAAATTTAAAACTTTGCAAATGATCTAAAGTGTTTGCAAGCTCAAGTAAGCAAGGTATTTATAGAAAATGAAAACAAATGAAGTCCCATGGAGAGAAGGGGCTGGCCGTAGCTTTTGGGAGGGAAAGGAAGAGAAAAATATCTCTTACAACTTGTCATTCAAGCATGGTTTGAGGTATGGAGGTTATGGTGCAAAGTATGGCTTCAAGTATGGTAATTTCCCTTTGTTTGAAATTAAAATAATCCTTCTAGAAGGCAAAGAGGGCTGGCTGAATTTGAGCCATAAAAAAGAGAGAAAAAGTCTTCTAGAAGTGCTCATATGAAGCATGGATGAAAGCATGGTGTTTGTATGACAAAGTATGGTTTATGTTGAGGTGGAAGCATGGCCTTGGAGTGTCAAAAATTTGAGCATGTAATGGAAAATGGGGGAGGATGCTTCGGCCAGACCTGGACAGCAAGGAGGGAGGAAGTGTTGATCATGTTATTGGGTGCTAATGATAGGTTTAAGTGTAGATTAGTTTAGGTACAAGGTTAGAAATCATTAAGCATAAGTTTAGGTAACTAAGAATGGGGTTTAAGAGTTTTATGACAAGGTTTAGGAGTGCTCATACATCATTAGAGAATTTAAAACTCATTTATGAATAAACAATTGAAAACACAATTCCATGATTTAAGGAATTGGAGAGAGAATTCACTATTCAAGATTCCATGACTAGGAATCTTGAATTTAAAATAAGATTTCAACTTGTAATTAAGCATTCTTAGGTTCTAATCAACTTTAATAAATTATTTTGACTCAAGATTAATTATGGAAATTAATTAATCTTCGATTAGAGCCTAATATTGCTTAGGTTTGCTTAATCACACGATTAAGCTCGAAAACACAAAACTAGGGGCAAAATCATAATTTTGCACTAATTTTGCCCGGGACCTCCGGGACTAAAACTGAAGCTGTAGAATACATAAAAATGCCTTTTAAAACCATCTGGAGAAGTTTCGGGTTCATCCGGCACTTACAAATGGGTAAAACACCACAGTGGTATTTTGGTAATTTAGATCCGAAAACTCAAAAAATGAGATTTTCGATCCCGGGAAGGTACACAGGCCAACTAATCCCCTTCCATCATTGAGTTTTCCTTTCGAGTACTATTGGGTCGGCTTTCCTCGAATTCCAGGCCGAAAATAACCTCAGGGGCATTTTGGTCATTTTCACTCTAACAGAAAAAAAATCGGGGTGTTACACTAGTTATGCCAGTCGTCATCCTCAAGATTGTTGTGCCAGTTATCAAAGTCATCCCACATCAGGTCCTCGTCATCCTCCATGGGATCTTCCTCTTCTAGATCCTCCTCATCGTCCGCGTTGTAGTGCATTGGTTCGGGAGGGATCATTTGTAGTGGCGCCACGTTTAGCGACTCATCAGGAATCTCCACCTCAGAATCAGAAGATAACTCTATGACGGGTATGAGGCGTGGTGGTGTCTCTAAGATCTGCACCTCGGAGTCAGAAGAATCAGAGATAACATGAGGTCTGTCAGGCATCGTCAGATGATGCCGAATTCTCTTGCTAGGGCCACCATGATAAAATGAGCTCCTCGGGATGGAGCCCCTTCCTCTCGGGGTCCACTCGAGGTCAGAGTCAGAGCTGTTGCAGGGGTAAACCATCGTTGGATAACTTCGGATCTAGAGATGACACGGTTGAAGGTGTGAGAAATAATAACATTTCTCAGTAGGGGATTTTTATCTTATATTGGTGTCATCATGTACATCCCTAATCACTTCGGGTTTATTTAAAAAGAGAAATGTGGACATTTACAAGTTGTATTATGCTTTATTTTCAGAATCGTTCATAATCTGAAGTGACGTATCTTTTAGGATCTTTCATTAACAGGGATAAGAAATAATGCAAACAGATAACATATTCATGGTAATCATCACAACATTAAATATGAGACACTTGACAAATGAATGCATTCTTAACTTGCTTTGGTCCTTCACTCACTGAGTGCACCAACACCAATGTCTTAAACCACCTCCATGGGTAATGAGCTCATACCGTGGCCATCGCCACAAACTTGGTCCCGTGAGAAATCTCAACAGACGGGGTGAGGGGTTAAGCAATGAGTTTCTCCCATTTATCCTATCATATGAATCATGAATGTGCATGTATCATCATTTAGTAAGTCATGCTATATTGGAACATTTATCTCATACATTCGCATCAATACATGCCACCACATATGATATCACAAAATTTCATCTCATCACATTTGCAGCATCCAAGCATATAGCAAATAAATTTCCATTCATGAGCATCTACTGCATTTTAGTACATACAAGGTCATAGATCAAGGTCATACATTATGTGCAACTTAGGGTCATTAGGTCTTATTTAACTAGAATATATGTTATTAGTTAAGGGTTATGTTTTCTTAGTCATTTATCATATAAAATTATTAATTATGTACGACCATGGGTTGTGTGACTTCATTATACTTATGTTAATCTGATTAAATGCCAAAATTTATTCTTTTGAACCTTTGGAAATCAGTGAATTTTCGGAATTACCATAAATGGTATTATTTTTTTATGTTTAAGAGTTTCACAGTTTATTCCCTTTTCTGGCAGACTTGATTGAAAAATTAATATCTTTTATTACACTTATTATTTGAAGAAACTGATCACATTCTCGAATTCCTAACTCAATAAGCTTTCTCTGAATATATAGCTTGCATAAATATTCCAAGTGAAATGTCTTTTATGCCCTTACAAAGTTAGGTTATTCCAGCAGCACCCCGAAATCCGAAACGCGACTTACGTCCTAATTCTGTACGTACATGGTTCGTTACAGCTTATGAATTTTATATGGATGTGTTCCTTAATGTCTTAGCTTTCCAACAAAACCGAGTTTACACGTTTCTCATCTTTGTAGAAAGAGAAAAGTTCATTTTAATGACCAGTGGTCGGACAGAACTTCCAGTAAAGAGACTGAACTTTGAAAATTTATAACTTTCTCTAGGAAACGTGTTTTGACATAATTTCTTTCGGATAGTGTTCCTTACAGAGTTGAATTTCACATATAATTTTTCCAGGGGCCCATAAAATAAGGGTGGTAACTGTGACACATTTTAGAAATACGGGTTCAGCCAGAGACTGTTTTATCAGCATCATTTTATGTGAAACTCACTTCTCTTTGATTCAAAACATGCATCCTCACTCACTTCAGCATGACCAACACGAAAACAAACCAATAACAAGGCAATGGACATTCTAACACATACGTTAGAGCATGTATTACAGAGAGAAAAACAGCACAACCAGTAAGGAGGACATATGCACCAGTTTCAGGATTTTAAAACAAAATGTGTCATGGCTTGAAACTTTTACACTCTAGAGATAAGAATCACCTACCAGTTATATGTAGAGGATTTAATGAATCCTTCCAACCCCTATGGGGTTCTCGAACAAACAGAAAAATAAAAGAGTAGAAGAGAAATCTTTGCTTGATCTTGGTACAAGTTCTAAATGCTTGCTGAAAATGGAGGCTATGTGTGTGTTTGGATGTGTTTGCAAGGGTTTGAGGTTGTCAAGTGTGGAAATCTATTTAGGCAGAATGAGGACCTTAGGGTTGAGGATATGAGAGCATAAGGAAGAGTTTAGAGAAGGAGAGCAAGAGAGTAAGACACTTGGAGACTAGGAGTGATACTAGTGTCAACAAAGAGCAAAATGAAACCAATGCACCCCTATTTATAAGCATCCTAGCCGTGACATGTTAAGGGCTATTTGGTGAATTTTTAATCTCATATTTAGTTCATTTAGTTAGCTGATTGGTTGGAGTAAAGGAGACTTAGAACTTAGTTAGGCTTTGAAGTTGGTTTCTTTGCCATAAACTCCAACACCTACGGCTAGCTTTCAATCTAGTGACAAGTTGTCACTAACCCATTCATCATCTATCTCTAACACTCCAAGCAAGCATCAAGTCAGCCCACATTTCTCCTGAATGGTGGCTGCATTCTGCATTGATGCAAAGAAGGAGATGAGGGAAAATCTCATGTTTTAATTTAGTGTAGAACTTGGTTTTGTCTTGTAGTTAAATTAGTTCTAGTGTATGATGTTTTGAAGAAACTTATGTGGGTATTTTCTTAATACATGTTGGCTGATAATATGAGTTTTAGAGAGGGTCCATTGTGTTTTCAAGAGTTGCACTACAAGGAAGCACATTATTTGCCGGTTATTCATGTGTTTTTACTACTTTTGGCAAAAGCACCTTTTACCAGAAATAGTTTAATCTATTCTTTATTTATTTCTTAATGAGAAATAAATTATATTAAGCTCTATTCAGATTTGTTAATTACTCTCATTAGTAATTAATCATGTCTACTTTGATTAGTTAATTCATTATTAAGATCATTATCCTTTTTACGGTAGATTACTAATTAAGCTTGTATCATTATTATTATAGGATTTTTATGCTACTTTCCTTAATCTAATTTATGATTAGTATATTAAACTTTGGTTACCTTAAATTAAACCACTTAATCATGATTTACTTAGTTTTTAATCATTATTTAACCTTTATGTTGACTATGACATGTTCTTGTTGACTTCTACAGGATTTTGTTGACTTTCATAAAACTTTGACTTTGATAGTTGACTTTGACTTCGTGGTTGACCTTTGACCATGAGTTTTGACTTTTTGACTTTGACCTTTGACCTTGATTCTTGTTGACTCTGGTCAACACTTAATCTTTTTATGTTGACTTGCCCTTGATCGGGTAAAAGTTCAACTATTTTAAGCGAAGTTGCTCACTCGGGTCATTACCGAGTGATTCTTCACTTAGGATAAAAATAAGGATGTTACATTAGTAGTGTCACTGAGCAACTCTGCTTCAAGTGGGAAACTATCTTTAGTCCAAGTCAAAGACAGTATGTTTAATGAAGAAACTAGAAGAAAAGACTCAGTGGGAGTAGATAATTCCAGGCCCTTGTCACAGAGAATAGGGGGAGAAGCAAGAGCAAAGGTTGGTCCAGAGAAACAAAGGATCAATTGTAGTCCCAGTCAAGAAGAAGATTTAAATGTTAACATTGTGGCGAAGAAGGGCACATCAAAAGGAATTGTAAGGCTTGGAAGAATAGAGGCAATAAAAATCAGAGAAGTTAGGACGTGGCTGATGATGAAAATACGACCCCTATGATAAATGGGGAAGTGGTGGTGCTTTCTTTTGTAGATGAAGAATGTCATGTTGCAGATTCATGTGTTGAATGGGTCGTTGACTCAGCGGCTTCATATCATGCCACTCCCAACAAGGAATTTTTTACTTTGTACAAAGAATGAGACTTTCGCAAAGTGAATATGGGTAATAAAAGTAATTCTAACATTGTGGGGGATTGGTGATGTATGCATTCAAACAAATATAGGATGTACACTGGCATTGAAGAATGTGTGACATGTGCTGGATTTACACCTAAATCTGATCTTAGTGCATGCTCTGGATCTAGCCGGATATCATAGTAACTTTGGTGATGGCAAGTGGAAGCTCTCCAAAGGTTCAATGGTGATTGCCAAAGGAGTAGTGTATAACACTCTGTACAAGACTCAAGTTAAGCAGATCGAAAAGTTGAATGTAGTTGAAGACGATGCTTTGCCAAATTTGTGGCATAAAACACTGGTTCATATGAGTGAAAAAAGGATTGCAGATTTTGGCTTGGAAATCCCTCATTCCATATGCTAAAGGTACAAAATTAAATCCTTGTGATCATTGTTTATTTGGCAAGCATCATATAGTATCTTTTAGTAAAAAGTTAAAGTTGAAGAAGAATATTTTGGATGTGGCTTACTTTAATGTATGCAGTTCCATGGAGGTGGAGACTCTAGGTGGTTAAAGATATTTTGTGACGTTCATTAATTATGCTTCACGGAAAGTGTGGGTTTATTTCCTAAAGAAGAAAGACTAGGTGTTTCAATACTTCAAGAGGTTTCATGGCATGGTAGAGAGAGAAATTGGGAAACCTTTGAAGTGTCTTTGCAATGACAATGGGGGAGAGTACATTTCCTATGAATTCAAGAACTATTGTTTTGAATATGACATCAGGCATGAGAAGACGATTCTTGGCACCCCATAGCATAATGGTGTGGCCAAAAGAATCAACAGAACCATTATAGAGAAAGTCAGATATATGTTGAGAATGGCTAAGTTACCTAAGCCATTTTGGGTGAACCTGTTCAAACAGCGTGCTACCTGATTAACAGATCTCTGTTTGTTCCTTTGGGCTTTGACATTCCTGAAAGAGTATGGTCCAGACATGATGTTAGTTGCTCTTATCTGAAGGTGTTTGGATGTAAAGCCTTTACTCACGTAAGTAAGGAGCAGAGATAAAAGCTTGATGATAGAGCCATTCCTTGTATATTTATGGGCTATGAAGATGAGGAATTTGGCTACAGGCTATGGGATCCTGAAAGGAAGAAGATTATTAGAAGCAGAGACGTAGTGTTTCATGAGCAAGAAACTATGTCGGATTCTGTTGTTCCAGAGAAAATTGATGAATTTGGTGGTAAAGTTGATTTTGCACCAGTCTCTCTTCTTAAAGAAAATACCACAATAGAAGGAGAGGTTCAAGACCATGGGGCTAATGATGAGCCAGCAATTGAGGATGCTAGGGATGGAGGAGGTGTTAAGCAGGGGGAGCAAGTTCAAACACCACAGCTTAGAAGATCTAGTAGACTGTGACAACCATCTAGCAAGTACCCTAGATCAAAGTATGTCCTTCTCACTGATGAAGGGGAGCCAGAGAGTTTTGAAGAAATTTAGACTCATAAGGATAAAGTTCAGTGGATCAAAGCTATGCAAGAAGAGACGAATTCCTTGCAGAAGAACAATACTTATGACTTGGTAAAATTCCCTGAAGGCAAGAAAGTCTTGAAGAATAAATGAGTGTTCAAGCGAAAGAAAGATGGCAATAAGCTAGTGAAGTACAAGGCTCGCTTAGTTGTAAAAGGCTTTGGTCAAAAGCGAGGGATAGATTTTGACGAGATTTTCTCTCTAGTTGTCAAAATGAGTTCTATTCGAGTTATACTTGGATTGACGACTAGCTTGGATTTGGAGCATGAGCAGTTAGATGTGAAGACTACATTTTTCAATGGTGATTTGGAGGAAGCTGGAAAGTAACTGATGGTTTGGATCAGCTAGTTTAGATCAAGTATAGTTGACATAGTGTTTGTTAGATCCATGTGATGGGTCCCTTGTGTTGAAAGTCTTCCCGGCAAAGTGGAGTCCAGGCGGCATGTTCCGAATATCGGCGGTACAAGTGAAAAGAGCATGTTAAGCCAGTGATGAGGCTTGTGGATGATGCCCTTATGGTAACACCATTAAATGCTTGAGAAATTCAAGGTTATTGCATGAAGAAAGTTGTAGCATGAGATAAGCTTCAACTTTGTGCCAAGTTAATCTACTTGAATCTCATATGATTGATTCCAGATTATTTCCCCATCAGCTGGAGGGGGAGAATTGTAGGTCTAGCCACTATGCTTTATCAAATTGAAAACGAAGCAATTGTTGAAAGAGAGCCGAGAAAGTTGAAGCTGAAATAACGATAGTGAAGAGTTGTTCTGTGCCGTGCTGCACCTGCTAGTCAAAGTTGCAGTGTATATTCACACTGCCTATTGCCTCTATAAATATAGGCGAGGAGCAATTGAAGACACATAATCAGAAGTAGTGAGAAATAAAGAGCTGCAAGTAAGAGAGAGTATTATTCTGAGAGTGAGAGAGAAAAATAGAGAGTATGAGTAAATCCCAGAGAGTGTAGGGTGTGGGTATATACGCTGGGAATATTTTGGGGATCATCTCTATTACTCCTTGGTACTGCAAAAATTGTAGTGTTTGAATAGGAGTGTTCTCATTGGGGTACACTATATTTACCTCTTGGGTTGGAGAGTGTGGAAAAGATATTCTGTAATTATCATGAAAATAGTGGAATATTTTTCGGAGTTTGTCTCGTGGTTTTTTCCTCCGGTATTTGGGAGTTTCCATGTTAAAAATTCGGTGTGCAAATTTCTTGATACTGATGTGAACAGCACTATTCATGAATAGTGACCAATGGGCCCCACCGTAGACAAATTTACTATTCACCACAGATACTTATTTTGCTGCGTTGCGCCAATTGGTAGATTTAATTCTATTGGATTTAGTACTCATTGCCATATATTAGTATCATTTAATTACACTATGAATTAGTCTCTGAGCCCAACACCTACAGCTCATTATCTCCCTATCGATGCTGCAATTGGAAGACCCAAAAGAAAGCATTGCTGCCTAGTAGAATGGGATGAATACGTGCATCGGTAGCTTGGTAATTCCTGATAGGAGGGAGTGGTTCCCATGGAATATTCTTCTAATAATTAGCAAATGATAAGTTGTCTCTATGAGTGTTATTTTATTTTGCTTGAGTCTGTTATTTCTTCATGCTATTTATTTTCTTCTACATCCTATATTTGCACATATAGTACTGTTTGCTTATATTTAAACATTGAAGTATTGAATAAAGGTATGTAGATAATTATTAAGTAGTATAATCTTTTCCCTTTCCTACGATTTGTGTAACAGTTGGTGCTCATGTCTTGAACTCTTTTCCTTTATGGCCAACGACCCTTGCCTCTCACCAGGCTTTATCTTCGCCTGGTTTGGACACTTCATCTTGATAACATAGTCCAACGTCTCTACTCATTTGAAAATTATACGACCTCTGCTAGCTTTCCACCACCACCACTGCAGCCACTGCCTCCTGCATCGATACCTCCATGGCATGCTATACCTTAAAGCCACTCCTATCATCTCGATGCTTCTCGCTTTGACATATCTGAACCCAAGGGTTGGCTTTTCAAAATCTCACAATTTTTCGAGTGTGATCAGATTCCCTTGGAACAACGCATTAATATTTTCCTTTTACTTGGATGGGGAAGCACTTGCTCAGTATCAATAGATGCACTATCTGATGGCTACTTCTCTCAATTCATCATTCCAACATAACTTTTTGTTTGGGCACTCTCTTTCTAAACCTCTATTGACCTTCCCTATGAAATGCTAACTGCTGCTAAGATGCAAGCTAGGTGTGAGAAAGTGGTTTGTTACAATCGCGATGAAAAATTTCCCCCAGTCATCATTGTAATCCTAAGTTGCTTTTTTTTTTAAGGAA
This sequence comes from Dalbergia cultrata, assembly GCA_031216105.1. Classification (NCBI taxonomy): domain Eukaryota; kingdom Viridiplantae; phylum Streptophyta; class Magnoliopsida; order Fabales; family Fabaceae; genus Dalbergia; species Dalbergia cultrata. Next base: position 49,160,405 of record CM062353.1, read on the forward strand.
AATCCTTTTTACGACCTAGAAGCCGAGCTTCTCTCACTATGCCCCAAAAGCAATATGGTGCCCTTAGCAGATTATGCGCTTAACTCTGCTACCTTGCTGGCTTTTATCAGCCCTCATGCATTAGAAGGTTGTTCACAGCCATGGACCCTACGAGTTCAAGGTTTTATTTCGTCTACCCTAGTCTAAGTCGTCATCAATAGTGGCATCATGCACAACTTCATACAAGATTCGGTGGATAGATTTTTGGGACTTAATGACATTAGTAACATTATTCCTCATCTTGGTAGGTAATGGTGTAGAAATTCCATGGTCTTCAGGATTGTAAAAAAGTACCTATTATGCTCCAAACACAAGTATTTGAAACTGATCTCTATGTTATGTCATTGAGTGGAGTAGGTGTTGTTTTCGGTGTTCAATGGTTGAAGACTCTTGGCTCGATCCTTATTGGTTACGAAATCCTTTCTATGAAATTTATCTGGGATGGCAAATTGATAGCCCTTGCAGCTAAAGTTAACTCAATAGTCTTAGAGATTTCTTTCACTGGCTAAAGCGAGTGACCTCAACGGAGAACGTTGCAACATTTTTTCACCTTTGGGTCATCCAACTTATCCTACCCCAGCTTCAAAATGTTAACCAACACCTAGCCTTAACACATTCTTGAGACTTCTACATGCTTACCCCTAGAAAGGAGTAATAGCCCAAACATCCACCTATAAGCCTGCACAGTGTAGCCCCTCAAGCTAGATGCGATTCTGACCCTTTAAGGAAATAAGGTTGCGCCCTTACTAATAGCTATAGCTTTTGGCTTAGTGGTAAGTGCTTCATCCTACACTATCATTAGCCTAGCTTCAAGAAGTAAGATATTGAGTTGTAAGTGCAAGAAATGCTTTGCTAAGGGTACTTTAGTCGAGTGTTAGTGCCTTCTCATAGTGCTTTTGTTTTAAAAAAAAAAGGATGGATCTTGGCAAATTAGCATGGATTATCACATTTCCTATCCCCACCATTGATGAGCTTCTTAATGAATATGTCGAGTTGTTGTTTTTTGAAATTAGACTTACACACAGGCTATCACCATTTTCAAATGAGACCTAAGACTTGCATAATAAGACCACATTTTGCATTCATGAATGTCACTATGAGTTTCATGTCACGCCTTCGACCTTTGTAGTTCCCTGCAACTTTCCATGTCACCATGAACATTATGTCTGCCCTTCCTATGTAAGTTTGTCATACTCTTGTCTATGATATATTAATCTACAAAAGTAGCATAGTTGAGCATGCGACTCACCTCAAGAAATGCAAGTGTATCTTCAAGCAGCGTACGATTGAGTATCTTCTTCAAGATGATTTGATTTTACATGATGCACGTGTGATTTTGAGCGGCCAATTTTATCTTAAAGAACAGCTACTACTAGAGCATCATTCTTCCACTATTAATGAGCATGCGGGGGCAGCTAAGATCCTGAGTTGCATTATGGCAGGATTCACACGCAAAGGTATCACAGATGATGTTAAAAGGTTTGTGGCATATGTGTGTGGTGGGTGTTCAAACAGATGAAGTATGAGACTAAGAACCCTAGGCGACTTACATAACCCGTAGCTTCGCCCGAACAGGTTTGAGATGATGTTTCCTTAGACTTTATCATTGGGTTAGCATTGTTACAAGGATGAACATTAATTATGGTGCCAGTTAATTGATTTTCAGAGGTGACCTAATTCAACCTCCTTTGCAAGAATTTTGTTGCCATGCAAATGGCCAAGAACTTTTCCCAAATAAAGTGCAAATTACATATGGGGTACCCAAAAGCTTAATATTTGACTGTTACTCCATATTTTTATGCAAGGTATGGAAGGTACTATTCAAGCTGAGCCGCACATAACTACAAATGGGCATTTCTTACCACCCACAAATGAACAGATTAGTGTGATCGCATACAAATTAGATATGCCAGAAAAGTCTTGCATTCACCCTATGTTTCACTATTTTCTATTGAAGAAGCACAATGGGGACCCTTCTCAAGATGATGTACTACTACCACAGACCCTGATAGGGACTAAAAATTGTACATCTACCTATTATAAGTGTTGACATAGAAGAGTCTAAGGGAGATCATTAGGGAACAAGAGTACAAGTATAATGGAATGGGGTAGCACTAGAATAGCCCACATTAGAATATTTGGACCACTTGCTACAAGAATTTCCTTTTATCCACCTTGAGGGCAAGGTGTTTATTATGAGAGAAGGTAATGATAGTCCAAATGCTAAAGAAGAAGGAAGTGAGCCTAATTAACCCATTATCTCCCCAGAAGAGCATCCAATTGTAAAACCTAAAAGAGAGCATTGCCACCTAACAAATTAGGATGACTATGTGCATAGGCAGCTTGGTAATTGTTGATAGGGGTGTATGTCCCAAGGAATATTTTCAAAATGATTAGCTAATGATGAGCTATTTCTATGACTGTCGTTTTCTTTCTATTAAACTTGTTATTTCCTTATTGTATATTGGACAAATAGTGATGGTTATACCTGCTTTAGCCCAATAGGAAATTTTTTTTAATGGTTTAGGTGCTTGCAATGTTGCATAAGGCATGAAACTAATATGAACACATTTGCAATAGGTGTATGCTAGAAGTTGAAAGTATTGCCCACTATTTGCATGATGATGCTCCTTCTCATAGCATTTGGCATCATACTTCCTTTAGTAGGCATTGGATTTCTTCCAACATCCTTTTGAGTAATGGTTACCTAGTACTCTCGGAGGGATGATATTGTGTCTTTTCGGCTGCTGTCTGATAGGCAAGGAGGTGGTGGAATGACTTGGTCTTACATGGTGCTCCTTGGAGTTTATTTTATGTCATGGGGGTGTTCATAAACTTTTGTGTAGTCTGACAAAGTTTAGTTTTGCAATTTGTCCATGCCCCCAGTTGGCCTTATAAAATTAAGAGAAATGTGGCTTCAAGGGTCTTCTATGCAATTCTTTAAGAGACTGGTCCTTTGGCTTCCTAGCTTACGTTTAGGAGGATGACATCACTCTTATTGAATTGGTAGTGATCCAAGCTAGTTTACGGTTTACCTTGGACAATGAATTCTAGTATGTGATCTGTGAGATTGACTACTTAGAAGTAGTGCACTTTATTCATGAAGAGTCTACAACAAGGGTCCATGAGGTGTGAAAAGTGCTATTTACATATACATTTTTCATCTATAGCTCTAGAGATTTTCATGGGTTTTGTATGTTAAACATCATCATTTGGTTAAGATTTGTTGTTGTCCTCAAATTGCATTTCATACAAGTTTGCTCTTAAATGGTGCATAATTGTGAAGGATATGAGATTTATTGCCCTTGTGCTTTCAATTCACAATCTTAGCTAAGCTTTTGTAGAACAGGGGCCTAGCTAGAAGCATGGGAAAAGTGAAAAAAGCCATCCCCTGAAATAGGGCATCTCGCCTGGCAAGATATCAACCTTTCCTGTTGAGGGACCAAAGTCCAAAGAGCCTCAAGGAAAAAGCTACTTGGCAAGCTCATTAACCTTCACCTAGCGATGGACCAAGTTCCAGACAACATCCTTTGTGAATAAGACCTCATCTGGCATGGAAAAGTACCTTGCCTAGAGAGAATTTGCATCAACAGTAAAAAATAGATTTTACAGTTGTACCACCTTTTTTTAGCAAATACTATGAACTACAAATAGCTAACTTAAGAATTTCATGACGTTGGATATTTTTAGGTTAAGCTCTAGGTTTTCTCCACCTTCCCTCTACTTTCTCTCTTTAGAATTTTAGTTGATTTTGCTGAAACTCTTGGAGTTGGTGATTATTAGCTCCATTTTGGATTAGGAATCATTGTTTTTTCTTTAATTTCTATTTGTTTGTAACCCTCCTTCATGGAGGAGTAATTCTTTCAACTAGTTCAAGGTTTTTTATAGTTTGTAATGTGTTGGAGGTTGAATCTTGATGAGTTGTTGGTTTTTTTATCTGATCTTTTATGAAGTTTTCTACATTTTCTATGTTGAGCTCACATGATTTTGCATGAACTTGCCTTAATCTTCATTTTGATATGAATATATTGATTGATTAAGGAGTTATTAAGCTATTTAATAGATTTATTAGCATTAGGTTAGCCATTTCATGGCTATGTTGAGGTGATTGGTGCTTGGGTTGATATATGTATGTTAATGGTTTAGGGTTCTAGCTACTTGCATATTTATCTTAATCAAATGCTACATTAGTGGAATTACCTCTTTGTTTTGTATGATCATATAGGCAACTAAATCAACCAATCATCATGTGTTCAATGGAATGCTAACATAGGATAACATGTTACTTGAAATTATCCCTTGAGCTAGGATTTCTTTATTGTCAATTTTATCTCAACTAGTTGCTATTGCTCTTTATGATACAACCCTCCCCCTTAAAAAAAACCCTTCAATTTATTAGCGAACTTTCCTAGGGAAACTACCTTGGTTGCACTAAATTGCATTTTAGTGTAATTGAGCCATTTTATTTATTTTAATTTGTTGAGAGGTGGCAACTATTCTCTCAGCATGGTGGCTAGTATTGTGGATAATGTTAAAGCTTTCTTCAACAAATTCAAGGAATTCCAGCTAAATCATATCCCTTACTCTGCTAACATTTACGCTGACTGTGTGCCCTAAATGGGAGCATGGCAATATGAGAAGCTTCAAACGTGGAGGCTTCCATCGCCTAGCTTGAGTAGTCTTTTGCTATATGATCTTGCTTTTTGTATGCTCCCACTTTACAAAAATATGAAAAAAAAGCCTAATATGAACACACATATAAAGTTATGCCACCAAGCTCTAGATTAGAAAATCCATGGACTAGGCCAGTATCTGGCCAGTAAAAATACAAAAAGGGGCAAGCAAGGAAGAACAAAAGAGTGGGCAGAAAAAAGCAAATGAAAAAAGGGTTCATCGGCCACTTATCACCTACCAGGCTAGTCCATTCAACTTGCGGGGTGAAACTATCAAGCTTGAAATTGGATTGGTGTTAAATGCATTAAAATTTTCAGGCTCGAACCACACTTTTTTTGCAGGTAAATAAGTTGACCCAATGAATTTGACCTGTTTAACATGCCTACAAAGCACCACAAGTTGATATACTTGTAAAAGTATCTAACTTACTACCCTTATATTATTAATAGTATAGATATAGATCTTTCTCCAAAACTATATTAAATGTAAAAGAAAAATTAAAGTTCATAAACAAATTATTTTAGTAAAGGAGTCTTGAATTTATACCTAAAGATTATATTGTTATTATGAGTTAGATTTATACTATTAGGGTACTGAAATTATTTATTTGTATAACTGTTTAGGTAGTCGGTGATGAGCAAGGAAGAGAAAATTGGACCGCGCATTAAACCGGTCAAGGTATTGGTTCAAAAGTTTAGAGGTTCAACCGGAATATATATTCACACACACACACACACACACACACACAGATATATATATATATATATATATATATATATATATATATATATATATATAAATATATATATTCATAGGTTTATAAAAATAAACATAATTCATATAAAATTTCTCTAGTCTCAGCCTCACAACATGGTCACAAAAATATTTGAAAACAATATTTGTTGGTGACTAGCGAGGTTTATGGTGAGCAGCCTATGAATAATGGAGATAAAAGAAAAATAATCTAACAATCTTTATTAGTGTCATTCTTTAGTTCCATTTTTTTTTTTCATTTTTGCTTAGTGATTGTCACAAGATATCAGTATTTAAGCTTTGAAACAAAATAAAAATAAAAAAACAAAAGCTCCCAATCGGTTCAGCTCACCAATTTTCCCGGTTTTGACCGATTCTTGACCAGTTTTGACTTTCTCGGTTTTTGGAGGTTAACTGGACCGGTCAAGTGATCAATTCCCAGTCGAATCGGTAGATCCAGTCTGGTTTTCTCTTTAATCACTATAAGAAAAATCAGTATTTTCAACGATTCTCGACAATTAAAGTGTTGATAAAAGTATTGTCAAGAAAAGTAATTTTGACATAAAGTGACCGTTGAAAATATTTATAAATTTTTATCGATAATTATTACATGTCAAAAATACATCTTTTGTGTATTTTTTACATGTATTGATTGTTAATAAAAGTTTATAAATATTTTCAACGATTACTTTATGTTGAAATTTCTTTTCTTGACAATACTTTTATTGACAAGAACTGTTGAAAATATTGTTAAAAATGCTAATTTTTGTTTGTAGTGAATGATGATGAGAGAGTCAAGTATTATGGTTAGTGTAATAATATATAATTGAATAACAATGTAAAACTCTTTTATATTGTTATTAGTGTATCAAAATTAAATAAAAATAAAAATAATACAATTACCCTTATGAAATCTGTTAATATTACACTTATCTGCTTCTTGTTTTTAAAATTATACATACATCCCGTAAGTTTGTAAGTGACAATACATATACTTCTATTATAATTAAAAGATCATGAATTGCGCAAAATTTTTAATCTTAAAAACTTCAAAATATGTAAATTGACTTACATACCCATAATCATTTTCTTTATTTGCATCTAATAGCCATTTCTCATCACCTTCATCAACAACACATGCAACAGATAGAAACTACATCATATAAAACCTATGTGCCTTGAAGATTCGAATTAAAACGGGTTTGATCAGAACTTCACCAGGTACAAGCTGATGTCGCTGGCAAAGCTGCTAATTTCGAGGTTGATGTGTATCATGATGGTATGACCTGTCTCTCTCTCTTTCTCTCTCTCTCTCTCTCTCTCTCTTATTCTTGAACTTCTTCTTTTTACTTCTTATTGTATTACTTTGGCTTCAAATTGAAGGTTTTTTTTTTAGTTTGAGCAAAAAGGTGTGCTCAAAAAATTTGAAATATTTCAAAGGGGCATTAAAAAAGAGGGTGAGTGAGTTCATTAGTAGAATACTGTTTTTTTTTTAACTTTTGGAATAACTCATTTTGGTCAAATGTTGCGGTTTTACTTGACCTATGAAAGGTGTAGCTCATGCTGTGTTGCTACATTATGCCTACCATTGACTAGTTGTTGAAGCTAAGCAAAAGGAGTGGAAGTTGTCGATGGGGAGGGCAGATGAGAGGAGTGCTACAAGCTGGGAAGTGTTGCAAGCTAGGAGTGTTGGTGACGAAGGGCTTGTTGCTGTTGTTGCGTCTACTCATTTACTATGTTGGTGAGGTAATGAAGGGTGATTTAGGGATTTTCTAAATAATGTTAACAAAAATCTTGTCTTGTTATTAATAAAAGTTAAGTAATCCCACTAAAGGACAACGCCATTTGTCAAACAATGGTAAAGATTTTTCCCGCATAAATATTTTTGCTAAATCTCATGCTCACTATTATTTCCTAAAATTAACCATAAAAAATACATAAAATATAATTAATAATTAATGACATCTGAATGGATGATAAAAGCATCAATAGAAATATAATTATGGACTGCCGCCTTTCACCTATCATCAATATGGATGGTGTAACGCCTCGATTTTCTGTCTAAGTAAAAATGACCAAAATGTCCTTAAGGTCATTTTCGGCTCGGAATTCGAGGAAAGCTGGTCTGACAGTCCTCGAAGGGCTAAATCAATGTTTGAAGGGGATTAGTTGACTTGTGAATCTTTCCGGGAGCAAAAAGCTCGCTTTTTGAGGTTTTGGGTCAAAATGACCAAAATACCCCTGTTGTGTTTGACACGGGTACGAGATTCAGATGAGCCCGAAACTTCTCCAAATGATTTTAAAAGGTGTTTTTATATATTCTGTGACCTCAGTTTTAGTCCCGGTGGCCCCGGGCAGTTTTTTTGCAAAATTACGATTTTGCCTCTAAGTATAGTGTTTTTGAGCTTAATCACGTGATTAAGTAAACCTAAGCAATATTAGGCTCTAATCGAAGATTAATTAATTTTCATAATTAATCTAGAGTCAAAATAATTCATTAAAGTTAATTAGAACCTAAAATTGCTTAGATTAAACCTAAATCTCTTTTAAAATTCAAGATTTCTAATTATGGAATCTTGAATAGTGTTTTCTCTCTCCAATTCCTTAAATCATGGAATTGTGTTCACAATTATTTATTTATAAAATGAGTTTTAATTCCTCTAATATTGTACGAGAACTCCTTAATAAAGTCTTGAAATTCCTAATTACATTCTTAGTTACCTAAACACATGCTTAGCAATTCCTAATCTTGTATATAAGCTAATACACACCTAAACACATCATCAACACACATTTAGATGAAAGATTTTTCTCTCCCTTGGGCTGCCATCAGCTGGCCGAAGACATGTCCCCCATTTTTCCATCACATGTGTAAATTCTTGCACTCAAATGACCATGCATGCACCTTACCTTGCACCATACTTGATCACACTTCCACCCATACTTGAATGACAACATCAATGAGATATTTTCCCTCCTTCTTTGCTGCCCAAAACTGTCAGCCCCTCCTCTCCCTTCTAGAAGATTTATTTCAATTCAAATCAAAGAGAAAACACCATGTTTTGAGCCATGTTTAAGCCCATGCTTTGAATGACAACTTGTAAAAGATATTTTCCCTCCCCAAAGCCATGAGAACCACCCGGCCAGCCCTCCCCCTTTATGAGCCTTCATTGTTTTTGTTTTCTATAAATACATGTGTTAAAGAACTTGAGTGAACCTTTAGATCATTTGTCAAGTTTTAGTTTCAAGCTTTCTTGTGTGTTCTTCATTTTCTCTCAAGTTCTCAAGAACTTTCCTTCATCTTCATCTTCTTCATCTCCTTTTTGAATCACAATCTCAAACCACCATACTACAACCTTGAATCACCTCCTAAACACTTAAACTCTTATTCCTAAACACAAGCTCATCCAAAACACATCTCCTTTCCTTTTATCCCCTCTTGGCCGAAACATCATCATCACTCTAAGAAGAGGTGTTCTTCTTATATTCATCTAAAGAATCAAGTTTCCTTCCCTCTCTCAAGATTTCATTGGTAGGGAGTTGTTTCAAAGTTTTTGTTTTGCTCAAAAAGTGCTTTGTCTTGCTATTTCTCTTGGTTTCTTTTAGTTTCTTCTTATCTTTTCCTTATCTTTGTTTTCGGCCTCAAGACCTAGTATTCATCATGATAGCTTGATGATGAGTATCTCTAGAGGATGACCTTGTGTTCATTTCAATGAGATCTCTAGAGCTTGAGTTTTCTTTCTTTCTTCAAAGTTTCTCTTATAACTATATAGCTCACTAATGATTTCAACTTAAAAAAAATAATCAAGGATTTCAATAAGCTCAAGGCCTACCCTTGTCAACCTTAAAGTTGGCCGGCACGTTCTAGAGTTTACTCTAGATAGTGGTCTTGAGTACATAATAAAGAACTTGGTATATATTCCTTCTCTTGTGATTTCGGTTCCTTGTTTCCTTTCCTTTATGCTTTCGAACTTGTTCCTATTTCCTTATGGTTTTGTCTTCTTTTAAGTTCATTTCCTTGAAGCTTGATGATGATGTTCAAGAGCCACGTAGTTTCCTTGAAACCTTGGTTCAAGAACTCTAATGCTTACTTTGTTTGTAGGAGATAAATATTGCGTTGAGACTATGTTTCTCTAAAAAGTCTTGTATGAGCTCTAAGTTAAGATAAAAAGAACTTGCATCCATATTTATCTTTATGTCATCACTAAACTCTCAAGATTAAAGAATGAACTTGCATCCTCATGTTTATGTTTATGTCCTCACTGTAACACCCTCCTAACTACCATGTATTACTCGAGCATTAACATTGTAATTAGAAGAGTATCACTTCCTTTGTATAATATCCACTAGTCAAGTGAAATGAAATAAGATAAATCAAACTCTAGAGTTATAAAGAAAACTACTATAAAATATACATATATTATTACTTTACATACCGCTTTCTTTAATACATACCATACTTGAAGTTAAGTCACTTCGCTTATAATACAACACAGGAACTACTATCAAAAGATCTACCAAGCTTGCTCAAATATCAAGGTCCAACAAAATACTAAACACACAGAAATGGACCTAAGACATCTAACACCAATTAGTCTACAAGCTGGTAAGTTCCTGGCACTATACTACACTACATACAAGTCAAAAGCCCACGTAAGTCTCATGTCCTCCTACGCGAAACCATTGGCCATCGGTATGATGGCCTTTCCTCAACTAGAGGTATCTGCAGAGTCTGAGCACAATACAGCATATGCACAAATAGGGGTGAGAATATTATAAAATTCTCAGTAGGGTAACCCCGTACATACAGACATATAAACAGTAAATGCATTTATAATAATAAAGAAAAACATCATGTTAGATCACATATATCAATATTAGCATACATGAGACAAAGAAAATTATATGCAAAATGGTAGTAATCATAAGTGTTTCTCTTATATCACAAGGAATTCAACTTAGTGCAGTAGTTCTTTTTATTAACATAGGGAAGGCTTAGATTCACATCAGGTAACATATGTAGTGGATAACTCCTCAGAGGACCATAGACTGCTAGGACATGTGCTCATTCCTATTCGTGATCATCAGACTTCATTTTTTTCCATTTCTGAATCACACACAGTTCTATTTCCTAGTCGATAAGTCTACCGACTCATAAAATTTCTTGGGAAGTTCTTATTTTTGCCTTCCCTCTCTATCACACATAAGCCTTGTTTCTATTTTCCCCGTATGTTAAAACATGCACCATTAAATTTCACATATTCTCTTTTGTCATACAACCATGTCATGGACCTTTCTATTTCAAAGTCAGGTTTATAACCCAGATATAGGCATTCAGTATCATTGGAGTCTCATTCATACTTTACAAACAAGCCTTTCAAACAATTAACATACATTCATATGATATATACTTGGATTAAATAGATTTCTATCATTAACTTAATACATCTTCACCATTCCAACTTCTTGACAGATTTACCATTATGGTGACAACATTTAATTCACATCTCCAATGGGCAATTCACTGGCCATAAAAATTCTCTATGACACCTCAATGTGTCTAAAAGTCCCTGTAAAAATTTCATAGCAAACAGAATACTAGAACCATGTCAAATAAATTCTACAATTTTAGTGGTCAGAGGCCACTTTTTCACAGCTTAGAATAGGATTCACACAATTTTTAACTTTAGCAAATGATAGAAACAACTCAAAATAAAAATCACAGTTATACTTAAAGATGTCAAAAAAACTCTGTAAAAATTTCAAAGGATAACTCCACCATTTTCTATGAATAAAAATTTATACAAATTCACAGCTCCAGTACCAAGATTTCAGCCAGCATAGATATACTCTTGGTTCTTGATTTTTCTCAGGCAGTAAAACTCTTTATTATGTACCACGAAAATTATCAGAGTTTTCTTATGATGTTAGCTTCAACATATAATTTTTATAGCTCATAAAAATGACTAGAATTGAACCAGAAAATTCATGAACAAATCCTGTCCTGCTGAAATCCGAAAATTCAGCAGCCTAGCCAAAACTTATTTTGACAAAAATCATTATTTAACCTCATCCAAACACTCCACAAAAATTAACACATCAATATCAACATATTATCATCAAATATAACCATAAATTTCGGAATAAAACCCAAAACAATTTACAGAATAATTTGGAAAGAAAAAGGCCAAAGAAAACCCTACACTTTGAAGCTTTCAAGATCTTGGCTCCAAGATTGATTTCCTTTACTTCAAGTTTTCTAACCCACACCAAACTCTTCCTTACACAGATGATAATAAGCTCTCAAAGTAGCAAAAGTTGATGGATTCAAATTCTAATCGGTTAGATTGAAAGATCTTGATGAGTGGAATAAGTTTAGTGAAGGGAGTTTGTGATTTTATCAAGTGTAGACAAGGATTTTGGAGCTTTGAATTTAAGTTTCAAGCATTTTGAGGAAGCAAAAATGGAGTTTGGGCTGTCTCCTTTGTTATGGCCGAGAATGAAGATGATAATTATGAGGATTTTGATTTTATTTATATTAAGATAATGTATATAATTTAGCAATTATGAAATTATCTTCTTTGAAATTTTGTAGCATTCTCATTGGCTCTTGAAAAAGGAAAGGATATGTATTGCTCTAGACCATACACTTGTCACCCTAGGTGGCAAGCTTGCACTGGTAGCTTCATCCCAGGTATAAAAAATACACACTCGTAATTTTACCAAACGGTAAAAACAAAGTGTACCCAATCCACTATTGCCTGAAAATTAATTCTAAGTATAAAATATTTATTCCTACCTATTTCTAACCTTAATCCTATAATTTCCAAATTTCGGGCATCTTCAGGTCTTGAATATAAGGTTTCAATTGTCTGTGGGTCTACTGGCCCGCAAAATACTATTCAACGCGTTTTTACGTTTGTTACATTGTTCTCATCATTTTTGTGCACACCAAAATTTTGATATTCTTACTACTAAAGCCTCAATTATTTTCTGAAAAAAAAATTAGGATGTTACACTCACTAAATCTCTAAGATAATAATGGATTTGCATAGCATATTTATTTTATGTTCTCACCTCCTAATAAAGAGTAAAACAAAATGCATTGCATATTTATGTTTGTGTCCTCACTTAAGAGATTTTAGAGCTCATGGACTTGCCCCTTGATATCTCAAACAAAGTTGGAAATGAATGTGTTTTACTACTTTGATTTCGGCCTTGTGATGATGTTGAATCTTAGAATAAGATTCATCTAGTCACAAGTGCTAAAACATATGTTTCATGATTTTCCTAAGCTTAGATGATCTCAAGAAATGTTTTGAGCAAGGTTTTATGATTTAAATCCCTCATGAGATTAATTAGAAATAGCCACTGCCCTCATGTGTTTTATGATGATTTTAAAGAATTAACTTGTTCTCAAATGAGTTTATGAAGTCCTAAAAGGGTTCCAAGAGAAACTAGCAATTTATGTGTTTTAGAAATAAAGTTTTATGCATTATATGATGACTTTGAATTCAGTTTTGCCTTGCTTGGTTGCCCACTGTATGATGATGTTTTAATTATGTTAGAATGTGTATCTTCATGTATATTTGATGTTGGAATTAATTTGAGAAAGCTAAGACAAGCTAGAAACTAGAAAAGAATTAAAATACAAGTTCTAGATCCCTTAGAATTAAGAATTTTCTGGATTCTGTCCAGCAAGGGTAATATTAGTAAATAATGGTTTGTAATTGGTTTAAATGTATAGGAAGTACTCATAATTAGTTTAGGAATTGATCTTGATACTTTAGGAGAAAACCGAACCTAGAAAGGGTCAAAGTTGTGACTCCTAGGTACTCGTAAAGTGTAAATTATGGATTCTATATTAAGTGATTATCACAATAAATAGAAGAATAATTAGTTTTGAGCCTATAGGTGCATAAAATATTGAGATTTGATGATTAGAGAATTTAAGTTTCAAATTTAAGACCTTAAGGATCAAGCATAAGACACCTTAGGTTCCTCGATGAGATAAGTTTATTTGTTCAAGCATGATGTGATGATACATATATGATATGGTGAATGTTTCATTGAGATGTTAAGTCTATCATGGTTATGAAAGTTGAATGAGAAATGCTCATGTGTTATGAGTTTCATGGCATAAAGTTAGTTTGAAGGAAATTCGGTGTACAGCCGTTATGCTGCCGAATTTCCGTCAAATCTAAAGGACTTGAGAATGTTTTTGAAGAATCATATGAGATTAAAACCCTAGGTGACACCGGTTCGGCCGAGCACTCCCAGGAGATTTTTATGTGACAAAGCACTGAGACGTGTTTTCCTGGGTGACACCGGTTCAGTTGAGTACCCCCAGGAAAGACAAATCCGTGAGGGTATGAGTAGATGTAGCCTACCAAAGCGGACAAATTGCAGTGCACTAGATACCGGTAAAGTGTTTCAAAGAAAGCATATCATAAGAGAGGTGATCATTAGGCCCCCTAACCCGTACTCGAGGAGTTGGGATTTTATTTTATTTTTTTTTCGCTTATCCAGATGATAAGTAAGAACTAGTAACGACTAGTTAAGGTATGAGCTCATAACTTAGATGATGTTTTAGGGTGGCCCTATAATGCTAAAGTATGATGTTCTAAGTCACAAAGTTCAGGAAAGTTCCACTTGAAAGTTATGTGCCACTTTATGCCACTTGTGTGCTTCTTGATGTTATGATTTGTTGAATTATTTGTTTAAGGTATTACCATGCATTCATGCCTCGATATATTGCATTCATGATATTAAGATGCATTCTAAAAGGAATAAACCTTGGATAATTATATTTGTAAAACCTAAGAATGAACTTTACATGCATGCTCACCTTTTAATAACAAACCCAAGGTTCATGAGGATGTGAATGATGTAACCCTAGATAGGAGTTTCCCTACTGAGATTCTTTAGCAAGATTCTCATTCCTTTCTCTTCTTTCTTGCTCTCCCATCACATCTTCAGAGCATGGCGATGTTTGTGGTCTTTGTCGACACTCCGACGTGGGAGGTGCACTTTGATCCGGACCACGGATCCTACCATTTTGAGGGACGGTGCACAGTTTGAGTATTCATGTACATAGGACGTCCCATCACGCATCCTGTACATAACTACCGCTTTTCTCCTACATCTCCTTACGGCAACGATATGGTCTTTGAGCACGCGTGAACGCATAACGAGCGGGTTATGCGCACCTACACTGTTGGATCGGTTTCCCGCGGTCACCCGGATTACGTGCCTCGCTCATAGCATTCAAAGGACGACCCCCTCGGAGGATCCATTGACACACATGGATAGCAAGAGTTCTGCCTCCACTCCCCAGTTCGTGTGTGAGGGGAGTGAGGTGATGGTGACACAGCCGAGGCTTGCGAGGAGAGCCGAGAAGCGCCCCAGTCGTGGAGCACATGTTCAGCCACAGCATGTGGCCACTCCCGCCGTGCTTCGCGAGTGGATCGGATATGTCCCGCCTTACCTGGGCCAGCATCAGTAAAGTGTCTCGGGGGGGAGCTAGTACACCCACACACTCATAGATAGGATAAACCTTCTTTTGTTACGAGGTTATCCACTTTAGGTGCACTAAGGTAGGAGTGTTTTATTTACATTTTCCATGTATTTCTGTTTCTATTATATTTCCTTTCCGTTGTATTTGTGCTATTCTGTACTAAACTAAGTGCCGCCTTCGGGTGGGCCTATTATGATATTAATGGAATGTTTCTTTGATGAGTTATTGATTGTTCCATGTTCTTTCATGCCTTGTTACTTTCTTACTTATTTTCCTGTCTTACAATGTACGCGGCTCTCACTTTGCTTTATGTTTTCAAAAAAAAATTTACTCGTAATTTTCGCTAAGTATTTTAAAGAAAGATTTTAAAGAATGAGACTAAGAGGTAATAACCTAATGATTAACCTAAATATGTTCTAGGAATATTGGGTTAAAATTAGGATGTTACACATGGGAATAGGTCAGACCGGATTGTTTGTATATAAACTTAATTATATGTAAGATTATATATAGAGGTGTGGAGGATTTGAACCCAAGAAGCCAACATTTTACAAAGAGCACAAATCACTACATTAACTTGTTTCTTTGGTAATATATAACCTATCTTATATATTTATCTTAGTCTTCAAAACTAAAATAATTAACAAATTTTAAAATTAGAAATCAAAACGGAATTTACTTTTAGATATAATTCACACAAATCATAATTGCAAATTTTAGAAACATTTATCCTTCAATCACAGCCACAAGCTCGCACTCACATATTTGTCCATCAATCACCCAACTCATAGCCACTAACCACCGTCATTCGTCACACAGCCACCATCACCGTCCTCTCATCCAGATAGCACAACCATACCCTGTTGCATAGCCATACCATTCGTGCAACCACCTTTTGTGCAGCCACACTCACAGAGTTGTCCAAATCTGCCCTCCGTTGTGGCCCCTCATCCAGATTTGCCTTCCGCCGTGACCTATGGTCCAAATTTGCCCTCGCATGAGCCTGTGACCGTGAAGGGCTGAAACTCTAAATGACTGAAAGGTAATGTTTTGCCTATTTAATATACACAAGAGCTTAGCTAAGTTGTGCTTGTGCAGTTGCACGACTATGGTTTAAGGTTTGAAGGGTGTTTGGGATAATAACCAATTGGTTTATATGTTGGTTTGCTATATATCTTGTAAGAAATGCAACATTATATTGTGTTTGACATGTGGAGGATTGTGCTCTCTCTAGTTGGTGTATATTCTAGTCATTTTTTTTTCCTATTTTCATCTCAATTAAGTAATCTACATTCACCAATGGACGTGTGCAGTAACACACTCATTCATTTTCGTTAAGATTATGAAAAGCATAATGATTTCATCCATTCCTGCCAAGTTATTCTCCATTACATTGAATGGTGAGCTAAAGGAGTGTTAAAAGGCCTAGGCCAATTTAGGCCTTAAGGTCTATCATATAAATTGCAATAGATTTTAAAAAGCATGCTTTATAAACAGGCTTCAGGCCAAGCCAGCCCCTCAAACAAGCTTCAGGCCAAGCCAGCCCCTCAAACAAGCCAGGCCAAGCCGAAAATAAAGCCTATAACATGTAATAGGCTAAGTTTAGGTCCAATGCTCTTTTTACAGGCTTGGCCTATTTAGGGTGTGGCCTGACTTGTTGCTAACCCTACCTATCACATTGAGCCAACAAAAAAATAAGACATTTAACTGCTCACATGTTTTGGTAATCGCATATCAATCTAAAAGACAAATTGATTTGTAAAACACCTATTTCCTTAAGCATTTTATCTTCTAACAATAAATAATAATAAAAGTTTATTGAGCTATTACTTCATAGAAATTGAAATGTTTCATTGAAAAATGAAATAGCTCAGTAATTACACCGATATGTAGGCTTAAGTTAAATGTCACTTATTGGTCTTTCTTATTTTCCATGACTTATTGGTATTTTTGACGTGGGGTTCAAGATGAGAGGGATACCATAACAAATGAGGACCATAATTCAAAGTGTTTATAAAACAAAAACAAAACACTCCTTCTTTTCTCGTCATATTTGTCTCCCCACCATCATCCTTATACCATTTTCACCATCATCGCCCTTTTCTTCGTTTCCTCTCCCACCCCTTCTTAGTCCTAACTTTCCCAACCCTATCTGAAGTCTCCAATGCTATAGGGGAGAGGATGCAATCACAACACATATATGGAGGCAGATTGAGATTCCACGGCGGTGGTGGCTCGAGGATTGAAATGCGTTAGTGACGAAGGCGATGATGGGTTTTGATTTTGTACATGTGATCACTGATTTTGTAACTTTTATTTCTTTTTGTGGCTCTACAAATTTCTTTTGGTTTGCAAGGTTGAGATAAGCTTCCTTGCTTCACATCCTCTTAATACCATGATTTGATTGTTTATTGTTGATTTATTTGTCGATGTGGGATTAAGGGTTCAAAATTGGGAATTTTTGTTGCATTGAGTTCTTGGATCATTGCATTTTGTTATAGGAGTTTGGTCTTATAAGATGAGGAATGCTTTGTTCTTTACCAGTTTGGGTTATCAATAACAATGCTTCAGTGATTCAAGGTGAATTTGTTTTCCCTACTTTTCGTTCTTCAATTGGTGATTAGTTAATTCTTGGTTTTTGTTTGATGATGATTTCTTTAGTTTTAGTTTCTATTATGCTTCTTGTAATGACTCTTTTTTTTTAGTATTGTATATGATAAAATGATTAAATGTGAATAAACTATAAGGATTTTAAAATTTTTGTTAGACACAGTTATGATCAAAACAATATGAGGAATTTGAAAAAAAAAAAGAAATTAAGTATGTTCAAAATAATATTTTAACCGCGAATATAGGATGAGACTCTATAAATGGTATAAAGGCATAGATAAAAATAAGAACAATATTAAAAAAATATTTTTTAACCTGATTGAGTTATCTAGGTGTTGATCGGGTATCGAAATGGTAATAACCAGTGTACTGAAACCCCGAAATTGGTCTAGTAAACATATATTATCAAATCTCAGATAATTTTTACTCAGGACAATCAAATAAATATAGACATTTTCAATACTGATCCAAGACAAATTAATCCAAAAATAGTGATACTTATCCCTTTATTCCTACTTACTCTCCAAGTAAGTTTTATTTACATAAATAAAAAATAAATATCATTCTTTCTCTTTTGTGCACAGCTTCACGTCCCTCTTTCTTTTCTTTCACCATCTTCAATTTCTACTTCAAAAAACTCCATCAAACCATCAAATTCTTGAAGACTACACTTAGATAAATACTTAATCTAGCTAATTCAACAACACTTCCTCTACATCAAACTCAAGCCAAAACCTTCTTTTTCTTATTCAAATATGTTCAACTAGCAGCTTATGTAGGGGCTAGAAAGTGTTTTTTGAGGCTTTAATTAGAGAAGAAAAGACCAGAGAAAGATTTGGCAAAAAGCTTGGAGGAAGGTAGGAAAAATTCTATGTCTATTAGTTGTGATTGTTTGGCTATTCTTACTAATATAAACTCTTGAGATATGTTTGAAATTTATTCTAAGATGCATGTATATGAGCTTGATAGGTGTAAAAGATGCCATAGACAAAAAGTCTTGTGAATTGATTGAATTAATGTGAGAGATTTAACTAACTAAATGAAGTAATTTTGTTCATTGGAAAGAATGAGACACATAGAAATTATACAAGAATATAATTAGAAGTAACTTTATAAATTCTTAAAGATTTGTATTTTTGAAATATGATACTAAAGTTTCATAAACAAGAATGAGATTTTGATCTATAGAAGAAAAAGCATTCAAGTCCAAATAAGATACTTATTTCCTTGAAAATTATAAGAATTATCATATAAGGAGTCTTAACAAGTTTCTGATGTGAAAAATCTCATAAAAGGTTAGAGGATTTTATAGAAAAATCTCATAAAAGTTTAGGAGATTTTGTATATAAGTATCATACAAAGTTAGGAGATTTTGAATAGAAAATTACATAAGAATTTAGGAGATTCTGAAGAAAATATCTCATAAGAATTTATGAGATTTCAAGAAAATCTCATAACAAAAGTATGAGAAATAGAACTATTAAAAAGAAACTCTAATTAATAATCCTAAGATTTCCTAAACAAATATCATAGATTCATATAAAAAAAGAGAGCTTAAGAAAATAATACACAAATAATCTTTATGTAACATTAATTGCTTGATTGTAAGCTGATAAATTCAAATTGTGATGAAAATATTGTATTGAGAATAGCATGCTATATGAACTGTGATCTATATAAGGTTGTAATATGAGGTACGACATCATTTGAACTATGTCTTATATAAGGTTATAATACGGGGTACTATATCGATTGAACCATGACAATGATCTACATAAGGTTGTAACATGAGGTCTTACATTGTTGGCAATACATCATATGAGAAGTATATCAGGAATTCTATGAGTTCTAGCATAAAGTTTACTCATAAGTCCATGTTAAATAAGTAAATGAACAAACAAACCAATTACTACAAAACAACAAAAAAATCGATTAATAGCTTAACACTAAGTCAAATATCATTGAGTAGTAGACTAGTGTTTCTTTACTGGGAATCGTTGATTCTGATTCTTGTTGTATGACATATTTTACATAGATAGCCTCGATCGTGTGCTTTCTCAAGATGCTAGATTGGCAGTGGCATTATGACCAGGAGTTAAACTCATTGTACCTAGTCTCTTAGTCTTGTATCCATGTTTATATACTATTTGCTCTCCCATTTGCTACTACTATTTTGAGTTTTGCTTTGATCCGAAGTCCCTTTTTCTTACTTTTCCATTATACATGACTCATCCATAGTTGTCATGCCAGTTGCTCAGTATCTACCCCAGCCACCACAGCCTATCATTGACATTGAGTCGTACCCTTCGAAGGAGACTTCTTCTAGTTCCAGTGCTTCCTTAGGAAGCAGTGGGAACTAACAAGGATACCTAGCTGATATGCCTAATAGGCACTGCTCTTTTCTTGGTTGACTGACTGTGATGTATCTAGTTTGTATATAGACATAGAATAACTTATATTCCCTCATCTTAATCGACTATTCTGGGCTCTTAGGTCTGATCTTTTGATGAGTGATAAAAGACATTTATCCCACTTATCTTCCTTCTAAATCTTAGCTTTTTGCATGAGTTTTAATTTGTTATCAGTATGATTAATTAGGATTTTGACTTGTGCCACATTGTACATTTTATATAGAATAATTGACTATTGCATTGATTTTGGAATATTTATTGGATTAGAGCCTATAGCGTTTAACCTATCAATTTGAGTATGGTTTTTGGATACAGGAGCTTTGAATTGAGTGCAAAATATCAAGAACAAGGCTGGAAACTCTCTGCATGGAGCTAGTAGCTGCAATCAATTTGTGAGCAAAATAGAAATTTTTTTTTTTATCTCATTTGCAAAAAACATTGTAATGGAAAATATGTATCCTTGTCTACAAAGATTAGATTGAGACAAATAAAGATGTTTTGGAAAGCTCAAGAGGTCGTCTAAAACTTTGATGTTAGCTCGAAACCTAGTTTTAAAATTATCTTGATGAAAATCGAGTTCCAAGATTAAAGATTACTAATATTCTAATGCTAGTATTTTCGCAATATCTGGAACTACAGATGCCCAATTGAGATGATTTTTGTGGCATTAGAAACCTTATTCAAAGGGCTACAAGTGCTATTTCTAGTGATAAGGACATATTTGGATGTTTAAGGGGACAAAATGACTAAATATGTGAAGACATCAATTCTATCAAGTACTGCAGTGCTGCAATGCTCAATAACACATGAAAAATAACTTTAAAGAGTGTAACTCATTGCTAAGTGCCACACGCTAATTTAGCACTGCAGCGCTCGTACGATAGTGTTTTAACAACTAATTAATATATTTTTGGGCCCCACTTTAACCAATTTTAAAGAACAGTATATAAATGATTGATACTGATAAGACTAATTACCTATTGGTTATTTTATTTTATTGTTGCATATTACTTCAGCCTTATCTGTTGTGTTTGACTAAGGCTATATATTGATGTATTGAACTCATCCTGTAGTAATCAATCACTTTTATACAATCACAAACAGAAACAATATTTTCTCTTTCTTCAAAATTTCTTTCTTCCTCTCTTAGCATTGCACACCTTACATGGTGTCAGAGCTATTCTTTTTTTTTTTTTTTCACTCATGGCTGACTCCACTATGTCTTCCAATAACTCTTCTAATTCCTCCTCCACCTCTATCACCTCCTCTCTTCATCAATTCAACACTCCAGTCTCAGTCAAACTTGATCGTGGCAATTTTCTTCTTTGAGAACAGGAAGTTTTCAATACTATTGTTGGTCATGCCCTTGAGGATTTTCTTGATCCTAGTAAAGTTCCTCAAAAGTTTGCTTCATATGATGATGCTTCTACCAACACCATCTTTCCTGTCTGTCAACAATGGAAGTGCCAAGATAGTTTACTACTTTCTTGGCTTCTTGCTTCTCTTTCTACTTCTCTTCGTGTTCACATGGTTGGTTCATCCTTTTCTAACCAAGTTTGGGCCAAAGCTTCCACCATTTATGCTTCTCAAACCAAAGCACAAATTGCCAAACTCAAGACTCAGCTGCATTCAATCAAGAAAAATATTACCATGCATGATTAGCTCACTGATATCAAGAAAGCCACTAATTTTGTGGCGATTGGAGAACCTCTTTATGATAATCAACACATTGAAGCTATTTTTGAAGGTCTCCCTAATGATTATAATGTAACACCCTAATTTTTAACCCAATACTCTAGAACATATTAGGCTAATCATTAGGTTATTACTTCTTAGTCTCATCATTTTATTAAAATACTTAGCGGAAATTATGGGTAAATTTTTTTTTGAAAACATAAACCAAGGTGAGAGCCGTGTTCTTAGCTAAACGAGATATATAATCATCAATCATACAGAAACACAAGAACTAAAGCAAGTATCAATATAACAGTGATCATCACGACAAGGAAACATTTCATTAATAATATAGTTGAAGTACATAAGTAGTCACGCCCTTATAGAAACGGACTGAGCTTGTAATACATAAGAAAAGAAATACAATAGAAACAAGAAAACAGTAAAGTACATGGTGCGATGGCAAAGTAAAAACCAACTACACTACCCTCATACCAAGCTATGAGTACTAGGCTAAAACCCCATCCCAAAAAATACCACCGAAGGGGAAATCCTCGTGATTGCTCGGGCACTCGAATAGCTCTCTGATGAGGTCTAGTGATGATAGGGATCCTCGGGTGATGGAGGTAGATAACTGGGGAATCGCTCGATCTCCTCCTGAGTGGGCCAGTGGAGTGAGAAAGGAACGCGTGTCAGCTGGACGTGAGCCCCTCGGCCCAGGAGCATCTCGGCTCTCCTCGCCAAGCGTGGCTGCATCACGATATCCTTGCTGCCCTCCCGCTTAAGCGGGGGAAAGGGAGCAGAACTCTCCTAATAGACGTGCGTTGGTGAATCCTCATACGGATCAATCTCCGATCTCCTCGAGCGAGGCACATACTCCAGGTAGTCACAAACAGCTGAGGTGGACGAGCGGGCACGACGCAATTGCTCATCGCGAGGACGGGTGCGCTCGAAGATCAAGTCATCGCCACCAAAAGGAGCAGTAGGAGTGAACTGGTAGCTGGACACCGGATAAGCAAAAGGTCAACCTATGTACACAAAAACTCGAACGGCACAGAGACCCTCAAAGTGATAGGAACGATGCTCCGGGTCGTAGTACACCTCCCAAACAGGTAATCAATGAAGATCATGAATGTCGCAATCGATCTCTGAAGATGTGATGGAAGAAAGAGAAAGGAGAGAGAGGAGTGAGAATTCTTACTAAAGAATCTCAGTAGGAGTCTCCTATCCTAGGGTTACATCGTTCACATCCTCAGGAACCTTGGGTTTAATTTATAAAAGGTATGCATACATAAAAGGTTTATTATTAGGGCTTATAAAACCAATTATCCAAGGTTCATTCCTTTTACCATGCATCTTGATGTTATGAATGCAACATATTAAAACATGAATGCATGGCAATGCCTCAATCAAATAATTCAATGAATCACAACTTCAAGAAGCATACAAGTGGCATAAAGGGCATATAACTATCAAGTGGATCTTTCCTCAACTTCCTGACATTAATCATGGTACTTTAGCATAATAAGGCCACCCTAAAATAACTAGGTTATGAGCTCATACCTCAGCTAGTCATCACTAGCTCTTGCTTATTATCTGAATAAGCGAAACATAATAAAATAATCCCGACTACGCAAGTACGGGTAGGGGGCTAGGGATCACCTCTCTTAGGATATACCCTCTTTGAAACGCTTTGCGGGCCTCAAGCCACAACAATTTGTCCGCTTTGGTAGGCTGCATCTACTCATACCCTCACGGATTTGTCTCCCCTGGAGGTGCTCTCGAACCTGTCACCCCGAGCGCCGTCTCGTTGCTTTGTCACATAAAAATCTCCCTGGGGTGCTCGGCCGAACTTGTCACCTGTGGTTTTCAACTCATGTGGTACTTTAAAACATTTCTTCAACCCTTTTGGTTTGTGAGAAATTCGGCGTAACTACAAAGGTTAAACCGAATTTCCTTCAAACCGAAACTTATGCCACAAGCTATTCACACAACATATTCCTCATTTAAATCTCATGCTATGATAAACTTCATATCTCAAACAATCATTTCCTCATGCATCACAAACATCTCAACATGTTATTGCATCATATAAACATCATAGCATTAACGATTTCTTAATGTCTTATATTGACCCTTAAGATCCTTAACTCACAATCTAAGTTATAAATCATCACAACTTAATCTCTCAGGTACCTATAGGCTCATATCTAAGTATTCCTCACTCAACACTATGATCACAAACATCTCTAAACCTTAAGAATGCAGAATCTAAAATTCTAACTTTACGGGTACCTAGGAGTCACAACAATGACCCTTTCTATGTCCAGGTTGCTCCTAAGGCATCAAGATCAAGTCCTAAACCAATTATGAGTCATTCCTATATATTTAAACTAATTTAAAACCATAATTATCAATTCTAAATCATACTGGACAGAATCCAGAAAATTCATATATTAAGGGATCTAGAACTCTCAAATTAATTCTTTTCTAGTTACTAACTTCTCTTATCTTTCACATATGAATTCTAACATTAATTATACTCAAACATAATCATATTATCATCATCAAAACAGCATATACAATGGCCAAACACAACAAGGCAGAACCGAAATATACATCTCCATAAAAAGCATAGAACTTGGTTTTTAAAGCACATAACACACTAGTTTCTCTTGGAACCTTTTCAAGACTTTCAAAACTCATTTATAAACTTTTTTATCGTCTAAAATCATTAAAATATTTGTAAGAGCAATAGCTAAATTAAATTTATCTCAAGAGGTCCTAATTTCATAAAACTTGGTTCTAAATATTTCTTATACTCATAAAAGCATAGAAAAATTATGAAACATAGTTTTCAACACTTGTAAACAAATAAACCCTTAGAGGCCGAAAATCTCAAGCTAGGGAAATAAATATTTTCAAGCCTTTGTTTGAGACAACAATGGGCAAGTCTTTGAGCTCTAGGTTCCTTTAAGTGATGACATAAAAATAGACATGCTTATGCACTTGTTTTAGGTTCCATTAGAAAGTAAAGTGAGAGCATAAATAAACATGAAATGCAACTCATTATTATCTTTGATATTTAAGTGAGAGCTTGAAATATAAACATGATAATGCAAGCTCTTTTATTATTCTTGATACTTAGTGATAGCAAGGAAAATAAACATGGATGCAAGATTCATTTTATTATAATCTAGAGCTCTTACAAGACTTTAGAGAGTCAAACTCAACCCAACACTCATCTCATCATAAAGAGAGCTTTAAAGTTCTTGAACCAAGTTCTTAAAGGAACTATGAGATTCTTGAACATCATCATCAAGCTCAAAAGAAACAAACTTTCAAAGAAACACAAGACTACAAAGAAAAAGAAACCAAAACCGAAATATTAAAGGAAAGGAAATGAGGAAACCGAAACCAAAATAGCAAAACAAGTAAGGGTGTTCTTAAGCAAAAATCATTTTGAGTTAGAAAATAAAGATGAGACTTAAAGAAAGTAAAAGCTCAAGCTCTAGAGGTTCCTTTGAGATGAATACATAGTCATCATCTAGGAGCTCTCATCATTAAGCTATCATATATCCATCAAAGCCTCATGGTCGAAAACAAGAAAAGGAATGCAAAGAAAGTTTCAAAAAGAAAGTCCAAGAGAAAGCTAGGAAAACTCAATTTCAAGATAAACAAATTTAGAAAAACACTCCTACCTAGAGTGGAGATAAAAAGCTTGAACTTTGAAAAGGAAAACAAGATGAAGAACTCCTCCAAGGTGGCAAGATAGCTTCAGCCAAGGGGGGACAAAAAGGTTGGAGATGTGTTTCAAGTGAGGTTGTGTTTGAGGTGAGGTGTTTGAGAGGTTTGATGATGGTTTAAGGCTATGGGGTGGTGTTTGCAGGTTATGAGATGATGATAAGATGAAGAGATGATGAAGATGAAGATGAAGAACAAGAGCGAACTCTCTTGGAACTTAGAGAGAAAAAGAGAGAGCTTTGAGAAAGCTAGGAAATCTAAAAGTTTACAAATGAGCTAAAGTGTTTCCATGTGTTTCTAGGTAAGGTATTTATAGAAAATGAAAACAAATGAAGTCTCATTGAGGGGGAAGGCTGGCCATAGCAATGGGAGGGAAAAGAAGAGAAAAATGTCTCTTACAAGGTGTCATACAACCATGGTTTGAGGTATGGAGGTTATGATACAAAGTATGGCTTCAAGTAAGGTGATTTGAGTGAGTTTTTCTTTTAATTTTGAATGAAATAAGTCTTCTAGAAGCTAAGCATGGCTGGAAGTATTTGAGCCACAAATAAATGAGGAAAATAGCTTAATTCTTTTAGTTATTCACTTGGAAAATCAAGCTTGATTGAAAATATGACAAGGTATGGTGAGTATGACTTGAGGTATGACTTTGGAGTGTCAAAAATTTGAGCATGTGATGCATATGGAGGAGGAGTAAGCCTGGCCGAGACAGAGGCAGCAGAGAGGGAGAGAAATTTGATCATCTAATTGTGTGCTAATGATAGGTTTAAGAATGTGTTAGCTTAGGTACAAGGTTAGGAATAATTAAGTTTAAGTTTAGGTGACTAAGAATGAGGTTTAGGGATTTTATGACAAGATTAGGAGTGCTCATACATCATTAGAGAGTTTAAAACTCATTTAGGAATAAACAATTGAAAACACAATTCCATGATTTAAGGAATTGGAGAGAGAAAACACTATTCAAGATTCCATGACTAGGAATCTTGAATTTAAAATAGGATTTCAAGTTGTAATTAAGCACTTTTAGGTTCTAATCAACTTTAATAAATTATTTTAACTCAAGATTAATTATGAAAATTAATTAACCTTTTATTAGAGCCTAATATTGCTTAGGTTTGCTTAATCACGCGATTAAGCGTAAAAACACGAAATTAGGGGCAAAATCGTAATTTTGTACTAATTTCGACCGGGACCTTCGGGACCAAAACTAAAGTCATAGACTACATAAAAACGCCTTTTAAAACCATCTGGAGAAGTTTTGGGTTCATCCGGCACTTGCAAACGGGTAAAACACCGCAGGGGCATTTTGGTCATTTTGACCCGAAAACTCGAAAAACGAGATTTTCGATCCCGGGAAGGTATACAAGCCAACTAATCCCCTTCCAACATTGAGTTTGCCCTTCAAGTACTGCCGAACTGGCTTTCCTCGAATTCCGGGCCGAAAATAACCTCAAGGGCATTTTGGTCATTTTCACTCTAACAGAAATTGGGGCGTTACATATAATCCAATAATTGCCTCTTTGTTGTCTTGCCTTGATCCATACAAAATTGAGGATATAGAATTGTTGCTCCTTGCCATGGAAGAGTGTCTTGAAAAATCTCACACAAGTGACATCAACCCTCCAAATCTTCTTGTGCAATCCAATCTTGTTCAGACTGAACACTGTTCTTCTACAAACTCTCCATTTCTTTCTTCTCGTAGGCATGGTTTTAGGCGAGGCAAAGGTTACTTTGGTTGTGGCTTTGGTCTCTCAAATAGTCTCTCTTCTGTTCAATGTCAATTATGTTATCGGTATGGTCACATTGTGTGCGACTACTTCCATTGGTTTAACCCCAATTTTGCTTTTTCTCAATAGCAACTGAATGCACCTCAACCATCTCAATTCCATTCTTCACCATCTCAAAATCAAGCTTTCTTTTGTACAAATTCTTCCATTATTCCATCAACACCATCGGTTCAGTCCACCCAATCATCCTCCAAAGATCTTCTTGCTACTCCATCAACTGTCTTTGACTTCACTTGGTACCCCGATTCTGGCACGACAAATCACCTTACTCCTAACATCAATAACATTGCTGCTAACAGTCCATATTCAAGTTCTGCTAAGGTCTGTATTAACAATGGATTGGGTATTCCCATTGCCAAAACTGGCCATTCTTTTCTTATTTTTTCCTAATCAAATCGTCCCTTTATTTTAAAAGATTTGTTTCATGCTCGCTCTATAACTAAAAATTTGTGAAGTGTATCTAAATTTTCAAGAGACAATAATGTGTTTTTTGAATTTCACCCTAACAATCTCAATGTTAAATCATAAGGATCCAGGGAGAATGTTCTCCATGACTCTCATAGGCATGGTCTCTACTTTATTGAAGATCACTTGCATCCTATCACAAATCAGTCTAGTTTCCTTTCTTTTTATGCTCCTATTATCTGTCAAAAGAATTCTGTTAATTCATTTAGTACTTGGCATGTTAGGTTAAGACACGCCTCCAATAAGATTGTTCATAAAGTACTCTCCAATTGTGATATCCATACTGATATGAATAATATCCCCTCTATTTGTGGTTCATGTTGTATTAGTAAAGCAAAACAATTACATTTTCAATCTTCTACTATTGTGTATGATGCACCTCTGCAACATGTTTTTAGCAATATTTGGGTCCAACTCCCATTAATTCTATTTCTGGCTCTAGATATTATATAATTTTCATTGATGCCTTTTCTCGATTTACATGGATCTATTTTTTGCATTCTAAGTCTCAGGCTTTTGATGCTTTCCTGAAATTTAAAACTGTGGCCGAACACCAACTAAGTGCCAAGTTAAAAGCTTTACAAACTGATAATGCCAAGGAATATGTTTCCTTCTCCAAATATTTACAACAAAATGGCATCATTCATCGCTTTAGTTGTCCATATACATATGAACAAAATGGGCATGTGCTAAGAAGAAGCATCGTCATGTAATTGAGATGGGCCTCACCTTGTTAGCTAATGCTTCTTTTTCCTTTAAAATTTTGGGGTAAGGCATTTAAGACAACAGTTCATTTAATAAACCTCTTACCCACTCCTATTTTATGTCTCAAATGCCCCTTTGAAGTTCTATTTTCTAAAACCCCTGATTATATGTCACTAAGAGTCTTTGGTTGTGCATTCTACCCCTTATTAAGACCTTACATTAGACACAAATTAGATTTCAAATTTGATTTATACACTTTTTTATGATACTCTGCTTATCACAAAGGCTACAAATGCCTTATTAACAATGGCAAAATACTCATTTCAAGACATGTTTTATTTAATGAGCAATGTTTTCCTTAAAAAGACAAAGTTCCATTACTCCCTACTCCTACACCTATTGTTTCCTTTGTTCCCTCTATTCCTCTTATTTTTGTCCCATCTTCCTCTATTTTACCTTGTCAATCTACTTTTACTATCACTTCTTCCTCTTCTTTGCATGATAGGTCTTCATCATCTTTGTTTCTTGTTAAGCCAACTTCCTTTTCTGCTGCTACAAATTCTGATTTTGTTTTGTCAATTGAACTTGCAAATCCTCCTAATCCTACTTCTGTTTATGCTAACTCTCCTATTTCTCAATCTCCTCACTCTTTTCCTGCACTTGTTATTCCAGCTCTATTGATCATCCAATGATCACTCGTGGTAAAGATGGCATTTTTAAGCCAAAAACTTTCACAGCCATATCTGAACCCTCAACCATTCAAGAATCTCTATCTCACCCTCTTGGTCTCAAGCAATGAAACTTGAATATGATGCTCTTATTAAAAGCTCCACTTGGTCCCTTGTGCCTTTGCCTCCAAACAAGCTTACCATAGGTTGTAAATGGGTCTTCTGTGTCAATTACAATCCAGATAGAACCATCTCTAGACACAAGGCACATCTTGTTGCTAAAGGATTCAACCAACAACAGGGAATTGATTATTATGAGACTTTTAGTCCTGTGGTTAAACTTGCCATTATCCATATAACTCTCATTATTGCTCTTTTTTCCAAATGGTCGAGTCATCAGCTTGACTTTACCAATGCATTTTTAAATGGTTTTCTTAATGAAGAGGTGTACATGGTTCAACCCTTAGGTTTTACTGATCGTGGCCTCATTTAGTTTGTAAGCTTCATAAGGCCCTTTGTGGCCTCAAACAAGCTCCTTGAGCCTAGTTTGAAAAATTGAGCTCCACTTTACATTCTCTTGGCTTCACCATTGCTAAATGTGATTCTTCTCTATCCCTGTCTATGTTGATGATGTACTTATCTCTGGAAGTTCATCTCTTGTTTTCCAGCAAATTATAAATTCTCTATAGCAGCTTTTTGCTCTTAAAGACCTTGGCACCCTCCATTACTTCCTTGGCATTGAAATTAAACATCTTCCTTTCAGGATTGACACTGATAAGACTCATTACCTATTGGTTATTGTATTTTATTATTGCATATTACTTAAGCCTTATCTGTTGTGTTTGACTAAGGCTATATATTGATGTATTGAACTCATCCTGTAGCAATCAATCACTTTTATACAATCACAAATGCAAATATTATTTTCTCTTTCTTCAAAATTTCTTTTTTCCTCTCTTAGCATTGCACACCTTACAGATACAAATGTTTACCCTAGTTTTTAACTCTGCTTTTGCTGTATAGTTTAGGTTGCTATTATTCTTTCTCTACACCTCTCTCTATCATCTACTTCTCTATTCTCTCTCTCTCTCTCTCTCTCTCTTTCTCTCTTAGATTCCATAAGTGAATTGCTTTGTTCTTGTGGACGGTAGCAAGGATTGTTGCTATTATTTCCAAGTACTCTTTTAGATTCATTGATTGTAATCCTCTAAAGATGGAGGAGTATATTTATTTTACTGGTGTAGGGATTTTCGAATACATTGGGATGACATTGAGACTCTTTGTTTATATTGAATGCATTAGTTTTCTCAATGTTCTTCAATTTCTATTCTTATAATTATTGTAGTGATTGTTATAATTTTTATTCGAATAACCAAATTAGCAATTGTTGGGGAAAATCCTTTGGGCATAAATTGTTAGATCTATTGGTTTATGTTTGAGGGAGAACATTAGAATCAACCTTCCAATTGATGGTTAGGCTATAGCAATTGGTATCTTAAATTATTGTAGTTTCCAATTAAATTGAGATATTGCTTATTGGTTATTTTCATTGGTCAAATTTTTGGAATCGATTGATCACTAATAAAATTGCCAATAGTTAATTACTAACAGCCACTAATGGGCTCAATATTTGGTTAATGATAATTAATTCCAATCCTAGGAATACCTTACACTAGTGTCTTCTTCACTATTGCTATCATCTTGTTAATATTATCTTTTATTCTTCATTGCTTGATTCTCATTTTTCAAAACGCCTAACTTTTCTCAACCAAGTGATAAGGTCTCCTTGAGAGACGACATAGGTTGTGCCCTTTATTACATTTTTGGCACAATGTACCATTAAAATAATTTCTAATTTAAGGAGGTAGGCAACAGTCTCATTCAATGAGCCTTGATCAAGGGTTAGGATTATCTACTTGTATTTGGTTGTATTTTGATAGACCCTAACCCAGATTATGAGGTCACTACGAGGGCTAGGGTAATGATATAAATGTTCTTATCTGTAGTTGCCGGTAGTATGACTCTATAACTTATCCTACTATGGGTACCATATATATATAAAATATAAATTATCATGTAGCTGACTTATGATAATGTTCATTTTATCCCACTATTTTTATACGTTGATTATTATATTGAAAAGTTACGAAATGCGAAAAATTAGTATGACTTTTATTTCAAGGCTCCTATTTATTATGACAAACACATATATAATTCATATGATCAGGTAATAAAAAGAAAGAAGACAATTTCTTGGTAAAGACTACTTGCTATAATTTTATGATTCAAGTATAGCACTATAGTAAGAATGGTGTTACACTTCTTGGTATAGCTTCATCGAAGCAATTTTTTCAGTGCTTTGTCAGCAATTTTCATATTGATTCAAGGTAATACATTTTTATTGGACTTATGTATTCTTAATTTTGATATCCAATTTTTGGATTTTTCTCTTTTTTCATTCCAATCTTTTCATGGCAATTTTTGTAGCAACTCATGGTAATATTTTTCTCTTTTTTCAATCTAATGATTTCATGATCTATTATCTTAAAGTTGTGAATGCATATGTGTTCTATATGAATGAGTTGATGACTTTAGATAATGTGCCAAAATTGACAATACATATTCTAGGAAGTATTTCTTACTATATTTGTTCTTCTTTTATCATCGCTCACAGTTTAGGCACATTCTTTACTAATAGATGTAAGACTCAAGTGGGTAGGATCTAAGGTGTGGGGTTTTTTTTTTTTTTTTGGTTCTTGGATTTACTTTCCACATTATAATGTAATATTATCTATATACATCTAATATTAAGATTTATTTTATTAATACATATATGGAATTGTAAAATTTACAAAGAACATAATAAAAGTTAATTAGTTGCATGAAAATTATTTTTATTTATAGATCTAAGTGTAAAGATTTTAAAAATAAAACATAATTAATTTCGTCACATTAGTATTCTCTATGTTCGTGTCAATAATCAGTTTGCTTTGTCAATTATTAATACTGTGCCACTTATGAAATTGTTTCAATAGTTGGTTTTTATATTCTTATAAAAGTATTTTCATAATCCTTTTAGTTTATTATCTTTATTAAAAATTATTAATATTATTATTATTATTGCTTATTATTTATTCCATGAATCGCATTAATAAAAGTTAATTAGTCCTATTAAAGGACAATGCCATGTGTCAAGCAATGATAAAGATTTTTCCCGCCAAAATATTTTTTTTTTCAAGTGTCACATAAACTATTATTCTCTTCTGCAAATAATTAATGACTTTGATTTAACAAAAATATAAATGATTTTGAAATTGATAATAAAAGCCTCATATTGTGTAGGAGTATACATTTTTCAAAAATTAATTTTGTGTACATTGATGTATTAGTTAATTGAATTAGCAAAAAATGTGTGGCAAGAAAAAATAATAAATGGTTTTGAAACTGATAATAAAATAACCAAATTGTGTAGGAAGTATACAATTTTTAAAAATTGATTTTGTGTAAATCAATACATTTATTAATTGAATTAGAAAAAATTGTGTGGTTTAAGCTTTGGCCTCCTGTGAACTGTGTTGTGTGGGGCTCAAGGCAAAGGCTTTCCATTAGGCACAATTAGACATGGGGAAACCTCATTTTTCTCTCCTCCATAGGTACAAAGAAATTAAAATTTTAAAAAACCATCATTCTTCTTTATTGGAGCAATCCAATGAGTGGATATATGACTTTAAATGTGGATGTTATTGTTGGAGCAACTTATGGAGTTTAAATTCCAAAGTGTTGATGAATTATGTGTCAATATTAGGTGTTTAATTTTGAATTCCAAACTATTCACTACTAAAAAAAAATTGTTACCAATGGATTTTTTCATTTCCAACAAATTTTTCGACAGATTTTGTTAACTGGTAATGATGTAGTTGGAAATCTTTATCGGTAGAAAAATCCATCAATAAATGTTACCGATGAAATTAGCAATAGATTTTTTCTTCAAAAATCCATCGGTAATGAGCTGGACAATTCACTAGCAAATTCGTTAGGGATTAACGATTACCAGCAAATTTTGTATTATTACTGACAGAATTTTTCGTCAATAATTTTTAAATTTAATTTGTTATTTTTTATGGCCTGTTTGGGTTGAGTTTTCAGTTTTCATTTTCAATTTTCCAAATTTTGTAAAGGAAATACTGAAAATTCTAAAATCTACAAATTTTAGTTTTCAATTTTCATTTCCATTTTTTAGTATTTCATTCACAATATCCGAGTTTTACTGACGAAATTATCTATCAGTGATTATTGAATTTTATAATTTTTTTAATTTTTTATTTTTATTACCAACGGAAAAATCC
This sequence comes from Dalbergia cultrata, assembly GCA_031216105.1. Classification (NCBI taxonomy): domain Eukaryota; kingdom Viridiplantae; phylum Streptophyta; class Magnoliopsida; order Fabales; family Fabaceae; genus Dalbergia; species Dalbergia cultrata. The sequence continues at coordinate 49,193,798 of CM062353.1, forward strand.
ATCAATAATCGTGAAATGTTATATTTTTTTAATATTACTAGCAAATTTTAAAACTTTTTACTGAAAAAAACTGCTAATAATGACCACGTAACGCACTTTTTTTATCGTTTTACAAAAAATTTTCCTTTAACAATTACTGATGGATTTTTCTGCCAGTAAAATTACTGATGGAAAAATCCGTCGATAAATTAAATTTTTGCATAAAAAATAATTCATAGTTGTTACCGACGGATTTTGTCAGTAATGCACGCGCCATATTCATATCAAATTGGCACGAATTTTACCGATATAAAATACACCAGTAACAACTGAAAACAAAAAAAGAATTGCTCGAATTTCTCATTTTCCGTCAATAAATTCGTTGGTAACACTGACGGAAAAATCCGTTGATAAAATCTGTTGGTAACTCGGGTGATTGTATTAGGAAATATTATCATTTTTATGTTGGCAATGTTGGCTGTGTTTGTTCTCTCCCTCACATTTTGTTGAGTTAAGACTTTGGATATGTATAAAAAAGGAAAAAGAAAAACAATGGATGCACCTTTGATACTGGGGTTTCATATCATGTACTAGCAAGATAATATTTTTTTGATGATATTTCTTTCAATGCAAAAATGCTTTTTATGAATCTATATTTTTTTTACTTTGAATTTTTTGTTTTATTTGATTCAAATTTTAATTAATTTTTCATCCAGTAAGAAAAGTGGTGGGGAAAGAAAGTAGGGAATGTGATGCCTTTCTTTTCATGTTTATGTTCCTAAATTTTCCTAAAATCTTTCATGAATATCCTACCAACATTTATTATGTTTATGTTGTACAATATTGCAATACCCGAGGTACATGTGTCAGTAGATTTTTTTTTTCCTATATAGCCTTAGGAACACCCAGGACCCACCTTTGTTGCTGGGTCTTGAATTCCATTAAGTCTATATCCTATACTATTCCCAAAAGCAAAATAAGTTAAATAGCAATTTTTAATAAATTTTATGAAACTTTTAAACATTTCATTTTTAGCTCACAAGTTTAGAAAATTTTGAAGATTCCCATATTTAAACTAAAACTCAAAATTTTGATTTTGATTTTGATGATATTTTATTTGAATCCAAATGGGGAGTATTTCCTTATTCATATTTTTGTTTTAAAGTTAATGGGAATATTAACTTAAAATTAAAAAATGTAAATAAGTGAGTATTGATGCAACCTAGATGTCAAAATGATAGAAAAATATAATGCAAAAACTTGGTGAATTGTCACCGCCATAGCAGTCTAGGTCCAGGACTGCTATAGTGGTTACAATGCTTGAATTTGGGGACTTTATGGTCTGAGGATCGTTATAGCGATCATTAGTTATTAGCATAGGGGCGAAAGCATGCCCTAACCACGATAGCAGTGATAGACCGCTGTAGCGGTTCCCTAGGAGCATGAACAGTGTGAAACAGCATCGTTCCATTACTAGAACCCTCAACCCCTATAAAACCTTTTTCTTTGGATTTTCTCCCTAAAATCCCGATTTCCTTCACCCTCAAACCCTCCTCCCACCTCTTTTCTCAATCCCTTTCAAATCCAACTCCTCCAATTATCGAGGTATGCATTTGTTAATAGATTTTGGTCTTTTTTCTTCCCATTCATTCATATTCTTAGTTTTGGTTGTTCCTTTCTCCCAATGTTGTCAATTGGGAGTGTTCCCCCAATGTTGTTAAGGTTATATTAGAGCTATCCAGAGGTTGTCAGAGATTAATCTAGAGTTTATGGTTGCTCTATGACAATTGTTGGTGTCATCTTCGCTCCATAGAGCTCCTTGGCGTTGCCGTCTCTTGTTCTCCCTCTCCAGATGAGGCAGTTTAATCTCATAGCCTTAATTTCACCATTATGAGTATGTTTCAGGCATGAGGATTGCTAAATATGGAACTAGAAATGAAAGTATGTATATATATGATTTTTGTCAAGTTTATGAAGCTATGGCTTTCGAAGAGCATGAAACATTATTTTAAGAAACTCATGGGACTATGATCGTCATGTTGTATGCTATAGAAGTATATCAGTTTGGCATATGATTTTAGAAAATTCAATTTTTGTGATAAGTTCAAGAAAAGGATTTATGGTGAAACATATATCTAGCAAGATGACAAGTTGTAAGATATTTTCTTATGAATTAATGACATTATTGTGGTTTCAAGGTTGTGATTTCAAACTATGTTTTAGAATATTTAATTAAATTATATTTTGGAAAAATGTGAAAAAGAGTATGACTTTGTATTAAGACAAGCGATGTTATTACGATTTCAGAGTTTTTTTAAGATTATGAAATCTTAGTTGAAGCTTGACATTAAAGTTTTCAAGTATATGAGTATATGTTAGCTTAAAATGTGAACATAGAACTTCAATTTTATGGTACCAAAAGGTATAGAATTCAATGTGATTTATAGCAACTACCAGATACATATTCCGTGGGCACGACTGTCACAACCACAGTTATCCTAAAGTGAGATTATTAGAGCTATATGAATCCAAAACTCTCAGAGTATTAAGAATTTATGGGCTTTTATTCACCAGAGACTGAGCATCCACCCTTTAGTTATGGAATTTCAATATTTTTAATTCAATCTATTTTTGGTTGAGTTATGTATGATCAATATTAGTAAACAACCATGGAGGCAATATTAATAAACAGCCATGGAGGCAATCCAATAAACAGCCAAGGTTTGCCAAGGACCATAAGATTACAGGCAGAAGCTAATGTTCGCTAGGGACTGAATATTACATTTCAATTGATAGGAACAGTTATTATATTTATGTATGTATAAATTACTCATGTTCGGAAAATCGGTACTTATGATTTAGAGAAAGTTAGATAGGTAAATGTGAAAATACTATGGAGCTTATATTATTATTATTATTATTGTTGTTGTTGTTGTTGTTATTGTTGTTGTTATCGTAATTCTTATGCAACTTGGTTGTTGTCCCATGAAGGGTGCTATGAATGAGAATTCACTTACTGAGTTTTAGATAAAACCCACCCATCTCCTTTCCTCTATTACAGGTACATTAGATGCTACGGGTTCCTCTTCCAACTCCTCCCTCGTAGTAGAGATATTTCAATTGGTGAGCTTCACTTCAGAGTGAAGTATCTTGGTCATTGTTATAAAGTGTTCCAATGCCATTGCGGGCAGGGTCCCAAACTATGTAAATAGTTTTTGCATTTTGCATACCATGATAGTTGTAACGACTCATATTTTTAGTATTGTTGTGATAAATAATTAAATGTGAAGAATCTACAGGGATTTTCAAAATTCTGACAGGCACAGTTATGATCATATATAACAATATGAGGATTCTGTAAAAATAATAAAATTAATTTAATATTATTAAAAATTCAATATAATAATATTTTAATTGGGGATATAGAATGAACCCTATAATTAGTATATAGATACAAGACAAATTGATCCCGAAAATAGTTATACTAATTGCTTTTTCTCCAAGTAAGGCTTTTCTATATAAATAAAAAATTGGAAAAGACCCTATTTTTCCGTGGTTTTTCTGGAAACTTCACGTTCCTTTCTTTCTCTCTTCACCTTCTTCCAGTTTTGCTTCTTGAAACTCAATGAAAGCTCCAAATTCTTGAAGGATATACTTAAATAAACACTTAAGCTACTTCAAGAACACTTCCTCTACATCAAACTCAAGCCAAAGTCTTCTTTTTCCTCTTCAAATTTGTCCAAACAGTAGCATATATGGGTGCTGAAAAATGGGTTTGAAGCTTTAGTTATAAGAGAAAAACTAGAGAAAAATTCATCAAAAAGCTTGAAGAAAGGTAAGAAAAATCTATATCTATTGCTTGCTGATTGTTTGGCTATTTTACTAATATAAACTTGTGAAATATATTTAAAATTATCTTTGTGAAACTTGAAATTATTTCAAGATGTATATGTTTATGAACTTGGTAGATGTAAAAGCATGCAATAGATACGAATCTTGTGTATAGATTGAATGGATTTAAGAGATTTATGAAGTAATCAAAGAGATTTTTGGCCCTTTAAAAAGATTGAAATGTCTGAAAATTTTACCAAAATAGTAATAGAGATAATTTTGTGAAATTTGAAAGATTGGTATTTTGAAGTATGATGCTAAAGTTTTGTGAAAATGATGAGATTTTGATCTATAGAAGAAAAGCCTTGAAATCTATGTAAGACACTTGGTTTTATTCCTTGAAAGTTTTAATAATTATCAAGTAAGGAATTCTACAAGTTTATGTAGTAAAGACATCTCATAAAAGATTAGCAAATTTTATAGAAAAATCTCATTAAAACTTTAGCAGATTTTCTGATAAATCTCATAAAAATTAAAAAGAATTTTTGCAGAGAAGTTTCATGAGAAGTTAAGAGATTTTGAATAGAATAACTCATAAGAATTCAGGAGATTTTGAACAGAATAGTTCATGAGAAGTTAAGAGATTTTGAACAAAAAATCTCATAAGAATTCACAAGATTCTGAAGAGAATATCTCATAAGAAATTCGGGAGATTTTAAAGAAAAAAGTGTCGCAGTAATTCAGGAGACATAACAGAGAAAATCTCATAAGAGTTGAGGAGATTTCAAGGGAATGTCAAAGCAAAAGCATGAGAATAGAACTATTAAGACGGGACTTTACTTAATAATCACAAGATTTCCTAAGTAAATACTAAAGATCCTTATGAGAAGAGAAAACTTAGGAAAATAAGCCTTATTTAATATCAATTATATCGCTTAATTGTAAGCTCATGGATTCATAGAGGTCATAGTAGACGTGCTACACCGATTGAACTATATAAGGTTGTAACATGACGGTGTTACATTATATCATTGTGATGAAAAGGATGTACTGAGAATAGCATGCTATTGTGATGTGATCTATATAAGGTTGCAGTAGATGTACTACATCAAGTGAACTATATAAGGTTGTAACACGACGGTGTTACATCATTGACAGTACATCAAATGAGAAGTATATCAAGAATTCTATGAGTTCTATTATCAAACCTAAATTTATTAATAAGACTACGATGAAGAAGAAATAAAACAAACAAACTAAGTGTTATGCAGACAACCAGAAAACTGATTAATTATTTAAATAATTCTATGATTTTATTCTCAAGCCTAAGTGCACTCATAATATTATGATAAATAAGAAAAGGAATAAGCAAAATTAATTATTTTAGAAGAATCGAAGATACTTTAATTATTTTAATACTATGTTAGATGTCACTGTGTAGTATACTAGTGTTTTTTGTACTGGGAATCTTTGATTCTCATTCTTGCTATTATCATATTTTCACATAGATTGTGATAACAGTGATTATTTTGTGGAGATCCTTAGCTGGTATTGGCATCAGGGTCAAAACCTTTTGATGAACTGATGATAGAGCATTTAGTCAGTATTTTTATTTTTAGTGAATTTTGAGTAGTACCCTACCTAGACTAGAAAGTTCCTGTGTGAACCAAGGTAAGGGTTTGACATAGTTATGGATAGAATTGACTTGTCATCAGGTAATACAATTATGTATTTTTTATATATTATTTATGTTCAAATTTAGCGACTCAAAGAGAAAGTGTTTTATGTTTGTCACAAAAGCAGACTCATATTTAAATATTATATATATACATCTAAGGTTAAGTAAAGTTAATGCATAACAACTACTCATTATAAGGTTATGGCTTAAGCATAGCTTTATGGTAGGAAGATTGTTACAATGGTATACTCTTGATTTGTAATTAATGATTTAGCATTCATGGTTATTGGTATCAGAGAAGGTCTATATATGTATATGTTTTGTATCATGATTTACAGACTTTATAGTTAAATTATGAAATGCCAGTTAAATTATATCGACTTTAAAGAGAAGGTGATTTGTTTGCAGAAAGTGAATTTATGTTTTAAATGGTTTCTTTTCATTAAAATATGCATATAAAGTGACTCAGCAATGATGAGGCTTATGTGGAGATAGAGTTCCTCACCTGTCGATCACGATCCAAATCGGGTGGTGACAAAGTGGCTTCAAAGCCTTAGGTTTCCCTACATGTCACTGGAGCAAGTGTCCACAAGTAGCATGACGTTTATGCAAATAGAAGCGTGCCCTTTGCATTAACGAAGTGTTCTCAAGGCCTTTAGGAAGAATCAGTCATGTCTAGGTTCTGTAAAAGTCTATGTCATTTCTGGGAGCTTTCATCCAATCTTATGCCTTTCCCTGTCTTCTTGGTTAAGTTATGCTAGTTGTTAGTCGGCATCATTATCCCTACTGTAGTAATACCATGTCTATTTGTACACCAATTGTATACGGTGCCTCGAGCATGCCGCTATGAACCATCAGAGATAGTCAGTGAGCACATCTGAATTGGAGTGCATCAAAAGGAGCACTAGCAGGGGTGGCTACTATAGATAAAGGTCAGCTGCGGGTATCGTTGGCCAGGGCCACCCCTCCTAGTGCCCTCCCCAAAATGTCCCATTATCGCCTGACTTGGAGGTCAAGGAAATAGTGATAAGTATATACTTCTACACATATTTTGCACCCTATTGTTAGTGTCCTATCTTTCTTTTGTGCTTAATTGTATGCATTTGCATCATGTTTGAGTTTGGACATTGATTTGAGCATTAACGAGAATTTTCTGCATAATTGAGCTTCTAGCATTATTCTGCATTTTGTACTTCACTGAAGTTGTAGACCTCTAAAACTTATGCTCTTTCACTTGTAGGGAAGATAAGAAGATTATCTACAACTTTCATGAAGAGCTCAAAAGCCAGATCAAAAGTCTAGCTAGTCAAAATAAGCCTCGAAGTAAGAATTGAGGTGCTGAATTTCCAAATTAGGCATGCTTCAATAATAAGGGCATATCTCTTTCATACGAAGTCCAAATTAAGTAAATAAGGTATCCATTTTTAAGAGAAGAAAATGATCTACAACTTTCATGAAGAAACCAAGAATAATTCGATCATTTTTGTGGTCAAAACTTGATCAAACTCACTGCAGCAAGTAGAGTTGCTGCAGTGAGTATGTAAAGATCTGTGACAGTTCCGTATGCGGTTTATTGAGTTTTGGGGTCTTTAAATAATCATCAAGCCCATAGAATAGAGACACAACCTTTTAGCTTAAATTAGGTTAGGTTAGGCTTTGCTTCTCTTCTCCCTCTCTTCTCATATCCTCCTTCCTCCTTTACTCTCTTCCTCTTCACCCATTCTCTTCTCTTATCATATCTTATTCTCTTTTAGGTATAGTTTATTTTTTTGTTTTAGTTGGTTGTAACCTCCATTAATGGAGGAGTGAGTTTGTAACCAGTATTAAAGATCCTCCAAGTCCAACAGTTTGTCTTAAGGCTTGCATATTAAATGAATACATAATGGTTTCTTGATTTTCCTTTTCTCACATTTCTTCCATTGCTCATATGTTTATGTTGATTAATTGATTGATTATGATATGTGAATGTATGAGTATGTAGTTAGAATAAACCTTGATTTTGTATGCTAATTCATGATTGTGGGTTGGATGCATAATTGGGATTGTTGACTATGCATGAATTGGTTAATTGATTAATGAATGCTTGGTTTGCTTAGGAAATTGGGAGTTAGTATATGCATTTAGAGGTTGAGATCTAAATTACTTAGTTGTTGTATGCTGGCCAAATGCTTGGTGATTAATTGATTGGTAAATGAATTATGGTGCCAAGGTTGTGTGATTGCATGATTTTAGGCATAAGTTAGTCACCTACCATGTGTTTGATGAAATATGTGTGTCAATGATAGATGGATTTTAGGCTTAGAAAGTCCTTGTGATAGTGCTTTAGTTAATTGTTAGTTATTTTCTTCTTTTAGTTTATATTATATTTTTGTTTGATGCAATCAATGAAAAATCCCTCCTTGTTGCATAAACTATTAGTTCACTAATATCGTTGGGAAACAACTTAAGTTGCACACCATTATACTACATTTAGTTGCAATTCAGTTTTAAATAAATTACTTAATTTGTTAGAGTTAGAGACGTGACACACTAGCCTCTACTTCCATGGATATTGCTGCTAATAGGTTGATATATTCCTGTACATAATTGAGCATCCTTGTATTCACATATTTTTCACCTTTTTTATCGTTTATGGTGTTTTTGGTGCTAAAAATAGGTACTGTCCTATTTTGAATCATCTCAATTTGTTATGAAACTTGGCATCCCAAGTATTTTGGGCATCCTAAACAAGACTCACACTAGTGAGGCCCACTTTGTTTTTACCAAATTTTACCGTTTAGACCACTTTTTCAATTTATTTTGATTTTTCTTGCATTTCTTCATATTTTCATGCTTGTCTTTTCTTTTGTTTTTGCATCCCATCATCCACCAATACCTTGCATAGCTTTTTATTAGTTTTTTAATGTCATTTTAGAGTAGCTTTTTTACTTCTTTTATTTTACTCACTTCCACTTGAGCTAACATGAGCACTAACCCTTATTTTAGCTTCCAAGAGTATGGTTCTTATGGTTTGCAAGCAATGGAGCAGTGAATAATCCTTACTAAGGATTGGAGGAGAAATTGAACGAGATAAAGTGCTTCCTAAAGCAATTTGTCAAAGGAATGCAAATCCAATGACCATGTTTTGAGCCACAACTACTCCCATATTACCAACCACCACCACTACCACTTCTAACATATCCTGAACCAAATCCCACACCCTACAATGAGCCATACACATAAACCAAATCCCATACCCTACCATGAGCCATACACGTTCCCATACTATGACCCTTACCATGACTCCTTCCAATATCCATATTTTGAGCCACCATCACTCAACACAACCCCATACCCACCATGTTACCCACCTTCCTTCCATCAACCACCCTAATGCACATACAATCTACCTCAACCATCATTTAAACCATCAAGCTAAGTTGTGGAACCAATTGTTGGAAATGCTCAAGAAATCTCAAGACGATCAGCAAAAATTGATATTGGTCTCTAAGAGCTTCTTGCTAAATTTGAGCACCATAAAACCTCTTTATCCCAACCTCTAATTCCATATGAAGTGCCAATTGTTGAGGAGCCACCACCAGAGTCAACTGAGAGGATCGATGTTCCGAATTCTAGCATGATTGAAGAGCTTATGAGGTCATCATTTGATGAGAGCTGTTATGTTCTGGAGCAAGTTATTGAAGTTCCATAAGAGACATTGGCTAAGGCAGTTGCAAGGGAGTTTGATGAGGAGTCCAATATAGAGATTGTCTTTGAGGAGCCATAACCGGTATCAACTGAGAGGATGGAAGTTAATCACTTTAGTGCGATGAAGGAGGTGTATGAGGAGATCCCTATGCAATCCCATTTTGCCTTGGAGCCCCCAGTTGAGACGATTAAGGTAACTCCATTACCTGGAGTTTCTTTAAAAGTGGAGAAGACTATGAAAGTTGAGACTGTTGACCCCTTGGGTGATCTATACCCCTTACTTCCTAGCATGGATCTGAATTATGAGGAGGGGTTTGTTATGCTCTGTGTGCCAAGAGATTGAGGCTAGCATTCAAGGGAACCCTATCACTATCAGCATTAATGATGAGTTTGGTATGTTGGAAGGAACACCTCTGGTGCCAAACACCAATGGGAATAATGTTATTGATGTGAGTTAGGATTTCTCTCCATTTACAATTGAGCCAAAAATGGATGATTGGGACTTGTCACATGTTCCTATTTTTGGGCTGCATGAGCATGGTATCTTAGAGAATGATTTTTCAGCTCTTAGACTTATGTGGGGCGCCTGCAAAAGACCAAATACACATTTCAGACTAGATAGGCAAATAGCAAGAGATGGAAGCATTCTTTTGGGAACATGCATCCTTTAAGAGTGACTTGTTATTGGGATGTTCAAGCTGGGAGGAGCTTCAAGGCTCCAAGGATTGTATTACAAACTTCACCATTTGGATCCAGAAATTTGAGTGGGATAGTGACTTGTGATACGGTCCAAACCATATGGGACCCAGATGGAGCTAGGAGATGAAAACTTGGACGGGAGCTCTGAGATCAGTTTAAGCATAAGCCATCATAAAGGAATTCTCATCACATTTCTTCTTTTAGTTTTCTATCTTTAATTTTCAATAAATCATGTATAGTGTAGGATTTCACATGCTACTATTTTTAGGTTGTTAGTTGTTGTTTAGTTGTATTGTGTGCCATTCCATTAATGCCATTGGGGATTACTTGCTTGGCTTTTAACACATTTGGCATTCTTCCTAACTTGCTTAATTATGAATTGTGCTTTGTGTAATGCATACTTGGCAATATGCTCTTCATCACATGGATTGAGTCTGTGGAGATAACCCTTGGTTGAGCTTGTAAGCCTTTCATGGATGGATATGCTGCATGCCATTCTTATTTTGTTTTTCTTTATGTTCCCTCATTGGTTATGCATTCTAGAACTTGCTTTTTTGTCTTTCTTGAAGCTTTGTCATTAGCATGCACATGCATTAAGATTATAGAGGCATTTTTCTTATTTTTAGCTACTTGACCACATGACCAACCTTCCATATTGCCCTTGTTTGCACCCACTTTGAGCCTTAATGACCACTTTTTTTGTTTTAGCACACTATAAGCCTAAGTGAAAAATAATGAAATTACCTAACCTCTAGGCTTAGGAGAGCATTTGTTCATCCTTCATATGTGCTTGAGCATAAGTGTGGGGGTTTGCATGAGGACATGCATTGTTTTAAGTATGGGGGAGTGAATGATCTAGTAAAGAGAAGCTCCAAAATGGAAATGTGGCAATAAAGGTGCATAAATATGTATGAGAATACCCAAAAAAAAAATAAATTCAAAAGAACAAAAAATGAAAAGAAAAAAAAAAAGAAAATTTTGCAAAATAAAAGTTGTTATCAATGAAAAGTTGGGGGAAATTTGTTAAGTTGTGGCAAATGAGGCTTGTTTGAGCATGTTTTGTTTGGAAATTGCACTTCTTGCATATTTGCTCTTGTGCATATGCATTTGCTTTCTTAGCCTTAGATTTAACTTTGCTTGACCTTTTTGACATTTTCTACCTTTCACCCAAGCCCCATTATAACCTTGAACAAGCCCTCTTGATTTGTGTATACATGTGTATGACTAGTGAAGAGTGATATAACTTTCAAGCCTATAGTAATGCATTTCCATTTGAGAAGTTTTGTGTGATACCCCAGGTACACATTTTAGTGGACAAGCTCCGTATGGTCTACCAGGACCCACCCATGTTGTCGGGTCCTGAATTTTGCTAAGTCTAGATCCTATACCTCCTTAGAAAGCTATATGATAGAGCCACATTATGGGGATCAACAATCCCAGTAATTGTTCCTAAGAGGAAAATAAGCCAAAGAATGATTTTTAATAAATTTTAGGAAACCTTTAAGTGTTTCGTTTTTAGCCCCTACGTTTAGAAAATCTTGAAAATTCTCGGATTTGAACTAAAACTTAAAATTTGGATTTAGATTTGTTGGAAATTTGATTTTTATGATATTTTATTTAAATCCAAATGGGGGTAAAATAAATGTAAATAAGTGAATGCTGAGACAACCCAGATGCCAAATGACAAAAAGAGGAAGTTTGGGAGTTGTTGCTGTATAATTATATAGAATAGTCTCTCTATAGTAAGTTATGTTTGCTGTAGCGAGCAGACGGGTAAGGAGGCTCGCTGTAGCTAAGGACCTCATATCAGCACAATGATGCAGTTTCAATAAGTGAGATCCCCACTCTTATAAAACACCCCAAGCTTGGGTTTCTCATGGAGAAACCGAACCCTATCACCCCCATCACACATTTCCTCTCGTCCTCTCTCAATATAACCTCTTTCCTCCTTCTTCAAAGATCAAAGGTAAGAGATTTCATGGATTTTGTTATCTCCTTCCTCTTCATCCTAAGTTCTAGGGTTTGAGTTTTGTTTCTCCCATTGTTGTCAAGTGGGGGTGCTCCCCTAATGTTGTAAGAGTTATATTAGAGTTATCTAGAGGATGTTAGAGATTAATCTAAAGTTTATGGTTGCTCTATGGTAGTTTAGGGTTGCCATGCACTAACAAAAAAAAAATAATTTTACACAGTCATCCATTTATTTATTGTCACATAAGCTATGATGGTTGACTTTTACACTCATTACTTCAAAACTCATCTAAATGAAATAGTTTGATTGGACGATAGTGTCAAATATTTTTACAATGTCAGTGTATCAAAATTAAATTAAAAAAAGTACTATATTTGAAAAATAAAAATAAAATACATATTTGATAAAAAGTCATGTTTTCTCATACTTATGTTATTATTTTTATTGAAAAACACAAAGGCCGCCCATCAAATAATTTTCTTGATAGAAACTGTAATCACGCAAATTGGGTCTTATGGCTTCCTATATATATATATATATATATATAACTCCATCACATTGTTCTTATAGGTTAAAAAACAATGAGGCAATTTTATGGGTTTTAAAAAATTTATGATTCATATTAAGCTTTTATGTTACACATTCCTCACTTCCACTCAGATATTTTCCTCTTTCCCATTTATACTTTCATTATATTATTGCTTAAAAAATAAAAGACTTAGCAGACACAACAGTTATGGAAGCTTTTCTGCATGTATTGAAAAAATTGAAGGGGGAGTGGATACTTAAAAATGGAAAAGAGGGGTCTTCATATATTTTAAAAATGAAAACCTGACTATTTAAAAGGCTGACTATTTGGATGAGCTTAATTAAAATACATAATAATTAAAGGTAAGTTTAATTATAATACGTAGAAAATAAAAACTGCGGACACATTTTTTAATTTCATGTATTGTCATAAAATTATCTATTAAAGAGAAATTGACATTTATATTAAATTATTATTGATTATATAATTATCTAAGGAATAAATAGGTGACTTGATGGGCACGACAGTGCTCGGCAAGTCGCTAGCTTTTATTAAATAAAAATATTAAAAATATGAACATTTGAAACAAAATTATTAATTGTATTAAGTATGAATAAAACTAGCAATACATTAGATTATATTATAGGTGCATTTTGGAATAATTGAATAAATGCTCAATAAATAGGGAGTGATAAAAGTCAAAATAGAGTGGCAATAGCCACTCCTATGCATACATATAAAAAAATAATAATTGAATAACCTTGAAATTAGATAAATTTAAGTGTATTTTATAATACTACCCTTATTATCACCTAGTTTAATACTCTCTCATATTTAATATATTTGTCAACTTTTTTCTCTTATAAAGGTATCATGGGCAAAACAAAATCAATATTGTCAAGAATTTTTAAAAGAATAAATAATGGTAGAAAAATAAAATTTTATAGATGGACAATTACTAAAAACAAGTAGTATGTTAAGAAATATATAATATTATATTGTGCTCAACTCGTAACTTTTTATAATTTTCTTCAATTATTTTAACTTTTCTTAACTTTTATATTATGGATATTTTGAGAAATTTAAAATTTGAACACCAAGCGTATGTTTGGTTGAGGGTTAAAATGTGGATAAATTTTTCATGAACGAAGTCTATATATAATTTTACACATAAAGCTTATCTATAAAAATTTATTCCATATTTTATCCCAAACCAAACTTGCCTCAAAAGGTAGTTATAGAGAGAAATTCCCTTTATATATAGTATTTATATAATATTAAGAAAATAAAAAATGCCACTATGTGGAACAACACTACCTGCTAATTTACTAGTTACCCATAAAAAAATTGTTAAAGAAGGATTTAACTCATTTAAAATGAAGAGTTTAATAAAGAGTAAAAGTAAATAATTAGTTATCTTCAATCAATAATTTTAATTATTTATGCACCTATTAAATAATTTAAAAATGACTAATCCCTCGTTTTTATACGTTACCAACCTGGTCGCTTTGAAGAAGTCTAATCTATCAACAGTCCTAGTAATTGTTCCTAAGAGAAAAATAAGCCAAAGAATGATTTTTAATAAATTTTTGGAAACCTTTAAGTGTTTCATTTTTAGCGCCCACGTTTAGAAAATTTTGAAAATTCCCAGATTTGAACTAAAACTCAAAATTTGGATTTAGATTTGTTGGGAATTTGATTTTTATGATATTTTATTTGAATCCAGATAGGGGTGAAATAAATGTAAATAAATGAATGTTGAAACAACCCAGATGCCAAATGACAAAAAGAGGAAGTTTGGGTGTTATTGCTGTATAATTCTACAGAATAGTCTGCTATAGTGAGTTATGTTCACTGTAGCGAGTAGATGGGTAAGGAGGCTCGTTGTAGCTAAGGACCTCATGTCAGCACAATGCAAAATGATGCAGTTTCAATAAGTGAGATCCCTATTCTTATAAAACACCCCAAGCTTGGGTTTCTCTATGAGAAACCGAACCCTATCACCTCCAACACACATTTCCTCTCGTCCTCTCTCAATATAACCTCATTCTTCCTTCTTCAAAGATCAAAGGTAAGAGATTTCATGGATTTTGTTACCTCCTTCCTCTTCATCTTAAGTTCTAGGGTTTGAGTTTTGTTTCTCCCATTGTTGTCAAATGGGGGTGCTCCTCCAATATTGTAAGAGTTATATTAGAGTTATCTAGAGAATGTTAGAGATTAATCTAGAGTTTATGGTTGCTTTGTGATAGTTTAGGGTTGCCATGCACTAACAAAAAAAAATAGTTTTACACAGTCATCCAATCATTTATTGCCACATAAGCTATGATGGTTGACTTTTACACTCATTACTTGAAAACTCATCTAAATGAAATAGTTTGATTGGACGATAGTGTAAAATATTTTTACAATATTAGTGTATCAAAATTAAATTTAAAAAAGCACTATATTTGAAAAATAAAAGTAATATACATATTTGATAAAAAGTCATGTTTTCTCATACTTATGTTGTTATTTTTATTGAAAAACACAAAGGCCTCCCGTCAAATAATTTTCTTGATAAAAACTATAATCATGCAAATTGGGTTTTATGGCTTCCTAATATATATATATATATATATATAGGTTAAAAAGCAATGACGCAATTTTATGGGTTTTAAAAAATTTATGATTCATATTAAGTTTTTATGTTACACATTCCTCACTTCCACTCAGATATTTTCCTCTTTCCGATTTATATTTTCATTATATTAGTGCTTAAAAAATAAAAGACTCAGCAGGCACAATAGTTGTGGAAGCTTTTCCGTATGTATTGAAAAAATTGAAGGGGAGTGGATACTTAAAAATGGAAAAGTGGGGTCTTTATATATTTTAAAAATGAAGACCCGGCTATTTAAAAGGCTGACTATTTGGATAAGCTTAATTAAAATACATAATAATTAAAGGTAAGTTTAATTATAATATGTAGAAAATAAAAACTGCAGACACATTTTTTAATTTCATGTATTGTCATAAAATTATTTATTAAAGAGAAATTGACATTTATATTAAATTATTATTGATTATATAATTATCTAAGGAATAAATAGGTGACTTGACGGGTACGACAGTGCTCGGCAAGTTGCTAGTTTTTATTAAATAAAAATATTAAAAATGTGAACATTTGAAACAAAATTATTAATTGTATTAATTATGAATAAAACTAGCAATAAATTAGATTATATTATAGGTGCATTTTAGAATAATTGAATAAATGCTTAATAAATAGTGAGTGATAATAGTAAAAATAAAGTGGCAATAACCACTCCTATGCAAACATATGAAAAAATAATAATTGAATAACCTTGAAATTAGATAAATTTAAGTGTTTTTTTATAATATTACCCTTATCATCACCTAGTTTAATACTTTCTCATATTTAATATATTTGTCAACTTTTTTCTCTCTTAAAGGTATCATGGGAAAAAAATAATCACTATTGTCAAGAATTTTTAAAAGAATAAATAATGATAGAAAAATAAAATTTTATAGATGGACACTTACTAAAAACAAATAGTATGTTAAGAAATATATAATATTATATTGTGCTCAACTTGTAACTTTTTATAATTTTCTTCAATTATTTTAACTTTTCTTAACTTTTATATTATGGGTATTTTGAGAAATTTAAAATTTGAACACCAAGGGTATGTTTGGTTATGGGTTGAAATGTGGATAAATTTTTCATGAACGAAGTCTATATATAATTTTACACATAAAACTTATTTATAAAAATTTATTCCATATTTTTTTCTCAAACCAAACTTGCCTCAAAAGATAGTTATAGAGAGGAATTTCCTTTATATATAGCATTTATATAATATTAAGAAAATAAAAAATGCGACTATGTGGAACGACCTTACCTGCTAATTTGCTAGTTACCCATAAAAAAATTGTTAAAGAAGGATTTAACTCATTTAAAATGAAGAGCTTGATAAAGTACAAAAGTAAATAATTAATTATCTTCAATCAATAACTTTTATTATTTATACACTTATTAAATAATTTAAAAATGACTAATCCCTCGTTTTTATACGTTATCAGTCCGGTCGCTTTGAAGAAGTCTAATCTATTAAAAAAAAAAAAAAACGCCATTAAGGCGCATTTAAATTGAAAAACGCGTGTTGACGAACTAGTGGTCAGTAGGTTCTGGAAGGTCATGGCACAAGGAAGGGGTGACGTAGTGGTTGTAGACAATTCAGATCTCCCAACCCACAACCCCTCAATTATATAAGGACTTCCTCCAATCGGCTCCTACTCACGTACCACAGAAGCCGTACTTACGATTCGCGCAACCTTCTTCGTTGCTTTGGTCTAACATTGTAGGTCGGTTTCTCTCTCTCTCTCTCTCTCTCTCTCGTACTTTCTGGAATTAATCCTTCGTGTTGGCTTGTGATGGGGTGGTGTATGAATTCAATGTGTAATATTTTGAATTTCTTATTGTCGGTGAAGGTAGCATTTGAATTTTGAGTGCCCATCTTTGAATCTTGGAGTCGGGTTCTTAATTGGGTCGTGCCCCATTGTTGGAAAAGTATGGTTTTTGGGGGTCAAATTGTTGGATGGGTTTCATGAATACGTGTGTTTTCCCTTGAAACAGGTCTTCGTATTTTGGGTAGGATGTGGATTCTGAAATGCTGGTTATTGTTCTTCTTGTATGAAGTTTGTTTATTCCCAGATATTTCTGTGTTAGGTTGTTTCGTGTTGTTTTTATATGTGTTGGAATGGGACGCTAAAATTGATAGGAGAGGTTGTGTTTTTTTTTTCCCTCCTTTTTTGGGTGTGTGAGGAAGAGGTTTTGGAAGATTTCAATGAGTTGACGTGTTATGCGTGTTTCTCAACTGGTTTCTATTCTCATAATTTTGCTTTGTTTTCACATGTACAGTCTTTAAAGGTGTCTATTAATTGGTTGTTTCTTTAAGCCTTTAATAAAGCTTTATTTTTTATGCTGTCAGATTCTTGTGATATACAACACTTAAGAGGCTAACCAATTTTATATTCAATTGCGGCAAATGGCAGAGGTATTTAAGACTCATGATTTCTACCAATTGTTGTTTTTGTTCAATTTTTTACGGTTGAATATCCTATTAGTGCTTTGTAGTTGTTTGGGTGTTCATCGCTGTACTGTATTGCAGGAGGGTCACCGAGTAACTCTAAACGTTTATGACCTGAGCCAAGGACTTGCTCGACAGCTTTCAACAAGTTTTTTGGGGAAAGCAATTGAGGGTATATGGTGAGTGCTTGTCTTTGTTGTTGCTGCATAGTAGATAGTAGAATATTCTCAATCTGATGTCATAATTACTTCTTGCGCTGCAAACAACTGGATTTTTGTAATGCATTATGGTTTAGGGCTATGTAGCATTATGGCTTCGTTGTTGAAAACAATTAGGATGTAGTGATCTGTGTGTGTGTAATGTAACATGAACTGTGTGGTTGTTGAACTAGATGTGAAATGTGTATGAATCAGAACATTATAATAGCTATGTTTTGCTGTTTTTGTCTCGAAATTTTGGATGGACATGACGATATTTGATTTGTCATTGTTTTATTGGCATATCGAAAAGGTTATGATTTTGGAATCTCTGTTTTTTCCTCAGGCACACTGGAATTGTGGTTTACGGCAATGAGTATTACTTTGGTGGTGGCATACAACATTCTCCTGCGGGATCAACTCCATATGGAACTCCACTTAGAGTGGTAGAATTAGGTGTTACACATGTTCCCAAGGATGTCTTTGAAATGTATTTGCAGGAAATCAGTCCGCGATACTCAGCTGAAACCTATAGTTTGCTGACTCACAATTGCAACAACTTCAGCAATGAAATTGCTCAATTTTTGGTTGGTACAACCATTCCGGAGTATATCCTCCAACTCCCTAATGAAGTCATGAGCAGCCCAATGGGTGCCCTTATATGTAAGTTATCAGCTGCAGCACTTTACTTCCAAGGTTATGTTTGGTTGCGTGGTAAAAAAGTGGGTAAATTTTTTATGATTGTACTCCGTGTGTAATTTTACACATTAAACTCATTTACAAAAAATTTACCTTATTTTTACTGTCCAACCAAACGTACCTTTTAAATTGTTTTGGGTTGTCCTATAGATATGGATATTTTCACTAGGGGTAAATTTTCTGACAGAACTTAAGAAAAGAGAACTTCATTGAGGCAACTATGTGGTGTTTAGAACTAGCTTATGGTAGATGACAGACGATGTTGTTTTCTGACATTGTCATCTACGTGTCAAACTGTTTGGCTTCTATATCTTTTCAGTGCTTGACCATTCAATGTAGCTTTGCTTCTCTGTATCAATTACTGTCTGATGGTTATTTTCAAACTACATTTATCGGTGTTAAGAGTTTTCCTTTTAAGAAGCAGAATAGTCTGTTGAAGTTTCTAGCCCAATGTGACAGATAATGTTGAATTGCAGCCTTTGTAAATGATGCATATTTAAGCATTTCTTTTCATATACGCTGATGTGCACATGGTTTGCCACCATCTAACATCTTTTATTCATGACCTCCCATTATGCAGTGCCCATGATCCAGAATTTGGAGGCAACAATGAAATCTGGGGGTGTTCCCCAAGTACCACAATTTAGGCCTTCAACAGGGAGTCCTTTGCAACCTTCTATTCCTAACACCGGAAAGACAGGTATTCCTAACTCATCCACAGAGAAAAGCGTTACTAGACAGGTAGATAATGGAGAGAAAAGCGAATATGATAAACCCAAGGCAGTAGGAAACACAGCGTCCCCTTCTGTAAAACCAACAAACGAAGCACAAAAGTTGTCGTCTAATGGGGTTACGGGGGATCCTCTTGGTGATGCTCGAAACAAGGTTCAAGATGAGATTGTCAGAGAGTTTGCTGCAATTATGGCAACTGGGACAATGCGTGCTAGTGAGGCTGCAGCACTTGCTACTAAAAGAGTCATGCAAAGATATGGGCAGACTGTGGCGTCATAGAGTTAGCAACTCGTTTGTTAGTTTTAACATTCTTCGCTGGTGTCTTTTTTATCAACAGTTGTGGGTTTAAAACCCACTACACTTCTCATTGCAACTGTTTTCGGTGGGTTTATCTCATTGATTAATATTCTAAATTGGACAACTTGATTCACTTATGCTAGTATCATATTCTATTTGGGACAACTCGATTCACTGATACCAGTATCTATTTCGTGATGATTACATAGAAGTTAGTGTGCGAGTGGAAAGCAGTTGCCTGGGTCAACAGAAAGATTAGGGCAAAATGCATTTTTATCTCGTGTTTTTGTGCCATTTCACTTTACCTCAGTTTTGTCTTTATCGCCCCCTCTCTGGCACCCCTCTCTCCATTCCCCAATAGGTATGGGGGATCAAATACTTCAAACAGCTAGCTACAATCTATTTTGAATCCGAGTCTTTGGTCTCGGGGCTTTAGATAACGTTTGATTACTGTCCGTGAGAAATAGAAATATAGAGATGTTGGATATCCAAATCTATTTAGCAGTGGAGATAGGAAAAAGGAATAGAAAAATGTTGTGTCTCAAGAAGAGAAAAGAAAAAAAATTTTATACCTTAAAAATAGGAGGTCAGAATACAAAAATATAAAATTAATATATATTTTTTAATAATATTTTTATACATATTTATTATTTATATTTTTATCTTTATTGTCTTTGGTATATCTGTTTTTGTTTCGAAGATAGTAAATAAATGCTTTGGGGTCTCTGATGATTTTGTCTCGAAGATAGGAAATAAATGCTAAGATGTTAACATGCTATATGATGCTTGTTCAATTTGTAATGACTATTAAGATTAACTGAAGAGACACCTGCGTATTACTCGAGTTAAGGCATCTATTTTTTTTTTTCTTTAATGTTATTAGAAAAGCGATTCTTCCACCTCTTCCTTGCGTTAGTATTGTCATGCGCATTGCTCATTGGTTTAGCACTCCTCTATAGTGTGCTATTGCCTTCATTGTCAAAAATAAATATTTAACTATACTTCTTTTAAAATTATATATATATATTGTGGATATGTTTATATTAGTTGTAACTTGTAAGTTCTTGTAAGTCTTTAGTTGAAAGTTTTGTATACTTATACCCTTTAATAACTTTTTATATAAATTGAATTGAATTGATTCAAGATATTATATTGACAATTAAGTATGTCAAATTTTAGAAACATCGGACAAGACGCATTTATTTTAATAATTGATATTATTGATATTTTTAAAATCATATCATTCGTCAGAACAAAGTGATATGACGAAATACCAAATCATATTTAGGTTATATGAAATTTTTTATATTTGATCTACTATGTAAGAACTTTAAATTCAATAGTTAGATCGATAAAACTTTATACCCATAGATTATTGAAAGGTATAAGTATACTAAAACTTACACTTGGTATAAGTATATAATCAGGTATCCATTCTCAGGAAAGTTGACACTTGGTGAATTATCCTTGAATGAGAATTCTCAGTATAATAATTTTTTTTTCTTTCTAAATCTACATATCATACCAATGTTATAATACTATCAATTTCTTTTACTATGATATAATATTATCATTATTAATAAATCAAATCATTGAAATAACAAATAATTATATTTAGATAAATCATCGAATGATAGGCATTGTTTTTTTATGATTTATATGGCATATATTTTTCTTTTTGTATATATATATATATATATATATTCATGTAATGCTTCCGGTTGGTGTCTCTTTTTTGTTTCGATTCGTTGTTCAATTGTAGGCTCAAATTCATTCTAGTATGGTGATTTTCTTTCCATTCTCCTTATGTTTAAGATCTTTTCAATGATGTTTTCCTGGTAATAATGTTTATGCATTCTATAACGATTGTTCTATATTTTATAATTTAGTATGATATCTTCATGTAAATCATTAACTAGATTAAAGCATTATTGATTGTTTCATATGTTTCTAGATCCAAGTCTCGGTGAGAATGATTCACCCCTTCCATTATTCTTTTATTTTATTATATCTAATCATATTATCTCATTTTATTCTTATTTGATGATAAGGTTATCAGTAATATCCGATTAATATTAATTTCAAATGTATATTATCTCTCTTTATCTCATTCACTTTAATCTTTATTAGTTGTAGGTAAATGTTAGTCTTACATTGTCTCATCACCACTAATAACATGTAATTCGAAATGCAATGAATAAAGGGATGAACTTCTTATTGGTGTTCTTTCAATAACAGTTGCCAATAAATGGATGGAACAATTTATTTTTGGACCTTTCAAGTTTAGGCGATTGTATTGTTTCTAAGACAAATAATTTATATTGACATTGTAATGATATTTCTATATGATGAACACAGTGAAATAATTGTAATTAATTTTTCAATAATGTTATGAATTTTATTTTCATTATCTTGAAATTCATCTGTTGCTCATTCGTCATTCTTCCAAAAAAGGATGATTAGTAATATTTAATTCAAAAATCAAAATGGTTCATAGTAATCAATTCAACAAAATTTGAAGGAAAATACAAGACTAAAACCCTAATGTAGTCTCTCATATTTATAGTGAAGGACAAATTAGTCCTTCAAATTTCATAAATGGGGACAAGTTAGTCCCTTTGTGAAGTTGTCATCTGAGCTGTGTTGTTAACTTACTTACATGTATGGTAACTTGTTTATGTCTATTGTTAATTTTCATGATGGGTAACAACTTTTCTCATTCCTCTAAATGAAGTCATTTATACCTTCTTCTTCATCAACTCTATCACCATGCTCTATACTTAGAAGAAAGATTTTGACTTTAAGTTGTCATTTATTTTGTATAGAACAAAGGAGTGAATTAAGTTAGAACCCATAATGAAAATTAACAGTATACATAAGCAAGTTAACAGAATACGTGGATATTTCTATTAACGATTTAGATGACAAATTCTGGAGGAACTAATTTGTCTCCTATTATAAATCTGAAAGACTAAATTGGGTATTTAGTCAAAATACAAAGCAAAAATGTAATTCTTCTTTAAATAACTTTGAGCAAAAATACGATATATATTAATATAAGTTAGAATATATGCTTTTTTTTAGAATATATAGATATTAATAAAATTTAACATATATGACCAGAAAACTAATATATGATTTTTCACGTAAAAATATATATATGACTTTTTTACTTTAATTCTTAAATGATTCTCTCCCTTAATTTCCAATCATTATTATATTAATTGTTGAATGATATTTTAAAATTTTTCTCTCATTTTCTATGATCAACTTTTTGTATAGGGATCATCCATATTTTATTCAAGTTAATGTTGTACATATTTATTCATATGATAATGGATCAGTTATATCCTATCTTATATTTGAAATCCACATTTTTATTTTAATATATATAATTTGATTAAAAAATAATATTTGATTCCAAACATTAATATGTAAATTTTTTACGTTAATTCATAAATGCTTCTCTCTCTCTTGATTTCCACTAATTACCACATTCACTATTAAATGATATAGATATGAATAAAATTAGAATATATGATTTGAAAATCTAATGTTTCTCTCATTATTTCTACACTATCATCTAGATTTTTTTATGGGGATAACCCAAATTTTATTCAAATTAATATATATATTATTTTGTTTCTTTTAATAGAAGACTTTTCGATGTGTACACTCATTCAATTCTCATCTAATATTCAAAATCTAAATTTGATTTTCATATATACATATAAATATAAGTTGATTGAAAAAATTGATATATAATTTTTTTCATTTTTAATTTCTCTCTTAATTTTTAATACTTACCATATTAACTATTTATATAATATTTTAAAATATTGTGTTACGACCTGATCCGAGAACGTGACTGACACATTGGCATTTGGGTCCCCACATAAGTTTTCTGGGTAATGTGACTCACTGAATGCATAAATTAACATGATTTTTTTCTTAAAGCATAATTAAATTTAACTCATTACCAAATTCTCTATTCAAAGCATAATAATATTCGGATTCATAAAAACTAAAACAGTTAACAGATATAGCTCTTAAAACATCTAGCTCAAATCTACTATTTGTGAAAACATAAACTATTTCATTTTGTGATCTTAATTGAAATCTGAAAATCGGTTCAAAGCTTGAAACCCAGAACATAAATACATAACTAATTTGTTACCTAAACTTAATCACAATCTACATTTCAATTCCATACTTGAATCCTGAAAACATATAGGGATGTATATACATTCAAAAATTAAATACATAAATTTGAAATTAGAATGCATGGTTCGAATATTGTCTACACATCTATTGGAACATTCTAATTTAATATATCCTAGACTAAGCCTTACTACTAAATAAAACTCACCATTGGAATAGCCGTGTCCATTGAATTGGTAGCTGAACGATAACCAGATTTGTAACTGTAAGGAGGAAAAGAGAGAGGTGAGTTTTATCTAGTGAGTGAATTCTCGCCTATCACTTACATGAGATAACAATAACAACTATATATATATGCAACAATCATAAAATCATTTGGTATTTACATACATAACTACATAGGAAAACACTTCTCATTCCATGAGTTCATAAATTGTATTTCTAAATTCATTGTCTTGCATGAAATCTCTTAAGCTTGTGGTGCGGTAAATAATAGAGAAATAGTAAAATCTCTGGTTATATATATACAAACATATATAACAATAGCAATCTCTAAATTTACTCTAGCCTCTATGGGTTCTCACAAAGCCCCGTATTGGATACCTAACTATGTTCCATTCTCTAAATACTGTAGGGTAAGATTGTCCTCTGGCGGAAAACTTGGTACCAAGGTTAATAATCTCTCATAGCCATTAACTCACTGTCTATTTTTCTATTGCTACCATCTAAAACTAGTTTGCACATAAACTGAATAACTCTAGAAAACTCTTAAAACTCTAAAAGCTCTAGATTCATGTAACTCTAACAATATGAATTTAGTATAACTATAGCTGTAAAATTGTGTCTAAGGGATCACTAGCTTGTAGGCTTCATGATTTCAAAAGCCCACAAAATATGAATGTAACAATTGCTATGAATCACATTGAATTCCATACTTCTTAGTATCATAAAATTGAAATTCTAAGTCATATCCCCAGCTAACATACTTTCATAAACTCAACTCTAATATCATATTTCAAAATAATAGGAGTTCACAATCATGATAATTTTGAAACAATAATATCATATTTATTCATGAAGCTAAATCAAACTCTGTTAAACACTTTCCCAATGTATCTTAATTGGATATTCTAAAAACATAGTCTAAAATTCCAAATCTTTGATAACATAGTAATATCATAAATTCATAAAAAGCTATTTGATGACTTTGCAACTTGCTAAAATATATATATTCCTCAATAAATCTTGTCTTAAGCATATATTGTAATTCCATAGTATACAACATATCAATCATGGTCTCATGGTTTTCTAAAACATATTTTCATGTTATAGCCAAAATTCATAATTTTTTAGGCTAGGTATAACTTGTAAAATCATGTCTGTAACATATTTTTCACCTCTAAATTCATATTTAGCAATAATAATGATTCAAATATAATTATAATGACAAAAAATAATGTCATGAGTTTGAACCCACTCACCATTTGGAGCCAAGAGTGCATGGGTACTATCTACTTGACCTTGGAAGCTAGGAATGACACCATCAACTGCCATAAAATCTCAAACAACATAGGAGATCCTTTAAATCATGATAGGGCATATTTTGGGGAAGAAAAATCATGCCCAAATTGGGTCATGAGGGAGCTTTAGTGCTAATCATGGAAGAACATAGAAGAAATTGACATAAACAACATAAAAGCAACTTACCCAATGATTTGGTAAGAGAAATGAGGCTTGGAGTTGAGAGAGAGGGGAAAGAGAGCTCCTTGGTAATGTTAAGGTTTGATTTCTATGTTTAGGGCCAAGTGTAGGGTGTAAGCTCCATAACCCTTCAGAAAGCATTAGAGCCATATGTTTTGAATAACAACAAAATCAATTTAAAGAATGACTAATGTCTATCTTGAGTTTCCTGACTAAGCATAATAGGAAATTTCCGAATTGAATAAAACGAACTTGAAGCAAAAATAATTTCACTTTACATGTGCAAACATGATTTATCTCGTATTAAGAGATTGAGCCAAATAGAAGTGAATATTATATCATGAAAAGAACATATACAAGTCTTACGGACTGAAGAAAATCAAGTCAAGAACAAGAAACCAAGGCACAAGTCTTCAAAAAGTAGCACGGGACATCAGAAAGTAAGCCTAGAATGAAGAAATCATGCAAAATCTGAGAGCAACATGTTACACATTCTTCAATCATCATGATCACAATACTTTCATCATCATAAAGCTCATATTGAAGATTAGAAGACAAATTTTATAAAGGAACTGATAGTGCACATTAGAAAGTTCACCTCAATAAAAGGAAGGAAAATTTGAATTTTTAAAATTCAAATTTCAAGTCAAACCCAGTTTCAGACTGGCACATCATCTCTTCAACCCTTTTTGGTCAACCATTTTATCTTCTAGAAGGAAGAGTTCATAAACCATATTTAGAAGTAGAAAAGTAGTTTATGAAGGACATAAGAAACCTTAGCCTTTCAATGGCTTATGTGAAAAGCTCTGACACTAGACAAGCTACTTCTCTAGATTACGTTTCCAAGACACAAATTAAATAGATGATCAATACATGTCACTTGGATAACTGATCAAGGGCAACAGTTACAAAGAAAGTTCATCTATAAATAAGAGATGTTGAGCTTTCAAGAGTAGATTTATTGACGTGATCACAAGAGCTAAAACGCTGCAAAATCTTTTCCTTATCCATTATGTGAAGTTTATTACTTATTGTAATAAGTTCCTTTGTCTATGAAAATCTTCTTTCTAAGTTCTTAGATTGTTTATACGTTCTTCTTAGGAAGAATAATTAGAAAGAAGTCATTCAAGTTATCTCAGGCTTATTCATTGTATATTTGTAAAGAAACTTGAGTGCAGGTTAGTTTGAGTGACAACCCAAATACTAAACCTTTGTATCCTTGATCCAGTAGTGATCTGTGATATCCCAAATAAAGAAATTATAATTATTATGAATTATTATTATTATTATTATTTATTATTATTATCAAGTGCACCTAACACTAATATTATTTAACATTATAATAACTAAGTGTGGTTAGCATTAATATTAGTTATTACTATTATTAAGTCTAGATATATGCCACTAATATTAATAATAATTAATATTACTAAGTGTAGCTAGCATTAGCATTATTATTATTAAGTATACCTAGCATTATTATTATTTAACATTATTATTACTAAGTGTAGCTAGCATTAGCATTATTATTATTAAGTGTACCTAGCATTATTATTATTTAACATTATAATTACTAAGTGTAGTAAGCATTATTAATATTTATTATTATTATTAAGTGTAGACAAATAGCACTAATATTATTCATGATTATTATATTTGTGTATAAATATATGAGTGTAGGAGTGTGTATGTGTAAGAAATGTTTAGTTTCATTTTGCTAAGTTTTGCTTACACCTCCTCTAAGTCACACCTCCTCTAAACCAAACCTCCTCTTGGCCGAACTCATCTCTTGTCAAGCTCAGGATCTTCATGACCGAGCTTCAGTGAGCCTAGCTAATCTTCTCTTGGGACGTTGTGATGCTCCTTTCTTTTAATCTGTGAGATTAGTTATTTGTACCATTCCAATACTTCAGAGTAAAGTTATTAGTAGAAGCACACTCACGACTACCAACGGTGAGTGGGATTAAGCTCATAATCATACTTTTGGTCATTATTAATATTTTTCATATTATATAAATTATTTATGAAATTTTAGAATGATTTACGTCAAGAGAATATATTGTTATGATTATGCCTGTTTTAGAAATATTATTACTTTTACAGTTATCATGAAAATTAATCATTTTAGCAAAACTCATGAGACCATAATTGATACCTTGCGTGTTATAGAATATCTTTTTCCTAGTTTATGAAATTGTGAGACCTTAGTTTAATGTTTACAGTACAAATATTGATTATCATGTTTTCAGACTATGTATTTCCTATGAAGATTTTAGAATATTAGATATGATTTATTGAAAGTATTGAATAAAGTATAATTCATAACAATTGTCAGATACATATTCTATTGATTACTGAAATCACTATGTCTACAAGCTGGTGATCCCTTGGGCATGATTTTAGAATCTCAGTTATGCTACAGTCAAATTGTTAGAATTATATGAATTCAGAGCTTTTATATTTATTTGGTTTATGAACAAATTATTTTATATTAATTAGTGAGAAACAAATTAGCGAGTTAACGGCTGCAGGATTGATCGTTAACCTTGGTACCAAGTGGTCCGCTAGAGGACTAGCTCACCCACAATAAGGAACCTAGTGAGGTGTCCATTTATGGGACCTAGTTAGGTGCCCATCAGATTAGCCATTGGCTCAGATTTAGCTATTCAGCTCAGATAATTATGTATAGAATAATTCATGTTTCTCTATTAGTTATTGGCATTGATTTAGTTAATTTATATGTAATTATATATGTAATATATTTCACATCAGTTGCATGTATATGTTATGTATTTTGTTATTGTCCCGTGTGTAACACCCTAAAAATTATTTAAAAATTAATTTGAGTTTTTCTAGTTATAATTTCAAAAATCCAATGAATATAGAAATGATGAAGACAATCCAACGAATCTGTAAAAAAAAAAAAAAAAATGAATAGTATTTTGCGGGACTCGCAGGCCTATCGGGATAGCTGAAACCCTATAATTAGGGCCCGGAGATACCCGTAAGTGAGAAATTATAGGATTGAGATTAGAAATAGTTAGGAATAAATATTTTGTGCTTAGAATTAATTTTCAGGCAATAGTTAGTTTCCCGGGTACACTGTTTTACCCGTTCGATAGAATTTCGGTGTGCGGTTTTTAACACCGTAAAAGCTACTTGGTGGCCAAGTAAATGTGAGCCAATTATCTTGAGCCAATTGGATGGCCAAGATTCATTCTTTGACTTTTAAAACAAATTCTAACCATCCATCTCTTTATTTCTCTTTATTTCTTTGACTACATATTTATTGTATCTAACTTTTTATATATAAAAGAAATACAAAAACTTGTCTAAGAAGCCAAGCATTCACGGTTCTTATCTCCATGATGCAGCCACCATTGTTATCTTCTCCAAGAGCTCATGTTTTGATTTCAAATCATCAAAACCCTTGTCTAAAGTTCATAAAACACTAAACTCCCTTCACAAAACTTGTTCCACTCCTTAATATCTACCAAACTAACCGATTAGAATTTGAATCCATCAACTTTTCATACCTCAAGAGCTCATTATCAGCTGTTTAAGGAAGGGTTTGGTGTGTGGTTTGAATGCTTGGAAGTGAAGGGAATCAATCTTGGAGCCAAGATCTTTAAAGCTTCAAAGTGTAGGGTTTTCTTTGGCCTTTTTCTTTCCAAATTATTCTGTGAATTTTTTATGGGTTTTATTCCAAAATTTCTGTTTATATTTGATGATAATAGGTTGATATTGATGTATTAATTTTGGTGGAGTGTTTGGTGTTGTGGAAAAATCATTTTTATCAAAAGAGTGTTTGAATTGGTTTGCTGGAATTTCAGTCCTTTGATAGGCAGCAACTGTACACGAATTTTCTGGTGTGATTGCAAGTATTTTCATGAGCTATAAAAATTATATATTGAAGCTAGCTCCTAGGCTAGTTGCACTAATTTTCGTGAGCTCTGTTTTTGACTCCTAATGCTTCAAAAAAATTCAAGAACCGAAATTGTAAGCATGCTGCCTGGAAAGTTGAATCTGAAGCTAGGAAATTGTCTAATTTTGTTATCATAGCAAATGATGGAATTATCCTTTGAAATTTTTACAAAGTGCTGGAAACATATTGAAGTTTAGCCATGATTTTTATCCTGAAGTGATTCATTCATTTTCTATGGTTAAAAATTAGTGAATTCTGGCATTGAGCTAAGATTAAGTGGTCTATGACCACCAAATTTGTAGAATTTGTTGACAGAGTTAGAGGACTCTTGTTCCTTTCAAATTTTTACAGGGCCTTCTGCACACGTTGAGGTGTCTTGGGTAATTTTTATAGCCCTGCCAATGGATGTTTGATATGCATAATTAATTTTACTCTTTACGCATGAATTCTGCCAACATGCTGTAATTGTGTTGCAATGAACTCAAGTATTGATTTGGTGATATAATGATTCTTGATTAAGTATGATGAGTATGTATGCATGCTAGACAATTTAAAGATTGATTTACGAGGCACAAATAACCATTTCTAATGATTGAATGCCTATATGTGGCTTATGCATGCATTTGAAAAGAAGAAAGCACATGGTGCTACTATATGAGAAAAGAGAATGTATAAATTTCATTCGTGCATGTTCTGACATAGGAGAAAACAGAAACAAGACTTAAGTCGAATGAGGGGAAGGCAAAAAGAGGAACTTCCCTAGAGTTTATGTTCTGACATAGGAGAAAACAGAAACAAGACTTAGGTTGAATTGAGGGGAAGGCAAAAAGATGAACTTCCCCCGAGATATTATGAGTCGATAGACGTATCGGCTAGGAATAGAACTGTGTGTGATTTGGAAATGGAATAAAATGAAGTTTGATGATCACGTATAGGAATGAGCTCAGTCCTAATAAGCAGTCTATTTCCCATAAGTGGTATTAACCACTATGAATATTGTTGGGTATAAACTATTTATTGTGGTGTTGTCCACAGCAGATACCCATTGGGTATAAGCTAAGTCTTTCCTATGTCAACGATAAAAAGAGAAGAATGAAATGAATTGAGTTTTGCCATATGATATGAAGCAAGTCTTTCCTATGTCAATGAAAAGAGAAAAATGCACAAAGTTGAGTTCTATGGTCATAAGTAAGGCCAGGTCCCTTTGAGATAAGTTCAATACAATAATCATATGCATAATCATGCCATATTTAAATGTTTGATTATGATTATTTACTATGTGCTTGAGTTTTATTATATATGTATATTAAGTGATTGATAATTAAAAGCTACCCACTTCGGAAGTATGATTTAGAACTCTAAAATTGAACTATTGTTATGAAATGCATGATCACTTTTTCCTAATAAACCGAGGTGGCTGGGATGATGATGATGACAGTATGATTGTGTAATTGGGGAATTGCCCTACTGAGAATTGTATAATTCTCATCCCTATATGTGTTTTGTGTTCCCGTGTCGTCTCCAGGTTGAACCAGAGAACTATGGGATGCTACACCAAAAGAGGTCGAATTGGCAGTAGTTGGGCGTCTGAGATTGTATCATATGTACTTAAATGTATGTATAAGTGTGTAAATTTAACAGAGAACATATATGTATTAAAGCTCATAGGAGAGCTCCATTATGTAATCAACTTTATATTAAATAAATGTTTTGTATCTTTGCTATATATTTTGATAGAATTACGCTAGTTATTACATGAAACCATCGAATTTGCTATGGTTATTTAAGAAAGGTCCAAAAATTGATAAGTAACAACTCTCGAGTACAATGTCATGACTTAAGGATAATGTTGTACTTGGGAGGGTGTTACACCGTGTGGGTTGTGAGTGGAGGCTCGCTCACTGAGTTTTCATGAACTCACCCCTCTCTTTTCCTTTCCCTACGGATACAACTACAGTTTCAGTTGTACCACAGGATCCTCAGTAGTTGTGCTACAGCTTCCTTGGTGAGCTTCGCTTTGGAGTGGAGCTTATTGTCAATTATGTCAGTCTAGTAGTGCTTCAATAAATTGTGTAGGCAGGATCCCCGGACATGCATGATATATTTTCAGAATTTCTGTTAATTGTTTTGTTATGTTTGGCTTTGGCCTAGAATATGGATTTTATGCAAATTTATGTTTTGAGAATAATTTCATATTATTGAAGTTTTAGTTGAACTTGAGATATTTTGAATAAATTTGGATTATTTATACATATTAGCGATTCGTTACAGAGGCTTAGTGGGGACCCAAATCCTCACGTGCTGGTCACACTCCGTAGGTGGGTCGTGACATGATCGGTGTGAGAAAGCTTGAAGAAGCTACTACAAAACTACTTGCAATGTGACAATTGTAAATTCCAGAACCCTTTAGAAAGTACAAAGCTTAAAAGGTTTTAAATGACAACAAAGCCAATTTAGAGAAAATATTTTGAAGAACGATTAATGGCTACCTTGAGTTTCTTGACAAAGTTTAACAGGTAGATCTGGTCTGTATTACACAAACCTAAGCAAGATTAATATTTCACTCTGCATGTGTAAGCA
The DNA here is from genome assembly GCA_031216105.1 of Dalbergia cultrata. Taxonomy (NCBI): domain Eukaryota; kingdom Viridiplantae; phylum Streptophyta; class Magnoliopsida; order Fabales; family Fabaceae; genus Dalbergia; species Dalbergia cultrata. The sequence goes on from CM062353.1 coordinate 49,225,549, forward strand.
TGTTATATCTCATGAGAAAAAATTAAATTAATCAGAAAGTGAATATGAAGTCGAGCGAAGTAAGTGTATACAAATTAAGGCATGATACAGACTTAATGCAAGAATAATATTTCACTATGCATGCCCAAGCATGATATATATCTCATGGGAAGAGAATAAAATAATTAGAAAGTGAATGATATTTTAAGCAAAGAATATATTCATGTTCACGGACCAAAGGCATTGAAGTAAACTTGAGTTGGGAATAATTTCACTACACATGAGAAATCATGTTTATCTCATGAGAGGAGATTAAGCTTAAAAGGTGAATATTATCTCGAGGACAGAAAGCATAAATGCTGGAGGACTGAAGCTGATCAAGTCAGAAATCAAGAAACCATGGAAAGGATCTTCAGAAAGTAGCACGGGACATCAGAAAGAACACTCATGATGAAGAAATCAATTCATGTCCAAGAGCAACGTGTTACTCAGTCATCAGTCACTACAATCGTAGAGAAATTAGCATCAAGCAATCAAGATTGAAGACTGGAAGATTAGAGAAAAATCAACATGATTGACTACAACGTCAGAAAGCTCACTAAAGAGTGGAGCAAAGAACATTGAGGAAAAATGGAAGGAGTTTTGAAATTCAAATTTCAAATCTCGAATAAGATCTAGTGTTATAACTGGTACGTCATCTCTTCTACCTAAGTGAGTCAAGATCCTAAGAGGTGGAGTTCAGAAACCATGGGCCAAAAGTAAAAGAAAAAAAGGGGACTTTAGAAACCTTTACATTACAACGGCTTTTGCAACAATGGGACAAGTTGTCAACCTATCTCTTTAGACTAATGTTCCAAGGCACATCTAACGAAATACTTGGAGATCAGATCAAAGAGGCAACAGTCATAAAGATAGACCTGTATAAATGGAGATGCCAAGCTTGAAAGCTGATGAGAGAATTGAAAGCATTAGTGTAGAATCTCTGGAAAAAGCTCTCCACACTTCCTGTGCTGTTCATCAATTTATGTAATCAATCACGAAGTGTAAAAGTCTTCTTTCTCGAATCTAAAATGTATTTATATTTGTATACTCTTCACATAAGGAGATAGGTGAAAGAAGTCACTCTAAGTTTCCCAAGTCTGTATTAGCTAGCATCTTTAAGGAAACTTGAGTGTAGGTTAGTTTGAGTGGCAACCCAAACACATAACCTTTGTAACTTTGATCCATTAGTGATCAGTGTGAGACATAGCTTGGAGAGACTAAGATAAAACTACTTGCAATGTGTTAGCAAAGGTATTTGCTGATCACTGTTTAGCTTGGAGAGTCTGTTTGAAAGACTACTTACAACGTGAGTGCAAAGGTATTTATTCTCCACGATTCAGCTTGGAGATGCTGTTTGAATGACTACTTACAGCATGGCAGTAAAAGATATCTGCAGGTCACGGTTCAACTTGAAGAGGCTGGTACAGAACTACTCAGTTAAATCCTAATTGGTGTTGGCCACTATGTAAGTTAGAGTTTGGGAAGGCTATTGTAAAGACTATATGTTTACTTTCTCAGGTTGAGAGAGTTGTTGTTAGTGAAACCTCAACAAGTGTTGAGTACTGGATGTAGGCAAGTTTGGCCAAACCAGTATAAAAACTCTTGTGTTTATTTCTCTCTTCCTTAAACTTTTATTTCTATTGTCAAGCACTTTAGATAATGCACTAATTATTTTAATGAACCAAGGATGAATTAAACATACATCAGAAACTTACTTTCTAAAACTACTAACCATCTTTCCGCTGTACTTCAAGCCGCGAGCTTGATAGATTTATTTATTCAAAGTTTCTTTTCAGGTCAGAAAGAAATTTTTAGAAAACATGATCCAGCCCCCCTTCTTGTGCATTTTTTTGCCAACAAGTGGTATAAGAGCCAGGCTTCTAGGGGTTGAGCAGTCTGATGATTGCAGAGTCAAAGATTGAAGGACAAAATGAAGATAATATTTGCATTCTCTTAAAGTGCATAACATGAGGATCACAAAAAACAAGAGGAGGCAACTTAACTACAAGTTACAGTGATATGGGAAATTCAAATACTACGAAAAAGGTACTTTTAAAATCTCTATATTGATAGCAGTATTGATCCTTTTTAAAAGAATCATATACGGCATTATAAAATTTCTTTTACTCTGCTACCTTCCTTGATAATACTAGTACCATTAGCTCTGTTTGGGAAAAAATATCTAGCATTAAATGTTTTACATTTGCATAAACATTCATGCATAATAATTTCTTGGGTTCTTCCTCTCCTCAAACTCCCTAAATGAATATCTTGTTTAGTCATTTCAACACAAAGACATTAGCAAATCAGTCTACAAGATCAAAAGTCAGTAATATATCGAAAATCAATCAGAGAAAAATCTGGAGATCAGAAAGTGGTAAAGGATAAATCTCATATAGAGGATCAGAAAGCAAGTTAGAAGGTTAGAAAGAAAACTCCTTCAAAAAGTCTCCCAGAAGTCTGAAACCCCTTCCTAAAAGGATAGCATCTTCAAATAACTTGTTTGTTTTCCTTCTCTCTCCCATGTCGTTTCACCTCCTGACAACAATGTCACATCTCATAAATAACCTCCCCTTTCAAAGCTTATTAGTTTCCCTTTATCTTCCCTCACAGACTTCCTTTATTGGTTTATATCTCTCTGAAACCGCCAGTGACTTTCTCAAAGCCTCTTATCTTTTCGCAAGCCATTCATCATTCCTCTTTATCAAAATCATTCCAAGAACCAATCTTTCCTCATTCTCTCTTCTTACACCACGGCTGAAAGTAAGAAACAGACTACTTCCACTGAAGAAGAAACCTCTGTTCATATGAATGATGATCCACATATGCAGGATCACTATGAAAAGAATTACGCTTCAAGAAAAATGGCTCTAGGAAAAACCTTACGCAGAGATCTTCTGGAAGAAATCACCGTCCTCAATGAAGTATTCTCTTTTCAAGAATGGGAACCTAGGAATAAACGAACGAGTTTATCCTAGGTTAGTCAATGCTTTTTACTCTCAATTAGAAGGAAGCTCTTCATCCTTCAGAAATACTATGATCAAGGATTATGCAATCAAGATCACTCTTTCAGGATTGTCAAAAATCATCAAAGCTCCAAATGATGGATTAGTCTGCAGTTCAAACCCTGGCTAGGCTCAGACTCTCGGAGTAAATGAAGAAGATATTTCAAGGTATCTTACTAATTCCATGATTCATAAACCAAATGAAATATCTACTGTTATGCTGAGTGCTAGGGCAAGGAAAGTATACACAGTAGTACAATTTTCTATGCCACCCCATATTGGAAGCACTGATGCACAAGTAAGGATGGATTGCATGCTTCTCTACTGTCTCATGGCTAAGAGAAAAGTAAATCTGCCAAGACTCATTATGGACTGTATGATAAGCGCCACTACAAAGGAAAAGAGAAGAACTGCCAATGTTTCTTATGGGATGCTTTTGACAACACTCTTTCAAAAGATAGGTCTTCCTCTCATCACTGAAAAATATATGTATTTTGAAGGAATGGTTTTCACTCCATCATCATTCAAAACCATGCGAAAAAATACAACTGTCCCAGTTTCGGAGCCAACTCGGCGAGGTCCTCAGATAAGAGGAAGTCAAGTCAAAGAAGTCTTTTTGAAGAAAAATTCTCAGAAGGAAGAAACTAAAGGAAAAAGAAAATTAATTCTTCTGGAAAGCAAAACTAAGAACTCAAAGGAAGAAGAAAGGCGAACCAAAAAAAAGCAAGAGTTGGAAATTTAAGAAACTCAACAAACAGAAAACCTAGAAAAAGTTATTAGCAAAAGAGATATTTGGCTTAAGTGCAAGAACATGCCTATCCATGAGACTAAAATCTCCATTGTGCAAAAAGAAATCAAAAGGTATGAAGAGGAAGGATATCATGTTGTTTTGAGTAATTTTGAAAATGAAAAAGAAGAAGTTGAGGGAAAAGAAGAACAAACAGAAGTATCATTTGAAGAAGAAGAAGAGAGTCTGCTGCAAAGTGAGAAGGCTAGAATAAGTGCGAGGATGAGATCTCAACTTATTACCTATTCCTCCTTAGAACCAATAATTGAAGTGCCAGAAAAAGAAGAGGACCTCAGACCAAAAAATGCCATCATCCTTATGATACGTCAACCTTCTCCCTTCATCCACATTGTTCAGATTGAAGAAGAAGAGGTCAAATATTTAGAAGCATATGCTCTTATGGTTGGCAAAGACAATGTTTCTGTCTTGGCTCAAAATCCTGAAGCTGCTGCCATTTATATTCTTGAGCCTGCTCCCTCTCCAGCTACTGATTCACCATCCACCATACCTCATGCTGATGGACAAAATGATGTTAAAGATGATTCACCAAAGTCAGGGGATACTGTACCCTTAAATATCCTTGAGCCATCTCCAAGAGCCACTTTAGCTTCGATACCTATAAACTTACCCCTTCCAACCTCAGACTAGCCTTCCTCAAGCTATCATTTCAGTCAAATCATTCTAAGGCACCTTAGGGAGATTGCCTCCAGACAAGACAGACTTGAGGCTTCAATCATAGAATAGGGAGCACAACTTAGGCAAAATGAAGAATTTCAACTTCAGATTCTTCAAACAAATCAAGAGATACTAAAAGAGTTGAAAAGAAGGAGTTAAAGATGCTACTTCAACTTCCTTCTTGATATTTTTGATGATGCCAAAAGGGGGAGAAAGGATAAAGGGACGAAGAAAATCCATTGACAAGTAATTAAGGGAAGCTACATACTCAGGGGAAGTTACGCTGAGAGGGAGCCCATAAATTCTTCTAATCCTACACTCTGCAAAACCATAATCATTTTGATTACAACACTCTGAACATTAATATATTTCTTCTTATGCAGTTTCATAATTATATTTGGTGATTAATTGATTGTAACATCCCCTGCTGCTTTATAGATTGACGACTGTCCCACAAACCAATACGGGTCTTTTCAGCATGCTTTGTCCTCACTCACACACTTCCTAGGAAAACTCCCCAGGAGGTCACCCATCCCAAAATTACTCCAAGTCAAGCACACTTAACTGTTGAGTTCTTTCAGTTTGGGCTACCGAAAAGAATATGCATCTTGTTTGTATAGGTAGTACAAATCAATTCATATAAGCCCTCCTCAACTGTATAGCCCATACCTATACAGTCTCAGTATCCCTCTCATTCAGGTGTGTAATCGGTTCGTTCATGTACCCTTCCGCTTAGAGGGCTTTGTGAGGAGCCACTTCTTGTCCGTGCCTTCTTTTTGCACTGGGGATCACTCCTCGCCTTCGTCCCCGAGCGTTACATGCCCACCAGCTTCCGCTTGGTTCATCCTCGAACCACACCGTACTGGGAGAGGTGCAGGCTCTAATACCATTTGTAACATCCCCTACTGCTTTATGGATTGACGACTATCCCCACAAACCAACAAGGGTCTTTTCAACATGCTTTGTCCTCACTCACACACTTTCTAGGAAAACTTCCCAAGAGGTCACCCATCCCAAAATTGCTCCAAGTCAAGCACACTTAACTGTGGAGTTCTTTCAGTTTGGGCTACCGAAAAGAATATGCATCTTGTTGGTATAAGTAGTACAAATCAATTCATATAAGCCATTCTCAACTGTATAGTCCCATACCTATACAGTCTCAGGATCCCTCTCATTCAAGTGTGTAATTGGTTCATTCATGTACCCCTCCGCTTAGAGGACCTTGTGAGGAGCCGCTCCTTATCTGTGCCTTCTTTTTGCACCGGCGATCACTCCTCACCCTCGTCCCCGGGCGTTAGATGATGGAGACGACATGGGAACACAAACAAGTAGGGTTAGTTGATCATAAAGGACGGGGGAAGCCCATCGAGGGGAAAGGTTCCATGTGTATGCCCGAGGACGAGGGCGAGGAGTGATCGCCAGTGCAAAAAGAAGGCACGGATAAGGAGCGACTCCTCACAAGGCCCTCTAAGCGAAGGGGTACATGAATAAACCGATTACACACCTGAATGAAAAGGATCCTGAGACTGTATAGGTCTGGGACGATACAGTTGAGGAGGGCTTATATGAATTGATTTGTACTACCTTTACCAACAAGATGCATCTTATTTTCGGTAGCCTAAACTGAAAGAACTCCGCAGTTAAGTGTGCTTGACTTGGGGTAATTTTGGGATGGGTGACCTCTTGGGAAGTTTCCTAGGAAGCGTGTGAGTGAGGACAAGGCATGCTGAAAAGACCCATGTTGGTTTATGGGGATAGTCGTCAATTCATAAAGCAACAGGGGATGTTACATTGATTACTTGCTCTGATGATCATCTCTCCTAACTTCGTTATATATGTTCTGATCTAATATTTATCAATGCTTTATTCATCATGCTTATGTTATGCTTGCTTGTTTACACATTAATTCTTAACACTGAATGATATCTTCTTAAGCTTATGTTATACTTGCTTGTTTACACATTAATTCTTAACACTGAATGATATCTTCTTAAGCCATAGTATATAATCAATGCCTATATATCATTATGCTTAGTTAATCATATAGAATGATTGAAAAAGTGTGGCTCAATTACGCATTCTCTGTCTTGCAAGATTATCAACATGCAAATACAGTTAGCTCACACACATATCCTTGATTAGTTAAAGCTTGAATTTATCTGAGTGTCGTTGATATGCATGAAAAAGCTTAAGATGGTATTAACACATCATTATCCACTATTCACTTGAGATATGCGTAAAAAGACTCTGCTTAACTTGATCAATATTAGTTATGTATATCATGTTTCTGACGGTCTTCAAAAACCTTTTCTTACCATGTCCCAACATAACTAAGATCAATGAAGAAGAATTAAAATTCCTTTCAAGTGTGTTACGCTTACCTGCAAATGATTTATGGCAATATGATCAAAATTGAATCAGTAAGCAACCTAACATAGAAAGCATGAGAAATATGCTATATTTTGAATGAATATGTATCTGTTGAATAAATCATGCTTTGAAAAAGACTTTCAAAAGTCATTTCATCAATCATGCTCAAAAATATTTTTTTCTTCTCATATATGTCATTGAGCATTATTTTCATTGATTATCAAAAGGGAAGCATAGAAAAAGAAGGTGCTAAATAAAATTTCTTTAATCAGAATACAATATTACAAGTATTACTTTTTTTCTTTATTCAAGTACATTAAGGTTCAGAAAGTTCCTTTTGAATGTAAATCAAGTTGTTTGCAAACAAATCCTTAATGATCATATCTACTTAAGCATCATTATGATACTTAACAAGAGGATTCTGACATAGCTCAGAAAATTTCATGATAAATCAATCAGCCTTGATTTAAGTCACTTAAGACCATAAAAAGTTTTAATCATCAATATCATGCCTTAAGAAAAGAACTTACTAAAACTCATCATATATGATGTTTGAAAGATTATTTTATTATGTCTTTATTTCATTCATATTTATTTCAACATCTCTTCAAAAGATTTTCTTCAAATTGGTTTGTCATCATCAAACAGGGGGAGAATGTAAATTCTAGAACCCTTCAGAAAGTACTCAAAAAGTACGAAGCTTAAAAGGTTTTGAATGACAACAAAGTCAATTTAGAGAAAATGTTTTGAAGAACGACTAATAGCTACCTTGAGTTTCTTGACAAAGTTTAACAGGTAGATCCAGTCTATATTACACAAACCTAAGTAAGATTAATATTTCACTCTGCATGTGTAAGCATGATGTATCTTGTGGGAAGAGATTAAATTAATTAGAAAGTGAATATGAAGTCGAGCAAAGCAAGTGTATACAGATTAAGGCATGATACAGACTCAATGCAAGAATAATGTTTCAATATGCATGCGCAAGCATGATATATATCTCATGGGAAGAGAATAAAATAATTAGAAAGTGAATGTTATTTCAAGCAAAGAACATATTCATGTTCACAGACCAAAGGCATTGAAGCAAACTTGAATCGGGAATAATTTCACTATACATGAGAAATTATGTTTATCTCATGAGAGGAGATCAAGCTTAAAAGATGAATATTATCTTGAGGACTGAAGCTGATCAAGTCAGAAATCAAGAAATCATGGAAAAGATCTTCAGAAAGTAGCACGGGACATCAGAAAGAACACTCATTATGAAGAAATCAATTCATGTCCAAGAGTAATGTTTTGCTCAGTCATCAGTCACTACAATCACAGAGAAATTAGCATCAAGCAATCAAGATTGAAGACTAGAAGATTAGAGAAAAATCAACGTGATTGACTACAACGTCAGAAAACGCACTAAAAAGTGGAGCAAAGAATGTTGAGGAAAAATGGAAGGAGTTTCGAAATTCAAATTTCAAATCTCAAATAAGATCCAGTGTTATAACTGGTACGTCATCTCTTCTGCCTAAGTGAGTCAAGATCCTAGGAGGTAGAGTTTAGAAACCACGGGCCAAAAGTAAAAGGAAAAAAAGGGGACTTCAAAAACCTCTACATTACAATGGCTTCTGCAACAATGAGACAAGTTGTCAGCCTACCTTTGTAGACTAACGTTTCAATGCACATCTAACGAAATATACATGTCACTTAGAGATCATATCAAAGAGGCAACGGTCATAAAGGTAGACCTGTATAAATGGAGATGCCAAGCTTGAAAGCCAATGAAAGAATTGAAAGCATTAGTGCAGAATCTCTGGAAAAATCTCTCCACACTTCTTGTGTTGTTCATCAATTTATGTAATCAATCACGAAGTGTAAAAGTCTTCTTTCTTGGATCTAAAATGTATTTATATTTGTATACTCTTCATGTGAGGAGATAGGAGAAAGAAGTCACTCTAAGTTTCCTAGGTCTGTATTAGGTAGCATCTTTAAGGAAACTTGACTGTAGGTTAGTTTGAGTGGTAACCCAAACACATAACCTTTGTAACCTTGATCCATTAGTGACCAGTGTGAGACATAGCTTGGAGAGGCTAAGGTAAAACTACTTGCAACGTATTAACAAAGGTATTTGCTTATCACGGTTCAACTTGGAAAGGCTGTTTGAAAGACTACTTACAACGTGAGTGCAAAGGTATTTGTTCTCCACTGTTTAGCTTGGAGAGGCTATTTAAAGATTACTTACAACGTGGCAGTAGAAGAGGTCTGCAGGTCACAGTTTTGGTTGGAGAGGCTGGTACAGAACTACTCGGTTAAGTCGCAGTTGGAGTTGGCCACTATGCAAGTTTAGCTTGGAGAGGCTAGTTCAGAACTACTCGTTTAAGTCGCAGTTGGGGTTGGCACTGTGCAAGTTAGAGCTTAGAAAGGCTGTTGTAAAGACTATCCATTTACTTTCTGAGGTTGAGAAAATTATTGCTAGTGAAACCAGTATAAAAGCTCTTGTGTTTATTTCTCTCTTCCCTAAACTTTTATTCCTATTGTCAAGCACTTTAGATAATGCACTGATTATTTTAATGAACCAAGGACGAATTAAACATGCATCAGAAACTTACTTTCTGAAACTACTAACCATCTTTCCGCTGCACTTCAAGCCTTGAGCTTGATAGATTTATTTATTCAAAGTTTGTTTCAGGTCAGGAAGAAGTTTTCAAAAAGTACAATTCAACCCTCTTCTCGTGCACTCTTTTACCAACAATAGTAAATGTGCTCTTGTTGCTCATGGTTTAGCTTGGAGAGGCAGGTCAAAGACTACTCGGTTTAGCTTGGAGGGGTTGATCACAGACTACTCAGTTCAACTTGAGGAGGTTGGTGAAGAACTACTTAGTTTGTGACAGTAAGGGTTGTCTGCTGGTCACAGGTTAGAGCTTAGGAAGACTATTGTAAAGACTATTCAGTTTTTTCCTTCTCGGGTTAAGAAAGGTTCGTGGAACTCAGTGGTTGCTGAGAACTGGATGTAGGCAGGTGTTGGCCAAACCAGTATAAATTCCTGTGCAGTATTTTCTTATCCTTTATCTTTTTACTTTCATTGATCAACTTCACAAAATCTATATCTGTTAAAGTTTACCATTTAAGTTTATTTACTACTAACGATAAAATTCAAAAAGTCACTTTCTGAATCTTCTAACATTATCTCCGTTGCACTGCAAGCTTGATGTTTGACAGTCTTTATTTTAAGTTTCAATTGCTAAAAGGTTTAGAAAAGAAAAACATGATTCAACCCTTCTTTTTGTGTGCTTTTGTACCTGCATGGGGTATTTATAGAGAAATGGGGACGTTTAGTGAAACTACATCATTTTGGACGTCTGTCAGCATCGGGGGTCCTCGTTGCAGTGAACTTGCTACCCCATCTCATTACCTCACCTCCTTCTCGTTACAGCGATAAAATCTCGCTATAGCGAACATGTTTGCATTGAAAATGAAGACTTAAGCAAAAAATTGATTTTATGCAATTTGGAGGTTTCTGAGGTACCCAATGGCTGTGCTTAGCTTAGCCAAGGACACATAGACTTGAGGCATCACATTTTGTCCGCCATAATTTCTACGATATTATTCACGTAAATTTTGTACATATTTTTTCATATGATAATATAATGTATTATATGATATTTATATTGATATAATGATTTAGATTTTATATCTTTAATAGAATAATACATACACACACACACACACTCTTACACACATATATTTGTATGGTGTTAATATGATATAATTTGAAATGGATGAGTTTCAAAGATAAGACACATACATAAAATCCTATTTATACAATTTATACTACTAATAAAATTGAAGAAATAACATAAATTTTTTGCATATGTAGCAACCAAGTGGATTTTAAATTAATGCATTCATTTGAAAAGAAATAAAAGACAAATACTAAAGTCTTAAAAAATAGAAAATATAATGCATTGTGTAATACCCTGATTTCTATTCTATTTTAATTGTGTAAATCGTGGTTAATCAAGAATAGTTGAGTCTAATTAAGAATTACTTTTCATAATTAATTAAATATGAATAATTAATCCTTTCTAATTAATTTTATCTTCTTCATGATTTAAATACATTATTATGTTAATTGTTATTTTTAATTATTTTAAAAGATAAGGTTAGCACTTTTTGAAAATTTAGAACTCTCTTCAATTCAAATTTCATGAAACATCATTAAAATAAAATTTATTTGAATGAGTGCACTATGAAGATATTATTTGATTAAAGTCTTGAATTCATTTAATTACTAGTTTAGTGTTTTTACATATAAAATTACTTGACTACCCTCACCTACCTCACCGAAAGACCTATTTACCCTTAATGAAACACACACAAAACCTAGTCTACCCACCCTTTGGAGCCACAGACTCCATCCCCCCATAGCATCCCTTTATCTTGTTTTTCTTCCAAAGGAGCAGAAGCAGACTCGTGCAGAAGCATGTTCGTAAAAGAAACAAAAGCATATTTGCGCAGAAGCATATCCGTGCAGAAGCAGATTCAAAAAGAAACAAAAGAGGATTCACAGAAGCAGAGTCGCCAAAACAAAATGGGCATCCTGGCGCTATGGCAAGGTGGCGAAGATAGGGGAGCATGGTGGCCGTGGTTGCTGGTAAACCTTCCCTTTTTCACTCTCTTATCTCACAGTTACTTCCTTTCTTTCCGTTTTTCTTAGGTTCAAAAATATTGAGCTATGGGTGGAGTTTATGTGCTTGACTTGTTTTGGTGAGGTTGAGTCCTTAAAGCCTAAAGCTTGGATGTATAGTAGGGGACCTTGTCCTGTCTTGATTTTGTTTGCTAAAGAATGCATCTTGATAAATTTCTAGCTGCTATAGTCTTATTTAGCTATTATAAAAATGAGTTCTTGACACTTTAGTTCACATATTCATGGTTGAAACTTTTTGATGATCGTGCGAGACAATCACAGTTTTAATGGATGTTATTTTGTTGTGCTTATAAGCCTTTAACGACTGAAAGCATGTGTTAAATAGTTGGTTTTGTGCTTGTATAATTGCCAAGTTTTAGCACTTAAGACTGTGATGAAAAAATACTGTTGTGGGTGTCATATACGATGCCTACATATGCTAGAAATTAATAGAGTAAATTATTTTTTTATATGTTTAAAACTGGTTCTAATGTCTTAGGATTATGTTTATAGAGTTAATGTACTAGAAGTCACAATAGAACATAAAGCAAGGGCCTAAGTAAAAGATAATTTAAATTATTGTGGGCCTATATCTTTATATCTTTCAGCCTTAAGTTGTTTTAAGGGCCATTAAGTTTACTAATGAAGCACCTGTAGTGGAGGTCTAGATTGAATGTTGAGTAAATAAAGTGGCTACTAAAAATGACATTTAGTTCAATAAGAAATTAAAAGGGTGGTAAGGGTTAGTTTAAAGTCTAAGGTTCTAGTTAGGAATGTGATAAATGGCTCCTAATGGATTTTTGTTTTGGTAGCTGTTACTATGAAAAAGAAGCGAAAGAATAAGTTTTGTTTGTTTCTTTGTAAAGATTACGGAAAAAAATGAGTTTCATGTTCAAGCACTAAAGCTTTGGGTAACCTTAAGAGGTGTTGGAAATTTTGTTCTTAGGTCTTGCCCTGTTATAACTGCAATAAAGGAATAGAAATGAAAGGAATGGAAATGTGTTGTTTCAATTCTTCTAGCAAACAAGTTCTTGTAATTTATGATGCTAGAATTTTATTAATGGAACCCATTATGTGATAGTCTATGATTCTAAGGTTTGAATTAGCATAAGTGGCTTTTGCTTGTGTATTTGCAATGTTTAGTGTTTAAAAATGGTTTCCAAGCATAGTTTATGTTCTAGGATCAATGATTAGTGGGGCTGGAAATTTATCTTACAACTCTAAAATTGTGAAAGGTGGCAGGTTTGAGTTGGTTTTGGATATCAGTGTGAGTTTCATTATTTGGTGTGAAAATGAGTTTTTAATGAAGTTACGTATTGTACTTAAACACGCACACATGCAGAAAAAGAAAATAATAACAATTTCGGCAATCTTGTGCTTGAATGGAGTTATAACAAATTAATAGATTGTTCAGCAAACATTTTAAGTGATGGAAAAGAAAAATTACAGCACTTGTATGGTTGGTTTAGGGTGGCAGTTTTGTTGTGCCTTGGGGTTTGGGGGCTGTTTTAAATGTGTATGTAAGAGGCTATGTTCAAATAAGACTTATGACTCTTAAATATTGATTTTTAGTTGCTGAAAATGTTAGCTTCAGAACCCTTCAGAAGTCTTAAAGAAATATGTTTTAAGTAATGACATAATAAATTTTAAGAAAATATTTTTTGAAGACCAACTAATGGTTTCCTTGAGTTTCTTGACATAGCAAACAGTGTACTCCATATGCATAATATGTTCTTTAAAGCATAAATAATTTCACTCTAAATGTGCAAACATGATTATATCTCATGAAAGGAGATAAAGACTAAATAGAAGTGAATATTATAACATAAAATAAATGTATGCATGCCTGCCGGACTGAAGAGATCTATCGTACACAAGAAACACTACAAAAAAATAGGTTAATTAAGGCGGTTCTTTTTGCAAATTGTGGCGGTTAAAACCACCATTTTTTTTCCATTAATAGTGGTTCCTTGAACCACTGTAATTACCAATGCCATTAGGTAGATTGCGGCGGTTATTAAAAAAACCACCGCAATCACCCTATTTAACTGCCACATCACCCTATGTAACAACCATAATCATGGTAAATTAAGGCGGTTTCAAACCGTTGCAATTTTCAATGAAATATTTTAAAAAAATTAATTGCAGCGGTTTCAAACCATCGTAACTTTGGTAATTTTTTTTTTAAAAAAATAATTATGGCAGTTTGAAACTACTGCAATTTGCTACAAAATATTTTGAAAAAACTATTTATTACAACAATTTTAAACCCACACAACAATCACAAACATAACTTCTACTCACATCTCACAAGCAGTTACAATTTCAATCGAGTTTCTAAAGCTCCTAAGTCCTAACAACACAAACTTGCTTACACCATTCGCAAACAGAATCAATAGATACTAATTAACAGCACTCCTTTGTCAAACTTCTTTGTCCCCCCTTGCAATCCCATTCTCTACACAACAAAGTCTAGTTAATGAAGTCAAGTACAAAAGGAATTGATGACAACCAATAGATACTAATTACTAGCAAAAGAAAATACAATAGCTTTTTAAGTTTTTTGCATCAAGGTAAATGCATCATTGTACAGTAAACACAACATGGACAATTTTCACTTATAACATCGACATAATATAATTCTAACCCTATACACACACACACACACACACACACACACACACACACAAGAAAACTATTATATTTAAGGTGTTTTTGACTAAGGGTAAAAAATAATTAATTTTTTTTATAAATCAATTATATATATAAAATTACACATAGCTCATCCATAATCCCCACTCCCCTCTCAATTTACCTCTCAACCAGATATATTTGCACTATTCTTTTGTAAAACTCAAAAAAATCACTCTTTGGTAATAGGTAGTAATCCACAAAATGGAGAACGACCCGAAGGTTCAATTTGGTTGTATCATGTGTAATCGAAAAAATTTTAGAATAGAAATCTTCCTCTTTACAGGTTATTACTTGGACAATTAAACTCACTAAAATCAACTAAAATTTGTGCCCATGATTAACTATTACGGGACCACTAACAAATGAGAAACAGGATACTATGCCTATAATTTCTTTGACATATGAAAGAGAAATTACAGCTACATGTCCCAAGCCTTCTACACTTGAACTGACTTTCTATGAAGCTGCATTAAAGAAGAGGAAAAAAAAAGAAAAAGAAGAAAAAATAAAAACTAATTTTTCCCCCTTCACCAATCAATCTCACAAATAAAATTACATCCATCCTCCTCCAGCTTTTATGAAGTACTGACATAAAGCTATTTATGTGGCTCCACAAATGGCTACAGGTTTAAGGATAGTTAGTCCACAAAAGTACCGGAATATTAACAAGTGCATAATTTGAACTGAAAACACTCTTCATAATACACAAGGTCTACAACGATCAAGATATAGTTAAATAGGAGAGGTCATTAGCCTATCTTTGGTGTTTCAATTTTAAGAAGGCATTGGTCATTTTGGTGACTCTGTAAGGTGTAAGCTTTGCTACTTCTTTGTATTTTGTCTAGGCAAAATGCTCATGAAATTGCTCCACTGCTTGTAATTTCAACAGGGAATGTCATTCTGTCTATGAATAAAAGAACAAAAAATATGACAACAACAAGAGACCAGTCTCTAGAAGCTAATAAACAATACAATCAAATAATGAATTCAAATACTTTACAAAATAACAAAGGAAAAAAATAAGAATACAGAATGCATTAATGAAGCAAATGACTTAGAATGCAACAAATTTCTAGCTTATATCATCAGAGTCATTCACATAGCCGCCTTCCTTATTCAAGCATCCATCATTTATAAATACAAAACAAAGTAACTAAAACAAAAAGGATAACAATACAACACAAGCATCCAACAAATGTCAATAAGGAAAGACAAATTAGCAATTAGCTATCCGAGTACTGCACTTTCCATTGCAAGAATGCAACCAAGCAACACAAAAACTACACGCTGGTAAGAAAACTTTCAATGAGGACATAATTTTCTTCCATAAAATTAATGACAACCAAATAGAATGGCGGATGTTTTTCATCCTTGCATAAATGTAATATTAAGGTTTTTCATCGTGGTGGATGTTTTAGTTAACTGTCTCTTAAAAAAGGAAGGACCATACATTTACTAATAGTGTAAACTGCCTAACAATAATAAATGGATTAAATTCATCAATAGGGAGGTAGTTGACGAAATCAAGCAAGTTCTTATTGCAATAAGAATTCCTTTTCACATAATAATAGCTCAGATTTGGGAGCTTAGTAACAGCTGAAAAAAAAAGGCAGGGTGGCTGACATGCAGCCCTCAAAGAACACATTACATATGGGGACAAAGAGAGAGAGTTACTTACATGTATAACCAAAACAGGACACTTGACCATACCAATCTTATCAATATTCTGGATAGAAAAAAAACTATATAAGTTCCCATATGTTGAATGAAACATATTGGAATACAATCAGTAAGAAACACTACCTTGTAAATATCAAACTAATATGTCCGTTTCACAAGGTATAGTACTCTAAGCCCCCACAAAATTGGACTATGCAAGACAACTCCTCTCAATTTTTGCATTGTCCTAAACAAATGTGAATGCATATATGTATACCTTTTGGAAGAAAGGACTGATGAAATCTTGTCCTCGATACCAGCAAAAATAGGAACCTATAAAATAACAAAAGAGAGTCAAATAAACATATATAGTTTATAAAATGTCACAGCATATGTTTTTTATATGTTTGTGGTATGGAAAAAATTGATGGCATCAAACAAGAGAACAAATAGCATAATCCCCCATATGTACACAACTTACAAACTCCAACCAGAATATAATTCCTAAGTACCCTATCCTATTCTATGAAAAGCTTTGTTTATAGCATTGATCTTTCATGACAAGAAAAAAATTTAACTTTCAAAATCAATCAAATAGAAGTCCTAGAACACAAAATTCAAGCACTTGTCAAATGTAAAGGCAAAACAAGAAAATATGTGAGCCAGAGAAGCATGGTTATACAGATTTTAAACTTATGAAAGAATATTTAGATTAATATGTATTCTAGGGACTATATATAGTACGGTACCTTGTTCTTTGGAATGAACATGCCAAAGCTATTTCCGACAATATTGATTCACTTCAGAGGTCTTTTTTGAACACCTATGGTAATTAATGTGATTGTCTTATCTTTTTATGTCTGTCACTCTATTATGTGATTCCTTTTCTTGTTTGATATGTAATTCTGTCACTGAGAAGTAAATGGACTCATTTACTTGTCCATTCATTCTAGCAGTTCTACTTCTTCTCAGTGAGTTTTCCATAGTTGTTTCTTTGCCTGAGGTTCATCATAATACCATCACCAACACAAGAATAATGACATCTAATTTGGTGAGGAAAAAATGAAAAAAAAATAAAACACTACTCCAAACTCACATAGTCACATTATATTAGTCAGGGATACAACTAACAACCCAACAAAACACTTTCAGGATGAACTAGAAATAATAATTTTTTTTTTCTAAAAAAAAGAAAGAATAATGTCATGCTAATGCTCAAATCCACAAAATTAGAAAAAACAAAGCTAGCTTGGTTAATCACATAGAGGGAGCAAGTCATTGCCGTGTTTGACCTCTCTTTCTCTCTTACACAAATACATGGTTCCTTAGCTGCCAGAGAACACATAGGTTTCGGACACACAAACACAAAACACAGACTGATATTTGATTCTTGCACTTTCATTTTGTAGCTCCTAACCCAACAAGTCAACTTATTTAAACATGAAACATGGATAACTTACATCAGGAAGTAAATTAAAAAACAATGTCTACGCAATATTTAAACATGAAACATGAGGGACATTGAGCTAAAAAGGGAAAAAAAAAAAGAGAAAAAGTTCAGACTTCCGTGTACCTGGAGAAAGAGGCAAGGATGTGGAGAGAGATAAGGGCGCCGAGAACGATAGCGGCGTCGACGAAGTTGAGGCTTGGGAGGATGGTGGCAAGCCAAGCACCATAGAGGTCGATGAAGTCATGGCTGGCGCTGTTGTCATTGGATAGGGTGGCGTGCTCGAGTTCGGAGCGGCCTCCCCTTGCTTCCCTCTCCACCTCTTCATGCGCGACCCTCTTCTGCCTTCACCAACCAAAAATTCCACCTTCACCAGCCCTCCACCGTTGCAAGTCCGGCGATGAACCAGTCACCCATCGCCATTCTTTGAGGCGAATCTGGCCACCGAAACCACCATCGCGAACCCCCTAGATATGAAACTCTACCACAAACACTGCCTTTTGCTAATGCACCGTTCTCTCTTTCAGCGATGGCGCGCCTTCCCTTTCCACGGTGGATCGACCAGTCGCCATTTCTTTATTCTGTGGTGTAACTTCTCCCTTCACGCGGCTTTACTCTTCCCCATGGCAGCATCTCACTCTCTCATTCTCTTAGCCTCCTCCTCTTTCTCTTTTCGCTCTTTGTCTCTCACTCACTGTCTCTCTTTCTCTCCATGTCTGTTTATGTGTGTATGTGTTTGGGAAAGGTAAAATTAGGTTAGTGAAATTAGGGAGTTTTTGTTTTATTATTATTATTTTTACTTTTGTTTATTAAAAAATCAACAAAAATAGGAATGGTAAATAACGACGGTTCTAAACCACCATAATTTACCTAAAATGGCCATTTCTTCCATTAAAATTATGGCGGTTTTAAAGAACCGTCATAGTATAACTGCCATATTTCACACTTTTTTTGGTAGTGAAACCAAGGCATAGATCTTTATAAAGTAGAATGAGACTTCAGAAAGCACACATGAAATGAAGATATCAAGCCAAATATGAAGCAAGGACTTTTTACAACCTTCAATCATTTTCATTGCAAATATTTTAATCACATACATGATCTAATTGAAGAATAGAAGATCATTCATTGATCAAGGGACTGATGTCGCACTTCAGAAAGTGCACATCACTGTAAAACATTGTACTTCACTAGAAAAAGGAGGGAAATTTTGAAATTCAAATTTAAAGTCAAAACCAGTTATAGACTAGCACGTCATCTCTTTTGTCAACTTAGCCAACCACTCCAACTTATAGAAGAAAAAGTTCAGAAACCAAGTTCAAAAAGGAAAAAAATTAGTTTCTAAAGGGTTATTAGAAACCTCAACTATACAATGGCTTTTGCAAAAACATCTGACACCAGACAAGTTACTTTTCTAGATTATGTTTTGAAGACACAAATAAATGATCAGCATGTGACACTTGGAAAGTAGATCAAGGGCAACGGTCACAAAGGAGACCATCTATAAATAGAGATGTTAAGCTTTCCACGACAAGAACTTGAAGACCATATAAGTGCAAAAACACTAGAAAATATTCTTCTCATCCTACATTTTTTAAGTGTTTATACATTCTTCCAAGGAAGAATCGTTAGAAAGGAGTCATTCAAGTTATCCCAGATTATTCACTGTATATTTGTAAGGAAACTTGAGTGTGGTTAGTTTGAGTGGCAACCCAAATACAAAACTTTTATATCCTCAATCCAGTAGTGATTGACATGAGATAGCTTAAAGACGCTACTATAAAATTACTTGCAATGCGATAGTAAGGTGTTCTTGCTGTTCACAGTTTAGGTTGGAAAGACTGGTCAAAGACAACTTGGTGTTAGCTTGGAGAGGCTAGTACAAGACTACTCAGGGTTTAGCTTGAAGAGGCTGGTGAATAACTACTCGGTTTGTGATAGTAGGGGTTGTCTATACTGGTCACTAGTTATGGCTTGGGAAGGCTACTGTAAAGAATATCTGGTGATTTCTCAGGTTAAGAAAGGTTAATGGAACTCAGTAGTTGATGAGAACTGGATATATGCAGGTTTGGCCGAACCAGCATAAAACACCTTTGTTATATCTTCTTCCGCGTTATCTTTTTACTGTTGTTGTTCATTTTGAATAACTTAATATTTGTTGAAAATTTATCATTTTAGCTTATCTATTATTGACTCTTTATCTCATAAAGTTAATTTTTGAAACATCTAACATTGTTTTCGCTACATTTCAAGATTAACGCTCGATAGTATTTTGTTCAAAGTTTTAGCTGCTAATAGGCAAAGAAAAGTGACACATGATTCAACCCTCGTTCTTATGTGCTTTTCTACCTATAGAAAATTGTCATGAACCACATTTCTTTTTGTGCTTTAAAATTTGGCAAGCAGGGTAGAGTGTCTCATTGTGGTTTTTTTATTTTATTTCATAAGTAAAAATCATTATGAAATTTGTTAATTCTCAAGTCTAGTAGTATGGTTTATTTTTCATGCTAGCTGCTAGAAAAGTTTTTGCACTAGTTTAGGAGTGTATAAATGATGGTTTGTGGGCTGTTGAGAGAGGAGTTGAGTTGTATGTGTATTCTAATGTTGAGGGTGCTTTTAGAAAGGTGTAAATGTCGTGTTTCAAGGTTTGAAAGGTTATTTAGGGGTGTTTGAAAAAAAATTCAGGTTTCGTATTTTAAAAGGAAGAAAAGTGTAAGTGTGGTGTGAGTTTAATATTTTTAGAGTTAGCACTATAACTTTAGTATGCTAAAACCATCTTGTTTTAAAGCTTTTCCAATTGCTGAAAAATTTCATAGCTGTTGTTCCTCTTCATTAAAATGGTGGTTTCAATTAGTTTTAGGGGTAT
Source organism: Dalbergia cultrata (assembly GCA_031216105.1). NCBI lineage: Eukaryota > Viridiplantae > Streptophyta > Magnoliopsida > Fabales > Fabaceae > Dalbergia > Dalbergia cultrata. The sequence goes on from CM062353.1 coordinate 49,245,754, forward strand.
TTGAGTTGTGTTTTGTGCTCTACTGGTGAGAAGTGCTATGAATGATTAGTTCTTGAAGTTGGCATGATGGCTGCAATCAATATTAGCTTGGTGTTGTAAACTTGAGATGTTCAATTGATGGTAATGTTTGAGTTGTTGTTGTTGACTCTATGACTGGATAATTGTGACTATGAAATATGCTAGTTGGGTCCGGTCCTGTTCTCCAACAATTGGCTTAGGCACCGCTTATGCTATACATTGATTTACGTTAAAATTTAAATGTCATATTGTCAAGAGTGTGTGATTGGATGTTACATGCATGACGATTGTCCCACAGACTACATGACATAGCATAACTCATTCTAACGCGAAGTAAGGATCAGAAAGTTAGCATGAGTTATCATTATGTTTCGTAAGCTTTGGAATACAAACCAAAGTATGTTATATGGAAATTCTAAGTTCTATTATTGAAATGCATGGAAGTTGTGCTTTTGTCTTCTAATAGTTTATGAGACATTATTTTATGGTGCATACTGGTGATATGAGAAAGTTAAGTTAAAAAGCTTAAGTGAAGTTTTTTCCCCTTTGTCCTTATTTAAATCTAGCTACGGCTAGTTAGGTTGAGCTAACTTAGGTGATAGGTGATGTGGAGTATAGGTGACAGTTAAATCGCTAGGACGGTGATGCGGTTAGTTAAGGTGACATAAGAGAGGGTGACATGTTAAAGGACTAAAGTTTAAGTAAATAAAAGAGCTAAGAATGTGTCATGTCTTATTTCCCCTTACTTTTCATGCATGACTTATGTTGTATGTTTTATGACATTAGTAATGCTATGCTTTTCACTTTATTATTTGTTAACCAAGAGATCTTCCTAAGTCTTAAAATTTGTGTTACTTCAGAATTCTAGTTTGTGAACCAATCAAATGAACTAAAGTATATGCTCACTTATTTCATAATTAAATTGATGTGGCTAAAGATGACAACGATAACACTTAAACTATTTTTATATAACTACTAAGTTTCCTTTTGGATTCTCACCCCTTTTTATTCTTTTTGTGTCGTCTTCAGATGAGCTAGCGGATCAGGATGCTAGAGTCCCTTAAGTCCTATGATTGTTGGAGTTAGCGCATACTCAGAGACTAGATGCAATATCATTGAATATCTTTCATCTATATTTTAGAGCATGTAGACTATATATTTTGATATTTCCTCTGGGTTGAGATCTTTCTAGTATTTATGGACAACTATATTTGAGACCAAGCCTTAACACTGGCTCTAGGTTATGATTTGATTATGTTATGGCTTGTGTTGGTTGTAATAGGCGTGGTCATCCTCCATGGACCCATGCTCTTTATGATACTATAGTATTTAATATATTGTATTGTAATGACTTGTGAGGTAGTTGATTTTTATGTCCATGGATTGTTATTATATGCCTGTATTGTTGAATAAGGATTTCCTTTCACAGTTTGTATTATGTTCCATATAATTGGGTTAGCGTACAAGGCTTTTGCCATTTTAAGTTTTCGAAAAAACTTTATGCGCTATTTTCCGCTAAAATATTTTCAACTAAAATAAACATATGAAATCAAAATGTAAGAAATATAATAATTGGCCAATTATTACGTACGCATAAGAGGTTAAAAATTAAGGTGTTACACATTGATTTATCTTTTTAAAGAACCAAAATGCAAATAATGAACTAAACCAAAATTTTAAAATTTATTTCTCAATTTAAATATTGTGGGAGTTTCTTCAATATGTTAATTTAAAAAATTATTCACTTTTTATATTTAAAATTTATCATTTAAAACTCTCTAAAAAAAGTAGCATTTAAAAAGAAATTATTTAGATTTTTAAAAAGTAATTTTTAATAGCTTCCAAAATAACCTTCATTGCATTTTTTTTCCCAAGATACCATAATAAATAACAATAACTAGTCAAAGGAAAGTTATATCAAGATTTTGTATACCATCTATGGCTCTTGCCTTAGGAGATCTGAATTAAAACAACAGCTTTTAAAAATATTAAAAAAATATCAATATGTATTATAATCCATAATTATTTCTTTAAAAGTTGAGCTTACAAAAAGTCCAATGTCATTTCAAAATAAGAATTCATTTATTCAAATGACCAAAAGAGAATGAATTTCTGAATTAGCTTAATCTTTTACTCTTTCAATATTCTTTGTACATTCTACACTTAAACTTTATTGTACATAAAATCATTTTGTTTTCAACCTTAAATAAATTTGTAATAAATTTAGATTTTGGTACTCAATTTATATTTGTAGGAGTAAATTTTGTCATGCTAATTTTTTTTTATCAATATAATTTCTTATCATAATTGTAATTAATAATTTCTTTTTATTCTGTGCATCGTGCTTGTAAAAAATACTAGTGTAAGTGTGTCTATATATATATATAACTTTTGCTCTTATACTTTCCCTATTTTGGTTTTGATATTATTTTTTTAAGGGCGCATTTATTTTAGATTTTAAAAAAATGATTATGAAACTTAAATTTTACATATAATTGAAAAGGTTGAAAATTGATTCTTTTTGAAATTCAGATTATTTTAAAAAAAATCCAAAATTGTTAAAAGTGATTTTTTTGGGGATAAAAAAGAGATTTTGGGACTCCAAAATCTAGTACAAATGCACCCTAAACCTCAATTTGTTCCTATATAAAAATTGTGTATTTGGTTCCTCATAATTAAAATAGGACATGGTTTCTCATGATTAAAATAGAACAAATAAAAATTGGTAAAAGTAATTTTTGACTAAGATACATAAAGGATAAATAAGCCTATCAACATATTAAAAGAGGACTAATTTGTCCCGTATTTAAAATTGTGATTGACCAATAGCTTTTTTTTTTTGGTTTAATTTATCCAAGCTCAATACAGGGTTTACTCTCTTCTTTTTTTCTTATTCGTGTTATGTTATTTTAGTTATTAAGTGGTCTTATTTATAAAGATTCAAAAAATTTAAACATTTATATAGTGATTAAAAATAAAATTTAAATATTTAAAAGTATTGATTGCGTATTTTTAAATATAATAGGATTAAAATTTAAACTAATAGAAGATAAAGCTATTTTTTTTAAAGAATTGGACCAAATTCAATATATTTCAATGAAGGAAAACATATTTAAACTAAAACCGATTATGTAATAACCAACGAGTTAACTTCTATATATTAATAGTCTAAAACATTTTTATACAGTTATTCAAACTCATTCTAGACATCTAATAATTGATTACAATGAAGGAAAACATATTTAAACTAAAACCGATTAGATAAAAATTAAGGATTTATCTTCTATACATTAATGGTGGAAAAGATTTTTATACAGTTATCCAAACTCATTCTAGACATTTGGTAATCAATTACATAGTTTCTACAATTGATTACTAGAGGCCAAAACTCATTTAGGACAAATTTCTAACTCTAGTAATTGATTACATGGTCCATGTACGCAATTACTGTGATTTTTAACCCTTATTTAAATTATTAAAATGCCCTCAAGGTAAAATTTATACAAGATCAATAATGACTCGCCTCAATCATCACAAAAGGGTTATTTGTGTGTTTGATGGGGAATATGAGTTTTCGATGAGTTATGTGTAATTAGCACTAATTAAGACTAACTATGCTTAATTGAGATTAACTATCTTAATTAATTAATTAAAAGTTTATTTGATTATCTTTAATAAATTTTAGCCTCGAAATGATTAGTTAAGATTTAATCTCATTCTTAATCATGCTTAATTAGGCAAAGAGGAAAAGATGATGGCACCTCAATTACTACAAGGGGATGTCTTTTCCTACGTAGTGAAGATAATTAGTGTCTTTTTAATGTAAATTTAATTGAGCCTAGCACTAATTGTAGGACATTTTGTATTTTAAATTATTTTTCAATCATATTTATTCTTAGTATCTCTCTAGAAATCCTAATATTACATCACAAAAATTCCTACCATTACCCCTTGCCTCCTTGAAAATGGCACCCCTCCCCATGCATACATCATTTTATTTTTGTTGTTACACAATTCCCAAGACACACTTATTTACTCGAAAAAATAGAAAGTTATCTAAAAAATCCTCTCTACTTTTCCATTTAATTCGTCCTTTCTTTAACCCTAACTATTAAACCTCAATTGAATCACTAAAATAATGATCTCTTCTATTAGAAGTGATCATTAATTTAGAAGTGACAATTTGAAAAGGTTATCAAGAAAATTAGAAGTGATAATGCTAGAGAGTTAGCTTTCACTGATTTTTTTGCAGTCCAAGGGGATGGCTCATCAGTTCTCATGTGTTGAAAGGCCTCAAAAAAATGTTGTGGATAAGAGAAAGCACCAATACCTACTAAATGTGGTGAGAGCCTTACACTTCCAATCTAGAGTCCCACTTTCTTTTTAGAGTGATTGCAACAAGACTGCCACATTTATCATTAATAGGCTGCCTGCCCTTATTTTGTTGTAAAATTTGATCTCCGCTCCTGTAAAATAAGTAGATAGAGAATATGGTTGTTAAGCCTAAGGTGTGCTACGTGCTGCCCTTAAGGATTATTCTGTCACTGTATAGAAATCCTTCAGGATACAGCAGACTCTTCTAGTATTAACCAGGAACACAAGAACTACAATAGAGAATATATTCTGATGTATTGCCCAGGAAAAGAATAATATTGAAATAGTGTCACAGTGTAATTAGAAACACATGACTTTATCTATATTTCTTGACAAAACCATGCTTGTCTATATATATATAGTTAGAACAGAACCTTTTCTACGTTAAAAAAATGAGCCAACCACCATGTATTAATTGTTTTCTGCAACGTTAATAATTAGAACGCAAGATTGCAACGTTAATAATGGAAATCAATACAATTAAAAGAAATACAGTGATATGTTTCTAATGACCATATAATAGCAAGAATCAGCTTTCAATTTCTAATAAAAAACTATTAAACTCAATTGAATGTGATTTATACCAAAGGGTGACAACGTTCCTAATTTTAGTCCAAGTTGCAAAGTCTTCTAACATTAATTCTAGAATCAGAATTTAGAAAAAATAAGAATAAATATTAATTTAAATAGTTAATAAAACCTTTTTAAATATATTTATATTTTTAAAATACAACAATCTCCCATCTATTTCAAAAAAAATTTCCTTTAAAATAGATAAATAAATAAAATCCTGGATTATACATGGGTGAAAATGCTTCGAATCTGGTGTCCTTTAGACTATGAACCAGACCAAAATAAAAAGGACTTTAAATTACAATGTATTGGTGAAGTTTTGTCTACTTCTATGAATCAAACATTTTTAGTGTAACTTAGAATCCTCTCTGATCACATTACACCCTCAAAACATATCACCATCGTTGTTAATGTTGTTTTGCACTTTTTTGGCCATGCGCTGCTTGGTTGTTCATGAGTGCTCTAGAGAATACTTAGCCACAATCTCATAGGAGCGACCCCACTTCTACACTCATATACGTGATTTTCATTGTGCATACTACACTTTATACATCACCCATATAGGCTATGAAAATCATTAAAAGCATTTAGCTTACCCTCACATAAATGCAGTCTAGCACAACTCATATTTCTCACATCATAGAAAAGGACACATAATGTGCTAGCAAGAACTAACAAGTGACTTGTTATTACCCATATGAACCTTCTTCTTGGAATCTCCATTCACAAAGGTTGGGTTCCCGTCATTGTTAATTTTCAAATTGGCTTAAGTCCCATTCCCCTCGATGTGGCAATTATAAAATTCCTTCCAAGAGGCTTAGTCAAAGGATCTGCAAGATTCACTTTTGACTTCACATAATCAATTGATATAATTCCATCTTTTAGCAGCTGCTTTATCACTTCATATCTCAGCATTATGTATCTGCTTTTACAATTATATGCCTTATTATTCGCAATAGCTATTGCCGCTTTATTATCACATTGTATAGGCACATAAGGCATTGGCTTTATTTCTAAAGAAATATTACTCAAAAAGTTTTTTAACCACTCAGCCTCATTACAAGCTTGTTCTCTGATTCCATGGTGGAATTCGCAATAATTGTTTGCTTAGCTGATTTCCAAGTAATAGTACCACCTCCCAAAATAAACACATAACCACTAGTGGATTTAATCTCATATGAATCTGAGATCTAGTTAGCATCGCTGTATCCTTCTAATACAACGGAATATCCACTATACTCAATACCATAATTTATGGTACCTTTCAAATACTTCATCAATCTAGCCAATGCGGCCCAATAATCATTGTTTGGGTAATGTGTATATTTAGTCAATCTACATACAACATATGCTATGTCAAGTCGAGTAAAATTCATCAAATGCATCAAACTCCCAATAATTTGTGCATACTCAGATTGGGCAATGGGTTCACCCTTATTTTCCTTTAATTGAGTGTTAGCATCATAAGGGGTATTCACATATTTGGCATCGAAATGTCCAAAGCTTTTCAACTTTTTTTCAACATATTGATCTTGTGATAATATTATACTATCATACTTCCTTATGACTTTAACACCCAAAATAATGCTTGCTTCACCCATGTCTTTCATATCAAATTTTGATGCAAGAAATTTTTTTTGTTTCAATTATAACTTCAAGATTAGTGCCAAAAATAAGCATATCATCAACATATAAATAAATAATTACACATTCACCATTTATCAGTTTAGTATACACATACTTATCTACTTCAATAACAGAAAAACCATCAAAGATTAATGTTTGATCAAATTTCTCATGCCATTGTTTTGGGGTGCGTTAGCCCATATAAAGACTTAATGAGTTTGTATACTTTATTCTCTTGACTGAGTTCTACATAGCCCTTAGATTGTACCATATAAATTTCCTCTTCTAAATCTCCATTTAAAAAAGCTATTTTAACATCCATCTGATGAATAACTAATTTATGAATTGATGCTAAAGTAATTAAAACTCTTATTGAAGAAATTCTTATCACTGGAGTAAAAGTATCAAAATAATCTATATTTTGCTTTTGAGTATATCCTTTAGCCACTAATCTAGCTTTGTACTTTTCTATTGTTCCATCTGGGTTATATTTTCTTTTAAAAATCCATTTACAACCTATAGGTTTTGCTCCTGGAGGTAAATCTACTAAAACCCAAGTGTTGCATTTTTTAATTGAGTCAATTTCAGATTTAATTGCTTATTTCCAAAGAAGTGCATCAGAAGAACTTATTGCTTCGGAAAAGGTTAGAGGATAATTTCCTACAAGATATGTGTAAAAACCATTCCCAAAAGAGGTTTCTTTTCTTTGCCGTTTACTTCTTCTTAAACCTTCACTTGCGTTATCATTAATATTTTGAGAAGAATTTTCAGTTGTTATGTTTGTATTTTGAGTTGGTATTTTAGGAACAATTTCTGATATTAAAGGGAAAATATGTTCAAAAAATTCTACATTTTTTGTTTCAATTATAGAGTTATGATCAAGAACATCACTTTTTAAAACCAAAAATCTATAAGTAGCACTATGTTCAGCATATCCTATGAATAAACAATCAGACATTTTTTATCCTATTTTTCTTTTCTTGGGATTTTGTAACATGACTTTAGCCAAACATCCCCATACTTTTAAATATTTTAAATTTGGCTTATACCCTTTCCACAATTCATATGATGTTTTATTTGTTTCTTATAGGGAATTCTATTTTGCAAATGACATGCAGATAATAAAGCTTCACCCCAAAGATTTTAAGGTGCATTAGAACTAACCAAAAGAGCATTCACCATTTCTTTTAAAGTTCTATTTTTTCTTTCTATGACTCTGTTAGACGCGGGAGAATATGGTGGAGTTATTTCATGTATTATTTCTTTTTTTCACAAAAATCATTAAACAAAATATATTCTCCTCCTCTATCTGATCTTACTTTTTTAATTTTCTTATTTAATTGATTTTCTACTTTGGTTTTATATGTAAGAAACATGTCAAAAGCTTCATCCTTATTTTCAATAAAATATAATTTAGTATATCTAGAAAAAAAATCATCTATGAATGTTACATAATATTTTTTACCTCCTCTTGTAATGGTTTGTTTTAAATCTCCCAAATCAGAGTGAATTAATTCCAAGAGTTTAGTTTCTCTGTGTACAGATGGACATGATTTTTTGGTTAATTTTGTTTCAATACATATTTCACACTTTTCTAAGCATGAATAAAAAAACTAGAAATTAATCCTAAACCTTGCATTTTTTAATATAATGTACACTAACATTTCTTAACCTTGCATGCCATACATTCATAGAATCAAGCATATAAGCAGAAGAACATGCATTTTCATTCATAACATAGGAAACATTTAACATAAATAAACCACTATTATACTAATCTTTTCCAACAACAACTCCACATTTTGAGAGAACAACTTCATCATTTTCACAAATAACTTTGATACTAGTTTTAGCCAATATGGATACATATATCAAATTATAACACATTTCAGGTACATAAAGAACATCATTTAACGAGAGCATTTTTCCAAAAGTGAGTTTTAAGTTCACTATTCCTTTACCAAGAACTGTAACTTTTTAAGAGTTCCAATATGCACAACTTCCTCTCCTTTCCCCACAATATTATAATAGGTAAAAGCATTCCTATTTGCACAAACATGTCTAGTAGCCCCAGAATCTATCACCAACTTTTTTCTTCTATCACTAAATTGGTTTTAGAAACAACAAGTATCATATCATGTCTAAAATTTTCAGAAGTATAATACTTATCTGTTGCGCTAGCCATAGTCAACAATCTCACAAATTTGTTATTTTGCCAAAGCTCTTCCACTTTCTCAAGAGTGCGTAGCCATGCTTCATCATTAACAATGGGAAGCTAGTCCAAAGCAAAGAGATCAACTAATTTAAGGGCCTCAAAGTTGTCATATGTCTCCTCCATAGTAAGAACTCCTGCACAGTGAAAGACAAAAACCCAAGAGTATAAATATAACAATAATTCTCAGTAAATAATATAAGGTGTGAATAAAATTAAAAGAATAATCCTTAAGATTGTTGTAAAATTTGATCTTCGCTCCTGCAAAATAAAAAGATAGAGAATATGGTTGTTAAGCCTGAGGCGTGCTACGCACTGCCCTTAAGGATTATTCTGTCACTGTACAGAAATCCTCCAGGATACAGCAGGCTCTTCTGGTATTAACCAGGAACACAAGAACTACAATAGAGAATATATTCTGATGTATTTCCTAGAAAAAGAATAATATTGAAATAGTGTAACAGTGTAATTAGAAAAACATGACTTTATCTATATTTCTTGACAAAACTATGCTTGTCTATATATATATATAGTTAGAACAGAACCTTTTCAATGTTAAAAAAAATGAGCCAACCACCATGTATTAATTGTTTTCTGAAATGTTAATAATTGGAAGGCAAGATTGCAACGTTAATAACGGAAATCAATACAATTAAAAGAAATATAGTGATATGTTTCTAACAGCCATATAATAGCAAGAATCAGCTTTGAATTTCTAATAAAAAAAACTATTAAACTCAATTGAATGTGATTTATACCAAAGGGTGACAACGTTCCTAATTTTAGTCCAAGTTGCAAAGTCTTCCAACATTAATTCTACAATCAGAATTTAGAAAAAATAAGAATAAATATTAATTTAAATAGTTAATAAAACCTTTTTAAATATATTTATATTTTCAAAATACAACATATTTTACAAGTCCCCTTACCAGGTTCTATTGCAACACGATCCTAATTACACATCCTTGTGAGTGTTTGGTTGTTTGTGCTTTGCATCCACCTTACCTTCACACAGAACAAAGTTCTACCCTGGAGCCATTGCCTCTATGTTCATATGTTATCCTGTTGACTACAAAGGATATGAACTATATAGCCTAGAGACCAGACAATTTTTTATTCTTACAGATGTCTAATTTTTTTAAATTACTTTAACATTTCTGGTTTTGCCTTCATCATATCATACTCATGATTTTCTATCTAATATTTTGTTGCCCCACCCTCTCAACCCGAGCCACCTATTTATGATGTTTCTGCCAATATGATTCCATCGGTTGATGTTACCACTGCTAAGCTCACATCTGCTGATTCTTCTGCACAACCAACAGTTATTTCTATTGCTCATCTCAGACAATCTAAGAGAACTTCCAGGCCCCCTGCTTGCCTTCAGCAAAACATGTGCAACAACAAAACCGCACAGAAACCTTATCCAAACACTTCAGCAACGACAACCTGACCTCTTCGTATTAGCAGTTCATCTTACGTATTGCTAGAATTAGTGAGCCCGCATTTTTACCACCAAGCTTTCAAACTACAGGATAGAATGGAAAGAGGCAACGACAACTGAAATTCAACCCATGAAGGACAAACGTAATTGGAACTTAATGCTTCTTGTAAAATCCTCCATTTTCCTTAAAATAGTATTATTTTGTTATACCTTTTTATTTAGATGGCGTGAGGATTTTAAGGCAAGAAATATTCAAGGATAATCCTTAGAGAGTGAACTATAGAATAGTGTAACTCTTTATTGTAAAATAACAAAATGCCTTTATTATGAAAATACTCTCAATATTTCTAATAATTAAATTTAAGTCCATAATTTCAATTACCATCTTGACCTTGTACTTTTAGAACATGATATTTGCACCCTGGCTACTCAAAATTTGACAAAAAAGTGTCTAATTAAAATATTGCAAGATTTAATAGTTGTATAACTTGGAATGTAGCACCAAAGAAACCTAAATATGAAATTATCATATTTCCCTTAGACTTTATTAGAATTACAAAAATCCTATTAGATGATAGAAAATAAGCTTACAACATAATTAGTTACAGAAAAGTGGATAGAAACCTTAGAAGAGCTAAGAGAGTGCCTAAAATTGTTTAAAAAATGATGAAACATTATAGAAAAATTATAAATACATTTGAAACAAGATTTTGATTAGAAATACCAATATTTAGTAAATTTGCATAATATTAGCATAATTACACAAAAATAACCTAACTCGGGGTATAAAACAAACTTTGAAAAAATCGTAGAAAAAAACTTTAAGTCACATCGATTTTTTTTTTTTATAGCTAAGTTATGACATAAGACAAGAAGGACCAGGAAATGGGCCTCTCCAATATATTGTGGATAGTGTTAAAAATCATATTGATCTTCAATTAATTAATTTTGGCCTAATTAAAGCTTAAATTACCTACTTAACTACTTAAGCTTTAATATAATTTTTTCTAAACCTTGATTAATCTAACTAATACTCTTCAATCACTTAATTAACACCTTAGCTTAGAATTCAGCCTCATGGGATTAAAAAATATATATTTGAAAAGTGAAAGTAAATTACCAAATTTTAATTTCAAGTTATAATTAATTACAACCAACCAAAATTTGAATAAAATTTAATTAAGATGATCTTGTATCCTTATCTTGTTGGGTAGCTCAAAATTCACATGGTATGCTATAAAAATTTTATCTAATTTATTTGTATATAATTAATTATTTTAATTAACTGAAAAATAGACCTAGTTAAGGTAAAAATACACTAAAAATACTAAAAATAGTAGTAAAATTCAGAAAAATTATAAATAACATCTAAATAAGGTAAAAATATGGTTTTGATGATATATTAATGGAATTTATTTTTTTGATAATTATTTTGTTAATTAACTAGCCTATGTACCAATAAGATAAAATTGCGAATATTCAAAATTTGTCATTTTCATGCATTAATTATCCAAGACAATTCAACCCCTCTATACCTCCATTAGACATGTGAATCAGATCTCTAGGCTGCCACAAAAAAATGAAAAATAATATTTTAACAATAGTTAAATAAATCATTAATTAATTAATTTCATAATAAAACTAGCAATGGTGTAAAATACCAAATAAAATATAAAAAATTATATAAACTTCATTGATCATTGTATTATATCTCTAATAACATTATGATAATATTTGATTAAGCAATTTAGTCATTTACTAATTAATTAACCTAATTAAGCTTGACTAGTTTAAGCAAATTTAACTTATTTTGAATAATTAGCTATTAAATCATATAAACTTTACTAAATATCTTTAGATCATGTCATTAACATTTTGGTATGTCTTTAGATGATACTTGTGAAGTTATTAAATTAGTTAGTGATAGTCTTAACATTTAACTAATTAAACTAACTAAATATGACAAGCTAAGTAGATTATGAAATTAGCAATATTTTAATCCTAGGTTTTCTGCATAAATAGCACACCTATAAACACAACTCTACGCTTCATTTTCTACCCAAAAATCTATCAAAAAACTACAACCATCATTTTTTTCCTTCATTTTCACACAAAAACACTTAAAAATTTCTACTATAACACCTCAAAACTATCACCTCTTCTTATCACCTTCTAACACCAACACTTCCCAGCCTTCATACATGAATTTCAACCCTTATAAAATGTTTAGAAAAGTTGGAAAAGCTGCTAGTCTAGCCTTGGAATAGTTAAGTTTCTAAAGCTCTAAAAAGAAGTTAGGGGCTTTTCTTTCACTAACAAGCTTCATGAATAATTTTTCTTATATGATTGTGATGCCCCAGGTCCACATGTCATTTTTTAAGCCTAGAATAGCCTCTGGATACCCCGAAAGCCTATGGATGTTAGAAAATCACCTTTTTGCTAAAGTTTGCATTTTTCAGTGTAGACATGTTTGTTGCAGCAAACTTTTCTAGCTACAGCAAGTAGGCAAGATAGTAGGTTAGCTGTAGCAAGCCTGGTTTGCTGTAGTAAGTGGGCTCGATGTTAACATAGTGCAAAATAATGCAGTTTTCACTTACTGATACCTCACCCCCTATATAAATCCTTCTAGTCACATTTTAAGCATTAGAAACTCAAAACCCTACCTCCAAAACACCATTTCCTCCCTCTTTGTCTTAACCCCATTCAAATTCATTCTTTTCCAAGCTTCATGGTATGTGTTTGTTAATAGATTGTACTCTTTCTTCCCATTTTTTCATATTCTATGTTTAGCTGCTGTTCTTTCTCCATTGCTGTTAAGTAGAGGTGCTCCTCCAATATTGTTAGAGTTATATTGGAGTTATCTAGAGAGTATTAGGGATTAATCTGGAGTTTCATGTTGCTCTATGGCAGTTGTTGTGCCATTCCAAGTTCTCAAGGTCAAGTTGGTGGTGGCCATATACTCTTGGCCCCAAATGGTGAGTGGACTCAAACTCATGACCTTATGTTTAGTCATTACAAGTATGTTTATGCATTATGATTTCTAAATATGAAAGTAGACATGAGAATATCACTACAAGAAAGGTGCGGGAAATCGACGCATTTACCGAAGGTTTTATCAATGGGTAAGATATTTACCGATGGTATTACCGACAGATACAGGGGCATTGAAGACAAGGCTGTCAATGAATATTATTGACGGTATAAAACACCTGTTGGTTATTTTCGATGCCTTTACCGACGGTTAAGAACATAATTAGCCGTTGGTATAATTAAATAAAAGGCGTCAGCTCTTTTGTCAGAGACATATTTATACCGACGAGTGTATTTATTTTTACCGATGGGTGTTTAAATAGATAAATTCTAATTTTTAAATAAATCTTATATATTACTAACGGTGTTACTCGTCGGTAATGAATAAATTTTTTAAAAATTTTCTTTTCAACTATGATGTAATTGGTAATATGTTATTTATTTATTTATATTATAACCTAATTATCAATTAAATTGATATTAAATAAGAAAATATTAAAATAAATAAATTAGACTAATTAAATAAAACATCAAATTATGACAATAAAATATATACAAACTATAATAAATGTTAAAAATATCTAGAATGGAAAAAAAAAAAAACAAAGCAAAATAAAAACTAGCTAAACTCCTGGGCGTCGGCATCATCGGCGGCGTTGGCGACATCATCATCATCATCATCTGGACCATCATCGTCATCCGCCCCATCCGACGATGAGTTGCCTTCAGCAATGGAGGGGAGTAGGATATGGGGGAGTGTCTTGCCGGAGCTGGAGGATCCCAAAGCCTGCATGTCCCGGAAGAAGCTCATCACATCAGTCGTGATCTGCTGCTACATCTTTCAGCGCTAAGCCTTCTTGCTCTTTGCTTTCTCTTGCTGCTGGCATTCCGAGGAGAGCTTAAGCTCTCGGATATCTCTCAAGTCCTGCTCCATAGCTGCTCGGCCTGCCTGCTGCTCCTGGAGCTGTTGAATGAACTATACCTGCTGCTACTACAGCTCCTAGTTGAGGGCATGCATACACTCCCTCAGGGCATCATCCCCAGTAGTGGAGATGGGGATACTCTCATAGCAGTACCCCGTCCTAGATATTTGGCCCTTGTAAGGGCCACCAACCACTTGGGCCTAGACATCCTTCTCATTTGGAGGATGAGGAATGTCAGCATCGGACCCAGCCTCAACTACCTTGGTCTAGTACTGGGTTTGTGCCTGCACCCAGAGGTTAGTAAACTCGTGCTGCAAGGGGAAAACGATAAAACACATTGTAAGTAATAATTATGATGTAAATGAAAATAATAATCAAAATTAAATAGTTATGTATAAATTCAAACTTACATAGGTCGCCTCAGAGTGATGTTCCACCCAGACCTTTCCAGATTCACCCTTTTGAGTGTGGGTTTCTCGAAATAGCTCGCCCTATGTCGGAGGGCAGCTCAACTTCCTCGCCTGCAGAAATAACCACAACAAATTCATACATGTATAGTATTTGCCACAATTCAAATATAGTAAATGTTATTATAAAATGTAGAAAGGTTAGAGAATTTCCAGTCACTTGCGGGTTCCTCCTAGGTGCTGAACCCACCCATGTGCAGCAACCCGCCTTTATGTAAGGCTCGGTTTGTCTTTTCCATATCTGACCTATCCTTAAAGGTCGAGTTGCTGGCCTAATGGCACTGCAACTCACTGTGCGTGGCATCATTTAGCCACAAGCTACTCATGTGTCCTTTATGGACATCATGAAACATATCCCACAGTCGCTTAGAGGACCTAATCCTCTAAGCCCTCTTCACTACAAGTTCATGCTTGGGTTGAATGTAAAAGGATCTCTACATATACAAATTCACAACACATAAGTTATTAAATATAAGCATATATTTTAATAAAACCGAATAAATCATATAATTACCTTTCAGTCTGTCCACCACGGCTCCTTGACATCAGTAGGGATGTCAGTCCATATGGGCCACGAATGGTTATACCAACTCTGTATATCCTCCATGATCCTATGGTGAGCTTGCGCAAATGGCTGCAAACTATTACATAGATAAAATAAATCAAAAAACAATCAAATCATAAGCAATGTAAAATAGGAATGTAATAAAAAAATATATTTAAACTTACCTATCTTTACTGTCCAGCCTGATCTGGCAGAGTGGTCTGCCATCAACCCCAAGTGGTCTGCCATCTGGGCCAAGGAGCCTCCAAATGTGCTTCCCGTGCCTGTGACCCAATGGAGGGAGGATGAGTTTGATCAGATACAAGGCTGGGAGTCCGGGCAATGGTAGGGCTAAGGGCAGTGGCAGGGGTATAGAAGGAGTCACTAATGTGAGTGGGCTGTGGGTGTGAATACGGGGGAGGTAGAAGCTCGGCATATGCAGGAGTGGGCATCATCCTAAAGCCTAAGGTGCTAATGGTAGGGACGAAGGTGGAGGTGGTGGAGGTAGTAGGAGAGGCGGTGGATGAGGTGGTGGGAGGGGTGATGGCTGAGGTGGGGGTGGGTAAACCGACCTTCCAAGGTCGGCCTCTGCCTCTACTAGCCATACTGAAACAATTAAAAAGTAATCCATTAAAAAATTAATAAATAAGGAAATTATATATTTATTAATGATTTGGAAGCTATACTTTAACTTTACAAATGTAACCTATATAATAATTTTTAAATATCAGAAGTATAATTATGTTTAAAATTTATTAATATAAACTGTATATTACTAAAATATTTAGTATCAATTTTATTTATAATTTATGATTCTTACCATATATTAAAATCTAAATATTACTATTAAGATTCCGTTATTTGGGTAATACTCAAGTA
Source organism: Dalbergia cultrata (assembly GCA_031216105.1). Lineage (NCBI taxonomy): Eukaryota > Viridiplantae > Streptophyta > Magnoliopsida > Fabales > Fabaceae > Dalbergia > Dalbergia cultrata. Next base: position 49,261,844 of record CM062353.1, read on the forward strand.
TTTTATTCAAATCAACTCACTATAAAGGTAAAAATAGTAAAAGTCTAACTCAAAGCCTTAATTAGTAAAGAAAAATAAGTGTTGAATTACTTAAACTACTCTAGTTTTGTCTTTGAGAAATTTAATTCTCTTATAATAAAAAGAGTTTAGATAAGTCACAAATTTAATGAAGCGTATTTTTGGTTAATTTTTATCAATACACACCTTGATGCAATTGGTTAAGTGAAGAGACTAATTTAATTTCACTTTCAAAAAAGTTACAGTACCCCAGGTTAGTTGGATCCAGAGAACTATTATAAATAAATTGTATTACTAAATTTATAAATAAATTTATATGTTATTGATATTAAGTTTTTAATTATATTTTAATTATTAATTCATAAATTTAACAATTAATAATTGTATTATTATAAATTAATCCCCCAATAATTTTAAATATTGAATTAAATAAAATTATAGTTTTTATTTCAAAAACTATTTGGTAAATATCCTAATATACTTAAAAATTTAATGTCTTTATTTACATTAAATTAAACTTACTTCACTTAACAAAATTTTGACAGCATATCCCTTTAAATTAGGAGCTTTTATCATCAAATATTTATTATATTTGGTCTTTAAAATACATGCAATTGGTCTTCAAGTTTTATTTAAATTTTTTTTAAAAAAAATCAATTGCATATTAAGTTTTTCTTAATATAGTTACTTTTATTTAATATAATATTCCTAAAAAAATTAATAAAATTTCAGTAGCATCTCCCCTTAAATTAGGAGCTTCCATCGTTAAATATATTAGTCAATTCAACAATTATAGATATTATTATAAAGATCAACAACAAAATAGATATAGTCAAACATTTACATGTTAATAATTACATACAATTCACATAATCCTAAAAACGGTTATATTGTGCATCCCCTTATAACTCCACAACATGCATCCTGCAAGCTCCGCAAACACAGAATCCTACAGCAAATAAATCAAACAAGTCGGGGAAGGACCTCTACGCCCTTCCCCTTAGTCATGCAATCCCCATTTCCTATAACTCTATCCTAAAAAACATAAGTCTCTATATATCCTACATATATATTAAATGATATAAATAAAAAGGATTGAGTTACTAACCTCTATAGCAGTAAAAAAAAATACAAAATATAGTAAAGCTCTTGATGTCCAACCAAATCCAATGCTGAAAATCCAATATTATAAATGTAAATCAATACAATTATATACATGAAAAAACATAAACTAACATAAATAATAATAATTACTCCCCAATGAAACAACACAATACTATGGTCACCAATAAACGAATAGAAAAAGTAAACCAAATCAAAAAACTAAACCAGTTAAAATGCTCACCAAAGCCCCACGATTGTGATGGTGGCCTTTGTTTCTCGAGCGGAGCTCTGGTGGCGGTGAACGACGGCAAAAATGGCAGCGACGGCATGGGCTTAGAGAGAGAGGGAGGTTTTAGAGAGTGTGTGTGTATAGTGAGTGAGGAGGAAGAAAGGTCACGATGGGGATAAATCTGCCGATTACTGACAGTTTTACCAATAGGTATGCGTTTAGTCCAACGATGCGTTTCATTAACAATTAATTACCGACAACTTTACCTGTGGTAAATACGTAACAATAATCATTTGCATGACAACTTGTTAATTTTCAAAAACCAGTCAGTACAACAGTCTGTAATAAATAAAAAAATTAAAATTAAAAAATACATATCTGTCGGTTTGGCCGTTGGTAAAGCAACTAATAAATATAATTATAACTATAATTAAGAACCATCGGCAAACCCGTTGGTTGCTATAATAAATTACAAAAAATAATATATATCCATCGGTGTACCCATCGATAAATTAATCAATAAAATATTTATAATTATATTAAACACCAGTCAGTTAAACCGTCAGTTTGTATAATAAAATATAAAACATATGTAATATTAAATTAACTCGTGAGTTATGCCGTCGATAACTGAATTAATAAATATAATTATTAATTATAATACACAAACACACACACACACACACACACACACACACACACACACATACACATGTCGGTAACTTCATAAATAAAACAAATTATTGGATTCACTTGTCTGTTTACCCATGGGATATTATGCGCGCCAAGTGGTGGGTTTTGGCACCATCATTTACCAATGGGTACACAAAATAAAAATAATTGTTTCCCAATATCCGTCAACTTGTCAGATAAGCATCGATAATGACCGATAGTTTCAAACACGTTGGTAGTTTACGTCAGTATTCCATATTTTTCTGGTAGTGTATGATTTTACATATTTTGTTGAAATAGCAAGAACCGTGATTTTGTGATGATAACATGAAAATTTTGTTTTTAGAAAACCATGGGGGCAATGATTGATATATTGTATATTATGAAAATGTTTTATGTGCTCAAGTTTAAGAGATTTATTGGAAAACATATGATTTAGCAAGTTTACTAAAATTTTTGAATGCATTTTATGGCTTTACAATATTACTACATTTAAGGAGATTTCAGAATATCAAGTTTAATTATTATGAATAGATATAGAAGAGAAGATGATTTAGCTTTTGAATAAATATGTTATTTGATTTTAGAGTTACATGATTTAGAACCCCAGCATTTTGAACTATAATATTAGAGTTATTAAGTATATGAAAAGTATCTTACCTTAAAAATATGAATTTAGAACTTTAGTTTTATGGTACCAAGAGGTACGAAATTCAGTATGATTCATAACAACCACCAGACACATATTCTATGAAACTTGAAATCAGAATGCCTACAAGTAGTGATCCCTTGGGCTCGGTTTTCATAACCACAACTATGCTAAAGTCAGATTGTTAGAGTTAGGTGAATCTAGAACTCTCAGAGTACTAAGAATTTAGGAGCTGTTGTTCACTAGGGACTGAGCACCCGCCCTTCAGTTTTGATTTTTGATAAACTAGTTTAGCCGTTAGAAATAAGGAAATAGATAGTTAGTTGACAACTGTGAAGAGATCATTAACCTTTATACCAAGTTATCTACTAAAGGATAATTTTGGCCCTAGCATATACAAAAAAACTAGACCTAGTTAGGTGTCCACAACTTGTCCGATAAGGATTATTATGATTTTAGCAAATGGTCATGTTTGCTAGGGACTGAGTACAATCTTTCAGTTTATAATTTTATTGGTTTTATTATTATATATTTATTTATTATGTTAGGCATATTTTTTCTCGATGATATACCGCACCCTCAGGTAAAATGATTTCATGCTTGATTGTGAATTTATAAATGCTTGTTTATGAATCTATGAAATGGAAAATATTTTCCTAGCTAGCTATGTATATAAATATCAAATGATTTATGTTTGCTGCATGTATATCGTATTATGTATATTTCTTGGTTGTCCCATGTAGGTAATGAGTGAGAACTCACTTATTGAGTCCGTTGACTCTCCCCTCTCCCTTCCTCCCATAGTTGCAGGTACAGTTGTTATTCTGTCATCGATTCAGTACCGGCAGCTATCCTTGGGTGAACTTTACATTGCTGTAAGGCTTAGATTAGGCTTATGTTAGGTTTAGAGTGCTCCAATAGTCTTGTAGGCAAGATTCGAGCCACACATATATTTTGAGATATTGTAGCTATTTTTGAAGTTTATATATTTCTCTTTATGTTTCCAGAGTTTAAGTAGGTCTTTGGAATATAGGCTATGGTTAATAGGTTATGTAATGAACTAGAGATATATTTATGATTCAGTCTTTAAGTTTTAAATTGGTTTTTAGAGCATGACAAAAATGTTTTCATATTTATATATGTGAATGCTTCACTTTGTATGATTTCTAATATTGTATTTTAATTAGGGAAATGATAAGGATTTAGAAGAAAATCATATTCTAAGTATGAAATTATACTATATTATGTATTTAGAGAGACATATCACCTAGTAAGCTTACGTGGGAATGAGATTCCTCACGTGCCGGTCACGTTACCAAATGGGGTCGTGACAGTGCTATTGTGCTATATGATATGCAAAGCTTGTGTTTATTGTTTTTAATAGCTTTGAATGGTTTAAAGATGATAACCTAAAGTAACTTAATATATGTGTCTATGATGCATTATTGATTTTCTTTGCTTATATAGTTGAAAATCATGAATAAAGGTCATTTTAAATTTTGGTTTTTTATTTTGGGCAGCAGTCACATTATTCTTTCTTCAAATATACATATATGTTATATAAATCTGTTTGATGTATTAAACCATGCATTTTTGCTTAATAAAGCTTTGTGTACAAGTTGTGATATTTTCAAGTAATATAGCTTGGTTTTCACCTCGGCTGTGAAACCTTTTTGGTTCATGAAAATTGTTTTATTTAGTTCACTATAATGAATGGATTCCAAACTTTTGAACACATAAGATTTAGCTTAGTTTGTGTGTTATGTTTCTCTTAGGTCATTAAGAGTTAATAAGACACTAAAACATGTTAATATTAATCACAACATTTGCTATGGATTTGTGACGCTATGGACATTGTTTGGACTATTATGAGTCTTTAAGACTCACATGGACCTAATTGAGACAATTATGATCATAATACTTGGAACTCATACTTTGGACCTTGGATTATAAATATTCGACTTGGTTACACTTTTGATAACATTAAGAAATATTGATTACAAAGATTTAAGTTAAGGTCCCATTAGAAATATGGCATGTAAATCAAACTAGCTAGTTCCTTGCTTGAAACGACTTCCTAAAGCTTGGGTATTACTTTGAATATTTTCTTTTAAATTTTTTTTGAAATGTTCCATTGCTCTTTATTTTCTCTATGATAACATCTTGCATAAATAAGGTAAAAAAATAGATTTTAAGTCATTTTTTGTGTATTTAGGCCTATGAAATTAGTAAAGAAAATATTATAGTTGAATCCTTGAAATTATATGATTGAAAAATGAGTTAAGGATGTTTTATTATAAAATTACAAAGAAATATGGGGTTTTATGAAAATTTTATGAATCCTATGTTGTTTGGGCTTTATGTGCAAATTTGGAAAATTTTGCGGTCTATCTGTAAATATGAAAGAAACTGTGGAAACTTTATGTAGTTTTCATATTTTATGGATACTATGTGCAATATGTGAAATGGATAAATAAATAAGTGACACTGTAACACCCTAAATCTTAACCTAATACTACTAGTATGTATTTAGGTTAATCTTTAGAATATTGCCTCTTGATCTCATTCTTTACTTGAAAATACTTAGCGAAAATATGGGTAAAATTTTTCTTTTTTGGACTTAAAACCAAAGTGAGAGCCGCGCATGATTCTTTGAACGGAAATTCATACAAGTCATATGATCAAATCATAAAAACACATAAATAACATGGATACATCAACTGATTATATATAGATAATGTGCCTACCAAAAGGCAGGACTATTCGGTACATAGAAGAACGCAATACAACTGAAAAGCAAATACAAGGAAATCATAAAAGCAAGTACAAGGAAGCCATGAAAGCAACACTCATACCCGTGTGCACCTAGAGTAGACAACCTCATATACAAAAGAAGATTTGTCCTCAACTATGTGGCGTGTGTGCACTAGCTACTACCCATCCTATGCACCTACTCTGGCCGTCCGAGTAATCTTGAGGGTGGAATCGATCCATCTTGGCGAATCTCGGCCGGGAGGTCGTGCGGATCATCGGAGCCGTGTCCACGCGGCGTAGGGCGCATGGATGGCCTCTGAGCCAACCTGAATTTGAACCACCGTCTCCTCACTCTCGGCTCTCATCGGTGGGGGAGCAAGGCTGGAGCTCCAACTGTACATGTGCGAGGGTGGGTCTTCCGATGGATCCGTCTCCGAATACTGAGTCCGGGGCATGTAATCTGGGTAGTCGCGTACGGCTAACGCCTCGGGCTGCATGCGGAGGATCTGCTGGTCGCGTGGTCTGGCTCGCTCAAAAATAGTGTTATGATGGTAGGGAGCAGTCGAGGTGAAGCGGTAGCTACGTACTGGGTGCGCGAAAGGTCATCCCATAAACATAAATACTCTGATAGTGCAGCGACCCTCAAAATGATATGACCCGAGTGCTGGGTCATGGTGCAGCTCCCACATCGGAGTGTCGATGAAGAGTACGAAAGTCGCCATCTGAAGATGTGACGGAAGAAAAGAGAGAGGGAATGAGAATCTTCTAAAAGAATTCTCAGTAGGGTAATCCCTAACTAAGTGACATCATCACATCCTCAGGAACCTTGGGTTTCATTTCTAAAATGGTGTGCATGCATGTAAACTTCTTTTAAGTTAGTTTTCTAAAGTATTAATTATCCAAGGATCGTCATATTTTACAATGCATCTTATGACTAAGCATGAGATACACTAATGATATGAATGCATCATAAAGATAAGCTAATCAACAAAGTCACAAAAACGTTATAATAGTGGCATAAGTTGACAAGTATAAATCTCATAATAACTTTCTTGGTTTTTCATAGCATATGTGACATTTCAACTTTAACTTTATCTCATAGGGCCACCCTAAAACATCTCTAGGTTATGAGCTCATACCTTAACTAGTCGTCACTAGCTCTTACTTATCCTATGATAAGCGTAACATAATCCTGACTTAATGTACGGGCTAGGGGGCAAATTAAGGATCACCTCTTAGGGTCATTTCCTCTTTGAAACGCTCTACTAGCAACTAATGCATAGTAGTATTGTCCGCTTTGGCAAGCTCTATGTCAATACCCTCACGGATTTGTTTTCTTGGGGGTGCTCGGCTAAACCGGTGTCACCCAAGAAGGCATCTCGGTGTTGTGTCACATTTAAGTTCTCATGATTTTCAAAAAGACTTTTTTCTAAATTCCTCAAATTTGATGGAAATTCGGCAGCATGACGGCTGTAGACTGAATTTCCTCAAATTTGCTTATGCCATGAAAACATATAGGACATACACAAACATTTCTTATGGGGTATAGCATATAATCATATAAAACTTCTTCATAGCACATATCAAACTTATCATAGATAAAGCTCATGTATCATATATCATAAATTAAGCATCATAAAAACTCAAGACTTTTTAATGTCTTATGCATTGACCCTTAAGGTCCTTAACTCACGTTCTAAGTTATTAATCATCAAACCTAATCTTTTGGGTACCTAAGAGGTTTATAAAGTATTTCTCACCTCACACTATGATCAAGAATATCTCTAAACCTCAAGGATGCAGAATTTATAATCCTAACATTACGGGTCCCTAGGAGTCACAACAGTGACCCTTTCTAAGTCCGGTTTGTTCCTAAGGCTTCAAGATCAAGTCCTAAACCATTTATGAGGCATTCCTACACATTTAAACTAATTTAAATCCATGATTAGCATTACTAAACCTTGCTGGACAGAATCCAGAAAATTCAAATATTAAAGGATCTAGAACTCTCAAATTAATTCTTTTCTAGTCTCTAACTTATCTTATCCTTCACATATGAGTCTTAACATTATTTTTACTCAAACATAAGCATATTATCATCAATAAAACAGCACATACAGTGGCAAAATAATGGCAAGGCAGAACCGAAACCAAACACTCTCCATAAAGGCATAAAACACAATTTCTAAAGCACATAAAATACTAGTTTCTCTTGGAACTTTTTTAAAACTTTCAAAACTCATTTATAAACATTTTTAACATCTAAAATCATAAGAATATTTAAGAGGGCAGTGACCAATTTATCTTTGTCTCAAGAGGTCCTAAATTCATAAAACTTAGTTCTACGTATTCCTTGTGCTCATAAAAGCTTAGAAAAAGTATGAAACATAGTTTTCAATATTTAGAAACATCAAAACCTCTTAGGGCCGAAATATGGACCATAGGAAATAAATATTTTTAAACCTTTGTTTGACACAACCATGGGCAAGTCTTTGAGCTCTAGGTTCATTAAAGTGATGGCATAAAGATAAACATGCTTATGCACTTGTTTTAGCTTTTATTAGAAAGTAAAGTGAGAGTATAAAATAAATATGAGATACATCATATTATTATCTTTGATATTTAGGTGAGAACTTGAAATGTAAACATGCTAATGCATAGCTTGAGATATAAACATGATAATGTAAGTTCTTTTATTATCTTGGTACTTAGTGATAGCAAGGAAAATAAACATGATGTGCAAGACATAAAAGTAAACATGATGCAAGGTTTATTTTATGGTTAGCTAGAGCTCATTCAAGACTCTAACAAGATAACAACCCAACACATATCTCATTACAAAGAGAGCTTTAGAGTTCTTGAACCAAGTTCTCAAAGGAACCATGAGGTTCTTGAACATCATCATCAAGCTCAAGATAAATAAACTTTCAAAACAAAACAAACAAAATCTTAAGGATCAAAATATCAAACCGAAAACCTTACAAGAGAAAAAGAAAGTGAAACTAAGTCAAGTTTTTTATTAAATACCCAAAACCCCTATCTAGAGAAAGATCTCTAGAACGTGACCAACTTTAAGGTTGACAAGGGTAGGCTTGGGCTTTTAGAAATCCTTAGATTAATTTTCTTAAGTTGAAAAATCATGTGAGCTAAGTATAGTATAGATGAAGTTAAAGAAAAAAAAAACTCAAGCTCTAGAGGTTCCTTTGAGATGAACTCATAGTCATCCTCTAGGAGTCCTCATCATTGAGCTATCATGTGCTCATCAAGGCCTCATGGCCGAAATGCAAAAGAAAAGGAAAACAAAGGAAAGTTCAAAAGACTCCAAGAGGAAACTAGAGAAAAACATATTCTTGAGCAAAACAAGTTTGAAAAGCAAATCCCTACCTAGAGTAAAGACACAAAGCTTGAACTTTTGAAAAGAAAAACAAGATGATGAGCTCCTCCTTGGGGCTTGATGGTTTCGGCCAAGAGGAAGCAAGAAGGTTGGAGTTGCGTTTCAAGTGAGGTTTTAAGGTGTGGTGTTTGAGAGGTTTAATGATAGTTCAAGGCTATGGGCTGGTGTTTCAAGGTTGAGAGATGATGATGAGATGAAGAGAGGATGAAGATGAAGATGAAAAGAAAGGAAGAACTCTCTTGAAACTTGAGAGAAAAAGAAAGAACTCAAGAAAGCTTAGGAAAACTTGAAACTTACCAAATGAACTAAGGTGTTTGCATGTGTTTCTAGGCAAGGGATTTATAGAGAATGAAAACAAATGAAGGCTCAAAGAGGAGAGGAAGAAGCCATGTGGTCTGGAGGGAAAGGAAGAGAAAATATCTCTTACACAAGGTCATTCAAGCATGGTTTGAAGTATGGAAGCAATGCTACAAAGTATGGCTTGATGTGAGTTAATTTCCTATCAATTTTTTATGAAATTAGGCTTCTAGAAACAATGCATGGCTGGAACTTTTTCAGCCACAAATAAATGGAGAAAATGAGCTATTTTAATTAGTTATTTACTTGGAAAATCAAGCTTGATTGAAAGTTATGACAAGGTATAGTGTATGTGACTTGAGGTATGGCCTTTGAGTGTTGAAAAATTGAACATGTGATGCATATGGGGAGGGAGGGGCTTCGGCCAGACCTGGCAGCATGGGGGAGTGAGGTTTTGATCATCTAATTGGGTGTTAATGGTAGGTTTAGATGTGTATTAGCTTAGGTACAAGGTTAGGAGTAATTAAGCTTAAGTTTAGGCAACTAAGAATGAGGTTTAGGGGTTTTATGACAAGATTAGGAGTGCTCATACATCATTAAAGAATTTTAAACTCATTTATGAATAAACAATGTGTAACACAATTCCATGATTTAAGGAATTGGAGAGAGGAAACACTATTCAAGATTCTATGACTAGAAATCTTGAAATTAAAATATGATTTTAAGTTGTAATTAAGCACTTTTAGGTTCTAATCAACTTTAATGAATTATTTTGACTCAATATTAATTAAGGGAATTAATTAACCTTTGATTAGAGCCTAATATTGCTTAGGTTTGCTTAATCACGCGATTAAGCGTAAAAACACGAAACTAGGGGCAAAACCGTAATTTTGCACTAATTTCGCCCGGGACCTTCGGGACCAAAACTAAAGTCATAGTCTACATTAAAACGCCTTTTAAAATCATCTGGAGAAGTTTCGGGTTTATCCGGCACTTGTAAACGAGTAAAACACCGCAGGGGCGTTTTGGTCATTTTGACCTGAAAACTCGAAAAATGAGATTTTCAATCCCGGGAAGGTACACAAGTCATCTAATCCCTTTCCAACATTGAGTTTGCCCTTCGAGAACTGCCGAACCGGCTTTCCTCGAATTCCGGGCTAAAAATGACCTCAGGGGCATTTTGGTCATTTTCACTCTAACAGAAAAATCGGGGCGTTACAGACACCTTGGGCCTCGGCTTGAAGCGGGCAAGGAATTGCTAAACACTCAGCCTTTTAAATGCTAAATGATATTTTGAGCCCTACCTTGTAGCGGACAAGGACTTAGTGTACATTGTAGTGATGCCTTGGGCCCTGCCATGCTAGTGGACAAGGACTTGGTATTCACTGATCTGACTAGAGAATGCTCTAGCAATGAGAGCTCTCGAAGATCTGAACTTATGAAGTAGATGTTGTAGGCTACAACCATTAAAAGGGAATAGAATAGTATAAAAAGAAATTTGTAGTATACTCATGATTATTCATTATACTTCTTTTACTGCACTTCTATGATGATTGATATTATGCAATTCCATCTTACTTGACACTAGTAAATGTTCTAAGTACTTTATATACAATTTGATTTAATATATGAAATTGCATATTATTGTACTCTCGCGTTACTCTTAGTATTTTTTGGAGGAAGTGGGACTCCTTAGAAGTATCACCTCATTGGTAGATTTCTCTAATCCCTTTTCTTTAATGTTTCCAAATAACATGGATCATCATTAGCAGTGAAATGGATGTAGCCTTAAACTTAATTTCTAAATAATCTGATTCTATTATGTATGCTGAGGCATGTCTTCTATAGATGATGGTTGTCTAAACTATGGGAATTACTTGCTAATAAATTGTAGTTTCATCATTATGTTAGAAAAGAATCATTCTTTGTCATTTGAAAATAACCCTTAGGCTACTAGAAGAAAGTATATGAAATTACATATTATTGGGAGATTTCTCTCATCCTTTTTCATTAATGTTTCCAGATAGCATGGATCATTATTAGCAATGAAATGAATATAACCTTGGACTTAATTTCTAAATAATTAGATTCTATTATGTGTACTAAGGTATGTCTTTTATAGTTAATGGTTGTCTAAACTATGGGAATTACTAGTTAAAAAATTATAGTTTCACTGCTATCTTAGAAAAGAATCATTCTTTGTCATTTGAAAATAACCCTTGGGCTACTAGAAGAAATTATGCTAATGTCAAAGTGCAATTTGGAAATGTTCTACCTAGGAAAGACTTGGTATTTAAGTATTTCCATTGTAACTCATCTCTTTTTCCTAGGAACCTACCAGGTGCACGACTTGTAGTTGGTATTCATTATTCTAGTATACAACTACGAATTGGAAATAGTCACAGCAGCTAAAAAGAAAAAATCCCCCCACAAGATTTAAGGATGGAAGTTCATAATATTATGGCAAATAACTATTCTCTAAAATAAAAATAAGGTAAACGAATTAGACCATATTAGGTTTTACATCAGTGGTATCAAAGTAGTTTTCCTTAGAAGACAACTATTATTAGGTAGAATTCATGCATGTCATATTTCTCTACAAAGGGTTTTCTTTATGTAGGTTTGTTTTTGTCTGGCATATGTTTCTAGTTGCTAGGTAGGAATATTGAGTTTTATCACCTCAATGTATAACTAACTATGTATGCAGAAATAACATGCAACCAAGGTAGAGATCTGTTCCTCTTAATGATGGAGGAGAAGATAGAAAACCGTGTAAAATATGGCTACAACAATTAAGAAACAACTAGTGTTGACTAATAGGATGCTACTATAGATGGACAAGAATATGGCTAGAAACGAGAATGACAATGGTCAAGGAATTACTAACAGAGATACACCTAGTTTACACCCTCAATTCTGTAGGCTAACTGAATTTAAAAAGATGTAACCTTTATCCTTCAAAGGAGAATACAACCTAACCACAACTAAAAGTTTTTTGATGAACATAGAAAATATATTTGAAGCCAAGGTGTATTGATGAGCATGTGACTTTATGCCACCTATATGCTTGTTAGTGAGGCTTAGCATTGGTGGACGGGCATTGAGTCGTTATAAGAGGTAGAAGAAGTTCCTCTCACATGGGAACAATTCAAAACTGCATTTTTAGAAGGAAAAAAAATTTGGTAAATGTGAGACACCAAAAGGAAATAGAATTCCTATAGCTGAAATAGGGAAATATGATCATTAGACGGCATGTATAGAAATTTGAAGAATTGGCCAAGTTCTTGTCTTATCTAAATCCAATCCAAATGAAGCTTGGAAAGCAATGAAATTTGAGGCTAGCTTGAATTTTGAACTAAAAAATGTTATAAATTCTATGGAAATTACAAAGTTTCCTTTATTGGTAAATAAATGCAGGATTACTGAACAAAGTATTAAGGATCTGGCAGCTGAACATCAAAATATGTTTAAAAGAAAGAGAGAGGAGAATAAAAATAGATTCATATTTTTAGAAGAATAGGAACTATAACTTGAACTGGAACCAGAATCAGCTAAGGAGAAACCTAAATAGAGGAAAAGTGCCTTTGAAATCATACATGCCACTCCCTACACCTGCCTTAACTCTTGTTTGTGAAAATTGCAGGAAGAATCATGGAAATAAGCCATGTCTAAAAGGAAAAGGTGTTTGTTTCATGTACAGAAAATAAGGATATTACTCACATAAATGTCCTTATGATCAATAAAAGGGAGAAGGTTCTAACTAGAAACCTCAATCCAAAGGAAGACTCTTCGCCTTAAGTCAACAAGAAGTGACTCAGGATCCTAATATGATATAGGGTACGTGTATTTTAAAGAATAGAACATTAATTGTATTGTTTGATTCTGGAGCTTTTCATTGTTTTATTTCTTCAACTCGCACAAATGAACTTGAATTACCAATGTCTACCCTATTATATGACTTGATTATGTCTATGCCCACTGCGAGTACAATTTTGACTTCTTTTATTTTTTTGAACTGTCCTATTCAGATTGGAACTCATTATTCTAGTGTTGATCTTATTTGTTTGCATATGAATGATATTGATATTATTCTAAGAATGAATTAGTTATCTGATAACAATGTCTTTCTAAATTGCTGTGAGAAAACTATACAATTCTCTATCCAAAATACTCTTATAACCTCCCTAGCAGAGGCTGCTAAATCCTTGGCTAATCAAATGGGAGAATGTGTGAATAAACAAACCTTAGGATGTGTTTTGCTATGCTTATTAGAATCAAAGGCAAATGATCAACTAAAGATTGAAGATAGTCCTATAATACAAGAATTTCTTGAGGTATTTCCACCTGATATCGAGAGTTTACCTCCTTAAGGAGAGATAGAGTTTTCTATTAACCTCTTGCCTAATATTAGTCCCATATCCATAGTACCCTGTAGAATGTCATCTCTTGAGTTGACTCAGTTTAAAAAGCACATTTGAGATTAGGATATCACTAGATTAGGATTAAGGAATATGATATACCTAAGATTGTTTTTAGGACTAGGTATGGACATTATTGTAAGCTCTAGAACCCTTCAGAAAGCATTATGTCAAGCCCAACTTATGTCATGACCAGCACATAGAGAACACCTTCCCCAGTAAGCCTTAACACACCAAAGTTTCTACGAATACGGATAGAGTTTCCTCTATTTTTCAAACATTTCCTAAATAAAAGTACAACTTGCAATATTTCCAATTTCATTCACAGTACTTGGGCATCAGGCATTCATAGAATGTGCCTTTCTAGCATATAATAACATCTCAGCATATTCCAGATACCAAATTAGTTTGCAAACTATATTAAACATAATAAAACATATAGTTCAAACATAAAACCAAATTAAGTTTACAGATCTTTTCGATAACACAATTTACATAGCTAAATAATGAGTTCTCAAACATAACCATAATATAAAACCAAGGACCCTGCCTATGACATATAGAGTAATTAGCAACTATAGGTTAAAACAAAATATGGGAGACGACAAAAATGACCTTTACAAAAAGGCTCACCAACTTAGAATTTACTAAAGTTGTGTCGGAGGAACCCCAGAACCTGCACCAGCACCTATATTTGGAAAAAGGTGGAAAGGCAATGGAATGAGTTTTGCAACTTAGTGAATGATAGGATATCCATAGTTTACTAAATTCAATCATAAAACACAATAGACATAATAATTTACATGTACTCATGAAAATATAGTTCTAGCTATAACATGAAATTTCTTGAAAATATAATTTTACATAATCACGTAAATCCAAATATAATGAGGAGTTATTCGAAGTATAACAATAACAAGTCTAGATATGACCCAAGGTCATGTGCGGGTTAGCACCATATTTGCTAAGTGGAGTTGGCCCGTAGCCATACAAGTCCAAACATGACAAAAGTCATGTGCGGGTTAGCACGCCACCTATAAACTGGAGTTAACCTATAGCCAAATACAAGTCTAGACATAGTTGCAACTATGTGTGGGTTACCACCTCACCTACTAACTGGAGTTCCATAGTGCACCAAGGTTAACGCCCTTGCCGTTAGCTACAGTTTCTACTTAGGTTCACTCCAAAAACATTTTCAATCAATTTTAATCTTATAGTTTTATAATCCTTGTTTCAATATCATAATTATAGACTTAACAATTCTCATAAATACAACCATTCATGTTTCCAACCCGATTCCAATTTCAAAGATACTCTTATATTATAAAATTCATTCTCAAGTTATATGAGACATAGGGGACATAAGAAAAGTCAAATTTAATAATTAACACAAGATATTTTAAAACTCAACATATCATACAGTTTAACCAAGAATAATTAAATAAGCATAATAATTAAATTCTAGCCTTCAAACTAAAGCTTCCATTTGACATATAAAGCCTCATTTTCGATAAATAAATTATTTTCTCATATAACGATATACTTTCAACTTTTCGTATAATTTTACATTTATAATTAAAATATTTCATGCAAACAGTAAACTACAAATATACTATATACTCACAGCTAGTGGTTCCAAGAATCAAAGAACACTCCATTGTGCCACCAATTCAAGTATTGATTACCAATTGCTTTATCGCTCTAGGAACAAAATAACATTAATATTTGTGAGCTAACAATGTCATCAATTTACATAAATTAGCTCTAAATCACCAAAATCCCTAAATTCTAGGGTGCAAGAGACTTAATAGTATCCCTAAATTAATTAAAAACTTTAATAATTTAAATAGAGTAGGGTAGAAGCTTATTTACCACTTGGAGAGTAGAATTAGGGAAGAAAATCACTCCAATCCCATCTAAAAGCTTAAAGCTCTCTAATGGATGTTAAAGAGAGAAAATGGAGATAGAGGAGATGGAGAGGAAGGGCATGATTATGATGTTGAAAAGGAAGAGGAGATGATAATGATGGAGGTGGTGGTGATGATTGATGAAGGTGAGAGCAAAGAAGAATGGAAGAAAGAAAAGAAGATGAAGAAGAAAAAAGAAAATGGAAGAGGAGAGAGAAAGAAGTGAAGAGGAAAAAGAAGGGAACATATCTGATGGAGGAAGAAGAGAAAATAAAAAGAAAGAGTGGGGACTAGTGTGATTTACACCACTTAAGGTGCATGGTGCACCTCACCCTTTTTTTCTTTTTTTCAATTACGATACATTAGGGCTATATGTTTTAAATGACAACAAAACCAATTCAAAGAAAATCTTTGAAGAACTACTAATATATGTCTTGAGTTTCTTAACATAGCACATAGGAATTCCTGAATTGCATAACACGAACTTAAAGTGAGAATAATTTCACTTTACATATGCAAACATGATTAATCTCATGTTAAGAGATTGAACCTAATAGTAGTGAACATGATATCGTGCAAAGTACATATACATGTGTTACAGATTGAAGTAAATCAAGTCAAGAACAAGAAACCGTATAGGTTTTTAGAAAGTAGCACTAGACATCAGAAAGTACACTCATAATGAAGATATCAAGCAAACTTTGATAACAATATGTTACATAGCCTTCAATCATCATGATTGCAATACTTTCAGCATCAATAAAGCTTTTATTGAAAACTCAAAAGATTCAAGAATCATCAAGGAACTGATACCATACATCAAAAAGCTCACTTCACTGTGGAGCGATGAACCTTACTAGAAAATGAGGGAAATTTGAATTTTGAAATTCAAATTTCAAGTTAAACCCAATTTCAAACTGGTGTGTCATATCTTCTGCCTACTTGGTCAACCACTCCAACTTCTAAAAGGAAGAGCTCAGAAACCATGTTTAGAAATTAAAAAAGTAGTTTTGGAAGGGGCATCAAAAACCTTAACTTTACAACAGCTTTTGCAAAAAGTTCTGACACCAGATGAGCTACCCTTCTAGATTGCATTTCTAAGATACAAACAGATGATCAACATGTGTCACATGGACAATAGATCAAGGCAACAGTCATGAAGAAAGACCTTTATAAATAGAGATGTTATGCTCAAATGAAAAATAGGACTGACATTGCACATGAGTGGAAACTCTGTTAAAATCTCTCTTCATGTCCTGTAAGGTTCATCACATCATGTAATAAGTTTCCTTACTTGTAAAAATCTTCTTTCTACGTTCTTGAATAATTGTATGTTCTTCTGAGGAAGAAGTTGTTCAAGTTGCCCTGGGTTATTCATGTATATTTTAAGGAAACTTGAGTACAGATTAGTTTGAGTGGCAACCCAAACACAAAACCTTTGTATCCTCGATCCAGTAGTAATCAGTGTGAGATAGCTTAGAGAGGTTAATGTAAAACTACTTGCAATGTGACAGTATGAATTGTCTACTGGTCACGATTTTAGCTTGAAAAGGCTGGTCAAAGACTACTCGATTCAACTTGGAAAGGCTGGTGAATAACTACTCGTTTTGTGATAGTAAGGGTTGTCTACTATTCACAGATTTTAGTTTGGAGAGGATAATACAAGAGTACTCAAGGTTTAACTTAGAGAGACCGATGAATAACTACTTCGTTTGTAATAGTAGAGGTTGTCTACTGGTCACAAGTTAAAGCTTGGGAAGGTTATTGCAAAGACTATCTGATTTTTCTTTCTCGGGTTGAGAAAAATGTTAGTGAATCTCAATGGAAATTGAGTATTGGATGTAGGTAGGATTGGCCAAACCAATATAAAAATATTTATGTCATATCTTCTTCTCCCTAATCTCTTTTATTTCATTGCTCTGCTTTTTTATTTAATCACTGCTAAAAATTTAATTTATTTATTATGTTATTAATGATATGATTCATAAAGTTACTTATTGAAATATTTAACCGTGTTTCTGTTGTACTTCAAGCTCAATGTTTGATAGTATATTGTTTAAAGTTTCAGCATGGAAAAAAAAGAAGAAGATAAGCAAAGCACGATTCAACCCCCTTTCTCGTGCACTTATCAACCTACAATTATGAGTTATTGGTGATACCTTTTGGATTGACTAATGCTCATACTATTTTCATGGATTATATGAGCATGATTTTTAGACCTTTCTTAGATAAATTTGTGGTAGTATTTACTGATGATATTTTTATTTATTCTAAGACTAAAAAGAAACATGAGGAGCATTTGAGAATAATTCTATATTGAAAGAGAAGCAATTGTATGCAAAACTAGAGAAGTATGATTTCTGGCTAAAGGAAGTAAAATTCTTAGGTCTTGTGATCAATGAGAGTGGTGTGTATGTGGACCCTAGTAAGGTTGAAGTTGTGTTGTCTTGGGAGAAACCTAAGATGGTAATTGAGATTAGAAGTTTCTTAAGACTTGTAGGATATTACAGGAGGTTTATCCAAGGACTCTCACAATTTGCTTTTCCTTTGACAAGGTTGACCTAAAAAGAAAAACCATTTGTGTGGACACCGAAATGTGAAACTAGTTTTCAAGAGCTAAAACATAAGCTCACATCTACCCCAGTATTAGTGATCCCTAACTAAGAAAATGATTTTTCAATGTACAATGATGTCTTTAAAAAAGACTTAGGTTGTGTCTTAATGCACAAGGCAAAAACAGTAGCTTATGCTTCTAGACAACCGAGACTTCATGAGGAGAACTACCTTACCCATGACTGTAGCTATAGTTTTTACTCTTAAGTTATGGAGACATTACCTATATGGTGTTGAGTTTGATGTTTTCACTAATCATAAGCGTTTGAAGTATTTATTTGGCCAAAAAGAGTTGAATTTGAGATAGAGAAAATGGTTAAATTTTTTGAAAGATTATTATTTTGAAGTTAAATACCACCCAGGTAAAGCCAATTTAGTTGTTGATACACTCAGTAGAAAATCTCTACATGTGGGAAGTTTGATAGTTAAGGAATGGGAATTATTAGAAAAATTTAGAGACTTGAATCTTCAAATAACTGTAAAGGCTAGCCATTTGAATTTGAATCACGTAAGGATAGAAAATAACCTTAGGAAATAGATCATTGAAGGTCAAAAGGAGGATAAGCTTTTGCAAACCAATAAATATCTAGTAATTAAGGGTGAACAAAAGGATTTTCACACTATTGGTGATGGAGCATTATTATACCATGATAGGTTACGTGTACTCAGTATGGGAGATCTAAGGAAAATAATCTTAGATGGAGCACATAACAGTGGATATACCATACACCATAGAGCCACCAAGATGTGTTAAGAAACTAAACAATTCTTTTGGTGGCCAACAATGAAGAGGGATATTGCAAAATTTGTGGCAAAGTGCTTGATTTGTCAAAATGCCCAGATTGAACATCAAACTCGGGCTTACTCCAACCCTTAGAAATCCCTGAATGGAAGTGGGACATCATAGTCATGGATTTTGTGATAGGATTGCCTATGACATCCTTGGGGCACGATGGAGTTTGGGTTATAGTGGATATATTGACTAAATTTGCTCATTTATTAGCCATTAAAGCTATCTATTCACTAGATAAACTAGCCTAAATATACATTACTGAGATTGTTTGACTCAATGGTGTACCCACTTGTATTGTCTCTTATAGAGATCCTAGGTTCACCTCTACATTTTGGGAAAACATTCCCTTGCTATTATATTAAGTCTTAGTACTGCTTACCATCCCCAGACTGATTGGCAATCTAAGAGAACTATAAAGACCTTACAGGATATGTTGAGAGCTTGTGTCTTGGAAAAGAAAGCAAATTAGGATAGTTACCTACTATTAATGTAGTTTTCCTACAACAACAGTTATCATTCTAGTGTTGGGATGGCACCAGATAAGGCTTTATATGGTAGGAAATATAGATTCCCATTGTGCTGGCAAGAGAAAATTGCTAAGACTTGAAATTGTCCAAAGAACCACTAATCAGATTAGGCTCATCAAGGATACTTCTAAATGCACAAAGTCGGAAACAGAGTTATGATGATCGAAGAAGGAAACCTCTTAAATTCCAAGAAAGTGAACACATGTTTCTAAAGGTTTCTCCTATGACAGGGCTAGGCATAGCTCTAAAAACTAGGAAGTTGACTCCTCATTTTCTCGGTCCATATCAAATTTTGAACCGAGTTGGTTTTGTTGCCTATCACCTTACTCTAACCCCAAAACATCTCAAACTACCATGATGTCTTTTATGTGTCTCAATTAAAGAAATATTGCCCTAATATCATGACCTAACTTGGGTATGTGAATGGCATGTGAAAGATTAGATCATCATGAAAGCCTTTGGAAATGTGATTGACTAATATGCATAAATATCAATTATATGTTCCAAATATTTCAAATTAAACTAAATTCCATAATTCTGAAAATGTTTCCAAAACATAAATCCTGAATATAAAATTGTATAATAACCATAATCTGATTCAAAGCCAAGCATAATTAAATAAATATAAATGATTATAAGACTATGCATGTCTAGGATCCTGCCTACACAATTATCGCAGTACTACTATGACTATAAAAATCTATAATAAGCTTTACTCCGAAGAGAAGCTTACCAAGAGATGCAGCAACACTATTGAGGATGATCTTGTGGTGCAACTAAATATATAGCTGTATCTGTAGGGGAGGAAATAAAAGAGAAGGCTAAGTTCATCAAAACTTAGTGAGACGGCCTCCACTGACAACCTACATGGCATAACAAAAATAATATATAAATATACATGTAGCTGGCACAAAACATTTTATATTTAACTACATATAATGGTATTGAAAATAATAGTTCAACTAAATTCATAGCAATAACTAGTAGAGAAACAAGAGTTGAACTAAATAAAATAATTGTACAGAATTGATAGATGAACTGATGGGCACCTAATTAGGTCCCATAGGCAGACACCGTACTGGGTTCCCTTCTGTAATTGGGGTTGAACTAGTCCTCTGGCAGAACACTTGGTACCAAGATTAATGATCCTGCAATTATTAACTCACTATTCTATTTCTCACTAATTATTGGGAAAAAAAAACTAATATCCAAAATAATTCACTATTCATACTAAATTGAGGTTCATGCAATTTTCTGACTGATAAAATAATTCTAAATCATACATACAAGAAGTATGGTCTAATGAGCTTTCTAAAATAATAATTTTTAATGATAACTATGAAAACAATAATCTTCTAAAATTGCTACAATCCATGAAACTTTCTTGGCATAAATCATTTTAAAAATTTCATATATAATTAGTATAAGATTGGAAAGTACTAATAATAACACAAAAATATGGTAATTAGCTTAAACCCACTTACTGTTGGTAGCCGTGACTGTGCTTTCACTAACAACTTGACTCTGGGGAATAGGAATGACATTGGTAACTGCCAAACAATATAAACATAACCATTTGGCATTATTGCCAAGAGCTGAATTTGGAATGATAGTGAGGTAGAATGTTGTGAGAAAATCATGCCTGATAATGCCTAACTCATAAACTAGATTAAAAGAGGAAGAAAACTAGCTAAAATCCATGAAAATCATTTTCCAGAAGCTTGGAATGAGGAAGAATGGAAGGAAAACGTGAAGGAGAAACACAAGAGTGTTGGTGGTGGCTAAGGTGTCTAACTCGAGCTTATGGATGTGTTTATATATTTTAAGGGGCATTGTAAAGAAAATACATTATTTTGACACATACTGATATCAGGGCCATCACAATAGTGGTCCTAGACTACCATACCGGTTGACAAGGAAAGAAACCAATTGTGGGTGCATGCTTGACCGCTATAGCTATCTAGGACTCTTATAGCAGTCTCCAAAGACCCGTGCACATGAAACCAACAGTGCTTGACCACTATAGCAGTCTTGAAACACTATAGCGGTCCCTCCCATGGCCGCCACTGCTATAGCAGCCTCAGGGGAACCTAGTTCTGCACTTTTCATGATTTTATAAGCTTGAGCCTTCCCAGCAACATGGATGGGTTTCAGGAGAACCCTAACGCCAGAGTAGACATATCTGGGGACACATTGACTTGAGAAGTTACCGCTGATCCTTTACATCTTCTCCAGAATGAGTCTATTCAATTCAGAGATAATTTAAGCAATGAGGTTGGACCTGTTAAGGTTTTGGAGAAAAGCTTGAAGGAACTTGGAGGTGGGAAGACAATTTCTTTGGTGAATGTCCTATGGGAAGGATTGACTTCCAAATAAGCAACATAGGAAAAGGAAAAGGATCTTTCGAGAGACTATCCAGATATTTTAAGTAAGATAACCAAACTTTGAGGACAAAATTTCTTAAAGGATAGGAGAAATGTAACATCCTCAATTTTCCCTAATATAGTTTTATTTTTGTCGTAGCTTTTTGCTTAGACGGTGTGAGGATTTTTAGGGAACAAATATTCAGGGATAATCCTTAGAGAATGAATTATATAATAATGTGACTGTTTGTTATAAAATGACAAAATCCTTCATTGTGAAAGTGCTCTCAATATTTCTAATAATTAAATTTAAGTACCTAATTTCAATTACCATATTGACCTTGAACTTTTAGAAAATGACATTTGTACCTTTGTTGCTCAAACTTTGACCGAAAAGTGTCTAATTAAAATATTGCAAGATCTAATAGTTATAAAACTTGGAATTTAGCACCAAAGAAGCCTGAATGCGAAATTATCATATTTCCCATACTTTATTAAAATAACAAAAATGTCATTAGATGATAGAAAACAAACTTACATCATAATTAACTACATAAAAGTCAATAGAAATCTTATAAAAGCTTCGAGAGTGCCTAAAATTGTTTTAAAAAAATTATAGAAAACTATAAATACATTTGAAACGTGATTTTGAAGAGAAATACTAATATTTAGTAAATTTGCATAGTATTAGCATAATTGCACAAAAATAAACCTAACATGGGGGTGTAAAACAAACTCCGAAAAATATCCTAGAAAACAACTATAGGTCACATAGATTTTTTTTTTAACTAAGTTATGGCACTAGATAAAGAGGACCATGAAATGGGCCTCTCCATTAGACCATAGATAGTGTTAAAATCATATTGATCTTTAATTCATTAATTTTAACTTAATTAAAGCTTAAATTACCTAATTAATCACTTAAGCTTGATATTTTTTTGCTAAACCTTAATTAATCTCACTAATAGTCTTCAAACACTTAATTGACACCTAGCTAAGTTTAGAATTCAACCTCATGGAATTTAAAAAAAAATTGAAAAGTGAAAGTAAATTGTTAAACTTTCATATCATAATTAATTAAAACCAACCAGTTTTTAACTAAAATTTCATGAAGATGATCTTGTCCCCTTATCTTTTTGGATAGCTCAAAATCCACATGGTATGTTGTAGAAATTTTATCTACTTTATTGATAGATAATTAATTGTTTTAATTAACTCAAAAATAGACCTAATTAAGGTAAAAATATGCCAAAAATACTAAAAATTGTATGAAAAATTCAGAAAATGATAGGTAACATCTAAATCAGGTACAAACATGGTTTTGATGATATATTAAGGAAATTTGGTTTTTGGATAATTATTTTATTAATTAACTGGCCTATGTACCTTTAAGATAAAATTGTAAATATTCAAAATTTGTCATTTTCAAGCATTAATTATCCAAGACAATTCACTCCTCCTTATACATCAATTAGCCATGTGAATCAAACCTCTAGGTTGCTAAAGGGGAAAAAATTTTTAAAAAAATAGTTTAGAAATAGTTAAATAAATCATTAATTAATTAATTTCTTAGTAAAATTAGTAATGGTATAAATTATGAAATAAAATACAAATAATTATAAAAATATATATATATAAATTATAAGGATCCTTCTATTATATCTCTAATAACCTTATGATAATATATGATTAAGAAATTTAGTCATTTACTAATTAATTAATCTAATTTAGCATCACTAGTTTAAGTAAATCTATCTTATTTTGAATAGTTAATTATTAAATCATATGATACTTTTATAAATATCTTTAAATATGTCTTTAGATGATACTTGTGAAGTTATAAAATTAGTTAGTGATAGTTTTAACATTTCAATAATTAAACTAACTAAATATGATAAGTAAATTAAGAAATTAGTAATATTTTAAGCCTAGCTTTTCTCTATAAATAGCTTACCTCTATACACAACTTCACACTTTATTTTTAGCCCATAAATCTATTGAAAAACTACAGCCACCATTTCTCCCTTTATTTCCTTCATTTTCACACAAAAACACTTAAAATTTTATAGTAAAACACTTCCAAACTATCACATCTTCTTATTAGCTTCTAAAACTAACACTTCATAGCCTTCATACATGAATTTCAGTGCTTAGAAAAGGTTTAGAAAAGTTGGAGAAGCTTCTAGTCTAGTCTTGGTGTATCTAAGTTTCTAAAACTCCAAGAATAACTAGGGGTTTTTTTCTCATTAATCAGCTTCATGTATGATTTTCTTATATGATGTTATGCTATATGATATTCAAAGCTTGTGTTTATTGTTTTTAATAGCTTTGAACGATTTAAAGATGATGACCTAAAATATCTGTCACGACCTAAAAATCATGACCAGCACATAAGGGATATTGTCTTTTATGCAAGCCTTCTGGAATTAATTTCATGAAATCATGCATATTAAATTACTAAATTAATGCTCATAATAAATTATAAATGAATAAATTCCTCAAAATATCTTGAAAACTTTACTGATAAAATAAATAAAATATTTTATTAATCTAAATGTTACAAAATCTATAACTGAAATAAATAATTTTAAATTGTGTTCCTTGAAGAAATTACATAAAATATAATTATGATAAAAACAACATAACTTTAAAATAATCATACATGCTAAATGATGTCCAAGGACTCTGTCTGCACACTACTGGAGCACTCTATTATAACATAATCCTAATTAAAACTTCACCACAAAGTGAAGCTCACCAATAGAACAACTACGAAGCTATTGAGACTAGGTCTGAATGATAAATGGATATACAACTGTAACTGTAAGGGGAGGAAAAAGGAAGGGTGAGATCATCAAAACTCAGTGAGCGAGCCTCCACTCACAACCCACATGGGACAATAACAAAAATACATAATATATACATGCAGTTGCTATAAAACACTTTATATATTTAGATACATATAACTTATCTGAAAAACAATTTATTTGAAATCATGGCAATAACTAGTAGAGAAATAAGAATTATTCTGTACATAAATATCTGAGCTGGATAGTTGAATCTGAGCCAATGGCTAATTTGATGGGCACCTAACTAGGTCCCATAATGGACACTTAACTAGGTTCCTTAATGTGGGTGAGCTAGTCCTCTGGCGGACCACTTGGTACCAAGGTTAACGATCAATCTTGTAGCCATTAACTCGCTATTCTGTTTCTCACTAATTAAAAAAATAATAATAACTTGCAATTAAATTGGATAAATCTGAAAGCTTTGAATTCATATAATTCTAACAATATGACTTTAGCATAACTAAGGTTCTAAAATCATACCTAAGGGATCACCAACTTGTAGACATAGTATTTCAAAAGCTAACATAGTATGTGTCTGACAATTATTATCTTCTAACAATTTGACTTTAGCATAACTGAGGTTCTAAAATCATGTCTAAGGGATCATCAACTTGTAAACATAGTGATTTTAGAAGCCAACAAAGTATGTATCTGATAATTGTTATAAATCATACTTAATTCAACACTTTCAATAAATCATCTCTGATGTTCTAAAATATTTATAGGAAATTCATAGTCTAAAAAACATGGTAATCACTATTTCTACTGTAAAGATTAAACTAAGATCTCATAATTCCATAAACTGAGAAAAATATATTCTATAACATGCAAGGTATCAAATATAATCCCATGAGTTTTCTAAAATAAGGTTTTTATGATAACTGTGAAAAACAATAAATTTTCTGAAAATTGGCATAATCCGTGAAAGCATGTTTTCTTGGCATAAATCATTCTAGAATTTCATAAACAATTTATATAACATTGGAAAAATACTAATAATGACCAAAAGTATGGTCATGAGCTTAAACCCACTCACTGTTCGTTGCCGAGAGTGCCTGACCACTGCCTACATGATACTGGAGAATTGGAATGACACTTTTAACTGCCATGGAATTATAGACAAAAATCAGGAATGACTTGGAATTGAATGAGATGAAAAAACTATAACATAATAATCTAAAGATTTGCTAAACTCATAACCATATAAGGATAGGGGTGAGAGCACCTACCGGAAGAGATTAATCGAAGAGGATTGAGAGAAATTACGTCTTTCTCTCTAAGGAAAAATCCTTAGATGACTAGGGTTCTTAACCTTCTTTTAGGAGGACCATAACATGTCAAATATATAGCAAGAGATGAAAGATATTTGTAACAAATTTTATTTTCTTTATTTTATTTCTATTTTTTGTTTTTCTCTTTTTATTTTTTATTTTAACCTTTCGTAAATATTTAACTTCCATTGTGGTTAGAATTTGACCTCAAGGCTAGAAATAACACTTATAGATAATTGTGTTAGCTTTCTAACGCCATAAAAATCATGTCAATCGGATATCTATAACTCAAGATATTTGCAAAATACTAAACAGGGGTCATACTTTGACAGCATAAGGATAATATTATATTAAAGGTCTTCTATAGATATATTATAATTAACTGTGTGATATAGGCAACAATGAGATAAGGATAATATCTAGACTAAATCTAATCATATATTTTGTAACTACTTGGATAATTCAAATTTAAACTACTTTAAAATATCCTTTAATTATCTTTTGTATCATAAATATATTTGTATGTATATTGAAATGAAAAGCTAATGGGATTCTTAAAACAAATAACACATATCTTGGGGTATTCACATTATGTATTTGTTTCTCTTTTGAAATAATAATAATAATAATAATAATAATCATAACAACAATGACGACAACAAGAACAACAACAACAACAACAACAATAATAATTTACATGATGAACAAATTTTACACTCAATTCTAATAATTAATAATTTCTTAAGAATATCTAATAATTCTCTATAATATGTACCAAATCATATTCGTAATATATGTTAAATATAAATAATATCTAATATCTTCAAATAAATATCATTTTTATGAAAGTTATATCTGTGAAATATTATCTATATATATATAGACACACACAAATAGTCAAATCCTTATAGAATAATTACAATATCTGATAAAAGGAATGAACTAATATCACAACTGAAACTCTTTATATATATATATATATATATATATATATATATATATATATATATATATATATTCTCAAATCATAATTGATATTTACACCATAAATATAAATGGTAGATATCTAAATAAATCTTAATGTGACTTTAGTAATTATACTAAAATCAATTTCTAAAGAGCATATATGAAAAAGGGAAATATATTATATTTCATCTCTTGTAATTCCAACAAAATATATAATATATAATACTGACACAAATAAAAATATCAACGATAATTATAAGTAATATTGAATCTAATAGATTTGATAAGATAATTTTTTCAAAGTTAAAAAATCAAATACCATAACGCAAGCTGAATATCATATTATATAAAAAGATTAAATATCAAATTCAAATAAAAAATAGACATTGATATGGAAAAAGATTGATACACAACATTATTATTTTCTCCTTTTAGGATTGATATTTTTCTTTTAAAATTTAGATATTACATGGTTTTCTATTCACATAAATTTAAAATAGAGATTTATATTTATTCATTAGTTGATTTATTTATTTTATATATAACCATTTTTATATTTCTTTTTTTTTTAAGTATTTAAATATCTTTAAAGCTTTATCCAACCATTCCTAAGTTTAGGCTTATCTTTCCTAAAGGAATCTAATTTCGGGATATTACAATATCTCAATATATGTGTCTATGATGCATGCTTATTTGTAGGTTTTCTTTACTTATATAGTTGAAAATCATGATTAAAGGTCCTTCTAAATTCTAGTTTTTACCTTGGGCAGCAGTAAAATTATGTTTTTTTTTCAAATATTTAAATTTGGTTTCATGTATTAAACCATGTGTTTTTATTTAATAAAGCTTTGTGCACTAGTTGTGAAGTTTTGAAGTATTATAGCTTGCTTTTTACCTCATGATATCTTGGGCTATGAAACCTTTTTTGTTCATGAAAACTATTTTATTTTGTTCACTCTAATGGATGGATTCCAAATGTTTGAGCATGTAAGATATAGCTTAGTTTGTGTGTTATATTTCTATTGGGACCATTAAGACTTAATAAGACACTAAAACTTGTTAATATTAATCATGACCTTTTCTATGGTTTTATGACTTTATGGACGTTATTTGGACTATTACAAGTCTTTTAGACTGACTTGGACTTAATTGAGACAATTTATGATCATATGACTTGGACTCAGACTTTGGACCTTGAACTATAAATATTGGACTTGGTTGCACTTTTAAAAGCATTGACAAATATTGTTTACAAAGATTTAAGCTAAGGTCCCATTAAAAATATGGCATGTAAACTAGCTAGTTTCTTGCTTAAAGTGATTTCCTAAAGCTTGGATATTATTTTGAATACTTTCTTTCAAATTTTTCTTGAAAGGTTCCATTGCTCTTTATTTTCTATATGATAACATCTTTATAAAAGTAAGAATATATTGCCTGTGTTGAACACGTAAAGGTAATTTATCTTTCTAAAAGATAGATTTGAAGTCATTTTATGTATATTTAGGCCTATGGAATTAATAAAGAAAATACTATATTTCAATGCTTGAAATTGAATTATTATACGATTCAAAACTAAGTTAAGCATGTTTTATTATAAAGAAAATGAGTTTCTAATATAATAATGTGATTTTGTGCTTTATGGCTAATTGCAAAGAAATATGGTTTTGATGAAAATTTTATGAATCCTATGTTGTTTGGGATTTATGTGCAAATTTGGAAAATTTTATGGTCTATATGTAACTATGGAAGAAATTGTGGAAACTTTATATAATTTTCATATTTTATTGATACTATATGCACTACGTGAAATGAATAAATAAATAAATGACACCTCGAGCCCCACCTTGAAGCAGACAAGGACTTGGTGAACACTTAATCTTGCAGTTGCTAAACAACTGCATTGGGCCTCGCCTTGTAGTGGACAAAGACATGGTGTACATTGTGGTGATGCCTTAAGACTTGCCATACTAGCAGATAAGGACTTGGCATTCACTTATCTGACTAGGGGACACCTTAGCAATGAGAGCTTTCGTAGATTCAAACTTATGAAACAAACCTTGCATACTACAACTGTTAGAAGGGAATAGAATATTATAAAAAGTTTACAATATACTCATATGATTATTTATTATACTTCTTTTACTACATTGTTATTATAATTGGCATTATGTACTTCCATTTTTCTTGACACTAGTAGATGTTTTAAGTATTTTATATACAATTTGATTTAATATATGTGAGTGCATATTGCTGCACTCCCACATTACTCTCAATATTTTTGGGATGAAGTGAGACTCCCTCAGAAACATCATCCTACTAGAAGATTTCTCTCACCTCTTTAATTATTTGATGTTTCTAGATAACGTGGATCATCATCAGCATTGAAATGGATGTAGCCTTCGATTTAATTTCTAAATAATCATATTCTATTATGTGTGCTAGATAGAATTCTTACTATCTATTACTAGACTTTGGTTATGTTATATTATTGTATTAAAGTGTTCTCTTATGCATCTCGAATGTGTAATATGTATTGTACCTTATGAATCAATGTTAAAGTGAGATATGTTTTCTATAGATGATGGTTGTCTAAACTATGAGAATTATTGACTAACAAATATTAGTTTCACTGTTATGTTACAAAAGAATCATTCTTTATAATTTGAAAATAACTTGGCATTTAAGCACATCCATTGTAGCCCATCCCTCTTTCTTGGGAACCTCCCATGTGCACAACTTACAGAAATTCATTATTCCAATACATGACTACAAATCGGAAATAGTCATAGTAGTTGGAAAAAAAAACCCACAAGATTTAAGGATGGAAGTTAGTAATATTATGTTAGTAAATTATCATCTAAAATAAAAATAAGATAAAAGAATTAGAGCTTATTATGGTGTTACACTATTGTGCCCTAGGAGACACATAGTAGGCAGTAGGTGGTTTTATAAAGTTAAATACAAAGCTAATGAAAGTTTGGATAAGTACAAGACAGGGGATTATTTTCAAGATACATTTACCCCAATGGAAAAAGAACAATGGTGAGGGTTCTTCTTACCTTAGCAGTTATCAAATTAAAGGGCGAAAATTTCTTCGAATGGACTTCAACAATGCCTTTTCGAATGGAGACTTGTTTGAAGAGTTATACAAGGATAAGCCTCTTGGGTATCACAGTCACTACTAGAAAAACACGTGTTTCCAGCAAATTTTTAGGATCTTTCATAAGAATTTTGTTGCTGACAGATTTTTTATCGTATTTGCACGCATGGTAATAATGTCCTAGATAACTTTTTCCGAAGGAAAAAATCTATCGAAAACAGGTTGAAAAATATGTAAAAAATTTAGGAATATAATTACTGGCAGATTTTTCTATCGGTAAGTCCAATAAATATTTCTTTGAAAAAATTATGGTTATAACTACCAGCAAAAAAATCCACTAGTAATGTTTTGTTTTTAAAAATAATTTTTAGTTTATTATTGAAATTTTTGTATGTTATCTAATTATTAAAAGTTAATTTTTCTTATTTAACATTAACTATTGATATATAAATATATTTGATAATAATAAATTAGAAATAGGTAACTAATAGATCATAATAATATGAATTAACATTCAAAGAGAAAAATAAATGTAAATATCATAAAAGTGTGTAAACATTATAAAAAATTTCATTCAACATACCCTTCTCTAAAATGTTAAAAGTTACTAGTATATTTTGATCAATTCAAATTTTAATTTGACTATCCTCTTTAATTAAATAAAATATTGCCAGATCCTACCTTCCATAAAACACCACAGGAAATTGATTTCAATCAATACATATCAACCCAATCATATAAACTTCACAATTAAGTGGAAAGAAAAAACAACTAAAGATCCTAAAATCGTTCTAGAACATACCCCCTAACACTAGAACAAGCATACCCTGCAATCTCCACAAAATCCAGTCAATCTCCACAACAAATAATGGGAAGGAATTATAAGCCTTCATCAAGCACTTGCAATTTCCAACCTTACAATTCTAACCTATAAATGTTATGCCTCTTACTAACAAAGAATTCAATTAATAAAAGAGAAATAATTACTAACCCCAAAGAAGACACAAAAATCAAATGCACCAGCTCACTGACAAAATCATGTTAGTAAATTTCGGTACTTACAATAATTTAATTTTGATTTCACTATATCTAAAATAAAAATAAAAAGAATTAGCATTGAATAAAAACATGAACACTCTGATAACCTTTAGAAAACAATTGCGCCAGCAGCAGTGGACGGTGGCAGCGGCAAGGGTGTCATAAATCTACAACTAAACAAAAAGCAAGAAGCAACAAAATGCATTTAAAAAATGTGCCAAATCAAAAAAACAAATCCGATTAAAGTGTAGAGGACTTTTAGAGGAAGACAATGGTGGTCTCCCCACATAAAACGACGGTATGACAATAGCACACTCATGGAAAACCAAGCAACTCTCGTGAGAGGATAAAGAGGGGAGTGGGGGAAAGAGAGAGTCTAGGGGAAGAGATCAAGGGGGTTTTGGCCACGTCTTCCATTTTAAAGGAATTACTGGCTTTTCGGCTAGTAAAAAAGGTGCAAAACGCACCGTTTCACTAATACCCTTACCAGTGGAATTTGGTCATTTTGAATTTCCATCCATGTGTGGCATGTGTCCACCGTAATCAATACCGGTGGACTTTTAAATTATCAACCGATTTTTCTTCCGATAATGGACTAAAAAATATTTTAAAATCTTAGTATTATATATCGACGAAAATTTCTCTAGTTAATGTGCTAATTTTTAAAATAAAATCTTAGTATTACCTATCTGCCAGTAATAGGCTAATTGTTTTGATAAATTCTTAATATTTCCAATGGAAAAAATCTAGCGATAATGGGCTTTTTCTATTTTACTATTATCGGCGAAATATTTCACCAGTAATAGGTTTTTTTTTAATCTTAATACTATTAGCAGATGTGTAAGTCTCTTTTTTTCGTTTAAAATAAACTGTTCATAAATTAATGGTGGAAAAATTTGCAATGGACATGTCAAATTTAGCGCTTGATGGCGCATTAAAAATCTGTGCTTTAGGGCCTGCTTAAAAGTGCTTTCAGTTTTGTGTTTTCTAAAACAGTTTTTTTTAAAATAAATTAAACTGAACTTTTGACAATAAAAGTACAACAAAATCTGTTTGACAAGTTTGTTCTTAAAACTGTTTTTAAAACATAAAAACCAAAAATTTGTTTGGCAAATAATATTTTTAAAGAAAATAACAAGATAACAAAACTCATAACAGCAATAGCAATGACCAGTTGAAAACGATGTCACTGTTGCAGGCTAATTGGAATTTATACGCCCCTCCTCAATCCTCTCAGTAGAGCTCCAATTTCAACTTGGGTCTTCCCTTTGACCTCAAATTTGCCAATAGATCTAGAAGCAACATAGATTCTAGCGCCTTCAGCGTGGATTCTAATGGTCTCAGAAATTTAATGAGCAACTTTCAATCCACCACGAGTAATGTGTGGCCTTTGCAATGGACCGACCAACAATCAAGCTCCAAAACCAAATCATGACATGACACTACGTTGGCGATGCAACGTAAGAAAAAGAAAAAGCCACACATCCTCATGAAGTATTGTCCTTTGCCACCAAAGATGCCTCCCTCCTCCAAACCCAAGTTGGTGATGCAAATCCATATCAAGAAGAGCATACGATCCATTCAAGTTGCTTTTCAGAACCTATAGAGCGTTGGATATTGTCAAGCTGGGTGGCCGTCAAAGTGCTGAAATTGTGGGGGCGGTGGATGCTGAGTGGTAGGTAGCCCTCTCTATGGCAGCTTCAACGAGGTCACCCAAGGGAGGAGCTTTTTTAATATCTTTTTCTGATATACGGGATTCGAAGTGTTATAGATCAATAACTCATTATATTCATAGTATTGCCACCGCAATTTACTTGTTTTTAAAAGCATCTTAAAATTGTTCTCAATTTTCTAATTTTAAAACTCACATTCAGTTTTTAATTTTTAAAACAAACGTAGCAAAAACATCTTACTAAACACGTTTTTTTTTTTCATTTTTAAAATCAAGAATAGTTTTTAAAAATACTTTCCAATAGTTTATATGGTATGATATACCTCCTCTTTCTTGCAGCTTCTTTCAGCAGTTCTATCCATACCCGTGCAAAGTTTGCTCAAAAACCACGAGTCTCTTACCCCTGACGCGTGTGATCCTAATTAATAATTGACAACGAACGGAGCAACAACGGTCCTAGGAAGAGGCCCACCACGAAATCACTGGAACTCAGGGTTGAAAAGTCGGAAGATTCCAAGCACTAGTCGGTAATCGATAATTTGATTTCATTCGGAAATTGTGGTCAACCAAATTGCCTCTTCTCTGTTTTGTTTGCCTTGCTTTGGCTTTTCTTTCGCTATCCTTTGAGAAATAATATAGAAAACCTATGGAGAAATGAATATATAATAAGCGATGAAGTTCAAAGTCTAGTGGAGACTAACCGCTAGCCACCTTATCTTGGAATTATTAGTACCAGTGATACAGACTTTTATTATCAGTGGATTAAGAACCATGCACATGAGAAAACAAATTCATAAACTCATTATTTAACATTTTAAGTCAGGAAGTGGCTGTTGAATAATTTAATATTTTAGTTCCTTTTTTATTTTTTTTTCTTTTGGTCGCGGGGGGTGTTTTGGGTCGCACACTAGCCCTAAACAAATCTAATTCACCTCAGTATCAATCTCACGAGCACGCACAAGGAAAAAGAACACACCACAACAAACTTCAAACCTAAAGAATTCGAGCATTTCTCGACCAATGCATTAATGCACAAATTGGAGGAGAAAAGGGCCCACATCTTTAGTCTTCGTTACTCCTGATTCCTGAACGCCTTGTTCCAGACGGTGTCTTTCAGTGTAATTGGAAAACTGCTGCAGAAGATAATTCCATTAGAGTACCACTCTATATATGTGGGCACAATCCACCACTTACCTAAGCAATTCACCGATAAGTTTTCTATAGTCTGAACATGCCTTTTTTGTTGTCACTGTTTCTTCTGGTCCTGCTTTCTTCTTTTGAATTCTCATCGTCTTCTTTACCATCACTGAGCAAGGGTTCCTCCCTCTCAGTGGAGAAACCTGCACAAGACACTATTGAATCACCAAATGGTATGTTCACTGCAGGCTTCCTTAAAATCGGTGATAATGCCTACTCCTTTGCCACATGGTTCACCGAGCCTCATAATTCCCAAAACACCCCTACTGTTGTTTGGATGGCAAATCGTGACCGACCAGTGAATGGAAAGCACTCAAAGCTTTCCCTCTCACATACCGGTAATCTTGATTTAACAGATGCAGGTCAGTTCCAAACTTGGTCTTCAAACACACAGTCAGGTGCCCCAACGGAGTTGCATCTCCATGATGATGGCAATCTTGTTTTAAATGACTCGCGAGGAACCATTCTGTGGCGAAGTTTTGATTTCCCAACCGACACTCTCCTTCCTGGTCAACCTCTTACCAGACATACACAACTTGTGTCCGGGAGAAGTGAAAGCAACCATTCATCTGGTTTCTATAAGTTGTTTTTTGACAATGGGAATCTTCTTAGTCTTCTTTATGATGGCCCTGATTTTTCAAGCACTTACTGGCCATATCCGTGGCTAGTAAGCTGGCAAGCTGGAAGGTTTGCTTTCAATAGCAGGAGGGTTGCAGTGCTAAACTCTCTTGGAGAGCTCAGTTCGTCAGATAATTATACTGCTAGAACATCAGATTATGGCATGGTGCTACAAAGAAGATTGAAAATCGATTGCGACGGAAATCTTCGAGTGTACAGTCGAAAAAATATGTTTCAAAATTGGTATGTTTCATGGCAAGCCGTTTTTGATAGTTGTACTATTCATGGAATTTGTGGAGCTAATAGCTTATGCAGTTTCGATCCTAAAACTGGAAGGAAATGCTCGTGTGTTCCTGGGCACAGAGTGAAGAACCAAAGTGATTGGTCTTATGGATGCGAACCTGTATTTCCTGTTACTTGCAATAAAAGTGACTCTACCTTCTTGGCAATGCACAATGTTGAGCATTATGGCTATGACAGTCATTATAAAGAAAATTGTACCTACAGTTGCTGTGAGAACTTATGCTTAGAAGACTGCAAATGTAAAGGGTTTCAGTACTCATATGATGAAACAAAGGGCTACTTTAAGTGCTTTACAAAAGCACAATTGCTCAATGGAGAACATTCGCCAAGGGTCAAAGGAATAACGTACTTGAGAGTGCCTAAACCAAATATTGTCTCTAATTACAGAGAATCTGTCAAAATAGATGATCGTGTTTGTTCTGTACGGATTCGTAGAGAGTATTTCAAAAAGCATGCAAGTCGTTTTGTGAGCTTTCTTCTGTGGTTTCTTGGTGCAGTTGGAGCTCTTGAAATGGCTTGCATTTTTGTGGTTTGGTTGTTCTTAATCAGGAGCCGCCAAAACACGGATTTAGATCCGCATGGCTACCAGCTTGCAGCAGTGGCATTTAGAAAATTTAGTTACTCTGAGCTGAAACAGGCAACAAAAGGGTTCAGCCAAGAGATTGGAAGGGGTGCAGGAGGGGTTGTATACAAAGGCCAATTGCCAGATCAAAGGCTTGTTGCAGTAAAGAAACTCAATGAAGCCAAACAAGGAGAAGGTGAATTCCTCGCTGAAATAAGCATCATTGGAAGGCTCAACCACATGAACTTGATCGACATGTGGGGCTATTGTGCTGAGGGCAAGCATAGGCTGCTAGTGTATGAGTACATGGAAAATGGTTCATTGGCAGATAATCTATCATCACATACTCTTGATTGGAGTAAAAGGTATAACATTGCTCTTGGAACAGCAAGAGGCCTAGCATATTTGCATGAAGAATGCTTGGAATGGATTTTGCATTGTGATATAAAGCCTCAAAACATACTTTTGGATTCAAACTATCAGCCCAAGGTAGCAGATTTTGGCTTGTCTAAGCTATTGAGCAGAGATAACCGCAACAGTTCAAGCTTCTCAATGATAAGAGGAACCAGAGGATATATGGCACCTGAGTGGGTTTTCAACTTAGCAATCACCTCCAAAGTGGATGTTTATAGCTATGGAGTTGTTCTCTTAGAGATGATAACTGGAAGGAGTCCTGCAACAGATATCCAGACAGTTGATGGAGAAGAGCCATTCAATGGGAGGCTTGTGACATGGGTGAGAGAGAAAAGGCGAGGGGCATCTTGGTTGGAGGAAATCATAGATCCTACAATTGGGTCAAATTATGATGTGAACAAGATGAAAATATTGGCCACAGTGGCTTTGGATTGTGTAGAGGAAGACAAAGATGCAAGGCCTACCATGAACCAGGTGGTTGAGATGCTTCAAAGCCATGACAATGATGTTCATTAATGGTGATATGCCGACAAATTTAGAAGTCTTGGTCTTCTTGTTTTTCAGATTGCAACTAGCACTATATGTAATTTATCTCCGTTGTGCGTGTGAACCAATCCAATTGTTCAGTCTGTGGCCTACATTATATATATATATATATATATATAGACATAAAATGATGTTTCTAGCTATCAATTTCTTTTTACATCTTACTTAAATTTTCGTACTTTGAAATACTTTGAGAGCACTTTTAATTTTAAACAATTATGTTGAAAAAAAAATCAAAATTTGATAGAAATTGATGACAACAAATAAGTCAGCATGGAAATGAATTTACTCATCGGGCAAGATTTCGTATTTAAAGTGCTTGTTCTGTTATTCAAACTTAATATTTGAACCTAATTTTAGCTTGATATAGGAGTTTTCAATACCAAAAATAAATAAATAAATAAATTACGACAATTTTTTTGGAGAATTGTGACCATTTTAACCGCCACTTTTTTAAAAAAAGACAGTTTAAAAAACTGCTATAATTACCAACGTCATTCAATAAATTACAACGATTTAAAAAATTCGCCACAATGATCGTCTAGAACCACTGTTATTATTTGCAAATTGCAACAGTTATTCAATGCATTGGAACCACCATATTTTACTTAACAATATGGCCCTACTCTTAGTAACAATCACCGCTTTTTTCAATGTAACTTATGGCAGATTAGAACTGCCATTTTTTGCTTAACAATATGGCCCCTTACTATTAGTCAATTGTGGCAATTGTTAACCGCTACTTTTTTCCATGTAAATTCCAGTAGTTCAGAACCATCATTATTCCCTTAACAGTGATGCAGTGTGTCTTGCCATTATTCTTAATAAATTGCAGCAGTTATCAACCACCATAAGTTAAAACTTTTTTCAAATTTATATCAAATTTTTAATCTAATATGAAACGCTGTTAGCTATTATTTTTCTAGTTGTAGATTTCACATAAAAACAAAAATACATATGATATAAACATGATAATATGATATTCAATAGAATAATGCATTACTTGAGTATAAAATGAGCACTACACTTAGAGACATAAGTACTTATAAGTCTAGAAACAAAATAATCATTCCAAGTAGTACACCAATCACGCCATTAATTAATAAAAATATTATGTATGTGGACTCAGGAGATTAGTTGTTGGATTATTATTGCTTCCATTTGCTGATCTTCTAATATCATTGGGTGATTCAAGCCCACTTCCTACATCAAGTGCCTGCAATAAAGATATCTAAACAAATATAAGGCTAACTTAATAAATGAAAAATTCAAAAGAAACCATCTTTGCAAGAAGAAAGTACAAATAAATTGACAACAAATAAAGCATGATTCATACAATTGTTGACTACCATCTTTCAACAACTTATAAAATTCTACATTTTCTCCACTATGCTCTTCATTTAGAGTTTGATCCCTATCTAAAAGATTAGGAGAAAGGACAGATTCATCTTGGACAAGGACACTTAATTTCACGACCCCCAATAGATTGATGCTGAAATGCAAAATCCAAAAACTTCTTCAACCCATTTGCATATTCCAAGATTTATCGATTGGCATGATTGTTGAGCAAGACTAAGAGGTAGCAATTAAAAAGCCTAAACATAGAAAATGGACATAAAAAAGATGTTTCAAATAACAAAAAGATAGCACAAGTTTAAAACAAACGTAAATTTTAAATAAAAACAACCAGTCAATCCATAAGCTCAAAAAAAGTAACAAAATAACTAAAATGTACCTAAGTTAAGGGAGGGATTCACGAAAGATGCTAGCACACTTGAAGAAGCTTTTTGTACCAATTTGAGTCTCTTTAAATGCCTACAATGGGAAAGAATAAATGATTGTAGATATTGATTGTGTGCATAATGTGATTGTACCAATGACAATATTCTAGAAAGGAATGAAAACAAACAAAAGTAGAAGAGGCCAATTTAACAAAATAAATGAGAAAGCGGGAATCAAAAGGAGGAACCTGTCTGTGTGAAGGTTTCACTGACTGCATTTTGGCCAAAAATATAAATTAAACCACAATAGTTTATACTACAATAATCAAACAAAAAGATTTAGATTCACATTGAGTAATCAATAACCAAAATAGTTGCCACTGTAAATATTGAGAAACAGCTCATTTCCATGTCAAAGATATGGTATTATTTGTAGATAATTATAAGTTAACCATAAAGAAAAGTTGTTTTGTTCACATAGATGCTTCAGATTAGCAGTAAAGCTACGAAAGCTATGAAAAAAACATCAATGTAAAGTTGCTTAGCAATGTCAATTCAAACACCTATAGAAACTATAATTGTAACTAGAGCAATTGTGTCCGTATAAGCTGCATTTTTCATTTGGGCACTCTTTCCGTAATAGCAATAATGATAAGGCAACCGCAATAGCTATTATCATAGCTCCAATTTAAGACCATTATGAGGTTATGAAGACAGACAACAATAAGAGTCCGTGAATGGGAGGGTCAGTGTTGAAAAGAAAAGAATTAAGTTGCATGAAGGATGCTCATTCAAGTTGGTAGCTCCTATTTCTGAATGGGCAAAAGAGCACATTAAACAAAATAGCTGAGAATCACACGCATGCATCTTTAATCTGATACACTAAAATAAAATAGTTAAAGTAAATCAATCTCGGCGATTATTATCTAACCAAGAAAAAATCTTGGTCAGTATAACAATATCATCTCTCTTTCATATGTTAGCTCTCTCTTCTGATTAGCTTGATGTGAGTAACTGTAAGACAACATATATAAAATAAAAGGATGATAATGACGGTTGTCCCATTTCCAGATGGGTTAGAAAGCAAAACATGCTACATTTTTGTGCTGTAGAAAGGAACTCGTCTCCAGTTTGACAAATTTTCAAAATAATGGACCTTTGTGAGTTCCTTACACATCTCAAGGTTGAAACTAATTTCCCAGCATAAAAAAATTGCACAAATGAATTAATAATGGCTGCATTATGGATTCAAAAATGACTTATCTTTGTCTTGAACTAACAATGGTGTGCGTGTGATATTTGAAGCAAGACTCGAATTCTCAAGCAATTACTACTAGAAATTATATTAGGAGAACATTAAGAATGTAATAGCATAAACACTCCTACACCCATTATACACCCATTACTCTTGCACTCCTTAGCACCAAGCACCTACATTAAACTTGGGCCCTGAACTAACAACTCCATCAGTCACCAAATAGAAATGAATTATTTATGAATGGTTCAGAACAATAAAGCTCCAAAATTCAATCTTTATAGTTAATTAAAGAAGGAACTTCACCATTGTACAGGCTGCAACAGCCACTTACATTCTGGCTCCTGAGCTAACAACTTCATCCAACTGAAGAAAACGAAAACTGATTTCGCAAAGAAGATTAAGGGTTGCACTTTTCATGTCATTTTTAGCTTGCCCATGTGGGAATAACGTACAACCTGGCAAGTGTATGCATAGCGAGGTAAAGTTGATATTCAAAATCTATGGCCCTATTGGTTTTTTACTTTGTTCATTCCTCCATGTAGCTTGCGACATTAATGCATGCTATATAATGAAGGGAAAAAAATCTAACTTTTCACACTGTCACAAAGCATTTTGGTCACATGTGCTGAATCATTAAAAGGACACAAGTACAAACTAGCTGGGCATTCCGTTTGGCAAAAAATCAACACAACTAAACCACTGCCGAAATCCACATAAACAATAGTAGTAACAGGAAAGGTAACCTTGACTTTTGTAGCTTTTCATGATTCTCAAATGGAACAAGATTTGGGGTTGGCGTTACCTAGCACCCTCAACGTGCTTCCTGTAGATTTGAACATAGTAGGTTAGATTTTGCCCCAAATATGGGTCCCTGCTGTTGAACCTTGTAAAACCCCAAATGTTTACAAGAAAACAGAAACGAATCAAAACGGAGAAGAGATTATTTTTCCTTAAAAACAAGAAAGTGACCAATTATGTTTACAGGCAGCAATACATCAAATACTCGAGAGAACAAAAGATGACTTCTTTTGTTGAAGAGCAGAGCAGGGCAGCGCAAAGCAGAGCTCCTCCTGTCACCACTATCCTCTTCCTCCTCAGTTTAGGGCCCCTCAGAACAACACCAGTCTTCGATCTCGCAACCGCATCATCTTTGGTTGTGGAGGATTCTTCTGCAAGGACGCGCGCTGAAGGGGGCAGAGACAGAGAGAGAGAGGCAGCTGGGTGAGGTTGGGTAGCTGGCACTGAGGTCGCGACACGGAGGTTGGCTGTGCAGAGGTTGGGTCGCTGGAGCTGAGGTCGCGACGCGGAGGTTAGGCGGAGGTTTTCTCAATGAAGAGGGGACTGGCGTGGGGTTTTCTCAGTCGAGTTTTTTTCCGGTGCGCGAAGAATGAAAGAGGAAGTGAAGAGTGGCGCCAAGTGAAAGAAATGGGTTTTCTCGGTAAAGGGGTTTTCCGCAGTATTGGTTTTTTTTTTTTTTTTCCCTTGATTCTTATCCCAAGCATAGACAGGGGTTTTTGGAGTCTCATTTTTATGTCAGATTTTATTATAAAAGAATTTTTTTTCCTTGTGTTGATAATGATTGTTTAAAAAAAATTTCTTTCTTTTTATACTTTTCTTCTTTCTATTTTATTTAAATTTTTAATTAAATCATTTAACTAACACATTTTTCAAAATTAATCCTTTTCAAAATTTTAAAAGTTCCTGTATAACTAAGCACAATAAAATTTAAGTTAGACTCTAAAAGTCCTTAATGAACAAATAATTTATAAAATGTGTGTGTGTGTGTGTGTATATATGGTCAATGAAAAATTTGCTCGAGTTTTATCCACTATTCAGATTGTTTCCATTTTCAAGGGAATACAATTATCATTATAGTAATAAAACAAGTTCCAAATTCAATTAAAATAAAAACAAAAAAAAACAAAATGTGTTTTATTTACCATAGTTCATTGTTTTTATTATAAAATTAAAAAATCAAGAGATAATTCATCCTCTTAGAAGAGTTATTGACGTTTAATTTGAGCTTCCCATCCTCATTTTTTGAGCAGCAAATAGTAAAATTTTAGTTAATATTTTTTAATTTCTTATTGATATGTATTTTTACAAATATTAAATAATATAAATAAAGAAAATATTTAAAAAAATTAAAAGATATTGTGACATGTATCATTAGATATTTTACCACTTCATCTATCTAATTAAACCCAAAATTGAATAAAACGACTAATGTTGAGGATTAGTGTAGTTTAAACATCTAATTAGAAGATTTAGAAGTTAAGTTATCTATTTGTAACTAGTTAACAATTTAAAGAGTGAGAATGATATTTTTCTCTATTTTATTAAAAAATAGTAAAAAAAATAAAAATAACAATTGTAAATAAAGGCTGTTTTTAATCGCCATAATTTACCAAACCACTATAATTTATTGAGTATTGTGGCGGTTTTAAAGGACCGTCCTAATTTCACCGTCATTTCTTTCACGAAGATTATGGCAATCAATAAAACTGCCGTAACTTACTGAATATTGTGGTGGACTTTAGGAACCACCCTAATTTCATTGTCATAATTCACCTAATTTTTTATAGTGTTTATTTAGGTTTTTTTTTATGGATGCATGATTTTTATTTTGTTAGATGTTTTATTTAGGATATACGTTAAAGTTTTAAAATGTGTGTCATATATAATTTGGATTATGATAGAATGACCAAAATAGGTAAATTTAAAATGGAATGACGACTAAAATTTATTTAAATAATAAAAAAACTGCACCATCAAAAATAAATATTGTTAATAGAAGTATTAATTTGAGTGAAGGTGTCTAATTATACACATGGACCGATAAAAGCTAAATCAACTTGCACCATCATACATTCTTCTATACACAATTACCTTAATTCAATTGTGCAAATTAATACTTCTATTAACAATATTTATTTTTCGCTTTGAAATAAGATTGTCATTTAGCAATTGTGTATACAAAACAAAACAAAAATCATGGAATTTTAGTTTTAGCTTATTCAAATTACATGTTTCTACCTATCATATGATGCAATGAGGAAGTTTAAGCCACATTATTATGGAAAAATATTACTGTGCATTAATTATAGAGAACATTAACTTGGCATTTGGAAACCTTTAATGAGATGAAATTGAATTGAATTCCATCAAGAATTGAATTGAATTCTTATGTTTGGAATGAACTAGTAAATTAAAGAATTCAATTCAATTCCTTCGTTTGGAATGGATCTAAAAATGAATTAATTTAATTATTTTTACTATTTTATCCTTCGTTAATAGGTTAGGCATAAAACATTATATTTAAATAAGGTTATTTTGGTATTGTCATTTGGTGGAATTTAATTCCCACATCAAATCGCATCTCTTTAGGTCTGATTTCAATTCCTTAGTTTTGTTGGATTTTAATTCCCATGGAAATTGAATTCCTTCATTTAAGTTGCTTCCAGACAATGGAATTCAATTCAATTCCTTGATGAAATTGAATTTCAGGGGTTTCCAAACGCCTGCAAGGGCTACTTCAAGTGCTTTACAGAAGCACAATTGCATTTTTTGATAGAACATTCTCCAAGGGTCAAAGGAATAACCTACTTGAGAGTGCCTAAACCAAACGATGTCTCCAATTATAGAGAATCTGTCAAAATAGATGATCGTGTTTGTTCTGCACAGATTCGTAGAGAGTATATCAAAAACAAAAAGCATGCAAGTCGTTTTGTGAGCTTTCTTCTGTGGTTTCTTGGTGCGGTTGGAGCTATTGAAATGGCTTGCATTTTTGTGGTTTGGTTGTTCTTAATCAGGAGCCGCCAAAAAACCGATGTAGATTCGCATGGCTACCAGCTTGCAGCAGTGGCATTCAGAAAATTTAGTTACTCTGAGCTGAAACAGGCAACAAAAGGGTTCAGCCAAGAGACTGGAAGGGGTGCAGGAGGGGTTGTATACAAAGGCCAATTGCCAGATCAAAGGCTTGTTGCAGTAAAGAAACTCAATGAAGCCAAACAAGGAGAAGGTGAATTCCTCGCCGAAATAAGCGTCATTGGAAGGCTCAACCACATGAACTTGATCGACATGTGGGGCTATTGTGCTGAGGGCAAGCATAGGCTGCTGGTGTATGAGTACATGGAAAATGGTTCATTGGCAGATAATCTATCATCAAATACTCTTGATTGGAGTAAAAGGTATAACATTGCTCTTGGAACAGCAAGGGGCCTAGCATATTTGCATGAAGAATGCTTGGAATGGGTTTTTCATTGTGATATAAAGCCTCAAAACATACTTTTGGATTCAAACTATCAGCCCAAGGTAGCAGATTTTGGCTTGTCTAAGCTATTGAACAGAGATAACCTCAACATTTCAAGCTTCTCAATGATAAGAGGAACCAGAGGATATATATGCCACCTGAGTGGGTTTTCAACTTAGCAATCACCGCCAGAGTATAGCTACAGAAGGAGTCCTGGAACAGATATCCAAACACTAAATGGAGAAGAGCCAATTAATGGGAGGCTCGTAGCATG
Organism: Dalbergia cultrata; assembly: GCA_031216105.1. Classification (NCBI taxonomy): domain Eukaryota; kingdom Viridiplantae; phylum Streptophyta; class Magnoliopsida; order Fabales; family Fabaceae; genus Dalbergia; species Dalbergia cultrata. The sequence goes on from CM062353.1 coordinate 49,305,623, forward strand.
GGTAAGAGAGAAGAAGAGAGAAGCATCTTGGGTGGAGGAAATAATGGATTCTACAATTGGGTCAAATTGTGATGTGAATAAGATAAAAATCATGGTTGCAATGGCTTTGGACTGTGTAGAGGAAGACAAAGATGCAAGACCTACCACGAGCGAAGTGGTCAAGATGCTTCAAAACCATGATTATGACCCTCAATGATGGAGATATGCTGACAAAATCGAGAACTCCTGATCTTTTGAGCCAGGACAGGGCCTGCATAATTGGCTTTTGAAGCAATAGAGTTTATCTTGCAACTAGCTTTATGTGTAATTATCCGTCGTTGTGCGCGTGAAACAATCTAATTTTTCAATTATGCGATAGTATATTAATAATTACACACGTCGTGTTTTACACTTTTACTAAATCATAAATTCATAAATATATAATTTTAAAGTTCATAATTGCATATGTTTTGAAAATAATCATACGTTAAAATAAAATGATATTTTATTTCTAAGTATCCATTGCTATTTACAAGTCATGCTTGATTTGTTGCTCCTGAAATGTTTTAAGAGCACTTTTAATTCAACAATTATATTGAAAAAATTCAATATTCATTGGAAATTACTGATAAAATTGTAAGGTAACCAAAAAAACAAAAGAAGGACAATTTTGTAATTCCGAAAAAATAAAAAGGTCGGAAAACTCCTGAGCTTTTCTGCCTTCCTTCTCCCCACATCAATTCTTCTTCTTATTCCTTTCTTTTCAACCAACAAATCCCTTTGTTGTTTCATTTTACCATCAAATCTTGGCATCTCTTATCTTCTAAAGGTTGAGGTGAATTCTCAATCTCAAACATTCCTTTTTGTGGGTAAACCATAAGATGTTCCTCTATGTCTGTGAGCTCTTTCACGAGTTAGAAGCTTTAACATATACATATTTACTTTTATGAATATAGTTTAGGGATGAGAGGATGACATCCAAATTTAAGCTAAGGTAGGAAAAGCCTTTGAGCTTAGAGAGTACTTACAAATGAACTTACATTTATCTCACTCCAAGGAGATGAGTGGGGGTTCGACCTTGTGATTTGTCAGATATGAGATTTTGTCATACTCCACTCGACCAGCCCCTTGGGATATAGAAGCTTTAATATTAATAGGTTGTATAGTGGGTAAAGTCAATGTTTAATTTTTCTTAAATCCTTAGGAACCCTAGATTCCACAAACTGGAAATTTTGTTCAACAATCTTTTTAATTGATTAAATAATCTTCAAATAAATTATTTAAGCTTGTCAAAATGCTTGTGTTTGTCAGATTCTATTAACACAGAGTAAGCTACTCCCTCGGAAGGTGTAAAGCAGTAGCCCAGTGGAATTCTTTGTGTTGTGAGTGGCTATTTACGCAGTGACAATGTTTTTAAAGTTATTTTTATTAAAGAAACTAATTTATTAAAGTTAATAATTTTTTTGGTGTTATTTGAATTACTCAATCAATTATTTTGACTAGTTGATTTTCTTATCTATGAGGGTGATTAAATTATGAGTTGATGGTTAGTTTGAAATTATCGCCAGCTCTTTTTATCACTTATAACCTCATGATTTGTTATATCATATTTCAATTTGCATTTTAAGGACTTGTGAGGATTATCACTTTCAAGATTGGGATTATACGAAGATTAATTTATTAATTTGTAAATTCGTGCTTGATATATAATTTGTTTGAGAAAACCATGCATGATCTAAGTTAGAAAAATTAGTCGCCATACTGAAGAGATATAATAGCATTACCGCTGGTGCTCTTTGTAGTGAAGAGATATAACGACAATACTACTAGCCGTAACAAAAAGCTAAAACGACATTACCGCTCATCGTAGTGAACAGACATAACGGTCTATGCTCACATAGTATTTTTCATTGAGATAAAAAGGGTGAGATTTGTTAGCTCTAGAACCCTTTAGAAATCTTCAAGTCAATTTGTTTCGAACGACAACAAAACCAGTTTAAGGAAAATATTTCGAAGAATCATTAATGTCTACCTTGAGTTTCTTGAAATAGCAAATAGGTTCTCTTGTTAGCATAACACGGCTACATTAGCGAGAATAATTTCATTTTACATGTGCAAACAATGATTTACCTCGTATAAAGAGATGAGAACTAAATGGAAGTGATAATTATATTGTGAAATGAGCAAACACATACCTAACCGGTTGAAAAAAAAACAACCAGTACAAGAAACCAAGGGATGAGTCTTCAGAAAGTAGCATTGGACATTAGAAAGTATGCTTAAAATAAAGATATCAAGCAAACTCTAAAGCCAATGTGTTCTACAATCTTCAATCATCATGATCGCAATCTTTTAACCATCAATAATCTGTGATTGAAGACTAGAAAATCAAAATTTTATCAAGGAACTGATACTGCACATCAAAAAGCTCACTTAATAGTGAAACAATGAGGGAAATTTGAAATTAAAATTTAATAGTCAAACCTAATTACAAACAGGCATGTTATCTCTTCTACTAACTTGGTCAACTACATCAGCTTCTAGAAGGAAGAGTTCAGAAACCATGATCAGAAAGTAAAAAGTAGTTTTTGAATGGATATTAGAAACCTCAACTTTACAAAGACTTCTATAACAGATCTGACAAACTTTCAAGCTACTCTTCTATACTGCATTTCCAAGACACAAACAAATAATTCACACGTGTCACTTGGGCTGCGTTTGTTTTGTGTCCTAGGACAATAGAGACAAAGATAAGAAGACAGTGGAGACGGAGACAGAAAAAAAGATTATCTTTGTATCTTGTTTGGTAGACATTATGTACAAGAACAATAATAGATACTAAAAGACATTTTTACCCCCCACTTAACAATTACAAAAACAAAAATAAAAATAATTACAAACATTGCCTATGGTCTTTCTCTCTCAATCACCATTTCTTTCTTTTTCTTCCTAACTTAGCAGTTCGGTTCTGCTTTCTCTGCCACAAAAGGACCACGTTCGGGTAGCGAGTAGTGACAGTTAGGAGGAGGGCGGTGGGGACGACATTGGTGTTGGTGAAGAAGGTGATACGCTCTAGTTTACTGCCACTTTCTGTCATTGTGGTTCTTCATCGTTGTGGTTCACCGACACGTCGTCATCATCGTCGTTGTGGATCATGTCGTCACTGGAGTCACCGCCATCAACGCTAATCTTGACTCGCTACTGCCACTGAAGCTCCTCCTAGGTGGGGACCATTATAGATCTCAGATCTGGTATTTTTGTTTTTGACTTCTTTTTTTTTCCAAAAACGTGAAACCTTATATATAAGTAACTGAAAATAAAATTTGTTCTGCGATATTTTCTCTACTTTGAAGACATTTGATCAAAGCTTAGAAGGTTGAAAAATGTCACTGATTTTGGAATGGTAATCTGAAGTTCAGAAGGAAGCATTGGTATATTTTGAACGGGTTCAGAACTGGCTTAAGCATCTTGAACCACTTTGGTTGAAAAAACCAAAGATGAAGGTGAAGCCGTAGACTGAGAGGCTGAGCAACGGACTTCTTCGAGCACAGCAGTATGGCAGCATGAAGGAGAAGAAAGGAACAGCCCAAATTAGGTCAAATTTGTGAGGGCAAAGCACGTCAATTTGAAATTATTGTGATGGTAATTTTGGAAGAAAAATTCATAATTTCCTGTCAATTTTCGTGTCCCCTTCCATCTCCACTTTGTGGTGGGACACCAAATACAGCAAGAAAACTGTCTCGGGACAGGCCAACTCCATCTGTCTTGTACTTGTCTCGCGCTTCAAACACTATACTGAGGCATAGCGTCCCTGTATTTGTGTCTCAGGACACAAAACAAATGCTACCTTGGAGAACTGATCAAGGGCAATGATCATAAATAAAGACCATCTATAAATAGAGATTATGTGTTTTCAAAGGTACAAGATGACGCTGCACAAGTGCTGAAACTGTATCAAAATTTCTCCTCATCTCTTGTAAAGTCTATTACATCTTGTAATCAATTTCCTTTGGTTGTAAAAATCTTCTTTCTACATTCCTTATAGTTTATATGTTCTTCCAAGGAAGAATCATTAGAAAGAATTCATTCAAGTTTGCCTACTAGTCATTGGTTAGAGCTTGGAAAGACTATTGTAAAGACTATCTAGTTTGTCTTTCTCGGGTTAAGAAAGTTTTTAGTGAATCTCAATAGCGGTTGAGTACTACATGTATGCAGGTTAGCCAAACCAGTATAAAAATATGTGTGCAGTGTCTTCTTCTCCCTTATCATGTTTACATTTGCTGCTCTATGGTTACTTGTTTATATTTGCTTAAAGCCTATCTATTTAGCTCTTCTGATTACTAATGCTACAAATAAAAAATTTACTTTCTGAAACCTCCAATATTATTTTGACTGCACTTTAAGCTAAAAGCTTGATAATATTTTATTTAAAATTTTTCAAAATCTAAAAAGAAAAAAGAGAAGCGAAGCACGATTCAACCCCCCTTCTCGTGCATTTTTCTACCTACAAATTGCCTTATTTGATATATCATAAATCTTGTGATTAAATGGGTTAAGGTTATTCCCATAGATAAATTTAGTTCTTCTTATGTAACCCTTATAAATCATTTTAAGTATTTGACGATGAAGTTGATTTAATTTGAGAATGGAAATTCATGATAAAAAATGAAAAAGTATATTAATAATTGTTTTGAGTTTCAACTAAGAAATGAAGTTTCAATGAGTATTTTTTTTCAAGTATGGAGAAAACATGGAAATTGTGAACAATTACATCTATTAATTACTCTTAGTAATTGCATGAAGTACACACTATTTTATTTTATTATAAATGTTCTTGTGTTTATTAGTTTCTCTTTCTTGTATACTTTGTTTATATGCCCTCATTGTAACAACCCAAGCTGCCTTATCGATTGATGACTGTCCTCACAAACTAACATAGGTTTATTCAGCATGTTTTGTCCTTACTCACATGCTTCCTGGGAAGTTTTCCCAAGAGGTAATCCATCCCAAAATTGATCCAAGTCAATCATGCTTAACCATGGAATTCTTTATAGATGGGCTACCGAAAAGAAAATGTATCTTGTTGGTATAGGTAATACAAATCGATTCATATAAGCCATCCTTAAGTGTATAATCTCATACCTATGCAGTCTTAGGATCTCTATCATTCTAGTGTGTAATTGATTCATTCATGTACCCCTCTGCTTAGAAGGCCTTGTGAGGAACCCCTCCTTGTCCGTGTCTTTTTTGCACCGACGATCACTTCTCGCCTTCGTCATTAGGCGTTACACTCATTGAGTCTGTTTGACTCACCTAATTCCTTTCCTTTAGATTCCCAGGTTGCTAAGTAGAATGTCCCTAGAATTTGTTATTTTTCCCAAGAGTTATCCTTTTAGTAAACCTCGTTTGTTCAAAGAGGCTTATGTATTGTTGACTCTAGTATTTTCTAGCTATAAGACATAGATTGAGTACTTTTTGTTTATGTACATGGACAAAAGTCTTAAATATGATCTTTTTGTATAACTGCTCTTTTTCTTTATTTATAGCTAAAACTCTAGAAACATGCTAGTTATTAATTCTGAATTATGATATTATGAAATGAAGCAAGTTAATTTGATAGGTGAATCGTCTTGTTTTTATAGGGGAGGTTTTGTTGGATTTTCAATAGCCAAAGTGATTAAGTTAGTAAATTCTATCAGTGGGTCGATATTCTTAGGCTTTCTGGTTTAAATGAGTTCATTTAGCTTATGTGTTCATGGTCTATACTTGGATCGTGCCAAAGTTGGTATTAGAGGGGTGGTTAGTAGATCCTATCGTCCTAATGACTACAAATATTTAGGCAATTACAAAATCCTTCTTGTAAGTTATGTACCCAAGCACCATGTTTTGAAAATCAGACCGGACTGACTAGTCAAAAATGTTGAACTAGGAACTGGCCTACTGTTTAGTCTAGGTATGCCATAAAAACTGCCTTTTTAGAAAACTGTGCGAAACCTATGTGAATTCGCCAAAAATTTAAAACCAGTGAATCGGAATGGTCTTGGTAGTTGAGTGGTACTTCATATTTTCCTTTTGGAAAAAACCAAAAAATAAAGGTCTCTTTGAGATAAGCTAGTAGCAAAAATTGATGCAAGGTTCATTTGGAGAAGCGATGTGTTGTTATCTAGCTAGAGGTAGAGGATGAGTGTATTTGGCTAGAAAATGAGATGCCTTTCTCCCTTTAACAGATGGGGTATATATGCTAGTTGGGCATTAATAGGAGGGGGCCTGTGAGGCATTAATGGGAAAGATCGTGTCTCTCGCCTTCACATGTTGGGTTGGCGCCTGTTAGGCTAATCAAGAGTGTATCTGGGGCTGATCCGTATAAGGATGTGTCACGGCCTAATCTTAGGGCGTGACCGGTGCATAGGCTAGATGAACTCACCTAGCCTGGCAAGCCTAAAGGTATGATCTCACTAAAATAAATTTCACACTTAACTAATTTAGCTACCAAAAATCCGGCAGCACCTCCCCTAAAAATTGAACAACCCATAAATCAAATTTAACCTATTATACAATGTAATATCATAATCTAATTTCAACAACTAGTACATTCCACTATTTTCAATTATTGACATAATAAGGACCAGTTATACGAAAGAATCATGCTTAGCTCTTGCTCATACACATAATCAAAATAGCCAACCTAGGTCCTATAGCTACAAAATATACTAGAGCCAACAATCAAAAAGTCTCAATTGACCATAGAGACTTACCAAAAAGAATATCTTAGGCCAACAGCAATCCCAAGACCTGCTACTTAGCTACCTCAAAATCTAGAGGAGAAGGGAGGGGGTGAGTCAAACAGACCCAGTGAGGACCATAAACAAAGCGGACAAGAACGAGAAACCAATCAACCCACAAGCATTTGAAAAACAAATGGGATGACATGTAAATCATACACATTTTCTAAAAGCTAATAAGAATATAGTAATCTATACTTTCTAAGCAAAATTTAAGTTAATTATTACATACACTTTCTCACTTTTTTCTTTTTCAATTCCTTCCTCTCACAAAAAAAAAAAAATCACTTTATCATCAAATCCTCAAAATACCCATGAGAGTTACACAAGAATAATAAATTTTATTTGGGGAGTAATCTCAACCAATTTAGTCTAAATTTAAGGCTTTTATAAATTTTACTTCACTGAGAGAAACTATGTGCACATAGGCCGTTATATCTCTTCGCTACGGTAAGTGGTAATGCCATTATATCTTTTCGCTATGGCGAGCGGTATTGTCATTAATTCTCTTCACTATGGCTAGCAGTAATTCCATCTTAGAACCCATCATAGTTTTCTTAAGTAAGTTTTTATCAAACTCAATTTACAAATCTAAAACTCAATATGCATATTAATCTAACCTTGCAGGTATCAAATATCATAAATTTTTTTTTTCAATGCACATTGAAATAACATATGGCAAAATCAACGAAGAAAGCTAGCAATTAATAATCTCAACCAAGTCATCAAGTCATATTTAATAACCATTATATTTAAGGAAATTATCCAATCAAGCTAACCAAATAATCCAAGTAGCTTAGAATAAAATTTTTATCAAATATATTAATATAGTTTCTCCGATGAAAATAATTTAAAACAGTGCCACTATGTAAATAGCTACTCACAATACAACGGGATCAACTAGGCCTCTCCCTGACAGTTCCGGAGGAAGTAGCTCGCACCACGTCAATAGAATCTAGCAAATATAAGCATTTTGAAAGGTTTAAATAATTTATTTCAAAACAATTTATCAATTAGAGAGCCCATTGAACAAAATTCCCAATTTATAGAACCTAGGGTTCCTAAGGATTAGAGAAAAATCAACTGTAGACATTACCCACTACAACCTATTAATATTAAAGCTTTTAACTCACTAGATTTATACTTAAAATATCAAACATATACTCATCTACCATTTTTGAGAGCTCACTAGTTCTTTAAATAAACTCTACAGTAACCAAAAAAAAGATAAGATTGAGATTGGAGACTTACCTTAAATCTTGGGAGCTAGAGGGCATCAAGTTTTGATGATAAAAATTAGCAACTATATGATCTATGGCTGAAAGTGGAGGAAGCAAAATAAAAAGAAGAAGAAGAACGAACGAAGAAGAAGACAGACAGAGAGGGAGAGAGAGCATGAGAGAGTTTCTTTTTCTTTTGTGGGGGAGGGGTTACACTGATTGCCCCTGACCTCTCTATGCCTGCGCATCCTGTCTGGTCATTGCCCCTGACCTCTCACACCCGATCCTCTACCACTCCATTAAGTACTACTAGATCCTCGTCCATATGAACCATTTTCCTGTCGACCTAGAAACGTAGATGATGTAGCTCCACTAGTAGAAGGCTGCGAATGCATCATAGGACAACTTCTAGCAAAGTGTCCCACCTGCCCACATTGATAACAACCTGTAAAACCCTATCTGCATGGTCCAAAATGTGTTTTCCCTTATGTAGCATAAGTAGGAGGGACTCAATCGGAAGGCCTCTGATGTGGTGGAAAGCCCCGACTAGGAGCACTACTAGCAGTCTGACTACCGTGGAAGGTCTGTAACTAGGGTGCTCTCCATTGACCCCATCGGCCCTGACTGATATCATCTCTAGAACCCCCACTGCTGCAGCCCTAATGGCCCCTAAGAGCACCCTCTGATCGTGATCTCTTGCATGAGTCACGTGATGCTCCACCTTTCTCCTTGCCTCCCCGCTCAATGGCCAAAGCCCTATTCAAAACTTACTCATATGTCATCTCAGAACCTGCTAGTACCCTCTATATATAGGGCCTTAAACCATCAATAAAGCGATCAATTCACAACTCCACAGTAGCAACCATGTGCGATGCATTATCTAGCCAACTTTTCAAATTGAGTGCTATATTCCATCACAATCATTTGATCTGTCTGCATGAGGGACTCAAACTGCTATTCCCTGCTAACCCGAATACTCTTTGGTAGGAAATGAGTTAAGAATAATTGGGTAAACTCATTCCAAACCAAAGGCGGTGATCCTCCAGGCCTCGCATGAAGCATAGTCTCATACCAACCTCTTGCCACATCCCGTAGTTGGAAGCTGCTAACTCAACCATCTGAGTAGGAGAAATCCTAAAGCTCTACATATCCAAGCCACATCATCTAAGAATCTCTCAAGGTCCTCACTAGAGTTAGAACCACTGAACACTGGAAAGTTATGCCTCATAAATGAAGACAAAGAAACCATTAGCCCTTGACGGTGTACTATTGGCTGCTCAACATTTGCCACCTCTTGACTAGATTTTGAACCCTCTTGATTTTGATCTACATGAGGTTGTCGATTTCCTCCAAAGACATTCACTAATTGTTGAATTGATTGTTGAACATTGTCCATACCTACAGCTAGTCTAGCTAGTGTAGGATCCCCACATGTAGCTCTAGGAACCTAGAATTGCAGCATTGCACCACCCCGTGTATGTCTAGCACAGCGGCCGACACACCCACCTCCTCTCATGGCAGTTGTATGAGGTTGAGTGGAAGCCTCATCAGTAGTTGGCCTTCTAGTAGGCTTTTTCCTGAGTGGCATCGTCAACTAGGACATAACTAGAGATCAGAAAATAGGTGTAATTATCATAGAAGAATTGCAAAGACAATACCAAATAGAATATGACAACTAGAAAAAGTGACTCCAGTTTAAAAATGGACACATATAGCCTCCTACTCGTACATTGTGCCCGGGTACACAAATTACAAGCAAAATTCCATAATTGCCCAAATATTTGCAGCCATTAGGACGACAGGACCTACTAACCATAGCTTTGATACCAACTTTGTCACGACCCAATCTTAAGCCGTGATCGGTGCACAGGCTAGATGAACTCACCTAGCCTGGCAAACCTAAAAGCATGATCTCACTAAAATAAATTTCACATTTAACTAATTTGGCTTCCAAAAATCCGGCAGCACCTCCCCTAAAAACTGAACAACCCATAAATCAAATTTAACCTATTATATAATGTAATATCATAATCTAATTTCAACAACTATTACATTCCAGTATTTTCAGTTATTGACATAATAAGGACTAATTATACAAAAGAATCATGCTTAACTTTTGCTCATACACATAATCAAAATACCCAACCTAGATTCTATAGCTACAAAATATACTAGAGTCAACAATCAAAAAGCCTCAACTGACCACAGAGGCCTACCAAAATGAATATCTTGGGCCAACAGCAATCCCAAGACCTGCTACTCAGCTACCTCAAAATCTGGAGGAAAAGGGAGGGGGTGAATCAAGTGAGGACTATAAACAAAGCGGACAAGAAGGAGAAACCAATCAACGCACGAGCATTTAAAAAATGGGATGACATGTAAATCATACACATTTTCTAAAAGCCAATAAGAATATAGTAATCTATACTTTCTAAGCAAAATTTAAGTTAATTATTAAATACACTTTCTCACTTTTTTCTTTTTCAATTCCTTATTCTCACGAAAAAAAAAATTCACTTTATCATCAAATCCTCAAAATAACCATGAGAGTTACACAAGAATAATAAATTTTATTTAGGGAGTAATCTCAACCCATTTAGTCTAAATTTAAGGTTTTTTTAAAATTTTATCTCACTGAGAGAAATTATGTGCACATAGGCTATTATATCTCTTCGCTATGGCAAGCGATAATGCCATTACATCTTTTTGCTATGGTGAGCGGTATTGCCATTACATCTCTTCACTATGGCTAGCAGTATTGCCATTATATCTCTTTGTTATGGCGAGCGGTACTGCCATTAATTCTCTTCGCTATGGCTAGCATTCTCTTCGCTATGGCTAGCGATAATTCCATCTTAGAACCCAATCTGGTTTTCTTGAGTAAGTTTTTATCAAACTTAATTTAAAAATCTAAAACACAATATGCATTTTAATCTAACCTTGTAGGTATCAAATATCATAAATATTTTTTCTTCAATGCACATTGAAATAACATATGGCAAAATCAATGATAAAAGCTAACAATAATCTCAACCAAGTTATTAAGTCATATTTAATAACTATTATATTTAAGGAAATTATCCAATCAAGCTAGCCAAATAATCCAAGTAGCATAGAATAAATTTTTTATCAAATATATTAATATAGTTTCTCTCATAAAAATAATTTTAAACAGTGTACTATGTAAATAGCCACCCACAGTATAACGGGATCAATTGGGCCTCTCCCTGACAACTCCGGAGGGAGTAGCACGCTCCACATCAACAGAATCTAGCAAATATAAGCATTTTGAAGGGTTTAAATAATTTATTTCAAAACAATTTATCAATTAGGAAGCCCATTGAACAAAATCCCCAATTTATGGAACCTAGGGTTCCTAAGGATTAGAGAAAAATCAACTCTAGACATTATCCGCTACAACCTATTGACATTAAAGCTTCTAACTCACTAGATTTGTACTTAAAATATCAAACATATACTCATCAGCCATTTTTGAGAGCTCACTAGTTCTTAAAATAAACTCTAGAGTAACAAAAAAAAAAAGAAGATAAGATTGAGATTGAAGACTTACCTTAAATCTTCGGAGCTAGAGGATATCAAGTTTTGATGATAAAAATTAGCAACTATGTGATCTATGGTTGAAAGTGGAGGAGGAAAAATTAGAAAGAAAAAGAAGAAGAAGAACGAAGAAAAAGACGGACAGAGAGCATGAGAGAGTTTCTTTTTCTTTTGTGGGGGAGAGGTTACGGTGACTTAAAGCCACCTCCCCCCTTTATAATTTTTTTTTTGTTTTAAAAAGATTGGAAATAAAATTTCAAAACTACCCTCACTTAAAATTGTTTTTCCATATCCTTCCCTAAAAGAAAAACATGATCTAACAGGATGCAAGTTGGTTTAGCACTGACCGATCCACAAGCCCCCTAGTCTTAAGACTAAGAAGGTCAAAGAGACTAAAGCATGAAGACTAGAGATTCAAGAGTGTAGGTTAGGCTAGTGCTGACCGATCCACAAGCCCTCCAGTCTTGAAGCCCGAAGGATTGAAGATACTCAACCATGAAGGCTAGAGATTTAAGGATGCGAGTTGGGCTAGTGCCGACCGATCCACAAGCCCCCTAGCCTTGAGGTCGATGTGAGTGAAGAGGATAAAGATGCGGCAATTGAGTTTGATTGTCTCAACTATCCCAGTTAAGAGTGAAGGGAGATGAGACCAAGTGGTCCTAAATATCCATTTTGGGAAGGTGATGGGTATGCTTCGAGACCAATTGTCCTATCTTCTTAGTGAGATATCTAGACTTGACGTATTAGCCTGAGGTTTTGCCTACTTTGGCCATGCTCAAATGCTACTAGGTTGGTAGGAACTTATATGTTGTTGAATTTTCTAGGCTCTAACTATTTTGTTGATATTAATGCTGAGCTTTAATTATTGTTGTCGATGTCGATCATCAATGCAGCTATTTACAAGTTTATTAGATAACACCTCTTAATATCACTATGGTATATCATTACCGCTTGTGGCTCAGTCTTGGGATTGTTGGTTCAATGTTCGATTTGGTATCAAGCTTTATTGTTAGGATCTAGGATAATGTTGGCTCTTTCAAGTCTTAATTAGTGAGAATGTCCCCAATGATCATGAGAACGAGGTGCATCGTCAAGAGTCAAGTTCAATGCTGGTGAGAATAAGGTTTTGTGATAGGTCAGGGTATTGTTTGAATAGGTGACCACACATTTTGCATGATTTTGCCTTGGAACTCAAGTGATTAGGATGGGATTTTTCTAATTATCATGCGATGCTCTAAGTGCGGTTGAGTTCTGGGCTTAGTTGTTCATTAGGCTATGCTTTGTGGACTTTGGGCAAGAGTGGAGTTTTATTTTTATGGCGGTCGGAGCGAGGTCTTCTAACAGGAATAAGATTTTATTGTGTCTACTTTCATTCGACTATTTCCTTACCTTGAGTACACTTCATGTGAAAGTGGTTCAAGTGTTTGTATGACCTATGAGCACTTGGTTTGTGTTGTTGGGTATGTGGAGTGGTAGGTTTAAATCTTCTCGAATGATTTGTCGTGAGACTCAATGAAGTGGACATGGTCACTCGTAAATACGAGGCTTGGTGCCAATGAATACCAAGCTTAAGATAATGTAGTGGATATTGGGTTTGTAAACTCCAGAACCCTTCAGAACGTATAAGCTTTATTGTTTTGAAGACAATAAAGCCAATTTAAAGAAAATATTTTGAAGAACGACTAATGGCTACCTTGAGTTCTTGACTAACTTAACAGGTAGAATTCCGAAGAGCATTACACGGACTTAAACAAAACTAATTTCACTTTGCATGTGCAAACATATTTTATCTCGTGGAAGAGAATGAGCTTAAATGAAGTGAACATTATATCATGTAAAGAGCATTCATATGCATTAAGGAATGAAGCAAATCAATACAAGAGCAAGAAGTCGAAGGGAACACTCTTCAGAAAATAACACGAGACTTTAGAAAATGCATTGAAGAATGAGGAAATCATGCCAACTCTAAAAGTAACGTGTTACTCAATCAACAATCATCACTTAACTGTGGAGCACAGAACGCTACAGGAGATAGAGGGAAATTTAAAACTTGAAATTCAAATTTCAAATCTCGAATCAAACCCAGTTTCATAATTGGTATGTCATCTCTTCTGCCTGATTGATCAACGATCCTAGCTTCTAGAATGAGGAGTTCAGAAATCATGATTAGAAAGTAAAAAGAAAGAGGACATTAGAAACCTCTATAATATTACAGCTTTTACAACTGATATGACAAGTCTATTAGCCTACCTTTCTAGACAAATATTCCAAGACACAACTAATGATCTACACGTGTCACTTGGAGATTTGATCAAGGGCAAGAATTATGAAGATGGACATGTATAAATAGAGATGTTGTACTTGAATGCCAATGTGAAAGTTGAAGATGTAAGAGTGAAAACTTTAGAAAAATCTCTCCATACTTCCTATGCTGATCATCATAATATGTAATCAATCTTCTTGAAGTATAGAAAATCTTCTTTCCATGTTTTATAATGATTTGTATACTCTTCTTAGGAAGATATGTGAGAAAGAAGTCGGTCATATTTCTCAGGTCTGTATTATTAAATATTTATAAGGAAACATGAGTGTAGGTTGGTTTGAGTGGCAACCCAAACACATAACCTTTGTAACCTTGATCCGTTAGTGATCAGAGTGAGACATAGTTTGGAGAGGCTAAGTTAAAACTATTTGCAAGATGACAAAGGCATCTGCTCATCACGGTTAAGCTTGGAGAGGCTGTGAGCAAACTAGTTGCAACTTGATGATGGAGGCATTCCATTCATCATGGCTCAGCTTGCAAAGGTTGCGAAGAACTACTTGCAATGTGGCAGTAGAAGTTGTCTGCAGGTCACAGTTCAGCTTGGAGAGACTAGTTCAAGACTACTCGGCTCAGATTGGAGGGGTTGATTAAAAAGTACTCAGTTTGTGACAGTTGACATTGTCCACTATTCACTGTGAGAGCTTAAGAAGGCTAATATAAAGACTATCCAGTTTATTTTCTGAGGTTGAGAAAGTTATTGTTAATGAAATCTCAACATGTGTTGAGTACTGGATGTATGCAAGTTGGTCGGAGTAGTATAAAAATACCTGCGTCATTTCTCTCTTGCCTGATCTTTTTATGTTATGCACTTTATGCTAATTACTGATTAAGTTTCATTAAAGTTGCATCATTATTATTATGCTTTAGATATTTACTTTCTGAAACATCTAACCATTATTCCGCTGCATTTCAAGCCTTAAGGTTGATAGTATCTTTTCATTAAATGTTTCAAATCGGAAGAAAGCTTCAAAGCACGATTCAACCCTCCTTCTCGTGCACTCTTTTAACAATGGGGTCTTCATATGGTTCCGTTGAATGATGATCTTCAAATAATGCCAGTGAATACCGGACTTGGTTGCTCATTAATACAAGGTTTGGTGCCGGTGAATACCGAGCTTAAGATCATGCTAGTAAATACTGGGTCTTCAGATGATCCTGGTGAATACTAGTTTTCAAATAGTGCTAGTGAATACCGGGCTCAAGATCATGCCGGTGAATACCGGGTCTTCAAATAATACCGGTGAATACTGGGTTTCATTGCTTGTGAATACAAGGCTTGGTGCCGGTAAATACTAGGCTTAAGATCATGCCAATGAATACCGAGTCTTCAAATAGTGCTAGTGAATATGGGGTTAAGATCATGCCGATGAATACCAGGTCTTCAGATGATTCTGGTGAATACCGGTCTTCAAATAGTGCTAGTGAATACCGAGCTTGCTTGTGCTCATAAAAATGGGGCCAGTGAATACCGGATGGTGCTCATGAAAACGAGGCTGATGAATATCAGGCTTCCGTTGTGCTTGTAAAAATGGAGCCGGTGAATGCATGCCGGTGCTCGTGAAAATGAGACCGATGAATACCGGGCTTCCATTTTGCCCATGAAAACGGGGCTGGTGAATACCACACTTACTTCTTGTTGTTGTTATCCCTGTTCTTACAATAGTCATTTCAAAAAATATTAGCACATCAAATAAGTAATAAGCTAAAATTAGAGAATTCGTATTTCTATTCTTTTCTCATAATCGTACTAGCTAATTCTTCAGCCCCTTATGCGGGTGCCTTCCATTATTACGTACAACTTGAAAAGGTTAGTAGAGTAATCTCCAAAAAGCATGAACATGTTTAGTATGAGAAAACGAGTTGTCAAATGTGCTCTAAATTAAAGTCGGTATAACTATCATGTTATTACAATTAGCAGTTTAGCACAATGAGTTAAAGACCAATAATAGCTGCGTCGAGAACATTAAAAACAGGAGCATGACAGAAACCAAGAGTTCAAAGGCGA
This sequence comes from Dalbergia cultrata, assembly GCA_031216105.1. Classification (NCBI taxonomy): domain Eukaryota; kingdom Viridiplantae; phylum Streptophyta; class Magnoliopsida; order Fabales; family Fabaceae; genus Dalbergia; species Dalbergia cultrata. The sequence goes on from CM062353.1 coordinate 49,321,490, forward strand.
ATATGATTATGACGTTGATAGATATATCTATTTAAGGGGAAAATGATAGAAATAACTAATCAATAATTACTAATAACTAATTATCGTGGCTATGGCTTCCCAGAGTTATAATTAGGTATGTTTTCTAATGAAGGTGGCCATTGATTTTGTATGCGTGCTTGAAATGAATAATAATGCCCATAATAATCACTATTGAAATAACGGATATATCAGAAATAAAGACACAAACAAAATTGATATTTAGAGACGCAGTGAATGAATAAAATGTATTAAAATTAGAAAGCTATTTGTTTCTAACGATATTTAGTGCAATAAGGCTGTAGAGTATAAAGCCTATAATTTTTATTTTGATAATGGACTATATTTATATAAGGCGTAGAAACTAGCAGAATTAGTATTCCATAATTTCATGAATTATCTTGAATGATTATCGGTTATAAATAAAATGAAATAAATCATCAGTAAATCATATCATTTGTAACAAAAAGCAAGGTACAAATCACTCTCAATGAATCGAGTCAATTATAATTTATTGCTATTGAAATCAATTATTGATTATAATTTACAGTAATTAAGATTTATAAGTCATAACACCAGCGTTTCATTTTCCATATTCTTGTCATTGATGGAATCTTTAATTGTAGGTAAATATACATAGAACAAATAAATTCATTTGTTGCATTTGAAAATCTGCTGAAAGTCTACAGCAACCAATAAGGTGGCGCATGGATCGCCAAAATCAAGTACAATATATTTCCATCATAAAGCATAATATCTGGAAAAATTGAGCAATATGGACTATGACAAAAGAAAAATGAGACTATGACTTTATGTGTTTAATATTAGAAAACTTAAGCGCCTGGAGTCTCTAACTGGCAATAATAGTATACGATTCTTTTCAAGAAGATGAAAAAAATCTGAGATAATAGACATCAGTTATATGCATTTTACTCTGAAGAGAATTTTGTAAAATATTTTAGGATGCCGTTTTGTATTTTGCCAAGACAGTGCCAACATACAGCAAACTTGCATGAGTAAATTCGAATCGTCGATGATGGCATATTATCTGGGTGATTTAAGGCCATTCTCCACACAGCATATGCAGCAGCGACAATAATGGAGATTCCTATTGTCACGGTAAAGGTGATGATCAATGCCTTCTTTCTCTCTTCATCTTGTTTAGCCAGTTCATCGTGGGGTACACGAACGTATAGATCAAGTCCTCCATTGGAGAATTGCCGAATGTCAATTAAATTCCCAGTCCAAGACATACAGCCAATCTCAGAATCATATACATATGCACTGCAAGAGCAATCTGCAAGCACTGGCTTCTGCATGTGTCTGGCAGAACTTTAATCGATGACACATCAGCAAAATCTGGAACTTTAATCGTCTGCAGTTTCCAAAACCTATCTGCCTTTTTGTCTTCACTTGTGTTTTGCTTGTTGTTTACATCCTTCACGCGAATAGGTTCTTAACAGCTTGTCTTTCGTAGCCTTTCCACAAATCACGAATTGGAGCTCCTTTTCCCCAAGCTCTTATGAAAATCTGTTGGGATGCTGTAGTTTCCTCACTTGCCGCACATTCTGACCTCGGTGAAGGAAAAGATGGTGCAGAAGCAATGTGAATATGGAAACAGTTTTACCTGGTCCCCATAGACGGCACCAAAATGTTGCTGGCTAGAGGTAGAGGATGGATGTATTTGGCTAGAAAATGATATGCTCTTTTCCCTTTGATAGAGAGGGCATATATACCAGGTGGGTATTAATGGGAGGGGACTCATGAGATATTAATGGGAGAGATTGTGTCTCTCGTCCTCACATGTTGGGTCGACGCCCGTTGGGCTAGTCGAGGGTGTGTCTGGGTCCAAACCGCATGAGGTTGCAGGTCAGTCTAGTACCGACTGGTCCACGATGGTTGTAGAACGAGTGGGGGAGTTGTTATGTTGTCGAATGGGTGGTGGAAGCAGCCAGAGGAAGCAGCGATGTAGATGATGATGGTGTTGGAAAAAGTGGCACGAGATGATGAAATGTGAGATTTTGAACCATATTGTTGTTTAGAGAAGTGGTAATGTTCTTTTGTTGTTTTGCAGGGCTGATAAGAAAAAGAAGGAATGAGATTAAATGCTAGGTTTTAGCACTTGGGTTTTGGATTGAATAGTTTTCGGCCCAATTAAATTTAAAATCATATTTTACTGATACCAGTATTAGGCCGAAGCAAGTGAAGTATATAGGCTTGAAAATGATATAATCTACTTTACCAAGAAAAAAAAAATCTATACAAACATACAATTCACGTGTTGCTTAGCAATGGCTACCATGCCCCAAGAAAATTAATTTTTTCTAGCTTATTCTTTTATTTTTCATAGTTAGGTAAAGGTTGTTTTGTGTTTTTTAATATATATTTTCATTTTATACTTAAATAATGACACTATATCTATGATATATTGATATAATATATTATTTTAATTTTTGTTGGATTGATTTATTTTATGGTGATATGGTGCTTTATGGAGTATGCACTATGTTATGTTGTATGAGTTATATTAATGATTAACGTAATATTTTCTTTTGGCTTCTTAAAATTGTATTATATACTGGTTATATTCCAATTGAACTCTCTATTGAACTGGTTGAACCCATGAGCTTCTAAACCAGTACTTTGTTCAATTCAATGCCCAGTTCAGTTTTCGCAACCTTGCCTGGCACAACTTACAAGTAGGAGGCTATAAGTGACCATTGTTAAATTGGAGTCTCTTGTTCTAGTTGTCATAATATATTTGTATAATTCTCCTATGATGATTATGCCTATTTTATTTTTTTTTAATCTTTATTCATGTCATAAGTAATGATGCCACCTAGGAACAAACCTGCTAAGAAGGTGATCACTAATAAGGCTTCCACTCAACCTCATGCTAATTAGACGAACATAGGGTGGTGCAATACCAAATGTAGTCTAGATTCCTAGAGCTAGACATGGGGACCCTACACTGGCTAGACTAGTTGTTGGGATGGATAATGTTTAGTAATCGATTCAATAGTCGGTGAATGTCCTTGGAGGAAATCTGCAACGTTGACTTAATTAGGAGGATTCTAAGCCTAGCCAAGAGGTGACAAATGTTGAACAACCATTGGTACAACACGGGGGAATAGAGGTTTCTTTATCTGCATTCATGAGGCATAATCCTCTAGGGTTTAGTGGTTCAAACACTAGTAATGACCCTCAATAGTTCTTGGATGATGTAGCATGGATATGTAGAGCTTTGGAATATTCTCCTACTTGAATGGTTGAGTTGGTAGCCTTTCAACTACAAGATATGCAAGAGCTTGGTATGAAACTATGCTTCGTACAAGGCCTAGAGGATCATGCCCTTTAGTTTTGGGAAGTCTACTCATTTATTCTTAACTTGTTTCCTACCAAAGAGTGTTGGGGTTAGCCAGAGATTGATGTTTGACTCTCTTAAGTACACAGATCAAATGAGAATCATGGACCATAGTACCCAATTTGAGAAGCTGGCTAGATATGCACCGCATTTGGCTACTACAGAGGAGCTACAAGTTGAGGTCTTTGTTGAGGGCTTAAAGCCCAATATATATATAGATTACTAGCAGGTATCGAGATGACATATGAGCATGCCTTGAATAGGGATTTAGCAATTGAGTGGGGAAGCAAAGATAAAGGTGAAGCATCCATGACTCATACAAGAGGTTATGCTCAAAGGGCGCTCCTGAGGGCGATTAGCAAAAGAGGAGGAAGTGATGCTAGAGAGTTACTCTATAGCTACCCAGATGATTCCATAATCACCTCTTTCCCCTGTTTTACTTTTTATTCTTTATTATGATTATATTAGTTCTTATGAATTCGATGATCAATATTGTTTTATTATTAATTTATTTTTCTCTTTTAATCATGGCAAAGTAGTTGGGACTTTGGAAGCTAACAAAAAAGTCTCCAAATTTGGAGACACTAATTTTTCAAGATCCAATTCTTTGTCAAGTCTATACAACCTGAATCAATAAGTGAATCTTCAACAATTCCTTCTTTCCATTATAGTTATAATTACAATATTAAAAATGAATGAATTGTTATATATATATATATATATATAATTTTAAAGTTTATGTTGTCGTCCAACTAAAATATTTTATTTACATGATTTTTGAAAGAGTGGGTGAGAATAGAGATGACAATGGGGGAGCAGGGGAGTACTCCTTTACTCCTCGCCCCAAGCCTTTCGCCCCATCCCTATCACCAATTCCCATGGATCCTCATCTCCCCATGGGTATCTGCAGATATCTCAACAAATTTAAAAAATAATATAAGAAAACCTATATTTAAGCAATTTAGTTCATCTAAAAATTTTGAATAAAAAAAAAGAATACTTAAAAATAATAATAAAATTTTTTTTTCCAAATCTTTTTACTCAAGGTCTTACATCACCCCAAATTTTTTAATTTTAAATTAAATCCCAATTATCACATTTCTTACACTAGGAATTTTTTAACTCTTAGACAACTATATATAAATACCCACGTCTCATATTTTCTTATGTTTATTTCCTCTAGGCTCTATCAAGTAGAGTGAAGGGTCAAGTAATTATATCTTTGATTATTTTTTATCATTATAATGTATTTTTTCATAAAATATACAAATTAATATAACACAATGATTTATTTATTTATTTGAAAAAAACGCTGACCATGTGAACCGGTCCTGTTTGGCCGATTTGATCAGTTCCCAGCTCGAGTGGTTTTTGGAGTGTTTTGAGTTTAAGATTTAACCGATTGAATTGTTCGGTTTTCTGAAGTATGCCATTATTTGAATATTGAAATAAACCAGTAATGAACACCTTACAATATATATATATAGTTAACACCCTACTTAGTCCCCTAAGATTTTTGCATCTAATTATTTAGTCTCCCAAAAAAAGAAATTAATCCCGTAGGCCCTTAAAATTAAAAATGATAGGCACTTTAATCTCTCCATAGTTATTTATTAGTGGGATTACACATGACACAATATAATGATGTGCCATTAAAATGTCAGATACATGGAAACCAATGTCGTTTTGAAACATATTGCACTTATTTTGGTATATAAAATTGTATAACTACTTGTAGCAGAAGGTTAAATGACTTATTTTATATAATTTGAGCCTTCAAAATGAATCATTTTAAACTTCATTCTTATTGTAGATGACCCAAGTGTACTTAACATCGTGTTAATGGGTCACATGTGCAATTATGTTAGTATTCAAATGATCAAATATACAAAGAGACTAATTTATCTTATTATTAAAATCTTGATTAACTGAAAGTGTAGTTTCAAATTTTGGGAAACTGAATTTTCTTGCAAATTTTTGTTAGGGGACTACCTGGAGTATTTATTCCAATATCTATAGCCACCTACCTTTTGTTATTACCCATGGGGTCCTGCTTGTGGTGTCGAAAATTTGGATATCAATAACGTGTCCGACTTCGAACAGTCTAAAGACCTAACATTCTTTGATCAATGCATTCAAAGAAATTGAGGGGAAAGTGGTTCACAACTTTTATTCTTCTTAAATCTTGCTTGCCGTGTTCTAGAGAACACGATGTCTTCCTTGGAGAAATGACAATACATGTAAGTTTTTCTTGTATATACATGGGCACCATGACACTACTTACAGAGCCATTCACCGATAAGCTTTCTATAGACTGCATAGCATAAACATGGCTTTCTCATTCTCAAGTCCTCTTTCTTCCTATTGAATTCTCATCTTCTTTAACATCACTGAACAAGGGCTTATTCTCCACTGACGTTACTGTTTAACTAGAAAACTAACATAACTCAGAAAAAACGAAAGTCAAAGTTGATGAGCACTCGATCCAACTCACTCTTGATGGAGAAATACTTAATGCAACTGAAGCGTCACGGAGATATATATGATCTATGCCTATAAACAAACTAACAAAGTAATATTTATACTAAGACTCACTTTTAATATATTTATTTTTAGTGAAAATGTTACTTTATTATATACAAATAAAAATACAACTTTATTAATGGATATGTATTAAATATATCCACGCGGTGCTCTAACCACTCTCAATATACTGATCCCTTCATCACATATGAGTCAGCCTTATTATCACCATCACATAACATCCACTCTCAACCACACATGCAGCCTCCACTTGAGTCAGAAATAGTAGAAACACACTCATCAGATAACACACATTCACAAACAACCTAGCCAAACTCTAACACTACATTGAGAAGATCGACTAGGCCCAAGAAAAAACCAGCCTACTTACAAGACTTTCACTGCCTAGTAGCCACTACTTCATCAGCTGACAAATCAACATGCAATTATCCTATATCAAATCATGTGTCGTATTCTAACCTCTCACCCAAACATAGATCCTTTTTTCTTGTTGTTTCCCCTATGACAGAACCACAAAGCTATACTGAGGCTATAACCGACTAATGTTGGAGGAAGGCAATTAAGGCTGAGCTGAATGCACTTGAACATAATAATACATGGGTTCTCACTTCTCTTCCCCCTGGAAAGAAGCCCATTGGATGCAAATGGGTCTTCAAAATAAAACACCATGCTGATGGGACCATAGAAAGACATAAGGCCCACTTAGTTGCCAAAGGGTTCACACAAACCCTTGGTGTTGATTACACAGACACATTCGACCTGGCTGTTAAGATGACAATAGTAAGGTTGCTACTCTCAATTGTTGCAGCCAAAGCATGGCATGTTCAACAACTTGATGTGAATACTGCCTTTCTTCATGACGAATTGAATGAGGAAGTTTACATGCGGGTGCCATCTGGTCTCAATGTCCCATAAGCAGGAATGGTGTGCAAATTACAGAAATTCCTATATGGCTTGAAGCAGGCCAGCTAACAGTGGAATACAAAGCTAACAACTACACTTGTTGGGTCAGGTTACACATAGTCCAAGGCTGATTATTCGCTCTTCACAAAGTCAACTCAGCAGGGATTCACTGCAATTCTAGTGTATGTTGATGACCTGGTATTGGCAGTGGACGATATGAGTGAAATTCAGAATGTCAAGAAGCTGCTTGATGATCTATTCAAGATCAGAGACCTAGGTAATTTGAAATTTTTCTTAGGAATGGAAGTAGCCCGAACTAAACAAGGAATAACACTTTATCATAGGAAGTATGCTCTAGATCTTCTTGAAGATTCTGGACTACTTGGTGCTAAACCAGTAGGCACACCTATGGACTACACTCAGAAACTGTCTAAAGAAACTGGTTCACCATTGGATGATTCATCTAGCTATTGAAGACTGATAGGGAGACTTCTGTACATAACTAATACAAGGCCTAGCATTACTTTGCAGTCAGCCATTTAAGTCAGTTCTGGATTGCCCACTACACATATGCAAGCAGCTCATCGAGTTTTGAGATAGCTGAAGTAGGCGCTAGCAGCAGGCCTGTTTTTCCCTTCAAACTCAGACCTTGTTCTCTCAGGATATTCTGACTCAAATTGGGGCACTTGCAATGATACTAGAAGATTAGTTTCAGGGTACTGCTTCTACTTGGGGACTGCTCTTGTCTCATGGAAGGGTAAGGAGCAAACAACAGTTACAAGGTCATCCTTAGAGGCAGAATATAGAGCACTAGCTCAAGCCACTTGTGAAGGTCAATGGCTCTCATACCTTCTGACAGATTTCAACATTCCACTTAAGGTACCAATAGCTCTGTATTGTGACAACTAGTCAGCAATACACATTGGTAAAAATCCAGTTTTCCATGAGAGAACTAAACATATAGAGATGGACTGTCATGTGACAAGGGACAAGGCTCAAAATGGGACCATCCAGCTTTTTCCCATATCAACTAATCAACATATAGCCGATATTATGACCAAGGCACTTGCACCAGGACCATTCAGTACACTTCATTGCAAGCTGGGATTGTTAGACTTCCATAATCCCAACTTGAGAGAGAGGGGGGGGGGGGTGTTACATGATGCACTATGCATCACGTGCAAAATTGTAATCATTTATTCAGTTTCTAGTTTGTTAGTCAGTTGCTTTTCTGTTAGTGTCATTGCAAGCTGGGATTGTTAGACTTCCATAATCCCAACTTGAGAGAGGGGGGGGGGGGGGTGTTACATGATGCACTATGCATCACGTGCAAAATTGTAATCATTTATTCAGTTTCTAGTTTGTTAGTCAGTTGCTTTTCTGTTAGTGTCACTTTAACTAGTTAGTTATTAGTTCAGAGGTTCAGTATGAAGTAGTATAAGACTCATGTACTGATGTTTTGAGATTATCTTCTTCCATTAATTCATTCAAAATACTCACAATAAGTTTCACCCCAATTCTCTTCTTTCACCCCTACTCTTTCTACACAATATTTGAATACCTTCCACTTCTTTTTCTTTTTTTATATTTTATAGTAAGCGGGGGCAAGAGCCCAAAACCGAAAGCAAATCGAAATTACACGAAACGTGGCAGAGCAACCCCACAACCATCGTCAACAAAGATGGGAACAATAGTACTAGGAGCAGCAAAACAAAAGGTGATACCAAAGGGATGCGAATTCCACTTCTTTTTGTAAATCTATCATAGAAACACACCACAACAAAAATCCCACAGTACAATTTGAAAGAAGTGCTATTATTTGAATATCGAGATAAGTCATCATAAATGAACACTTCCAAAATCGGTGATAATGCCTTCTCCTTTGCCATATGGTTCAACAAGTGCGCTCCATCAGCAGTGTGCTCCGTCGAGCCTGACTGCGCTCCGTCACCGTCAGCATAGTGCGCTCCCACATCAGCGAGCTCCGTGGATTCCTCGTCTTTCTAAGGTAACACTTTCTCCTCTCAATATGCTTTAGTTGTTATGTGGTGGTGGTCCTATTTGGTCTTGGTTTTTGATACATTTTATTTAGTGTGTGTGTGGTCCCTTCCCTGTCCCAATGTCCCTGTTGTGCGTTGAAGCTAGTGATGGTGGTCCCTCTTCTTGGAAAAAAATAAACAGGTTGCTGTGGTCCACGGGTTTGACTGGTTGGTGGTGGTTTTGAACTTTTTGAGGCTTTCTGTTTGGGAGCTTTTTGGTTTTTGGTCCCCAATGAGAGAGGTTTTGGTTGCGGTGTTGAAGCTTGTCGATTGAGAGAGGTTGAGTTGCGATTTAGAGGTTGAGCTGCGATTTAGAGGTTTGGTGATTGAGAGGGTGCTGAAGTTTGGGTGCTGTGATTGAAAGGGGTTAAGGTTTTCCTTTCCCTCTTTCTATCAGCGTGGGTTATTTGGGGGAAATTGGATTAATTAGGTATTTGTTAGCATTGGTAAGGTTAATTTGATTATTAATTAAAATGACTTCATTTAATCCCTGCCACCGTATTATTTAATGGTGACATATTACCACTTAACTAAGTGTGATTTGATAGATATTAATAAAGGGACTAAATTGATTTACGATTATAAATGTGAAAAATTAAATTGATTTACAGTTATAAATGTGAAAAATCAAATTGATTAATTTTAAAAGTGATAAATTAAAATAATTTACGCATAAAATATTAGAGGCTAAAATCAGTATTAACTCATTTAAAAAAAACATGCAAGTCATTTCCTGAGCTTTCTTTTGTGTGGTTTGCTAGCGCAATTGGAGCTGTTGAAATGGCTTTCATTCTTTCGATTTGGTAATTCTTAATCAAGATCCGCCAAATGTATGGTTCAGATCAGCATGGTTACCATCTTACAGCAATGGGATTTAGAAAATTTAGCTACTCAGAGTTGAAAGAGGTGACAAAAGGGTTCACCCAAGAGATAGGAATACCTTGCTGAAATTGGAAGGCTCAACCACATGAACTTGATTGAAATGTGGATACTGTGCAGAGGGAAAGCATAGGCTGTTGGTGAACGAGTACACGGAAAAAGGTACTTTGGCTGATAATCTCTCGTCTAATTCACTTGATTCCAATAAGAGATATAATATTGCTCTTGGAATGGCGAGAGGCCTCGCATATTTGCATGAAGAATGCTTGGAGTGGATTTTGCATTGTGATATAAAGCCTGAAAACATACTTTTGGATTTAAACTGTCAGCCTAAAGTAGCAGATTTTGGCTTGTGTAAGCTATTGAAGAGAGATAACCGGAACAATTCAAGCTTCTCAATGATAAGAGGAACAAGAGGATACATGGCACCTGATTGGGTTTTCAACTTAGAAATCACCTCCTGTTTACAGCTATGGAATTGTTCTCTTGCAGTTGATAACAGGAAGGAACCCAACAATGGATATCCAAGCTGTTGATGGATTAGAAGCAGATAATGTGAGATTGTTACCATGGGTGAGAGAGAAAACAAAAAGAGCATATTGGGTGGAGCAAATGATTGATCCTGCAATTGGGTCAAATTATGATGTGAGTAAGATGGAAATATTGGCTAGAGTGGCCTTGGACTGTGTAAAAGAAGAAAAGGAAGCGGGGCCCACTATGAGTCAAGTGGTTGAGATGCTCCAAAGCCATGAAAGTGGTCCTCGTAACGGAGTTATACTGACAAAATCTGAAAGTCTTGGTCTTTTGTGCTTGACAAAACACAAGTTAAACAAAGCCATATAGTCTGGGTTTGTGAATTTGGTGTTTACCTTTGTTGATAAGATTTTGTGTAATTTATCATGTGCATACTTTTTTATGTAATTGGGATAAAACCAATCCAATTAGTGAATAATGTAGTATTAATTCCTTAAAATATAAAAATCCACTCAAGATCTATCGCCATTCATCAATTATGTGAGACACTTTGGTTCTAAACCAGGAATGGCATAATTTGGAGGTTTTTCTATAATTGAAAAATTGGAACAAATCAAAGCACTCTTAAGGTTATGGAATAAGAAGGTTTTCGGGAATATTGAGGATGCAATTAGTAGATTGGAAAAGGCTCAAATGGAAACAAAAAAAATTACGGATGAAAATGTGGACGGAGCCGGTCTGAATACCTTGAATGCTCAGTTGTAAGTTATGGCACAAAAGAAGAGATTTGTATTGGAAACAAGTAGGCACAAAAGAAGAGATTTGTATTGAATACATCAAAAAACTTTTCCGTGAGAGGCATGGCAAAATGAAGGACAGAATTATGAAGTTTTTCCACGTTCTAGCAGTGGGGAGGAGAAAGAGAAAGCCAAATGACTAGTTGATGTTGCGCAATAGGCTGGTTGAGAACCCGTGAATCATTAAGCAGGAGATATTGTTATTCTATAAACAATTATACAAACAGCCGTTGATGCCTATCATCCTGTTCCCCAAGGCCTACTTCCTAGTATTTCTTTTGAACATGCTGTGTCTTTGGAAAAAGACCAACGATTGAGGAAATTAGGAGTGCTGTGAAATCTTGTGACTCATCAAAACCACCGGGATATATGACGGCTACAACATGAATCTTGTGAAGAAATTTTGGTTAGAGATGGAAGAGGAGATATGTGATCTAATTTTTAATATCTTTAATACAGGCATCTTTTCGAAAGAGATTAATACAATATGGGTAGCTCTGATTCCCATATTTGAGGGTGGCGATTAAAGACTTCAGGCTAATCAATATAAAATAATTTTAAATTATTGGCAGAGAGGTTGAAGGAAGTCATGCTATCCCTTATTCCCTTTATATGACATCCTCATGTAGCTTCTTTTAGACCGTCAGTTCATGGAAGGTGCAAGAAATTTCAAAGATGCCTATAGAGCCAACAGAAAAAAGAATATTTTGTATAATTAATTACAGGTTACATCTAAACTGTTATATTACAAATTGTAGAAAATAAGAACTAATAACATAACTCATAAAACATTAAATGACTAATTATGGTAATTCCTATAAATTTAGATGTAAATAAAATGTTCTTTCAATATTTGAATACATCCCACTTCTTTTTCTAAATCTAACAACACAGAAACACTCCAAAACAAAAATCCCACAATACAAATTGAAAGAAGCGCTATTATTTGAATATCAAGATCATAAATGAACACTTCCAAAAAAAATATAAAAATAAGAAAAAAAATCAGGTCACACACTTAAATATCTACAACCACGCTCACCAAAATAAAATAAAAATACTACAACCACCACCTGTACAATAACCCATGCCGTCGTGCTTGTGGTGTCCACGACATGTATAGAAATCACATTTCCGACTTCAGAAAGTCTAAAGAACTGCTACTTTTGTCTTTAAATAGTTATCTATTTTTTAAAAAAAAAATTATTTAGAAATAATTATTTACTTAAAAAATTTAAGTAATATTAATTTTTTTTAATAATATTTCTATTAATTATTATTGAAAAAGGAGAAAATATAGTGAATGAGGAGAGAAAAAATTAAATTATTAAAGAAAAGAACTATTTAATAAATTAATTTTAATTTTTTTCAAATTTTAATATTTTTTCAATAATTTTTAAATTTCAGTGGACATTTAGATCGAAAAATTATTCAAATACAGAGGAGTAGCATTCTTTGATCGGTGATTTCAAGAAAATTGAGGGGAGAGTGGTTCACAACTGTTGTCTTAAACCTTCCTTGCCGTGTTCTAGTCTTCTGGACGATGTCTTCCTTAGAGAAATGACTAATGTGAGTAAACTGGCCAATATATCCCAGTTTTTCTCATATGTACACTTATACGGCGTATTCTATGATGGGAAAAGTGAGTTTGGCCCTGATGGTCTGAAAATTTAATCCATTAAAAAAAGCATCTAACGATTTATGCGAGTTGCTTTTGATTGGACTTAAAATTATAAATTTGATCCAAACAAAGTTTAAAATTAAAATTTCATAATTTCAGTTTCACCTACAACTAAAATAAAACAAAGTTAATTTTTATGTTAACAATAAAAAATCAACCGAACACAATGACTCTGTTTATTCATCACTCGTGAAACTCAAGAACAGGTGCCATTATCGGTGACTCTTCCAAAGCTTTGAACAACAACAATAATAGAGATTTGAAAAAGATGGAACCCCACCAACGGAAGAGCTAATGACAAGATGGAAGAGCTAGAAGAGGGTCACACGCAGCTCAAGCGATGAGCGCCGTGACTGCCAACAGAAACAGAATGTTCTAGTTGTTGACACCATCGTAGCGACCACCGTGAAAGGCCTTTGCATCCTTTGCAAGCAACTGCAATTCTAGCTACATTGTTTTCGTCATTGATTCTTCCGATGCCGACCAGATCTCAATGATGATTCAGCATTACGACCTCGTGGCGCTGCCGCAGGTGAAGCCTAGCACCTACTGGATGCTAGGTCGGACGCTTCTTCTTAGAAAATGACGAACCAAGCGCCGTGAGCCTCGCCGCGGCTTCTTCCTTCACGGCTGCGAGCCATTGTGTCTCCTCGCCCCATTGCACGCACGCCGCCCTACCACCGCAAGATCCGCCGCTTCACTGCCAATTAGCCGAGCCCGCGCCGCCCTCACCATTGCCGCTGCCGTGGCTCCATAGTCTGCCTCTGTCAAGCTTCTCTCTCTTTTTGGTTGAAAATCTCTCTCTCTCTAACCCCAAGAGCCCCAAAGCTAAATCCCCCTCGTTTTATGTTTGATTTTGAACGGTGCTTGTGTTTGGGTGTTGCATGTTATCTTTTTTTTTTTTCCCTGTTCTGTAGCTTGGGCCATTTGATTTAGGTGTAAATGACGTGCTTGATGGAAGGACAGTGATCCATTGATGTAATTTTCAATTATCCTCTTTTTTAGGCTGATCAGTGTATTTTTTTTTCCTGTTTTGAGATAGTTTCATAATTATAATTTCACCCCTTTATTGTCTACGTGGTCCCAAACGCACTTTTTCCTATCATATAATCCGTCCCGCCCGCCACACTTACACAGCCATTCATCACCGACAAGCTTTCTATAGATTGCATAGCACAAATATGGCTTTCTCAATCTCCCTATGTCTTCTGGTGTTGTTTCTTGCTTTTGGATTCTCATATTCTTATTTAACATCACTGAGCAAGGGCTTCTCCCTCTCAGTGGAGAAACCTACACAAGACATTATTGTTTCACCAAATGGCACGTTCTCTGCTGGCTTCTTCAAAATCGGTGATAATGCCTACTCCTTTGCCATATGGTTCACCGAGCCTCGTTCCCGAAACAACTCCATTGTTGTCTGGATGGCAAATCGTGACCAACCAGTGAATGGAAAACACTCAAAGCTTTCCCTCTCACAAACTGGCAATCTTGATTTGGTAGATGCAGGTCAGTTCCAAACTTGGTCTTCAAACACACAGTCGGATGCCCCAACGGAGTTGCATCTCCATGATGACGGCAATCTTGTTTTAAATGACTCGCGAGGAACCATTCTGTGGCAAAGTTTTGATTTCCCAAGCGACACTCTCCTTCCTGGCCAACCTCTTACCAGATATACACAACTTGTTTCTGGGAGAAGCCAAAGTAACCATTCTTCTGGTTTCTATAAGTTGTCCTTTGATGATGAAAATGTCCTTCGCCTTATTTATGATGGCCCTGATGTTTCAAGTGCTTATTGGCCAAGTCCTTGGCTAGTGAGTTGGCAAGCTGGAAGGACTACGTACAATAGCAGTAGAATCGCAGTGCTAAATTCTCTTGGAGTGTTCAATTCATCAGATAATTACAATGTTAGAACATCTGATCATGGCAGGGTGCTACAAAGAAGACTGACATTAGATAGTGATGGAAATCTTCGAGTTTACAGTCGAGAAAATGGGTCACAAGATTGGTACGTTTCATTGCAAGCCATTTCTGATAGTTGCAGTATTCATGGAATTTGCGGAGCTAATAGCGTTTGCAGTTTTGATCCTAAAGCTGGAAGGAAATGCTCGTGTGTTCCTGGCTACAGTTTGAAGAACCATAGTGATTGGTATTATGGGTGTGAACCCATATTTCCTCTTACTTGTGATAAAAGTGAGTTTACCTTTCTCGCAATGCACAATGTTGAGCATTATGGTTATGACAATCATTACAGTGAACGAAGTACCTACGATTATTGTGAGAGCTTATGCTTAGAAGACTGCAACTGTAAAGGGTTTCAATACTCATTCTCCGAGAAAGATGGCTACTTTAAGTGCTTTACGAAAACACAGTTGCTCAATGGAGAACATTCGCCACGGGTCAAAGTAATAACCTACTTGAAAGTGCCTATAAATATGACACTGTCCTCTGTTTTGGAACCTGTCAAAGTAGACGATCGTGTTTGTTTTGTTCAGACTCAGAGGGAGTATTTCAAAAAACATTCAAGCCGTTTTGTGAACTTCTTTCTGTGGTTTGCTGTTGCGGTTGGAGCTCTTGAAATGGCTTGCATTTTTGTGGTTTGGTTGTTCTTAATCAGGAGCCGCCAAAAAACTGATGTAGATCCGCATGGCTACCAGCTTGCAGTAGTGGGATTCAGAAAATTTAGTTACTCTGAGCTGAAAGAGGCGACAAAAGGGTTCAGCCAAGAGATTGGAAGGGGTGCAGGAGGGGTTGTATACAAAGGCCAATTGCCAGATCAAAGGCTTATTGCAGTTAAGAAACTCAATGAAGCCAAACAAGGAGAAGGGGAATTCCTCGCTGAAGTAAGCATCATTGGAAGGCTCAACCACATGAACTTGATTGACATGTGGGGCTACTGTGCTGAGGGCAAGCATAGGCTGCTGGTGTATGAGTACATGGAAAATGGTTCTTTGGCAGATAATCTATCATCAAATTCTCTTGATTGGAGTAAGAGGTATAAAATTGCTCTTGGAACAGCAAGGGGCCTAGCATATTTGCATGAAGAATGCTTGGAGTGGATTTTGCATTGTGATATAAAGCCTCAAAACATACTTTTGGATTCAAACTATCAGCCCAAGGTAGCAGATTTTGGCTTGTCTAAGCTATTGAGCAGAGATAACCTCAACAATTCAAGCTTCTCAATGATAAGAGGAACCAGAGGATATATGGCACCTGAGTGGGTTTTCAACTTAGCTATCACCTCCAAAGTGGATGTTTATAGCTACGGAGTTGTTCTCTTAGAGATGATAACCGGAAGGAGTCCTGCAACAGATATCCAAACACTTGATGGAGAAGAGCCATTCAATGGGAGGCTTGTGACATGGGTAAGAGAGAAAAGAAAAGGGGCATCTTGGGTGGAGGAAATCATAGATCCTGCAATTGGTTCAAATTATGATGTGAACAAGATGAAAATCTTGGCCACAGTGGCTTTGGATTGTGTAGAGGAAGACAAAGATGCAAGGCCTACCATGAACCAAGTGGTTGAGATTCTTCAATGCCATGACAATGATCTTCATTAATGGACATATGCCGACAAATTTAGAAGTCTTGGTCTTCTGAGCTGGGACCAGGCCAACATAACAGCCTGCTAAACTCATTGTTTTTCAGATTGCAACTAGCGTTGTATGTAATTTATCTCCATTGTGCGTGTGAACCAATCCAATTGTTCAAGTCTGTGATATTATATTAATAATTTTCCATGTCAAGTTTTACTAAATTTAGAAATTCATAAATTATATATATATATATATATCGTAATTGAAATACTTTGAGAGCACTTTTAATTTTCAATAATTATGCTGAAAAAAAAATCAAAATTCGTTAGAAATTGATGATAGCAAATAAGTCAACATGGAAATGAATTTACTCTTCAAGCAAGATTTTGCATTTAAGGGTATATTTGTGTGTTTGAGTTTTGAAGGGAAAGGTAGAGGAGGGGAGAATATGTAAGATAATTTTATACTATAAGTGTTCCCCTCTCTTCCCTTCTATATCCATCCAAAATTCAAACTCATAAACATACCTTAAAGTGCTTGACTTGTTCTTCAAACTTAAGATTTGAACCTAGCTTTGCCTGACATAGGAGTTTTATTTAGGGTTTTTTTTTTCGGTAGATATTTTTTTAGGATATACATTAAGGTATTAAAATGTGTCATATATAATTTGGATTGTCATAGTATAACCAAACCAGTAAATTTAAAATGGAATCACCACTAAAATTTATTTAAATCATCGAAAAACATCAAAGAAACTCTTTCGTAAATAAATTGTCTTAAAAAACTATATTTGAGTAGAGGAGTCTAATTATACACATAGACCGTTAAAAACTTAATCAAACTGCACCCTTATACATTCTTCTATAGACAATTACTGTGAAAATCAATTCTTTTATTGACATTATTTATTTTTCCCTTTGAAATAAAAGTGTGATTTAGCAATTATGTATACAAAACAAAAAATAAAAAATGTTGGAATTTTAGTTTAGCTCATTCAAATTACATGTTTCAACATATCACATGATGTGATAAGGAACTTTAAGTCACATTATTATGTAAAAATATAACTGTGTGTTAATTAATTTTATTCATGAAAATATTTTGGATAAGTTCATAAAAACATTTTGATAAAAATATTTCCGAAGTAGAGGCTCCTCTTGTATAATATATTACTCAATAAATTTTTATGACTAAAACCAATCCAGAAACATTGGTTACTTATTCACCATCATGATCATTACACATATAACACTACAAGAACTGCGCGGTATATCCATGGTATTATCGATGGGTATGACCTATTGATTTTTTGGACGTCGATAGAGTATTACTGACGAGTTAATATACCTGTCGATAACTGCCGACATGTTTATAAATGAAAACTGGTCAATACAATTGTGTTAAAGACATCACTGAGGTGGTTAGGTAATTGACAAGTTTGTTATTTTTACCAACTGGTGTTAAAAAATTAAAAAATATTTTATTAATTTTTACTGACGGGTTTACCGACGATTATATATTTTTTAAAAAAATATTTAATTTAAAAAATCATTTATTTTTTATGGGTTATCCTGTCGATTATCGTTTATCCAATTCTTTGGTATTTATTTATTTTTATTTATTTAATAATTTAATTATCAATTAAAATAATATTAATTAAGAAAATAATGAAATAATAATAAAATAAAAAATGATGAAGTAAATAAACAAATTATCAAAATAAAATAAATAAAGAGTGTGATAAATGTAAAAAAATCCAAAATGAAATAAAAGAAGTGAGATAAAGAATAACTAAAGTCCTCCTCGTCAGCGTCGTTAGCATTGTCATTGTCGAACGTACTGAAGTTGTCCACACTATCAGACGGTGAGGAGCCCTCAAAAATGGAAAAGAATGACATCTGGGGGAGCTTCTTCTTGCCGAAGTCAAAGGATCCTGAGGCATGCACATTCCTAAAAAAGCTCATCACATCGATCGTGATATTCTTTTGCATTCTTTTGAATTTACTTTTTCTTTCTTGGCTTTCTCTTGCTACTGTTGCTCCATGGACACCATCAGTTGTCAGATTTCTCTAAGCTCCTGCTCCACTAGTGCTTGCGCTACTGCCTGCTTCTAGGGCTGCTGGAGAAGTTGTGCATGCTACTATTGCTACTGCTGGCTAAACTATGCCTGTTGTTGCAACTCCTGGTTGAGTGCATGCACACGATCCCTCAAGGCATCATCCCCAGCAACAGACTTAGTGGTAGAGGATGAGGATTTACAATCAGGGTAGTATCCCCATCCCATACATGCGATTGTTGTAAAGGCTGCCAACTACCTAGGCCCAAATATCAACCTCGTTTGGAGGAGGGGTATTAGCATCTGGCCCAGCCTCCTCTATTGGGTCTGGTTCTGGGTCTATGCCTATTACCAGAACTCTGTATATTCACATTACAAAGAAAAAGAAAGATAAACACATTGTAAATAGAAAAAGGTTTGAATTCAGACTTACATATGTGGTCTCAGAATGATAGTTGACCTACACCTCTCCTGTCTCCGCTCTTTGATCACCCTTTCGGGTGTAAGTCTATCGGAATAGCTCCCTTGGCTCGAAGGGCATTTAACTCCCTATATAGACTGCACAAATATGTACATTAATGTCATAAAAACATACTATTTAATACAATTCAAATTTAATAAATTAATAATTAATAATATATTAAATGTTGAAAGATTAAAGTTTTACTAGATGCTTTTAGGTCCCCTCTTGTGTGCTCTATCTACTTGTTTGTAATGACTCGCTTTTCAGTGAGGCTTGATTTGTCTTTCCCTGTTCAGACCTATCCTTTAAGGTCGGGTCGGATGCCCAGTGGCACCGTAGCTTGCTAAAGGTGGCATCATCTAGTTAAGAGCTATCCATATGGCCCTTGCAGACATCATGGAACATGTCCCCCAATCGCTTGAAGGACCTAATCCTCCAAGCCCTCTTAATAGTAGCCTCATGCTCTTACAGAATGTAAAAAGTCCTATGCATACACAAAACTCACAACATTTGATTAATCATATGCATAATACATAATATAAACATATGTTGGGTTTTCTTTCCTTTCATAGCTCATAAGGAGTTTTCTTGAGAATTGACCTTAGAAAAATTCTTTTTTAAATATAACATGAGGTGTCAATAGCCTCTACTAAAAAATATTTGGATAGGCCACTTTCTAAAAGCATTTTTCTTGCCATTTCCTAGAAGGTCCTATTTTTCTTTAGCTACCACATTTTGTTGAGAAATTCTAGGAGTAGAAAACTCATGGCCCATGGTTTTCACAAAAATCTTCAAAAATATAATTTTCAAATTCTTCTCCATGATCTAACCTAAAAGAGGTAATTTGAGAATCTTTTTCATTACAAACTCTTTTTGTAAAAGCTTTGAATTTTTTTAGCTACCACATCCTTAGAAGCTAAGAAAATAACACATGTAAATCTAGAATAATCATCCACTATGACAAGATAGTATCTTTTTCTAGCCAAACTTGCAATCTTGGTTGGTCCAAAAAGATCCATATGTAGAAGCTCTAGTGGCCTAGTAGTTGACACTATATTTTTATTATGGAAAGAAGCTTTGAGTTGCTTGCCTTTCTCACAAAATCACAAGTGGAGTCCTTGTCATAACTAGATCATAGGCAGGCCTTTAACAAGCTCTTTATGAGATAGCTTAGAAATCAGTTTCATATGAGCACGTCTAAGCTTCTAATGACATAGACATTTATCATCCATTAAGGATATAAGGCATTTACATATTAATCTAGAAGGTCATCCAAGAATAACACATAAGAGTTATCATGTCTCTTGATAGATAAAATGACTTGTCCAGAAGTAGGATTCATTACATGGCATGCCTTGGCATTACATCAGATATTAAATCCTTAATCACAAAATTCATTAATCCTCAACAAGTTATGATCCAAACCGTCGAGTAATAAAATATCAGAAATTGGTGAGAGTAATCTTTATCAACATTTCCAATGCCTGTGACTTTGACTTCACCTCCATCAGCAAATTTGATAGAACCTGAGTTCTTTGACCTCAAGTTTCTCAACCATCTTCTGCTTTTCTGACATATGTTTGGAGCAATCACTGTCCATGTACCACTTGGTGTCTTTCTCAACATGTTCTCAAACACACCAACAACAAAGACAATTTTTATTTTAGGTATGCATATTTGCTTGGGTCCTCTTAAGTTAGTTGTCTTTAGAAGAGGTCTTCTAACCAGTTTTACTGCTTTTCTTTTCATAAAGTATTTATCAAGTGGATGCCCCTTCTTGTGATAGAAATTACAGGATATTTTATTCTTAATTTTCTTTGATGAGGTTGCGTTATTGCTCTTATCCATTACATTTTCATACCGCCAATGCATGTTTTATGAAAGTATGGTCTTTGACCACTAAGCATCAAATCGAGATTCCTAAAGCCATTCATCATCTTTTCCAAGTCAATTTTGAGAAGGTTTAAAGTTTTCTTAAGTTCAGAAATTACTTTCTGATCTTTGTCAGAAACTTCATCTTCTAAGGACTTAATTTTAATATTTAAAACTTTATTTTCTCCTTGTATTTCCTCTTTCTCAACCTTAGATTCTCAATATCAGTTTTCACTCTCTCAAGTTTTAAAATAGTATTCTAATGATTCTTTTTTAGAGAAAGTAGTGAGAAGTCAGGGTTTGAGATTTTTTAGAAACTCGTCATATAAAACCAAAATTTCATCATAGGAAATGTCAGATTCTGAAGATACATTTATCTCTATCTCTCCTTTAGAAGTGTAGTAGTCAGCCATGAAGCATAGGTTGGCTACATCTCTGAGCTCATCTTGACTTTCTAATCTTTTCTTCTCTTCCTTTGAATCACTTGAAGTGGCCAGCACCCCATTTTTCTTTGATGGAAACTTCTTCTATGGACCATTGAACTTGGGAAAATTAACCTTGTAGTGTCCCTTCTCTCCACAGTTATAACAGCTTACATTCTCTAGCTTCCCTGTGCCTTTTTGTCCCTTATAAGGCTAATGTCCTTTCTCTTCTTGATTATGATATTCCACATTTTGGAAATCTTCCTTACTAGCATGGAGATCTCATCTCCATCCTTTTCATCAGACTCCTCTCCAGAGTCTTTTTCTTCTTATGAGGTTTCAGTAAGTTCCATTGCCTTACCCTTTACCTGCTTCTTGTGAGATGGCTTCAAAGCAACATATTTATTTTTCTTCATGAATTTCAGAAAGTACCACCTCATGAGTTTTTAGGAACCCAGTGAGGGCATCCAAGCTAAAATTTTGCGGATCCTTAGCTTCAGTGATGGTTGTAACCTTGGGAATCCATTTAGCAAGAAGGCTTCTCAGGATCTTTTTGAAAATCTCAGAGTTTGATTATTTCTTACCCAAACCTTCGAGTTCGTTTACAATGTGTATAAACCTGGTGGTCATGTCATCAATAATTTCTTGTTTAGTCATCTTGAATATTTCGGATTGATGGACTAACATGCTTATCTTGGTCTCTTTGACCTAGTCAGTTCCTTCACATAGCATGTGTAGTCTATCACAGATTTCCTTTGATGTGTCACAAGAAATGATTTTATCATTAAGCTTTGCTTAGTAGTGCACAGGTGAGAAGGTATTTAGCATTGGAGTTTAGTTGAATTCTTGCTTTATGTTGTTCTGTCGACCTATTCCTGGGAATTTCTCTAGATGTTGAGGGTCCTTTTTCAGTTTTATCTCTCATAAGTCAAGATTTGTGTATTTGATAAACAATTCCATCCTATCCCGCCAAGTAGGTATAGTCTCCACCATCAAAGAATAGTGGTCTATTTTTAGAATGTCCTTCTACAATGTGTATGTTTTGTGCCATATGTGCTCAAGATCCTAACTTCAGTAATTGTTTGAATGCTCAAACCTTTAGAGGCCTGAGCTTTTATGCCAATTGTATATTGAAAATAGAACGAAAAGGGGGTTTTAATCGTGCTTTAACTTCTTTTAAAATATGAAATACTAAAACAGATCCCATCAAGTTCTTCACTTGAAGATAGCAGAAATGTAACTTTCTAAACTAAGTGAGAACATAGAAATTGTTTTTAAATTTTTTTTCAGAAATATATGGTAGTAAATCTCAAATGCAAAATATAAAAGAGATGAGAAGGGATAGAGAAACACTACATAGTAGTTTTTATATTGGTTTGGCCAACCTTGCCTACATCCAATTCTCAAAACATGTTCAATTTCACTAAATCCCTTTCTTAACCAAGAGAAAGAACGATAGCCTTTGTATAGCCTTCTCAAGTTATTTCCCATGACTAGTAGTTTTACTCTACTGTTACTTTCAAATAATCTTTTTATTAGCATTTCTAAGCTAACCTTACAATGATCACTAATGGATCAGGGTACAATGATTTAGTTTAAGGTTAGTTCTCTCCAACAAATGAATACTCAAGTTTTTTGTAAATAAAATAGTGTATGACTTGAAGACTTGAATGACTTCTTTCTATTAATTCTTCCTAAGAAGAAGATGTTATCTAATAAGAACATAGAAAAAAATATTTTTACATACATAAAAAATAATTACAAGATGTAATGTGATTTACAAAAGAAGAAGAGGGATTCACATTTTTAGCGTTCTTGGAAAATTTGTCAAAAGTCTTAAGTTGTATGCACAAGACATTGTTTTATACTTTATCTTCAAATCAGATTGTTGCCACTTGATTTTACTTCCATTTGACACGTGTAGATTTGTTTTTGTGTCCTAGGGAAAGCCATCTAAAAGACTACCTCGGCTATGCCAGAGCTACTTTTGTAAGCGTAGAAACCATTGTCAAATATGGTTTTTGAGTGAAGCTTTAAAAACTACTTTTACTTTCTGACTGTGGTTTCTAAACCTTTTCTTCTATAGGATGGGATGGTTAACCAAGTGAAAAAGTAAGATGTCACTATTAGCCCTTTTTGGGTGTTGACTTATTTGAAATTTGAATTTTCCCTCTTTTTCTGCAAAGTGCATGGTTTCTGAAAATGCGTGCTTTCTAATGTACTTTATCAGTTTCTGTTCTTCTTGTTGATCTTCATTTCTTCAAACTGATCTTGATAGAAATTTTGTCATTGAGATTGAAGACTGAAATCACGATTTGCTTTAGGAAAGAATTGATTTCTTCATTGAGTAGCACTTTCTGAATGCGTGAATCTTTTTCTGAAGATCTGGACTTGGTTTCTGATCTCAAAAGCCTTTTTTCGTGTATCCAATATACACATGTTTACTCTTAGAGCTATTATCCACATCATTAAGGTTTTGAATCTCTTTTAATAAGATTATAATTATGTTGAAATATGACATTATGAAAATGACTAGTTGATTGAACTATGTCTATGAGAATGGTCCTGTAAATGCTATAGAAGCTCAATTAAAATATTAGTCTATTCTTCAAAATATTCTATTACAATTTGGCTTGTTTTCAATCAAAATCTAATGTTTTAAGGCTTTTTGAAGGGTTTCGAAGCAAACACTCTAAGCCTAGGATCTTTTAACTCTTAAGCCAACTATAAATATACTTGTGTCCCATATTTTCTTCTTCTTTTTTTACCTCTAGGCTCGATCTAATAGAGTAAGGGGTGTAGGAATTCTATTTTTTTGTTTCTTTATCATTGTAATGTATTTTTTTCATAAAATATACAAATATAACACAATGATTTGGGGAAAAAAAAATGCTTGACCATGTGAACGGTCTGGTTTGACTAGTTTACATGGTTTTTATCCAATTGGTAGCTTAAGTGGTTCTTGGAAGGTTTTATGTTTAGGATTTAAGTTGTTCATCTGATTTTCTTAGCTATTCTATTGTTTAAATATTGAGATAAGTCATCATAAATGAACGCTTCTATATATATATATATATATATGTAAAAGAAAATATATCAAGGACACATTTAGGGTGGGTTTTGTAATAATTTTCGAAGAGGTGCCCTGGCTAATTATGAAAAGCATAAGTCAATATTCTTACTGTTTGGTAAACCAAAAAATTGTGATGCTTTTGCTTCCGAGACTTTTAAAAGCTAGTGATATTTTTTAGAGCATGCACATCATGAGATGTATTTCAGAACTAACTTCTACTTTCTGAAATTCAAAAGACTAACATGATATTACTCTAATTAATAATAGTAAATGTAGAAATTACACTCTTTATTAGATTTATGTATTGATTATTGTCATTTTGAATATTTAGAGCATGCTTATCAAACACTAATATTGTGACTTCTACTTAGTGAGAACAACTTTTGTATTATTGTACTAAATAGTACCGCTATTGTTTTTCATTCAAGAGCAGCTTTTTTAGAGTCTAAAGATCTCAACAATTAGCTTGGTGAGACTCACAACAATACCAAACTAAACTTTAATATTTACAACCACCTGCGTTACTACCCATGCGGTCCTAATTGTGACGTCAAAAATTTTAATACAAAAACAATTATTCGACTTCAAAAAGTCTAAAGACCTAGCATTATTGATCAATGCATCTATAAGGAAAGTGAGGGGAAAAGTGGTTCGCAACTTTTGTCTTACTAAACTTTGGTTGTCGTGTTCTAGACGATGTCTTCAAATGACTAATGTGAACTGACCAATATGTACATCTTTTTCTTATATATACATGGGTATTAGGCCATCACTTAGATAGCCATTCACCCATAAGCTTCCTATAGATTGCATAGCATGCATAACATGGCTTTCTCAATCTCACTGTCTTCTAGTCTTGTTTCTTGCTATCAAATTCTCATCTTCTTTATCATCACTGAGCAAGGTGCTTCTCCCCTCTCAGTCGAGAAGCCTGCACAAGGCATTATTGTCTCATCAGAAAATACTTACATAATACGGACAAAAACCAAGTCAAAGTTGATGAGGATTTCATCAATTGACTGTTGACGGAAAAATATCTGCACTTGAAGCATCACATATGTTGTTTATCTTCGACCGCCCATCGATACAGCGTTTTGAGGCTAAAGCCACTATTTTCAAATTTTTACCATCAGTTTTTTTTTTTCATGTCACTAAAAGGCAAGCTTCTTATAGTGAATTGATACAAAACTAAAAAAGTTGGTGAGTTTTATAGTCAACCTGATATATTTGGATTTATTATGAACCCTTTATTTATTGATTACTAGATCAAATCATCCAACAAAAATAATATTCATCTAATGATTAATAATAAGAGGTCCGTGATGGACCTAACCATATAAAGTTCACCTTATAATTTGACAACTAAAGTACGGATGTTTGTGAGTTCAATGTACCACTACCACTGAATGACATTGCGTAGTCAATGCTAACGAAAATTGAGAGAAGTTTGCATGTTTTTTAGTTGAAAAATGTTGTAAAATAAAATTGTGCAACAAATACATTCCACAACTTATAATTATTAGATGTGATGAATAGTCATCACTCATCATACTCACTCATCATATTTAATGATAATAAGGTATGTGGTGTGTATTTATTGTGTAATTTTATTGTTTACCTAATATTACTCTTGTTAGATTGATGTGCCCCACTAAGGATTTGTTTTATACGGAGAAATATGAGAGAAAAAAAAGTTTCATATACATATTCTTTTGCGTAGAATTGTATATAATTTCATTTATAAAAATTTTTCTTCTATTTTATCCCTATATTAAACACATTAGAAATGGGAAAATTCATAAGGGAATATAAGTTTAATAAGTTTTTCTACACACTTATAATAAGATTGGTGAATTTCATAATTAAATGAGTATATTTTAAATAAAGTTTATATATAATCTATTTTTTATTGTGAGTACGAATGAGTACATATAAATATAAATTATTAAACTTATTATATCCACATAAATTTTTTTCCACCAAATGGCACTGTAAATGTGATATCTTTTTGTTTTTAGTAATAAAGCTGGAGACCTAAATTAAGTGATTATAGTCCAGGACTTAGTATTTGTTCTAGACCTTGCACATAACAAAATGTCCATCGTATAAAATTGTATATGCATGTAACATTTAAAAGTGAAACGTAAACACTTTTATTTTTGCTTATAAACCGCTGTATGTATATATATATATATATATATATATATATATATATATATATATATATATATATATATATATATATATATAAGGTTGTTTTGGTATTGATGCAGTTGTTTGAGAGCTGTTAAGCTCTTACGCTATCCAAAAACTACTATTTAAATATCATAGTAGTATGTTTAGTAAAATAATGTAAAAGTTATTCCCAATAAGAAAAATTTATAGTAGCAGTAGTGTCTAGTAAATTATATTATAAAG
The DNA here is from genome assembly GCA_031216105.1 of Dalbergia cultrata. Lineage (NCBI taxonomy): Eukaryota > Viridiplantae > Streptophyta > Magnoliopsida > Fabales > Fabaceae > Dalbergia > Dalbergia cultrata. The sequence goes on from CM062353.1 coordinate 49,348,026, forward strand.
TTGTTCTTGTAATTCAAAATAACTATAATTGATATGGAAATTAAATAGGGCAATTTCTACTTTTATTATCATTAAATAGAATATCATTTTAATTTTTTAAGTTTTATAGAGACAAATCAGCTTTGGAAAACACCATATAATATGTTCTCAGAAGCATCAAACTTTTAAAAGCCATAAACAAAAACATCTCAACGTTTCTATTGACTGAAAATAAAAAGTTGGATTATATTTTCCATATATGTTTTTCATAAAGCACTCTCTCAAGAAGCATTATTACTAAACCAAGTTTAAATTTGACAATTATCCCCTTTATATGCAAAAATTGCTGTTTTAACAATAAAAAAATAAGTGTCTATTGCGATACCATTTTTTTAATCATTGGATGTTATGGTGGTCTTCATCACTTACCATTGATATTCATAAAGTGAATGTCTTAATAAATATTTATATTTTTTTGTGTTAAAATAACACTGCCTCTTTGTTTGACATCCTCTTAACCTTAGATCCTCAGCTCATGGAAATTACAAGAAATTTCAAAGATGCTTACAGAACCCCCAGGAAGAAAAAAAACTCTGAAAAAATTGTTTAAATTACAATTTAACTTCTAAACTATTACATTACAAGGTGTGGTGTTGCGTGGTAGTAACTGATCTTATTCCTTAATTATGTGGTGAGGGGTTCAATCCCTATTAATTAGAATAGTGTATTTCATTTCTATCCATTTGCCTCCTTGGCAGAGCTCCCGCAATGAGGGGATTAATCACTTGTGTCAGCGGTGGATACCCTGGTTTCAATGAAAAATAATATTACATTACAAATTATTGAAAGTAAAAACTAATAATATAACTCATAAAACATTAAATAACTAATTGTAGTTATTCCAATCAATTTGTATGTAAATAAAATGCTATTTCAATATTTGAATACCTTCTAGGCTTCTGCTTCTTTTTCTAAATCTAACACAAACATACCATAACAAAAATCCCATAATATAATTTGAAAGAAGTGCTATTATTTGAATATCGAGATAAGTCACAAAAAAAAAAAATGAACACTTCCAAATATATATATATAAGAAAAAAATCAGGTCACAAACTAAAATATGTACTACCATGCATGCCGTCGTGCTTGTGGTGTCGAAAATTTCGATAAAAATAAATTTCCGACTTCGGAAATTCTAGAGACCTAGGATTCTTTGTTCAATGCATTCAAGGAAATTGAGGAGAAAGTGGTTCACAACTTCTGCCTTCTTGAACCTCCTTGCCGTGTTCTAGCCTATGTCTTCCTTAGAGAAATGACTAATGCAAATGAACTGACCAATATGTACAAGTTTTTCTTATATATATACAAGGGCACCAGGCCACCATTTACATAGCCATTCACCGATAAGCTTTCTATAGATTGCATAGCATAAACATGGCTTTCTCAATCTCCCTATGTCTTCTAGTTTTGTTTCTTGCTTTTGGATTCTCATATTCTTATTTAACCTCACTGAGCAAGGGCTTCTCCCTCTCAGTGGAGAAATCTACACAAGACATTATTGTTTCACCAAATGGCACGTTCTCTGCTGGCTTCCTTCAAATCGGTGATAATGCCTACTCCTTTGCCATATGGTTCACCAAGCCTCATCATTCCCAAAACACCGCTACTGTTGTTTGGATGGCAAATCGTGACCAACCAGTGAATGGAAAGCACTCAAAGCTTTCCCTCTCACACACTGGTAATCTTGAGTTAACAGATGCAGGTCAGTTCCTAACTTGGTCTTCGAACACAGAGACTGATGCCCCAGCAGAGTTGTATCTCAAAGATGACGGCAATCTTGTCTTACATGAGTTGAAAGGAGCCATTCTGTGGCAAAGTTTTGATTTCCCAACTGACACTCTTCTTCCTGGACAGCATCTTACTAGACATACACAACTTGTCTCTTCAAGAAGCGCGAGCAACCATTCACCTGGTTTCTATAAGTTGTCCTTTAATGATGAAAACATTCTTAGCCTTATTTATGATGGCCCTGATGTTTCAAGTGTCTATTGGCCAGATCCTCGGCAAGAAAGTTGGCGAGTTGGAAGGTCTACGTACAATAGTAGCAGAATCGCAGTGCTAAATTCTCTTGGGGTGTTCAACTCATCAGATAATTACACTGTTAGAGCATCTGATCATGGTGTGGTGCTACAAAGAAGATTGGCATTATGTACTGATGGAAATCTTCGAGTGTACAGTCGACAAAATGTGTCACAAGATTGGTACGTTTCATGGCAAGCCATTTCTTATAGTTGCGCTATTGATGGAATTTGTGGAGCTAATAGCTTATGCAGTTATGATCCTAAAACTGCAAGGAAATGCTCGTGTGTTCCTGGCTACAAAGTGAAGAATCATAGTGATTGGTCTTATGGGTGTGAACCCACATTTTCTCTTACTTGCGATACAGGTGAGTTAACCTTTCAAGCAATGCACAATGTTGAGTTTTATGGCTATGACAGCCATTACATTGAAAATTGTACCTACGATCGTTGTAAGAGCGTATGCTTAGAAAACTGCAACTGTAAAGTGTTTCAATACAAATATTCAAACGACGCGGGCTAGTTGTGCTTTACAAAAACACAGTTGCACAATGGGCATTCGCCAACGAACAATGGAATAACCTACTTGAAAGTGCCAAAAAATAAGACACCCTGGAACACTACCGGAGAATATTTCAAAGTAGATGATCGTGTTTGTTCTGTACAAATTCATAGAGAGTATTTCAAAAAACATTCAAGCCGTTATGTGAACTTTTTTCTGTGGTTTGCTGTTGCGGTTGGAGCTCTCGAAATGGCTTGCATTTTTGTGGTATGGTTGTTCTTAATCAGGAGCCGCCAAAAAACTGATGTAGATCCGCATGGCTCCCAGCTTGCAGGAGTCGGATTCAGAAAATTTAGTTACTCTGAGCTGAAAGAGGCGACAAAAGGGTTCAGCCAAGAGATTGGAAGGGGAGCTGGAGGGGTTGTACACAAAGGCCAATTGCCAGATCAAAGGCTTGTTGCAGTAAAGAAGCTCAATGAAGCCAAACAAGGAGAAGGTGAATTCCTCACTGAAGTAAGCATCATTGGAAGGCACAACCACATGAACCTGATCGACATGTGGGGTTATTGTGCTGAGGGCAAGCATAGGCTGCTGGTGTATGAGTACATGGAAAATGGTTCTTTGGCAGATAATCTATCATCAAACACTCTTGATTGGAGTAAGAGGTATAACATTGCTCTTGGAACTGCAAGAGGCCTAGCATATTTGCATGAAGAATGCTTGGAGTGGATTTTGCATTGTGATATAAAGCCTCAAAACATACTTTTGGACTCAAACTGTCAGCCCAAGGTAGCAGATTTTGGCTTGTCTAAGCTATTGAGCAGAGATAACCTCAGCAATTCAAGCTTCTCAATGATAAGAGGAACCAGAGGATATATGGCACCTGAGTGGGTTTTCAACTTAGCTATCACCTCCAAGGTGGATGTTTATAGCTACGGAATTGTTCTCTTAGAGATGATAACTGGAAGGAGTCCTGCAGCAGATATCCAAACACTTGATGGAGAAGAGCCATTCAATGGGAGGCTTGTGAAATGGGTAAGAGAGAAAAGAAGAGGGGCATCTTGGGTGGAGGAAATCATAGATCCTGCAATTGGGTCAAATTATGATGTGAACAAGATGAAAATCTTGGCCACCGTGGCTTTGGATTGTGTAGCGAAAGACAAAGATGCAAGGCCTACCATGAACCAAGTGGTTGAGATGCTTCAAAGCCATGGCAATGATGTTCATTAATGGACATATGCCGACAAATTTAGAAGTCTTGGTCTTCTGCGCTGGGTCAAGGCCAACATAATTGTCTTCTATACCCATTGTTTTTCAGATTGCAACTAGCACTATATGTAATTTATCTCCATTGCATATATATAACATTAACATAAAATGATGTTTCTAAGAATCAATTACTTTTTACATCTCAATTAAATTTCGCACTTGAAATAGTTTGAGTGCACTTTTAATTTTCAACAATTAATATTGAAAAAAATTGAAAATTCGATGGAAACTGATGATAACGAATAAGCCCGCATGGAGATGAATTTACTCATCAGGCAAGATTTCACATTTAAAGTGCTTGACCTGTTCTTCAAACTTAAGATTTGAACCTAGCTTCAGCCTAATATAAGAGTTTTATTTAGGATTTCTTTTTCGTTAGATTCATGATTTTTTGGGTAGATGTTTAATTTTGGATATACATTATGGTTTTAAAATGCGTGTAATATATAATTTGGATTGTGACAGGATGACCAAAACAGGTAAATTTAGAATGGAATGACCACTAAAATTTATTTAAATCATCGGAAAACATCATAGAAACTCTTTATTAAAAAACATTTTTTTCTTGAAAAACTATCTTTGAGTGAAAGAGTCTATTGTACACATAGACCGATAACAGCTGAATCAAACTGCACCCTCATACATTCTTATGTAGACAATTACCTTAATTCAATTGAGCAAATTAATTCTTTTATTGACAATATTTATTTTTCCCTTTGAAATGAGACTGTGATTTAGCAATCGTGTATATGAAACAAAAAAAAAAATCATGGAATTTTAGTTTTAGCTTATTCAAATTACATGTTTCCACATATCATATGATGTAATGAGGAACTTTAAGTCATATTATTATGTAAAAATATAACTCTGCATTAATTAATTTTATTCATGAAAATATTTTGTATAAGTTCACCAAAACAATTTTGATAAAAATATTTCTGTAGTAGAACCTGCTCTTGTATAGTATGCTACTCAATAAATCTTTATGACTAAAACCGATGAAGAAGCATTGGTTACTTATTCACCATCATGATAACTGCACATATAAAAATTAATTATCAATATGCCTTTTTAATTTGTTGAATTTGAAAAACAGAAAAAAATTAGAATGAACACAAATTGTGAAATAAGATAGACAATGAAAAATTGATAACCAGATTGTACAAGCAAACAATTAATTTGAGCAAGACAAGAACACCAGTAATCATGAGATAATTTAAAAGATAAATAACTAGGCAAGAGATTTAAATAGGAGTCAAACACACTAAGGTTACATCGATTCATAAAGATAATTTGTGCCAAAGATACATTATATACTAGTATTTGATCCCCTGTGATGCACCGGGCAAGATATAAGTATTTATTAGAATTTTATTATAGTTAAGAAATTGAGTTGCCAAAAGATATATTAACAACATAAAAATATTTGACATCTAATTGATACAAAGCTTCAATACAATTAAAACATGAAAATACAAATTATATTTAAAAAATGAAAGACAATACATTACAAAAGTATTTATTTTGTACAAAACTAAAATCCTAGACATCTAATTGATACAAAGCTTTACCAAAATCAGAAAACAAAAATAAAAATTATGTTACAAATAAACGAAAACAAAACATTAAAAAATTATTTATCGTGTACAACGTTACATTGAAATATTATTCGTCATTTGAGAAATTTCCAAGAAAATAAAACATATTACCAATGGAGTAATATTAATAATCAATAAAATAGATAAAATTTAAGAGTTTAATTTTGATGCATTTACAGTATAAAAGTTTTATGTTGTCGTCTAATTAAAATATTTTGTTTAGATGACTTTTTAAATAATAGGTGTAAAAGTAAATTATCAAACATCATGTGGTAATATATGATTAGATAACCATGTAAAAAAAGTTACACTATTAGTGCATGATAATTAAATTCAATTTAAAATTGTATAAATATTATGATTAGAAAGTGAAGATAAAAATATAAATCTATAACATATGCATTTATTTCCAATCAACGTTGTTTTTAAGGTAATTAATAACATGAAATTTATGTCCATGATTGATTTAAGTTTTTTCTATTAAGTTGGCATCATCCTGATAAAGTCAAATAATTTGCAATATGTACATATGTGTTTTTAATGTAAAGCTAAATTTATGAATTTTATTTGTAAAACAAGTTAAATCCTTAAAAAATATGATTAAATTTTACTATAAATATAAATATAGAATTAATACTTATTTTAGTCTCTAACACTTTACTCATGAGTCATCTTAATCCATAACTTTTAAAATGAGTCATTTTGGTCACTAACATTTACAAACGCAAATTACTTCAGTCCCCTATTCGTATCCATTGGTTAAACCCCCTGTTAGTTAAGCAATGATGTGTCACGTTAAATATGTAACGATAACTTAAGTGATGACTCATTTCAGTTAAACTCATTTTAGTCCCAAACATTGCATAGAACGATTCATTTTTGTCCTCAAGTTATAATAATACAAAGGTAAAATTTTTAAAAGTATTTTTATGTATACAAGCCCATGAAATTTTTATCTTTAAAAAATACTGAATTCTCCTTACGTATTATTTTATCTTAAAATAAATGTGTTCAACTTTTATTTTAAAAGTATATGTTAGAAAAAATAGAATTGTTCTATACTTAATCTTAACAATAGTTTCTCATGAAGAAGGCATTTGTGATTATCAACAATAATTTTAATTTCACTCATAGCAACAAATTGAATGGTTGAATAAGAAGAGGGGCATCTTGGGTGGAGGAAATTATAGATCCTGCAATTGGGTCAAATTATATGTGAACAAGATGAAAATCTTGGCCAGAGTGGCTTTGGATTGTGCAGAGGAAGACAAAGATGCAAGGCCTACCATGAACCAAGTGGTTGAGATGGTTCAAAGCCGTGACAATGATGTTCATTAATGGAGATATGCTGACAAATTTAGAAGTCTTGGTCTTCTGAGCTGGGACAAGGCCAACATAATAGTCTTCTAAACCCATTGTTTTTCAGATTGCAACTAGCACTTTATGTAATTTATCTCCATTGTGCGTGCGAACCAATCCAATTGTTCAAGTCTGTGGTCTACATTATATATTACTTTTTACATCTTACATAAATTTTAGCACTTGAAATACTTTTGAGAGCACTTTTAATTTTCATCAATTCTGTTGAAAAAAAAAATCAAAATTCGTTAGAAATTTATGATAACAAATAAGTCAGCATGGAAATGAATTTACTCATCAAGCAAGACTTTGCATTTAAAGTGGTTGACCTGTTCTTCAAATTTAAGATTTGAACCTAGCTTCAGCTTGCATTAGGAGTTTTATTTAGGATTTTTTTTTTCAGTAGATTTATGATTTTTTTTTTTTGTAGATGTTTTATTTAGGATATACATTAAGGTTTTAAAATGTTAGTCATATATAATTTGGATTGTGAGAGGATGACCAAACAGGTAAATTTAAAATCGTGCATTTTCTCATGGAATCTTTAAGTTTGTGGTTGCTGGTTCTTGCTCTTTTCCATCACCAGAATTTGACACAGTTCCGGAGGAGTTCACCATATCTATCACCATGTTTCGCAAAAGGTTCAGCAAATATTCTGTCCTTAGCATGCATTCAGTATGTTCCTAACCTTGATGGTGATGTTGTTTGTGGGCTCGATCGCCTTCTTCGTTGGTTGGCTTCAGCTATCAGAAAATGATAATGTATTGTATAATTATATATAAATTATATGAGAACATGCATGTTGTATTTTATTCTTTTAAGTTTTATACGACACAAGTCATCTCTAGAAAACACCTTATGATATGCTGTCAAAAGCGTCAAACTTTTAAAGGCCATGAACAAAAACATATCAACTTTTCCATTGACTTCACAAAAAAAGTTGGATTATGTTTTTCATATATATTTTTTCATAAAACACTCTCTTAAAGAGCAATACAAAACTAAGTCTAAATGTGACAATTATCCCCTTTATATGCAAAAATTGTTGTTTTAACAATCAAAAAGTGAATATTTATTGGAACACTCACTTTATAATTATTGGATGTGATTTGGTTTTCACTCACCCTTAATATTGATCATAACATTCAGTGGTTATAATTAAAATTGATGTCCCAATAAACACCACATTTTTAGTGTTAAAATAACACTATCCCTTCATATGACATCCTCATGTAGCCTCTTTCACCTTAGATCATCAATTCCTGAACAGTACAAGAAAATTCAAAGATGCTTATAGAGACCTCCAGGAAAAAAGAAAAAAAACCTCCCCAAAAATTGTATAAATTGCAAGTTAACATCTAAACTATTACATTACAATGTGTGGCATGACGTGGTAGCAACTTATCTTATTTGTTAACCATGTAGGGATTTGATCCCCATTCATGAAAATATAGCATATTTCATGGCTACCCATTGACCTTTTTGGGAAAGCTCCCAGTACAAGGAAATTAGTCAACTGGTGCTAGCAGTAGATACCTGATTTCGGAAAAAAGAAAAACTATTACATTACAAATTATTGAAAGTAAGAACTAATAACTCATAAAACATTACATAGCTAATTATAGTTATTCCAATCAATTTATATGTAAATAAAATGTTATTTCAATATTTGAATACCTTCTAGGCTTCTGCTTCTTTTTCTAAATGTAACACAAACACACCATAATAAAAATCGCGTAATATAATTTGAAAGAAGTGCTATTATTTGAATATCGAGATAAGTGAAAAAAAAAAAAAGAACACTTCCAAATATATATATAAAATAAAAAAAATTCAAATCACAATCTTAAATATGAAGAGAAGTCACCTAAAAAATGAAAATCCATTGAGACACTCATTTTTTCCCCATTGGATGTGATGGGTTAATGGAAGAAGTGAGGACAGTTATCATATCTAATAATGATAAAACAAGTGTATCGAAGTGTTGGGAAATAATTCCTGCTCAACATAAATCAATCAAATCAACAAAGCAAAGGAATACAATAAAATTAATGTGGTTCGACCTCAACTGCCTACATCATGATCTCACAAATCAATCCACTAAATTAATGAGGGATACAATCATTAATCTCGACAAACCTCAAACAAATCTATCGTTATTTATGGAACACGCCGCCTAACACCTCATTGCCAGGAAGATTTTCGACACAAGCTATATCCTCACCACTTGCACCGCCACTATTTATGGAACATATCATCATCAAAGCAACTTTTCTGGCGAAAGCTGCAAACCCTCTATCAAAGTAACTTTTCTGGCGAAAGTTGCAAACCCTTCACCAATGCAACTTTTGCCAAAAAAGTTGCAAAGCTTCCATCACATTAGTCTCATCAATTCCTCTTCATCATCTATGTCATTCTCATCATCGCCCTCTTTCTCTCCACTCTCTATTTTTAATCTCTTAATTATATTTTCCTCATATATCTAAATAATTCTTAAAACTATTATTTATAATAGTCTACACACTCACTAAATTCGACCTCAATCCTAATAATTAATAATTTTCAATTGTAAATAAAATACTAATAAATTTTCAAATCTTTTTTAAACCCTTTCTAAATATTTTTAAAATTAAAAACTATCAGTAGCAATTTTCAAATAGGAATTTGGATAAATTCCAACAATCTCCACTTTGATCCAAATTCATCCAATCTTCAAATTCTGAAACACAAATCTTCATGAGTGCTCCACCTTCATCAAAGATCCATGAAAAACTCCACCACAAATCTGCAATTCCGACCTTTGCATCTTCGACACCAGAATGGATCAAAACCCGCTTTGATATTGGGAAATAATTCTCGCTTAACATAAATCAATCAAATTAACAAAGCAAATGAACATAATAAAATTAATATGGTTTGGCCTCAACTACCTACATTATGATATCACAAATCAATTCAATAATTTAATGAGGAATACAATCACCAATCTCAACAAATCTACCGCTATTCACGGAACACACCGCCTAACACCATATTGTCAGAAATACTTTTGACACAAGCTATCCTTACCACTTGCACTGTCACTACTCACAGAACATATCATCATCAATGCAACTTTTCTAGCAAAAGCTGCAAACCCTGCATTAAAGCAATTTTTCTGGCAAAAGCTGCAAACCCTCTATCAAAGCAACTTTTTTGATGAAAACTGCAAACCCTTCACCATTGCAATTTTTCTGGCAAAAGTTGCAAAGCTTTCATCATATTAGTCTCATCAATTCCTCTTCATCATTTGTGTCATCCTCATCATCACCCTCTTTCTTTTCACTCTCCATTTCTAATCTCTCAATTATATTTTCCTCACATATCTAAATAATTCTTAAAACTATTATTTATAATAGTCTACATACTCACTAAATTTGACCTCAATTCTAATAATTAATTATTTTCAATTGTAAATAAAATCCTAATAAATTTTCAAATCCTTTCCAAATATTTTTAAAATCGAAAACTATCAATAGCAATATTCAAAAAGAAATTTGGATCAATTCCAACATAAAGGGACACCCACTTGTTAAGTATTGAAATAATATTTATGATATGAACTCCCATGCCGTCGTGCTTGTGGTGTCGAAAATTCCGATACAAACAAAATTTCCGACTTTTGGAAGTCTAGAGACCTAGGAGTCTTTAATTTGTTCAATACATTCAAGGAAATTGAGGGGAAAGTGGGCACAACTTTTGCCTTCTTGAACCTGATTGCCGCGTGCTAGCCGATGTCTTCCTTAGAGAAATGACTAATGTGAATTAACTGACCAATATGTTCAAGTTTTTCTTATATATACAAGGGCACCAGGCCACCACTTACATAGCCATTCACCGATAAGCTTTCTATAGATTGCATAGCATAAACATGGCTTTCTCAATCTCCCTATGTCTTCTAGTCTTGTTTCTTGCTTTTGGATTCTCATATTCTTATTTAACCTCACTGAGCAAGGGCTTCTCCCTCTCAGTGGAGAAATCTACACAAGACATTATTGTTTCACCAAATGGCACGTTCTCTGCTGGCTTCCTTCAAATCGGTGATAATGCCTACTCCTTTGCCATATGGTTCACCAAGCCTCATAATTCCCAAAACACCCCTACTGTTGTTTGGATGGCAAATCGTGACCAACCAGTGAATGGAAAGCACTCAAAGCTTTCCCTCTCACACACCGGTAATCTTGAGTTAACAGATGCAGGTCAGTTCCTAACTTGGTCTTCGAACACAGAGACCGATGCCCCAGCAGAGTTGTATCTCAAAGATGACGGCAATCTTGTCTTACATGAGTTAAAAGGAGCCATTCTGTGGCAAAGTTTTGATTTCCCAACTGACACTCTGCTTCCTGGACAGCGTCTTACTAGACATACACAACTTGTCTCTTCAAGAAGCGAGAGCAACCATTCATCTGGTTTCTATAAGTTGTCCTTTAATGATGAAAACATTCTCAGCCTTATTTATGATGGCCCTGATGTTTCAAGTGTTTATTGGCCAAATCCTTGGCAAGTGAGTTGGCAAGCTGGAAGGTCTACATACAATAGTAGTAGACTAGCACTACTGAATTCCGTTGGGGTGTTCAATTCATCAGATGATTATACTTTTAAAACATCTGACGATGGTTTGGTGCTGCAAAGAAGATTGGCATTAGACAGTGATGGAAATCTTCGAGTGTACAGTCGAGAAAATGTGTCACAAGATTGGTATGTTTCATGGCAAGCCATTTCTGATAGTTGCACTATTCATGGAATTTGTGGAGCTAATAGCTTATGCAGTTTTGGTCCTAAAACTGGAAGGAAATGTTCGTGTGTTCCTGGGTACAAAGTGAAGAACCATAGTGATTGGTCTTATGGGTGTGAACCCACGTTTCCTCCTACTTGTGATACAAGTGAGCTTACCTTTCAAGCAATGCACAATGTTGAGTTTTATGGCTATGACAGTAATTTCATTCAAAATTGTACCTATAATCGTTGTAAGAACTTATGCTTAGAAGACTGCAATTGTGAAGGGTTTCAATACTCGTATTTCAACGAAGTGGGCTACTTTGCGTGCTACACAAAAACACAGTTGCTCAATGGGCATTCGCCAACGAACAAAGGAATAACCTACTTGAAAGTGCCAAAAAATAAGATACTCTGGAACAGTACTGGAGAACATGTCAAAGTAGAAGATCGTGTTTGTTCTGTACAGATTCATAGAGAGTATTTCAAAAACCATTCAAGCCGTTTTGTGAACTTTTTTCTGTGGTTTGCTGTTGCGGTTGGAGTTCTTGAAATGGCTTGCATTTTTGTGGTTTGGTTGTTCTTAATCAGGAGCCGCCAAAAAACTGAACTAGATCCGCATGGCTACCAGCTTGCAGCAGTGGGATTCAGAAAATTTAGTTACTCTGAGCTGAAAGAAGCGACAAAAGGGTTCAGCCAAGAGATTGGAAGAGGTGCAGGAGGGGTTGTATACAAAGGCCAATTGCCAGATCAAAGACTTGTTGCAGTAAAGAAACTCAATGAAGCCAAACAAGGAGAAGGTGAATTCCTCGCTGAAGTAAGCATCATTGGAAGGCTCAACCACATGAACTTGATCGACATGTGGGGCTATTGTGCTGAGGGCAAGCATAGGCTGCTAGTGTCTGAGTGCATGGAAAATGGTTCTTTGGCAGATAATCTATCATCAAATACTCTTGATTGGAGTAAGAGATATAACATTGCTCTTGGAACAGCAAGAGGCCTAGCATATTTGCATGAAGAATGCTTGGAGTGGATTTTGCATTGTGATATAAAGCCTCAGAACATACTTTTGGATTCAAACTATCAGCCCAAGGTAGCAGATTTTGGCTTGTCTAAGCTATTGAACAGAGATAACCTCAACAATTCAAGCTTCTCAATGATAAGAGGAACCAGAGGATATATGGCACCTGAGTGGGTTTTCAACTTAGCTATCACCTCCAAAGTGGATGTTTATAGCTACGGAATTGTTCTCTTAGAGATGATAACCGGAAGGAGTCCCGCAACTGATATCCAAACACTTGATGGAGAAGAGCCATTCAATGGGAGGCTTGTGACATGGGTAAGAGAGAAAAGAAGAGGGGCATCTTGGGTGGAGGAAATCATAGATCCTGCAATTGGGTCAAATTATGATGTGAACAAGATGAAAATCTTGGCCACAGTGGCTTTGAATTGTGTAGAGGAAGACAAAGATGCAAGGCCTACCATGAACCAAGTGGTTGAGATGCTCCAAAGCCATGACAATGATGTTCATTAATGGAGATATGCGGACAAATTTTAAGTCTTGGTCTTCTGCGCTGGAACAAGGCCAACTTAATAGCCTTCTAAACCTTTTGTTTTTCAAATTGCAGCCAGCATTATACGTAACTAGTGATCTTGTGCGACTGTCAATTCACATTTTTTGTTTTGATGGATCTTAATATTATAATAAGTAGTATTTCAAAAATAAAAGTATTATAATAATTAATTACTATTCAATATTTATGGGTCTATAATAAAGGTCTTGTTTGTGAGAGTGCTTTACATGATAAGGTGAATGGTGGTTAATTGTGTTTGTAATAGCGATTATATGCATAATTTTTATTTAGCTTTTTCTTTTTTACACATAAAATTATATTAATGGACTTAAAAATAAAATTCAATTTAATTAGAAGACATTAAAAAATAATTATAAAGAGAATCTCCTTTATAAAATTTTTTCCTTTTTACACATGAAATTATATTTATAGACTTAAAAATATAATTCAATTTAATTAGGAGATACCAAAAAACACTTATAAAGAGAATCTCCTTTATATAGTTTTTCCCTTTTTACACATGAGAGACACCAAAAAACAGTTATAAAGGGAATCCCCTTTGTATATAGAATAGATTTATCTCCATTGTTTATGCCAACCAAACCAATTGTTCACGTATGTGATATATTAATAATTATTCAGGTCAAGTTTTACTAAATTAGAAATTCATAAATATATAATTTAAAAGGTCACAATTGCCTATGATTTTTTTTTTGGTGACTCAATTGCCTATGTTTTAAATATATATTATACATTAACATAAAATGATGTTTCTAAATTTCAATTACTTTTTAGGGTTTATTTAATTTCTCGCACTTGAATACTTTGAGAGCACTTTTATTTTCAACAATTATGTTGAAAAAAAATTCAAAATTCGTAAGAAATTAATGATAACGAATAAGTCAGCATGGAAATGAATTAACTCATCAGGCATGATTTCGCATTCAGAATGCTTGACCTGGTTTTAAGTTTAAGATTTGAGCCTAGCTTCAGCCTGAGATAGGAATTTTATTTAGGATATTTTTGGGTAGATTCATGAATTTTTTTTTTTTTTGTAGATGATTTATTTAGGACATACGTTAAGGATTTAAAATATGTGTCATATACAATTTAGATTGTGATAGGATGACCAAAACAGGTAAATTTAAAATAGAATCATGACTAAAATTTATTTAAATCACCAAAAAAACATTGGAGAAACTCTTTATTAAAAAAGAAAATTGTCTTAAAAAAACTATATTTGAGTGAAATAGTCTAATTATACACATAGACCGATAAAAACCGAATCAAACGGCACCCTCATACGTTCGTCTATAGACAATCACCTTAATTCAATTGTGAATTCAATTGTGCAAATTAATTATTTTATTGACAATATTTATTTTTGCCTTTGAAAGAGATTGTGATTTAGCAATATAATTCTCTATAAAAGAAATCGTAAAATGTTAGTCTTAGCTTATTCAAATTACATGTTTCTACGTATCATATGATGCGATAAGCAACTTTAAGTCTCATTATTATGTAGGAATATAATTGTTTGTTAATTAATTTTATTCATGAAAATATTTTGGATAAGTTCACAAAAACAATTTTGATAAAAACATTTCCGAAGCAAAACCTGCTGTTGTATAGTCTGCTAGCTACTTAATAAATCTTTATAACTAAAAACGATGAACAAGCATTGGTTACTTATTCACCATCATGATCACTGCACATATAAAAATTAATGATCAATATATCTTTTTAATTTGTTGGATTTGAAAAAATAAAAAATAAAAAAGAAAAAAAATTACAATGAACAGAAATTGTGAAATAAGATGAACAGTGGAAAATTGATAACTAGATTACAAGCAAACAATTAATTTGAGAAAGACAAGGACAACAGTAACTATGACATAATTTAAAATATAAATAATTAGGCAAGAGATTTAAATAGGAAGTAAAACTCACTAAAACAACTCAAGTGTTCTTTTTTTTTTAAAAAAAATTGCACTTTACTTTCCTAAACTATGGATTATATGAATTTTATGCTCTCAACATTATAAATGCGTCATTTAACCTCCTGAATATTCTTTACCGTGCAATATTGAACTTTCTGTTATTTTTCTTTTTGTCCATCAACTATTAAAAAAAAATCACAAATTTAAGAAAAATTAGAGTATATCAGGTTGCACATGTAAAAAAGTTTAGGGGATCAATCTGCACATGTTCCAAATTTAGGGAGTATAATATATTTAGAGGGTCGATTTATACATTTTTTAAGTTTACAGGCTAAAATGCACTTAGCCTATAGTTGAGGAGTAGAGTGCAACTTTCCTTTTTTTTTTTTTTTGTGTTTGTGTGGAAGCGAGTCAAACCATTTTTAACTTGGTTCGTTAATAATTTGATAAGCTAATTTCTTGAGCTCATCATGAGTCGAGTTTGAGCTAAGAATTTGGGCTCATTTAATAAATAAGTCAAGCCTAAACTTTATCATTCAACTCAACAACTCGTGAGTTAAATTTTTGTTACTTATTCTTTCATCTTAAAATAAATATATTCAATTTTTATTTTAAAAATATATGTTAGAAAATATTAAATTGTTGTATAAATAATCTTAACAATAATTTCAATTTGACTCATGACAAGAAAATTGAATGGTTGAATAAGAAGAAAGACAAATGGAAATCACTCAAAATGTTGTCGCCTCCATATTTGGGTATCATCTGGACGCCGCGGCGAACCCTGCCTGAGGGGGATGGTTTATAATTACTAGTCATTTAACATGTGCATAACATGGGGTGATAATAAAAGATAATTTATTGATTATTATAAAATATAAATAATAATTTATTTAAATATATCTTATAGAAAATTAAGTATATAAATTTATTTTGAAGATAAGTTAATAGCTAAATAATTAAATAAATGAACAAAATATAAAGATAAAATTATACTAACCTTCATTGAGGTTTAGTGTAATCATATTCAACATCTTTTTATTTTGTAAAACTATCTGTGACCTCCCCAGAGATTTACTATAATTTCATTTACCTTTTCTATAGATATTGGTTCGTTAATTTAAGTGATAAAAAGATAACATAAGACATATACATAATTATTACTGATTAAATTATAATATTTTGATAATATTTAACAAATTAATTGAATAAAATATTTTTTTATCACATGAAATTGAAACTTATAATTATAACTTATTATGACAAAAAAGTAATTTAGTTAATATACATGTTAAATACTGTCAAACTATTATAATTTTGTTATTAATAATAAAAAATATGTCACATATTTTCTTTTTTGCCACTTAAATTAATGAATTAATATTTATAGGAAATGTCAGTGTAATTTTAGTAAATTTCAAGGGTGGTTAATAATAGTTTTGCAAAATATACGGGTGCCGATCATAATTAAACTAAATCGCGAGGGAAGTGAGTATAAATTACTCAAATATAAATATGTCATTATATTTTATATTTTATTTTGAATATCATGTTTATAAAGTTGAAAAATCTCAATAGATGACCTTTAACTAACAATAAAAAGCCTATTTTATGAAAAGTTTGCATGTTTTAAATGTTGAAATTGTTGAATAAAAAAAGAGAATGAGTGAATAATCTTACTACATCATGAGCCACTTATAAAGATGACAATGGATATTTGTAACACCTTAATATTTAACCCAACATGCCTATGATGTATTTAAGTTAATCATTAGTTATTACTCTTTTGTTTTAGTTCTTAACTTTAAATTATGAAAAATACTTAGTAAAAATATGGGCAAATTTTTTTGTCTTTTTGAACTTAAAAACAAAATATGAGCCGCGTGCACTAAACAAAACACGTTATTTGTCTCGCATGTAAAAGGAAAAGATATGAACATGTCACGACATGCACAGAACACAAACATCACAATATCATGAACATAATCATATCATCATATTTATGTATATATGTATGTATGTATCTATGGCATAAGTATCAATCGTTCCTCATTACGCACCAAAATAAAAATATCTAGTAGTATCATGCCCACTAATAGAGGTTGGGCTAAGTACAGTCATCTGGAATAAGCATAGACAATATGTTGAAAGAAACTAAACAAGACCTAGTAAGGACATCTCCTCCCACTACTCCTACAAGGATGCACCTAGAATAGATAACCTCAAATCAATAATAACAAAAGAAAGCTGTCATTTCCACGAGATATGGAAAAGTGCTCCAAGTGGTCCACTGTCAGCTCTTACAAGTGTTGCTCCCAAGAGGGAGGAAGGTAACCAGTCACACGAGAAAGGTTGTCAGGCGTGGCAAGATGGCCAGCAAGTTGGACGTGGGCACCTCGGCGAGGATCAGTAGCTCTTCTACGAACATACTTAACTCCTTTTGGTGGCTGTGTTATATTAGCCTCTCCATTGCTATCACCTCCTGTAACGCCCCGATTTTCTGCTAGAGTGAAAATGACCGAAATGCCCCTAAGGTCATTTTCGGCCCAGAATTCGAGGAAAGCCGATCCGGGCAAGACTGAAGGCAAACTCAATGTTGGAAGGGATTAGATGACCTGTGTACCTTTCCGTAATCGTAAATCTCGTTTTTCGAGTTTTCAGGTCAAAATGACCAAAACGCCTCGGTGTTTTACCTATTTGCAAGTGCTTGGATGAACCTAAACTTCTAGATGGTTTTAAAAGGCATTTTTATGTATTCTACGACCTCGTTTTAATTATGGAGGTCCCGGCAAAATTAGTGCAAAATTACGATTTTACCCCTAGTTGTGTTTTTTAGCAATCGTGATTAAGCAAACCTAAGCAATATTAGGCTCTAATCGAAGATTAATTAATTTCCATAATTAATCTTGAGTCAAAATAATTTATTAAAGTTGATTAGAACCTAAAAGTGCTTAATTACAACTTAAAATCTTATTTTAAATTCAAGATTTCTAGTCATGGAATCTTGAATAGTGTTTTCTCTCTCCAATTCCTTAAATTATGGAATTTGTCTACATTGTTTTATTCATAAAATGAATTTAAAAATCTCCTAAATATGTATGAGTACTCCTTAATCATGTATAAGGTTCCTAATCCATTCTTAGTCACCTAAACTTATGCTTAATGACTCTAACCTTACACCTGGTATACACTAAACACATCACATCACTAACACATTATTACATGACCCAAAACTCCCTCCTCCCTTTGCTGCATCAGACTGCACACGAAATTCATCATCCATTTTATCACAATTTAATTTTATTTCACACTCCAAAGACTATGGTTGAAGCCATGTCATCAAAGTGCAACTCTCACCTCATGTTCCATGAGGATTCATTCTCCTCCACACATACCTCACCTCATGTTCCATGAGGATTCATTCTCCTCCTCTCATTCACTCTTATTCTTCTCTATAAATACCATGCCTAGATGAACCTTTGCTACACTTTGTTCATTTGCTAAGTTTAGTTTTTTAGTTTTTCTCTAAGTTCTTCCTTTTTTCTCTCAAATCTCAAGAGCATTCTTCTTCTTCATCTTCTTCTTTTTCCTTTTGAAACATCATCACACAACCTTGAAACACCACCCCACCACCTTGGATCATCATACAAACACTTAAACTTCCATTCTCAAACACAAGCTCACCAAGAACACATTTCCTTCCTTTTTCTTTCATCAAGGCTTCGAATCATCATCACCATCCTAGGAGGTGTTGCTCAGATCATTTTCATCTTCAAGTCCAAGTTTTTGTCTTCACTCTAGGTAGGAGTGTTTTCTAAACTTTGTCTTCTTGAAAATGAGTTCTTTCTAGCTCTCTTGGGTTTCTTTTTGAAACTTTCTTTGGTCTCCCTTTCTTGTTTTTTCGGCCTCTTGGCCTTGATGAGTACATGATAGCTCAATGATGAGGACTCCTAGATAATGACTATGTGTTCATCTGAAAGGAAACTCTAGAGCTTGAGGTTTTATTTTCTTTGAGTTCCAACTTTATTTTCTAACTCAAAAATGATTTTTACTCAAGAATACCTTTACTTTTCTTGCTATTATGATTTGGTTTCTTTGTTCCTTTCTTTAACATTTTCGGTTACCATTTTCCTTTTTGATCTTTGAAGTTTTATTTGTTCAAAAGTTTTGCTTTCTTTGAGCTTGATGATGATGTTCAAGAACCTCATAATTCCTTTGAGAACTTGGTTCAAGAACTCTAAAGCTCTCTTTGTAATGAGATATGTGTTAGGTTATTATGTTGTTAAAGTCTTGGATGAGCTTTAGATCACCTTAAAATGAACCTTGCATCATGTTTATTTTATGCTTTGTACATCATGTTTACTTTCTTTGCTATCACTAAGTACCAAGGTAATAAAGGAACTTGCATTATCATGTTTATATTTCAAGTCCTCACCTAAATATCAAAGATAATAATATAATGCATACCATATTTATTTTATGCTTTGTACATCATGTTTACTTTCTTTGTTATCACTAAGTACCAAGGTAATAAAGGAGCTTGCATTATCATGTTTATATTTCAAGCTATGCATTATCATGTTTATGTTTCAAGTCCTCACCTAAATATCAAAGATAATAATATAATGCATACCATATTTATTTTATGCTTTGCACATCATGTTTACTTTCTTTGTTATCACTAAGTACCAAGGTAATAAAGGAGCTTGCATTATCATGTTTATATTTCAAGCTATGCATTATCATGTTTATGTTTCAAGTCCTCACCTAAATATCAAAGATAATAATATAATGCATACCATATTTATTTTATGCTTTGCACATCATGTTTACTTTCTTTGTTATCACTAAGTACCAAGGTAATAAAGGAGCTTGCATTATCATGTTTATATTTCAAGCTATGCATTATCATGTTTATGTTTCAAGTTCTCACCTAAATATCAAAGATAATAATATAATGCATCACATATTTATTTTATGCTCTCACTTTACTTTCTAGCAAAAAAACTAAAACAAGTGCATGAGCATGTTTATTTTTATGTCATCACTTTAATGAACCTAGAGCTCAAAGACTTGCCCATTGTTGTCTCAACAAAGGTCTAAAAATATTTATTGCTTTTGGTCCCTATTTGCCCCTAAGAGGCTTTGGTGTTTCCAAGTATTGAAAACTATGTTTTATAATTTTTCTAAGCTTATGTAAGTATAAGAAATATGTAGAACTAAGTTTTATGAATTTAGGACCTCTTGAGATGAAAATGATTTAGCTATTACCCTCTTAAGTATTTTTATGATTTTAGGTGATAAAAGTGTCCATAAATGAGTTTTGAAAGTTGAAAAAGGTTCCAAGAGAAACTAGTATTTTATGTGCTTTAGAAATTGTGTTTCATGTCTTTTATGGAGATGTTTGTTTAGTTCTGCCTTGCTATGTTTGGCCACTGTATGAGCTGTGTTAATAATGATAAGATGCTTATGTTTGAGTAAAAATAATGTTAAGACTCATATGTGAAAGATAGGATAAGTTAGGAACTAGAAAAGAATTAATTTGAGAGTTTTAGATCCCTTAATGATGGAATTTTCAGTTCTATCCAGCAAGGTTTAGAAATGATAATCATGGTTCTAAATTAGTTTAAATGTGTAGGAATGACTCATAATTGGTTTAGGGCTTAATCTTGATGCTTTAGGAACAAAGCTGACTTAGAAAGAGTCATTGTTGTGACTCCTAGGTACCAGTAAGTTGGGATTTTAAATTCTGCATCCTTGAGGTCTAGAGATGTTCTTGACCATAGTGTGAGGTGAGAAATACTTAGTTATAACCTCATAGGTTCCTAAGAGACTAGGTTTCGATGATTTATAACTTAGATTGTGAGTTAAGGACCTTAAGGGTCGATGCATAAGACATTAAGAAGTCTTGAGTTTTTATGATGCTTAATTTTATGCAAGTATGATATATGATACATGAGCTTTATCTATGTGAGTATGATGTGTTTAAAATATATGCTATGATGAGTTTGGAATATATGCTATAATCTATGTAAGAATGATGAGTTTGAAATATGTGTTATGATGTTTATCTATGTGAGAATGATGTATTAGAAGAATATGCTTGATGATGCATGAACCCCAAAATGTTTTATTGATGATACGTGAGGAAATGATTATTGAGATGTTAAGTTGTGTGATTAGCTTGTGGCATGAAGTTTGGTTTGAAGGAAATTGAGTTTAACAGTAGTTATGTCAGCCAATTTCTATCAAATCTAAAAGGGTTGAAAATGTTTTAAAGTACCATATGAGTTGAAAACCACTGGGTGACATTAGTTCTGGCCGAGCACCCCAGGATATTTTTATGTGACAAGCATTGAGACGCATTACTTCTCCTCGCTACGATGAGGAGGAGGCAAATCCGTGAGGTATGTGCAGATGCAAACCTTACCAAAGCGGACAATTCGTGCACTTTCGAGGCCGATAGAGAACGTTTCAAAGAATGAATAATGTTTATGTTACCCCCTCATTTTACCCCATATTAAATCTAGTGACGACTAGTTAGGATTGAGCTCATTCCTAGGCGATTAGGTGAGGCGGGAGATAGGAGGTTATGATAAAAATCGCCAAGTGTATCGGTTGGAAATAGGTGCATATGTTTTAAGAGGGTGGTTTTTGAGAAAAAGAACAAAAGAGATATGATGCTTTCAAGTCACATAAGTATGAGAAAAGTAAGAGTTGTAATATGCCCTTATGCCACTTGCATGAATCTAGATTGTTGTGATTTGTTGATTTATGTGCTCAAGTATTGCCATACATTCATGCTTAAACATGTTGCATTCATGACATCAAGATGCATACTAAAAGAAATGGACCTTGGATAAATAGTTTCATAAACCCTAATAATGAATCTCATATGCATGAACACCTTATATAAATAAACCCAAGGTTCCCGAGGATGTGAGCGATGTAACCTAGAATAGGAGATTCCTCTTGAGATTCTTTTTAGTAAGATTCTCACTCTTTCTCTTCTTTTTCTCGCTCACACATCTTCGTGAGACTGATGGCGACATTCGTGGTCTTTCATTGACACATCCGTCAGAGCGCCCCTAACGAGCTCACGCTGATCTACACGCATGCCCACTCTGGCCCTTGCGTTCTTGGATCAATTACACTCCATTTCCCCGGGTTCTAGTAGCAGATGTTTTAGGGGAGGCTTAGTGCACACACTCACATGTAGACTGGATAAACCTGCTTTTGTTTTGAGGTTATTCACTATAGGTGCACTCGGGTAGTGATGGTTTACTTTATGTTACTTTACGTTTCCCTGTTTCTATGGTACTTCCTTTCTGTGTGACATAAGCTCCGCCTGTCCCAATGAGGGTATGACTACTTATGTATTCTAAGTTATGTTATTAATGAAAGCGTTTCTCTTGTTGTGATGATTTATGCTCAATGTTATATGTTTCATTTCTGTTTCTCTATGAGTGTTAAGCGTGCTTTATATTCCTATTATTCGATTAGACTAAGAACGTGGCTCTCACTTTGTTGTGTGTTTTTAAAAAAAAAAAAAATTTACTCGTAATTTTCCTTAAGTATTTTAAGAAAAGGATGAGACTATGAAGTAATAGCCTAATGTTTAACCTAATGTGTTCTAGAAAGTTGGGTTAAAAATTAGGGTGTTACACCTCCCACCCTCATAGGGACTGTAAGGGCGGAATCTCCTGAAGAGTGCAGGGAGGGTGACTCCTTTGATGGGTTCAACCATGACTCAGAAGGGCGACAGGGAAATCCCGAATGGCTGATGAAATAGGGCAGGCACGAGGGAACTGCTTGGTACGCAGACATGCATGCTCGAATGCAAAGTCATCTGTAAAAGGGTGTAGAAGGGGAGAACCAAAAGCTAGTGATTGGGTACGTGAAGGGACAATCCAAGAAAACAATCAAGCGAACAGCACAACGATCCACAAAGTGATATGACCAGTTTCCCGGGCCATAGTGTATCTCCTACGTAGGGGTGTCAACGTAGATCACGAAGGTGGGCATTGACCTCTAAAGACGATATGGAAAAGAAAGAGAGAGGGAAGGAAAAACTTGTACAAGAATCTCAATAGGGCTTTCGCCTCAAAATAAATGTCATCATCATCATCCTTAGGAACCTTGAGTTTCATTATGAAAGTAGTGGGCATAAATAAGGTTTATTTTATTAAAGTTCTAAAAGCCATTAGCTGATGTTCGTGTCTTTTAGCACGATTCTTAATATTATGAGTGCATCATACCTCATTATGAATGTGTAGCACCCTAAAAATCATTTAAAAATTAATTTGAGTTTTACTAGTCATAATTTCAAAAGTTGGACATATTTAGTAATGATAAGAGCGGCCTAATGGATGTGCAAAAAATAAAAAATAAAAAGACAAATGTGAATGGTGATTTGCAAGCCCCCGCGGGCTTGTCAGGACAATCGAAACCCTAGCAATGAAGATTTTATACCTAGAATTAATTTTCAAACGATGTTTGATTTCTCGGGTATGGTGTTTCATGTAACGCCTCGACTTTTCTTGCTTTGCAAAAGTGATCAAAATGCCCCTACGTCATTTTTGTATGAATATCAAGGTCGGCTACCTCCAAAGGGATATCTTAATATTGGGATAAGGTTAGGTGAGGATTGGATAGCAATCTGTGCGAGAATCGCAATACGTGATTTTTCCTGTGTACAAATGACCAAAATGCCCCTGAGGCCATTTTGCCCGGAATTCAAGGACGGCCAACCTGGGCCACCTTCAAGGTGTTTGTTTGATGTTTGAAGGGGATTAGATGCATTAGAAATAATAACATAGGTGAAAATCTCACCTTCTGGGCTTTCGGCACAAAATGACTAAAATACCACTACAGCGTTTTTACATGAGACTAAGTGCCGACTAAGCTCGGAAAGATTTACTGGGTGTCTGAAATGTTGGTTTTATGTGATGCATGATATCTGGATGGGTCCAGGTGGTCCCGGAGAGTTTTGATATAAAATGACCATTCTACCCCTATATTAGTGTATAATGAGCTTAATTAAATGATTAAGAAAACCTAAATAATATTAGACTTTAATTAAAGATAATTTAATTTTAATTATAAATCTTAAGTCAAAATAATTAATTAAGGCTAACTAGAGCATAAAAATATTTATGGAATTTTTAATCAAAAAAACATTTAAGACATTATGTCATGTCATGTCATGCCCAAATAGTGTTTTCTCTCACATGTTTCTTAAATTTAGGAAACATGTTGGAGTTTGAATTTCAAACTAAACAAGGTTAATTCAAACTAAGCGAGTATGACAACACTATAATCATGTCTTGAAATTGCTAAACATTTGATTGTTAACTCAAACACTTAATTACCAATTCCTAAACTTGTGCCTAACCAAACTTACCTCTAATACACCTCCTAACTCACTTGAAATGAAAATATTTCCCCCCCATTGCAGCCATAAGGCCAAGGCCTTACCCCCTCCCCAAAATGCCACCATATTTAATTCTTTTGCAACCCTAAAATCCCATTCTTTACCATTCATTTTTTTGGCAAGCCTTTGGTGTCAAAAAAGTGATCATAAACTCTCTCAACTTCAAAGCTTTCTTTCTACTCTTCCAACATCAAGAAGCTTCTTTACCACCACAAACAACCTTGAACCACCGTGTCTTTTGCTCCTCTTTGCTTCATTTTCAGATTTAATGTTGGATAGATTAACAAGTTCTTCTTGTTTTCTTTTCTTTATTTTTCGGTTTGGATCTTCCTTTCTTGCTTTATGTCTTTGGGGTTAATCCTCTTTTTTTTTTCTTATGTTTTCGATTTTGGTTGTAAATAAAAGTGTTGGAATCCTGGCTTGATGATGAGAGCCCTTGATGGTGGTTTTGATATCACCATGTTTATGGCATCTAAAGTCAAAGGCTTGGTTCCTTGGTTTCTTTTCATTTCGGTTTTGACATCCTTTTTCCTCTTAGATTTTCGGTTTAGTTGTTTGTAAAAGTTTAGAACCATGGCTTGATGATGATGGATCTTGAATGGTGGTTGTGAGACCACCATGTCTTGGACCTCTAGAGCTTAGGATTCGATTTTGGTCTCAATGAAACGTAAAGACTAAATGTTTGTTAGTTTCTTGGATGGTTTTCTTTGAGCTTGATGATGAGTCTAAAGAGTGAGGTTCTTAGAACCATAATGATTTGAGACTCTAAAGTTCATTATATCTTGTTCAAGATTGATCGGGGTTGAGAGTTGTATTCTTTAAAGTCTTAAATGAGCTCTAGCAAGATGTAAAAATAAACTTTCATTCATGTTTGTATTTCAGGCCTTTGCATCTCATGTTTAAATTTCAATGCCTTGCATATCATGTTTATTTTCAAGTCATCACCATAAATCTTGAAGATTAAATAAATGAACTTACATTTTCATGTTTAAATTCAAGTCTTGCATTTCATGTTTATTTTTCAAGTTATCACATAATCTTAAAGACTTAAAAATGAACTTGCATCTCATGTTTATTTTCAAATCTTGCACATCATATTATATTTCCAAGCCATCACTCTCTAATAATAAAGATTAAGAATGAGGTTGCATAGCATGTTTATGATTTTGCCATTATTTAAATTTATAGAGCTCAAAGACTTGCCCTTGTATCTTCAATGAAAATTTTGCTCATAGCTATTTTCCTTGCTAGTAAATTCGGCCATCACCTTATGATGGGCTTAAAAATGAATTTTTGTTTTGTTCTAAAGTTCAAACTTGTGTCTTGTAATTTTTACAAGAATTAGAAGCTCTAAAGATGCTAAAAATATGATTTTTATGGACAAAATTTTATTAATGACACTTTTATTTTTGCTACTACCCTAGGCGATGTTCTTTATATCTTCAAAGGAATAAATTGGTTTTGTAACACCTTAATTTTTAACCCAACTTTCTAGAATACATTAGGTTAATCATTAGGTTATTACTTCTTAGTGTCGTCATTTTATTAAAATACTTAGCGGAAATTACTGGTAAAATTTTTTTTGAAAACATAAAGCAAAGTGAGAGCCGCGAACTTAACTAGTCGAACGACAGAAATATAAAGCACGCGTAACAATCATTAGAAATCATAAAGTAAAGCATATGACCAAAGAATGACAATCATGATAACAAAGGAACATTTCATTAATAACTTAATTAGAGTACATAAGTAGTCATACCCTCATGAAGACGGACAGAGCTTGTAATACAGCGGGAATAAAATACAACATAAAACAAGAAAGCAAAAATAAATCATAACCACCCAAGTGCACCTATGGTGAATAACCTCAAAAACAAAAGAAGGTTTATCCACTCTACATGTGGTGTGTGCACTAAGCCTCCCCTACGATGTCAACTACTGGAATCCGAGAAACGGTGGAGTGTAACCAATCCATGGACGTAGGGCAGCAGGAGTGGGAACACGTGAAGACTGAGCGTGAGCTCCTCGATAGGGGCGCCTCTCGGCTCGCCTAGCTAGCCTCGGCTGTGTAACAGTCCCCTCGCTCTCGCCTCGCATGAATTGAGGTGTAGGAGCAGAACTCTCGCTATACATATTCGTCGGCGGGTCCTCGGATGGGTCGTTCTCTGAACTCGGGGATCGAGGCACGTAGTCCTGGAAGTCTCGAGACATCGAACCACCAGTATACGTCCACAGAATCTTCTCGTCACGTGTCCGGGCGTGCTCAAAAACCATCGCGTCGTCGTAAGGTGACATTGGGGAGAAACGGTAGTTCTGTACAGGATGTGCAAAGGGGCGTTCAATGAACATGAAGACTCGCACGGTGCACTGCCCCTCCAAATGATATGACCCGTGGTCCGAGTCATAGTGAACCTCCCAAGTGGGTGTGTCAACGAAGACCACGAACATCGCCATCGCTCTCTGAAGATGTGACGGAAGAAAGAAGAGAGAGGAGTGAGAATTCTTGCTAAAGAAATCTCAGTAGAAGTCTCCTACCCTAGGGTTACATCGTTCACATCCTCAGGAACCTTGGGTTTAATTCTAAAACGGTGACCATGCATATAAGATTCAATTTAGGGTTTCCAAAACTAATTATCCAACGTCCATTCCTTTTAGCATGCATCTTGATGTTATGAATGCAACATGTTATCTCATGGATGCATGTCAATACTTGAGCATGTACAACAACACATCAAAGCACACAAACATAAACCATGTGGCATAAGGGCATACAACTTTCAAGTGGATCAATCCTCAACTTCGTGACATCAATCATGGTACTTTAGCATAATAAGCCACCCTAAAAATAACTAGGTTATGAGTTCATACCTCAGCTAATCGTCATTAGCTCTTGCTTATTATCTGAATAAGCGAAACATAAATAATAATAATCCCGACTTGCAAGTACAGGTAGGGGGTAGGGATCACCTCTCTTAGGATATGCCCTCTTTGAAACGTTTTGCGGGCATTAAGCCATAGCAATTTGTCCGCTTTGGTAGGCTGCATCTACTCATACCCTCACGGATTTGTCTCCCTTAGGGGTGCTCAGCCGAACCGGTGTCACCCAAGGTTTTCAACTCATATGTTACTCATAAAAATTTCTTTCAACCCTTTAAGGTTTGACAGAAATTCAGCAGCATAACAGCTGTTAAACCGAATTTCCTTCAAACTGCCACAAGCTAATTCACACAACATGTTCTCATGAAATCTTATGCTATGATAAACTTTAACATTTTCATCAATCATTTTCTCATGCATCAAGCACATCTCATCATATCATTGCATCATATGACACATCATAGCATTAACAACTTCTTAGTGTCTTATGCATGGACCCTTAAGATCCTTAACTCACTTTCTAAGTTATAAATCATCAAACCTAATCTCTCGGGAACTTATAAGGTTATAACTAAGTATTTCTCACCTCACACTATGGTCAAGAACATCTCTAAACCTCAAGGATGCTGAATTCATAATCCTAACTTTATGGGTACCTAGGAGTCACAACAATGACCCTTTCTGAGTCCGGTTTGCTCATAAGGCATCAATATCAAGTCCTAAATCATTTATGAGTCATTCCTACACATTTAAACTAATTTAGAACCATGATTTGCATTACTAAACTTTGCTGGACAGAATCCAGAAAATTCAAACATTAAGGGATCTAAAATTTTCAAATTAATTCTTTTCTAGTTTCTAACTTCTCTTATCTTTCACATATGAGTTTTAACATTAATTATTCTCAAACATAAGCATATTATCATAATTAAAACAGCTCATACAGTGGTCATACAAGGCAAGGCAGAACTGAAACCAACATCTTCATACAAAGGCATCAAACACAATTTCTAAAGCACATAGAATGCTAGTTTCTCTTAGAACCTTTTTAAAACTTTCAAAACTCATTTATAAACATTTTTAACATCTTAAGTCATAAAAATATTTAAGAGGGCAGTAGCTAAATCAAATTTGTCTCAAGAAGTCCTAAATTCATAAAACTTAGTTCTTTGCATTCCTTAAACTCATAAAAGCTTAGAAAAATTATGAAACATAGTTTTCAACACTTGCAAACAAATAAACCGTTAGAGGCCGAATGCTCTAGCCAAGGAAATAAATATTTTCAAGCATTTGTTTGAGACCACAATGGGCAAGTCTTTGAGCTCTAGATTCATTTAAGTGATGACATAAAGATAAACATGCTCATGCACTCATGTTAGGTTCCATTAGAAAGTAAAGTGATAGCATAAAATAAACATGAGATACAACTTATTATTATCTTTGATATTATGTGAGAACTTGAAACATAAACATGATAATGCATAGCTTGAAATATAAATATGATAATGCAAGTTCATTCATTATCTTAATGCTTAGTGATAGCAAGGAAAGTAAATATGATGTGCAAAGCATAAAAGTAAACATGATGCAAGGTTCATTTTAAAGTTGGCTAGAGCTCATACAAGATTTTAACATATAATAACCCAACACTCATCTCATCACAAAGAGAGCTTTAGAGTTCTTGAACCAAGTTCTCAAAGGAACTATGAGGTTCTTGAACATTATCATCAAGCTCAAAATAAATAAACTTTCCAAACAAAACAAAACCTCAAAGATCAAAGGACCAAAATCGAAATATTAAAGGAAAAGGAACAAGAAAAAATGAAACCAACATAGCAAGGAAAGTAAAGGTGTTTTTGAACAAAAATCTTTTTGAGCTAGAGAATATAGATGAAACTTAGAGGAAACAAAGTAACTTCCTGAAGTGTATTGTTAGTAACAGAATGGTTAAAAAGGGAAATTTTAGCAGATATAAAATGATAACATAAACTGTGAAAATAAAATAGATAAAGGAGAAGAGAATGTGACACAGATGTATTACACTGGTTCAATCAATCCTGTCTGATAGCGAGAAAATGCACGAAAAAGGGGGTGGGGCTTGAATCGTGCTTCTTTTCTTAATCTTCAAACTAAAAACTTTTTCAAAGTAACTTTCTAAATCAAGTAATTTTAGTAAGCAGATAAAAAGCAACAGATAATGATAAGGTGCTTTTGCGAAATCAAAGACTATAAAATAAAAGAGAGTAAGGATGAGAAGATATTGAATCAAGAGATTTATATTGGCTCGGCCAACATTTGCCTACATCCAGTTCTCAATAACCACTGAGTTTCACTAAGCTTCCTCAACCCGAAGAAATAACAATACAGGATAGTCTTTACTGTAGCCTTCCCAAGCTCTTACCAACATTAGTAAATCACTCTTACTCAACAGCAAGTAGTTTTGCAGGTGCCTCTTCAAGTTTTCAACTTCTGATTACTACTGGATCGATGATACACTGGATTCACAATTGATGTTTTGAATGATATTACACTCAAGCTTCTCCTTTTCTGAATGTGAGGTGATAAATCTGAACCAGCTTGAGTGACTTTTTTGTGCTAATTCTTCCTCAGAAGAACATATGAACAATCTAGTATGTAGAAAAAAGATTTTAATATACAAAGAATCTAGCAGATAACTTTTATAGAGAGATTTGGAAAGATTTTACAGTGTTTTTGCACTATGTCTCGTCTCCTTTTTTGAAGCTTGATAATCTCTATTTATAGATGATTCTCTTTTGTTACCGTTGCCCCTGATATTCTATCCAACTAGCACGTGTCAAGCATCAATTGAGTATTTGGAACATAATCTAAAGGAGTTAGGAATTTTTTCAGAAGCCATTGATAGGTTGAAGTTTCTAAAGTCTATCAAAAACTACTACTTTCTGAACGTGGTTTTTGAATTTCTTAACAAGTCTGCCTTTGTTGATCGAGGGTACTGAAGAGATGATGCTCTAGGTAAAAGAGACTGATTTGACTTTTGAATTTGAATTTCAAATCTGATTGCTTTCCCTCTCTTTTTTAGATGCGAACTTTCGAAAGAGTGCTGCTAGCTTCTTGTTGATTTATTTGTCTTCTGATCTTCAATCTTTGACTTTGTACTGATGAATAGTCTACGATTATGATGACTGACGATTGAGTAACACATTGTTTCTAGCTTTTGAATGTTATCATCATTGAATCCCTTTTTTCTGAAATTCAGTGTTACTTTTTGATGACCATATCCTTGATTCCTTAATTTTGTTATAGTGAGCTTGGTTCTTTGATGCACACAAACACATTTTAGTTGATAAATTTCACTTCACTTGAATCTTTCCTCTTCTGATGAGAGAAAAAAAAGTTTACACATGCATAGTGAAATCATCTCAACTTAATTCTAATAATGCATCTTGAAGTCACCTAATAAGCTTTGTTAAGAAACTCAAGGTAGCCGTTAGTAATTCTTCAACGTATTTTCTTTAAATTGACTTTGTTGTCAATCAAAACATTAGATCTCATACTTTCTGAAGGGTTCTGAAGTTTGTAATTCTCCCCCTTTTTGATGATGACAATCCAACTTGAAGAAAATCTTTTGAAGAGAGGTTGAAAGAAATAAGACAGAATATAAATTGATAAACTTCATTTTCTTTCAACACTACATGATTCTAGTCAGTCACTTTTCTTAAGGCATAATTGGATATGTTTTTAGAGAATTATGAAGCCCTAAGTTGACTTAAATCAATGTTGTTTGGTTTATGATGATTTTTCTAATTTAAATCAGATAACTTCTTTAAATCGTATCACGAGATACTTAAGCAGATGTTATCGTTTTAATCCAAATCTGCCAGTCAACTTGATTTCAGTCATGAAGTGACTTTCTAATATTTAGGTGTGCTGGGATAATTGTCATAAGCACCTCCCTCTTAGTTTTTTACTCCCCCTATCTTTTTCAACATAAGATTTTCATTTCTCTTCTCCTCCTTTTGTCATCAGCAAAGAGAGGGTGTGTTGCAAATTTGGAGTTGTAAGATGTTGATAGTCTTATGAGGTTTAAAAAGGTTTTAAGTTCAACAAACTCTTCAAAATACAGAAGCATTCTTCAGTTAAAGGTTTTGTGAAAATGTCAAACACTTGGTCTTCAGTGCTTATAAACATTAATTCAACATCTCCTTTCTGAACATGAAGTGATACTTGATATCAATGTGTTTTGATTTGGAATGTTAAATAGGATTTTTGGCCAAATTTATAGCACTGATATTGTCACAGAAGATTGGGATTTTGGAACACCTTAAGTGATAATCCTCTAGCTGGTTTATGATCCATAACATTTGAGTACAACAATTTGCAATTGCTACATATTCTGCTCTTACAGTGGAGAGAGCAATGATGTTTTGCTTTTTACATGACCATGTGATCAAACTATTTCCAAAGAAGCAACAACAATCACTGGTGCTTTTCTTTCTACTCTGTCTCTTGTAAAGTCAGCATCACAATAACCTGCAATATCACAAGATGTACCTTTCTCATACCAAAGGCCAAGATTAGTAGTGCCTGCTAAATATCTGAGAATTCTTTCAACAACATTTAAGTTTGATTATTTTGGATTTGATTGGAATCTAGCACATATCCCCACACTTAATTGAATATCTGGTCTACTGGCTGTAAGATACAATAGTGACCTTATCATTCCTCTGTAACTACTTTCTGATACTTTTTCACCATTCTGATCATCATCAATGATTTGTGATGGATGCATAGGAGTACTTATTGGCTTTGCTTGATCCATGTGAATTTTGTTCAAAAATTCTTTTGTATATTTTCTTAATGAATCAGAATTCCATCCTTTTGTTGTTTTATTTGCAAACCAAGGAAAATTTTTAGCTCACCCATCATACTGATTTCAAACTCACTTTGCATTAGTTTTGAAAAATTTTCACTAAGATAATGATAAGAGGCACCAAATATGATATCATCAACATATATTTTTGAACTATCAGAAAGTGTTCTTTAGAGTTAAGAGTGAATAGAGTTGTGTCAACATGACCTCTTTTGAACCCGTTCTTTAGCAAGAAGCTACTTAGCCTTTCATACCAACCTCGGGTAGCTTGTTTCAAACCATAGGGTGCCTTTGTTTATTTGTAGACATGGTTTGGAAAGTCATGACTTTCAAAACTTGGTGGTTGCTTCACGTATACTTCTTCAGAGAGATAACCATTTAAGAATGCCGATTTGATGTCCATTTGATAGAGAGTAAAACCTTTATAGGCAGCAAAGGCAAGCAACATTCTGATGGCTTCCAATCTAGGAACTAGTGCGAAGGTCTCATCATAATCAATTTCTTCCTGTTGATTATAGTCTTGTGCAACCAGTCTTGTTTTATTTTTTACAACTCTGCTTGCTTTATCCAATTTATTTTTGAAGACCCATTTTGTTCCAATGACAGTTTTTTCATTTGGTTTTTCTATAAGAGTCCAGACTTTGCTTTTCTCAAATTGATCTAGCTCTTCTTGCATAGCCTCCACCCATCCTTTTTCATTTAAGTCTTTTTCAATGCATGCAAGTTCAATGGTGGAGATTAGAGCATAATTTGAAGTATTTCTTAGAGAGGATCGATGTAACACCCTAATATTTAACTCAACATGCCTAGGACGCATTTAAGTTAATTATTAGTTATTACTCTGTTGTTCCAGTGTTTAACTTAAACCCTTAAAAATACTTTAGTAAAAATATGGTAAATTTTTTTTTATTTAAATACAAAACGTGAGCCGCGCATATTAACTAATTTGTATTAATCACCTTATATATAAAAGTAAAAGAATAATATCACGTCACCGATAAATATGAAATACCTCACTCAATTAATATAATGACACAATTATAAATAATGATCGTTCCTCATCGAACACCAAGACATACAAGAATCAAAACAGCATACCACTGACATAGGTCAAGTTAAATACAATGATCCAACAGAAATATGATGCAAATAAAAAACCGAACAAACCAGCATAAGATTCTTCTCCCACGTCTCTTACTCGGTGCTCCTAGAATGGGTTCTACGAGTCGGCTCCTCACATGAGGCAAGACGTCTCACAGGTAGAACATGAGCACCTTGGCATGGACTGGTGGCACCTCTCACTAGTTGCGTAGCAGTAGTGTAACATTTTAATTTTTAACCCAATACTCTAGAACATATTTAGATTAATCATTAGGTTACTACTTCTTAGTCTCATTCTTTTATTAAAATACTTAGCGGAAGATACAGGTAAATTTTTCTTTTTGAGATTTGAAAACAGAACATGAGCCAAGTGCTAAAATAAAATCTAACATTCGCCGCAAACGTAACATACAGGAAAGAGAAATCATATAATTCATAGCCACAAAATACAAATGTTATACATAACTTCACGACATAGTCATATCATCATAGATACATAATTTACGACTATCGTAGTTCTATCATCACATCAAAAGGAGTACATTTCTATATATATAAATCCAAAGTGGCATTCCCGTGCTTCCACTGCATCCCTCTATTTCGACTCGTAGCGTGAATCCTATGCCCATGCCTTAGTAGGAGTCACGAACCACATCACCAACTTCATCTGGAGACGACACGGAAGAAGAGAGAGAGAGAGAGAGAGAGGGATGAGAAACTTATTCAAGATTCTCAGTAGGGATTTCCGACTCTAACATATGTGTCATCATCATCGTCCCCAGCCACTTCGGTTTTAATTATGAAAAGGTGTTCATGCATAAAGTTTGATTTTTAAACTTCTCAATTCTATTTATCCGAAGTGGGTGTCTTTTAATATGAGTCGTAATGACATGAATGCAGCAAATATTGGATGAATGTATTACAATACCACATTATCATGAAAACTATAGTAATGGAGCACAACATAAAGAAACATAAACCATATATGTGGTATAAAAGGAAAAATACTTTCTTTCTCATATTCAAACTCTTAAATTCTTTTTCTTAAAGACCACTCTCTTATCCTGTTCACCAAAAATCCAACCAACATGCCGCCCCAGCGACTTTAATCTGTTCACCAAACTCCATCTCACCTAATCGCCTAGGAATGAGTTCAATCCTAACTAGTCGTCACTAGATTTCATATGGGGTAATCGAGGGGGTAACATATCATCTTTAAGGATTACCTAATACACCGACCCCCGGAGGGTGGGTTAGGGTTATTTCCTTCTTTGAAACGCTTTATTAGCATCTAGTGCACAGCAATTTGTCCGCTTTGGTAGGCTGTATCTACTCATACTCTCACGGATTTGTCTTTCTTGGGGGTGCTCGGCTGAACCGGTGTCACCCAGAAAAACGCATCTCAGTGTTTTGTCACATAAAAATCTCTTAAGGGTGTTCGGCCGAACCGGTGTCACCCAGGGTTTTAAATTCTCATATGATACTACAAAAACACTCTCAAGTATTGATTTGACATGAATTCGGCAACATAACAGCAGAAAACCGAATTCCTTTCAAATCTACTTTATGCCACAATAACTCATGATGCATAAACTATCATATTCTATCTCTATCATCATAGCAAACTTGAATTGATATAATCATACTCATCAAGCGCATGCATCAACATATCATCCTTGCATCATCAAACTCAAAGTATCAGAATTCTCTTAATGTCTTATACTTTGACCCTTAGGGTCCTTTAACTTGAAATCTAAGTTGTTTATTATCACAACTTAATCTCTCGGGTACCTATAGGTTCGTATCTAAGTAGTCCTCACTCAATTCTATGATCATAAACAATTCTAAATCTCAAGAGTGCCGAATCCACATTTCACTAATTACGGGTACCTAGGAGTCACAACTTTGACCTTTTCTAAGTTCGGTTTTCTCCTATAGTACCAAGATTAATTCCTAAACCAATTATGAGTAGTTTCTACACATTCAAACTAATTATAAACCATCATTTACTAATATTACCCTTGCTGGACAGAATACAGAAAATTCTTATTTCTAAGGGATCTAGAACTTGTATCTTATTTCCTTTTTAGTTACTAACTTTTCTTAACTTTCTCAAATTAATTCTATCATCAAATATACATGAATATACTCATTTTATCATCATCAAAACACCATCATACAGAGAGCAAAACACTCAAACAGAACCGTGGACATCATCATTATATAATGCATATAATTTCATTTTCAACACACATAAATTGCTAGTTTCTCTTGGAACCTTTTTAGAACTTCTAAAACTCATTTGAGAACAAATTATTTCTTTGAAATCATCATAAAACACATAAGGGCAGTAGCTATTTCTAATCAATCTCAAGAGGAATTTAAATCATAAAACCTTACTCAAAACATTTCTTGAGATCATCTAAGCTTAGGAAAATACTTAAAACATGTTTTGTTGGTTCTTGTGACTAGATGAATCTCATACTAAGTTTATCCTCATCACATGGCTGAAAATACATCTATAAAATACTTCCATTTTCTAAATTTTACTTGGGATAAAGAAAAGGCAAGTCTTTGAGCTCTAGGTTCCTTATGTGATAACATAAACTTAAACATGAAATGCACTTTGTTTTATTTTTCATTATAAATAAAGTGAGAGCATAAAGTAAACATGAGATGCAATTCATTATTATCTTTGAGTTTAGTGATGACTTGAAATATAACATGAGAATGCAAGTTCATTCTTTACTCTTGAGAGTTAGTGTTGACATGAAAATAAATATAGATGCAAGCTTATTTTAACTTTACTAGAGCTTATACAAGACTTTTACAAGGATCAATATTATCCTAAACCCATACTTTATCTAGCAAGACAAAGTGAGCTTTAGATTTCTTGTACCAAGGTTACAAAGAAACCTCATGGTTTTGAACATCATCATCAAGCTCAAAGGAAATGAATAAGGAACTTAAAATAAACCACAACGTTTCTTGAAACCAAGTAAAGGAGACTACTTTATATTTTTAGTAAACTTTTTGAAAGGAAAAAGATAAAGGGAATGAAAACCAAAATCATGGAGAGGGGGGGAAATAAAGAAAGGAAAACCGAAAGCATGGTTCAAAGGAAACCAAAAATGATGTAGAATCAAATCCAAGCTTCAAGCTTTAGAGGTTTCTCAAATGAAAATCTCAATATCATTATTTTGAAACCTCATCATCAAGCTCAAGTTTTTCTTTTAAAAACCAACTTTCAAAATAAAAATAAAACCAAGAGGAAAAGAGCTTGATCCAAGAGAATAACCAACACTTTTTCATCTCAAGCATAAAAAACAAAAGAAAAGTTTTTGTAAACAAGAACCCCTACCTAGAGTGAAGATGAAAGCTTGGTCCTTGGAGTGAGAATGAAGAGCAAATCTTCCTCCAAAGGAGAGAGGAGGTTTCGGCCAAGCACAAGGAAAAAGGAAGAAGTTGTGTTTTATGTGAGCTTTGTGTTTGAGAATGAAAGCTTTAGTGTTTGGATGGTGGTTTGAGGTGGTTATGTGGTGGTTTGAAGTTGTATAGAATGGTTCTTTGAAGAAGAAGATGAAGAAGATAAGATGCAAAGAACTCAAGAGTTCTTTGAGAGAAAAGAAAGGAAACAAGAAAAGCTTTCAAGACAACAACTTAGCAAATATGTAAAATGGAACCAAGGCTTCTCATGATGGGTATTTATAAAATTTGAAACATGAAGGAGTGAAGGGAGGCGTTGCTGGCCGTGAGTTTCTAGGCCTTGGAGAGAAGAAATATCTCATTTGATGGTCATTCCAAGGTATGGTTTAAGGCATAGTGAGGTATGGTCCAAGTATAGTGCAAAGTATGGGCTAAAACATGGCCTTTGTGTGCAACAATTTCAACATGTGAAGAATATGGAAGAGATATGGCTGGTTGCTTATCATGTCATGGGAGATAGATTTGTCTTATCTAATTGTGGTTTAGGGGTGTGTTTAGATGTATCTTTAATTAAGCTTAAGATTAGGAATTTGTAAGAAAGTGTTTAGGTGAGCTAATTATGTAATTAGGAATATTAGAGCATAATTAGGAGTGGTCTTGCTTCATTAGCTAATTTAAAATTCATTTTATGATATGATTGTGCAAAAACACAATTCCTTAATTTAAGGAATTGGAGAGAGAAAACATTATTCAAGATGCTTTGAAAAAGGATCTTGATTTATAAAAAGATATTTAAGTTTAATCTAAGCAAATTTAGGTTCTAATTAACTTTAATAAATTATATTGACTCTAGATTAATTATGAAAATTAATTAATCTTCAATTAGAGCCTAATATTGCTTAGGTTTGCTTAATCACGTGATTAAGCTCAAAAATACTATGCTTAGGGGCAAAAATCGTAATTTTAGGGTGGCCCCATGATGCTTAAGTACGAAGTTCTTAAGTCACGAGTTAAGAAATGAGAAAAGTTTCACTTGAAAGTTTATATATAGCCACTTTATGCCACCTATGTGCTTCTTGATGTTATGTTGATTGCCTTGTTGCATAAATGTATATTCATGCATTCATAATGTGCTATGTTGCATTCATGCATTAAGATTCATGCTAAAAGGAACGAACATTGGATAATTATATTTATAAACCTAATAATGAACTTTATATGCATGCTCACTTCTTTATAATAAACCCAAGGTTCTTGTGGATGTGAACGATATAACCATAAATAGGAGATATCCTACTGAGATTCTTTAGCAAAATTCTCACTCCCATATATTTCTCTCGTTCTCCCTCGTCACAACTTCAGATCATGGTGACATTCGTGGTTTTTGTCGACACTCTGACATGGGAGATGCACTTTAATCCAGATCATGGATCATACCATTTTGAGGGATAATGCACCGTTCAAGTCTTCATTTAAGTACGACGTCCCTTCGCATAACCTGTACAAAGCTACCGATTCTCCCCGACGTCTCCCTTTGGAGACGACCTGATCTTCGAGCGTACACGCCCCCGTGATGAGCAGATCCGACGCGCTCGCCCGTCCGCCTCAACTGTATGCGACTACCCAGAGTATGTACCTCGATCAAGGAGGTCGGAGACGGACCCATCCGAGGACTCGCTGACGCACATCTACTCGAAGAGTTCTGCCCCCACTCCCCCATTCAGTCGAAAAGGGAGTGAGGAGACGATAATGCAACCGAGGTTAGCGAAGAGGGCCGAGATGCGCCCTCATCGTGGAGCACACATCCAGCTGCCCCGCATCCGTTCCCCCATCCGCTTGTTCACATCTGAGGAGCTCACGCAGTTCCCTAGTTACATACCTCCGTCACCCGAGGATCACCACCGCCAGTAGTAGGGCGTGTCGAGGGGAGCTAGTGCACGCACACACATATAGATAGGATAAACCTTATTTTGTTATGAGGTTATCCACTTTAAGTGCATTAGGGTAAGAGTGTTTTATTCACGCTTTCCATGAATTCTCATTTTTGTTGTATTTCTTTTCTTTTTGTATTTGCATTATCATGTGTCAAACTAAGTCCCGCCTTCGGGTGGGCATATTATGAATATTAATAAAGTATTATCTTAATGTTCTATGAATTATGGTTGTGGAGTTATTTAATGCTCATGATTGCACTTCCTTTTATATTTGAGTTATGCTATATCATCAACGCTTATTCTAGTTCCACGCAGCTCTCACTTTGCTTTATGTTTTCAAAAAAAAAAATTTTACCTGTATGCTAAGTATTTTAAAGAGAGATTTTAAAGAATAAGACTAAGAAGTAATAACCTAATGATTAACCTAAATATGCTCTAGGAATATTGGGTTAAAATTAGGATGTTACATTAATCATGTCTTAAAATTCCTAATTACTTTCTTAGTACCTAAACACTTGCTTAGTAATTCCTAATCACAAACCTAACCTAAGATACACCTAATTACATCCCTAAACCACAATTAAACAAAAGAAACCTCTCCTCCCTCCCTCTAAACCACACGGCCACTCCTCCCTCATTTTCCACATGTTGAATTTATTTTTCACTCCATAGCTATGCTTACACCTTACTTTGAGTCATGCTTTGCACCATACTCACCATACTTCAAACCATGTCTCACCATACTTCAAAAATTCAACGTCTCACCTCATTGAACATGAGGCAAGCTCACGGTTACCCCTCCACCTCCATGAGCTCTCATTGTTTTGCTTCTCTATAAATTCACGTGCTAAAGAACTTGAGTGAACCTTTAGATCATTTATCAAGTTTTAGTTTCAAGAGCATTCTTGCTACTTTCTCTCATTTTCTCTCAAAGTCCCAATAACTTTCTTCTTCATCTTCTTCATCCTCCACCTGGAGCCACCATATCACCACCTCAAACCACCACACCACCACCTTGAATCATCTTCTAAACACTTAAACTTTCATCCTCAAACACAAACTCATCCAAAACACATCTCTTTTCCTTTTCTCTCCATTTGGCCGAACCATCATCATCCCCTAGAGAAGATTTTTGTCTTCTCCTTTGCAAGCAAAGATCAAGTTTTCTTTCTTCCTTCAAGCTTTCATTGGTAGCGAGTTGTCTAAAGTTTTTATTTTACTAAAAAATACTTTGTTCTTGAAGGAAAAATGTTGTTTCCATGAACTTCTCTTGGTTTCTTCTTTATCATTTCCTTTTGATTTTCAGCCTTCAAGGCCTATTTTGTTCTTCATGATAGCTTGATGATGAGTGCCTCTAGATGATGACTTTGTGTTCATCTCAAAGAGATCTCTAAAGCTTAAGTTTTTCTTTCTTTAAGTTCTTTATATACTACTTAGCTCACTAATGATTTCAACTTAAGAAAATAATTATAAGGATTTCAATAAGTCCAAATCCTACCCTTGTCAACCTTAACGTTGGCTGGCACGTTCTAGAGTTTTACTCTAGATAGGGGTTTTGGGTACATAATAAAGAATATGATGTATTT
The DNA here is from genome assembly GCA_031216105.1 of Dalbergia cultrata. NCBI lineage: Eukaryota > Viridiplantae > Streptophyta > Magnoliopsida > Fabales > Fabaceae > Dalbergia > Dalbergia cultrata. The sequence goes on from CM062353.1 coordinate 49,388,292, forward strand.
TCCTTCTCTTTTGCTTAGTTTAGGTTTCAGTTCCTTTCTTTCCTTTTCTTTTAAAGTGTTGTTTTGAGTTTATTTCCTTGAACTTGATGATGATGTTTAAGAGCCATGAAGTTTCCTTGAAGCCATGGTTCAAGAACTCTAAAGCTCACTTTGCTTGGTTAAGATGAGTGTTGGGTTGAGATTATATTTCTCTGAAGATCTTGTATGAGCTCTAAGTTAAGTAAAAAGAACTTGCATCAAGATTAAAGAATGAACTTGCATTCTCATGTTTATGTTTAAGTTATCACTAAACTTCAAAGATAATAATGGACTTGCGTAGCATATTTATTTTATGCTTCCACCTTATAATAAAGAATAAAACAAAGTGCATTGCATATTTTAATTTATGTCATCACTTAAGAAATTTGGAGCTCAAAGGCTTGTCCATGATTATCTCAAACAAAGTTTGGAAATGAATGTGTTTTATTCACTTGATTTTCGCCCATGTGATGATGATGAACTTGGTGCGAGTTTTATCTAGTCACAAGTGCCAAAAACTATGTTTCGTAATTTTCTTAAGCTTAGATGATCTCAAGAAATGTTTCAAGCATGGTTTTATGATTTAAATCCCTCTTGAGATTATTTTGAAATAGCTACTGCCTTTATTAGTTTCATGATGAGTTTAATGAAATAAATTGTTCTCAAATGAGTTTTAGAAGTTTTGAAAAGGTTCCAAAAGAAACTAGGAATTTATGTGTGATAAAAATGAAGTTCTATGCATGATATGATGAATGTGATTTCGGTTCTGCCTTGATTGTTTGCTCACTGTATGATGGTGATTTAATCATGTTAGAATGAATATGCTCATGTATATTTGAGGTTAGAATTAATTTGAGAAAGCTAAGACAAATTAGTAACTAGAAAAGAATTAAAATGAGATTTCTAGATCCCTTCGAAATGGAAATTCTGGATTCTGTTCCAGCAAGGATAATATTAGTAATAATGGTTTATAATTAGTGTAAATGTGTAGGAATCACTCATAATTGGTTTAGGAATTGATCTTGGTGATTTAGGAGAAAACCGAACTTAGAAAGGGTCAAAGTTGTGACTCCTAGGTACCTGTAATTAGCAAAATATAGATTTTGCAATATTGAGGTTGAGAATTAGTTATGATCATAGAATTGAGTGAGGACTACTTAGTTGTGAACCTTTAGGTACCCGAGAGATTAAGTCATGATGACAGAGAACTTAGATTTCAAGTTTAAAGGCCCTAAGGGTCAAACATAAGAGATTATAGAATCTTTGATGACTTGAGTTTATTATTTCAAGTATGTTGTGATGATGCATGTGCTATGATGAGTGTGACTATGTGAAATTAAGTTTACTGTGATCATAGAAGTTGAATAAGAAATGTGCATGCATTATGAGTTAGTGTGGCATAAAGGAAATTGCAAAGAAATTTGGTATACAGCTGTTATGCTACCGAATTTCCATCAAATTAAGGACTTGAGAATGTTTTTGAAAATTATATGGGATAAAGTCCTAGGTGACACCGGTTCGGCCGAGCAACCCCAGGAATTGAGTCCTAATGTGATGTAGCACTGAGACGTACTTCTCCCGCTCCGGTGGGGATAAGGCAAATCCATGAAGGTATGAGTGGATATAGCCTACCAAAGCGGACAATTCTCTGTGCACTAAATGTCAGTAGAGCGTTTCAAAGAAGGAAATATTCCTATGAGAGATGATCCTTAAGCCCTCTAGCCCGTACTCTAGTAGTCGAGATTATTTTTATGATTTCGCTTATCAGAGGATAAGTAAGAATTAGTAACGACTAGTTAAGGTATGAGCTCATAACCTAGATGATGTTTTAGGGTGGCCCCAAGATGCTTAAGTACGAAGTTCTTAAGTCACAAAGTTGAGAAAAGAGAAAAGTTTCACTTGAAAATTTATATTGCCACTTTATGCCACTTATATGTTCCTTGATGTTATATTTGATTGTTTTGTCGCATAATGTATATTCACGCATTCATGATTCGCTATGCTGCATTCATCCATTAAGATTCATTCTAAAAGGAACAAACCTTGGATAATTATATTTATAAACTTAGTAATGAACTTTATATATACATGCTCACCTCTTTATGATAAATCAAGGTTCCTGAGGATGCTGACGATGTAACCCTAGATAGATTCTTTAGCAAGACTCTCACTCCTTTCTCTCTCTCTTTCTCTCCTGTCACATCTTCAGATCATGGCGACGTTCGTGGTGTTCATAGACACTCCCATGTAGGAGGTGCACTTTGATCCGGAGCACAAATTGTACCATTTTGAGGGACGTTGCGCCGTCCGAGTCTTCATGTACATAGGACGTCCCTTTGCATATCCTGTACAGAGCTACGGATTCTCCCTGACATCTCCCTTTGGTGATGACTTGACCTTCAAGCGCACTCACCCCCGTGACGAGCAGACCCGACGTGCTCGCCCGTCCGCCTCAGCTGTATATGACTACCCAGAGTATGTGCCTCAATCGAGGAGGTTAGAGACAGACCCATCCAAGGACTCGTCGACACACATCTACTTGGTGAGTTCTGCCCCCACTCCCCCGTTTAGGCGAAAAGGGAGTGAGGAGACGATGATGCAACCGAGGTTAGTGAGGAGAGCCGAGATGCACCCTCGTCGCGGAGCACACATCCAGCCGCCCCGCATCCGATCCCCACTCTACTTGTTTACGTCCGAGGAGCTCGAGCAGTTCCTGGGTTACATACCCCCGTCACCCGAGGATCATCGCCGCCAGCAGTAGAGCATCTCAAGGAGAGCTGGTGCACACACTATATATAGATAAGATAAACCTTCTTTTGTTATGAGGTTATCCACTTTAAGTGCACTAGGGTAGGAGTGCTTTTATTCACACTTTCCTTGTATTTATGTTTCTGTTGTATTTCCTTTCCTGTTGTATTTGCACCTTCTTGTACTAAACTAAGTCCCACCTTTAGGTGGGCATATTATGAACATTAATGAAGTATTTCTTTTGATGTGTTATTGATTCTTCCATGTTCTATTATGTCTTGTTATCTTGTGATTTATTTTCTTGTCTTATGATGTACGTGGTTCTCACTTGACTTTTATATTTCAAAAAAAAAAATTTATCCGTATTTTTTGTTAAGTAATTTAAGGAAAGATTTTAAAAGAATGAGACTAAGAAGTAATAAACTAATGATTAACCTAAATATGTTCTAGGAGTATTGGATTAAAAATTAGGATGTTACAACATATTTAGCCTCAGTAGTGGATAATACTACACTATTTTATTTCTTGCTACTAAGAAACTATGGCATATCTAATTCAATGACATGTTCCACTAGTACTTTTCTTATCAGTTTTGCACCTAGCAAAATTAGAATCAGAATATCTAATAATTAAACTACATGAGGTGCCTTTAGGATACCATAATCCTATATTTAGTGTACTAATATATTTAGTGTACTAATCAAATATCTCACAATTCTTTTAAAGGAAAAAAGCAAATTACTCCCTTGAACTTTTGGTCGTGTGCAATTTAGACCATGAGTTTAAAAATGTGCAATGCGACCCCCTGTACTTACAGATGGTGGAAAATGGACCTTCTGTGTAACAGACATTAAATTCCATGGTTAACTAGCATGTGCTCTTCATGTGCATTAACAATTTGACAAAAACACCTATTTCTTTTTCAACTCACTTTTCACCAATCTCTCAAAACTCACCTCCCCCTCACCTAAAACCTTTTCCCATTTCTCCAACCCATAATCAAATAAATCAAACCAAGCTTTTCCAATCCCACACTACAACCATAACCAAAACTCATCAAACACACCACAACATAAATCAAACCAATATTTTCCATTGCATAATCAAAGAAAAAAATCATCATCATTCCATTACAACCCTAAGCTTTTCCAATCCCACACCACAACCAAAACTCTCTTTCAACATTAAACACACCACATTAGAAATCAAACCAAACATATCAGACACAAAAGCCATGATAAACCAGAAATAAACATCTCACAAACACACCCAATCAACAAAACAGAGAAGCAACAAAATAGAAAAACAGAGAAAGAAAGGAAAAGGGAAGAGGCTTTGTTTTGCCTCCGTTGTGCCACAACCACCGTGCCCTTTTCCGGAACGAGGTTGCTCTGCCATCATCACCACCACGGTCCTTCCTCCTCTCCCATACGTCCAACATCATGCCGCCTCGGGGATTGCCTTTTCCGCTGTTCAGATGCTGCACCATCACCTTCTTCAATGGACTTTGCTAGTGTTTTTCTTTGATGGTTTAGCCATGTTCTTCATGTCAGTCGCGAACTCGCCTGGTCTTCTCCGTTGGTTCATGAGTAGCCCCCGGTTCTGGTTGGCGTGTCTTTCCCTAACTCGACATCGCGGCCTCCTTCAAGTATATATCCATCTCATGAATGGAGAAGTAAGAAAGAAGATGAAGTCACAAGCTCCTTCAAGCAACAAAACAAGAACAAAGTGTTTAGATATGAAGTTACAGTGTTTAGATTTGAGGAAAATAAGAAAGAAGGAGAGTTTGAGAGGTTGAGAGAAAAGTTTCAGAAAGCATGAGTTGAGTTTGAGAGATTAGGGTAAAAGTGTCCTCAAATTAGGATTGGAATTTAATTTTAATCAAGGGGTATAATTGTCCAACACTGAGTGCACGTGAGAAGCACATGGCCACTTAACAATGGTTTTTAACGTCTGTTTCACAGAAGGTCTTCTTTGTACCATTTGCTAAGTATAGAGGGTCGTGTTGCACATTTTAAAAACTCAAGGTCTAAATTGCACAGGAGCAAAAGTTCAGGGGGCTAAATTGTTTTTTTCCCTTTTTTTAACAACACTAAGATGTGATTTGTTGAGATTAGCCTGATATCTAGCACATAAACAAACATATTACTTTTTAATGTCAATATATGTACTTCCTTTATCCTTGTCCAAATAGCGGGCAGTGCTCATGGGAGTAGCAATTTCATTTGGTTTGTCCATTCCAATCCTTTTGATAGCTCCTTGTAATATTTTGATTGATTGATGAATATTTCATCTTAGGCTTACTTGCTTTGGAGTCTAAGAAAGAAGTTTACTCACTACAAAAAAAAAGGTAAATTGCGGCGATTAGTTTTGTAAATTAGGGCGGTTTTTAACCACCGTAATTACCAATGTCATTCGATTAATTACGACGGTTTCCTTTTAACCACCACAATTTACATATGGTAAACCGCCATAATTTACAACAGTATTTTAAAAAAATTTATTAATTATGGCAGTTTGAACCGCCATAATTTTCAATCAAAGTAAAAAGTATATTGTTAATTATGGCAGTTTAGAACCGCTGCAAGTTGCAACGGTATTTTAAAAAAAATTATTAATTACGGCGGTTTAAACCGCCATAATTTGCATTCCAATTGAAAAAAAAAAATAATTCCTTTATTTTAATAATAATGCCACATTAATCAATGACATTATGACAGCACTAGCTCCATGTAGACATGAAATGAAAACATATTTTGTAATTAAGTCAATCAGATTCCCTCTTTAGCATGTATGTGTGTGCTTTTATATACAAATCAACGCATTATATATTTATACAATGCTTGCTATGTTGTTGTAAACAAGTCAAACTAGTCTTGATTAACTTAAACTAGGTATTACAGTTTAGACATTTAACGAGCCATGCCAATTCACACTTAAAGCTAGAACTAGGATCATACAAGTAATGAAGATAAAAGATATTTATTGACTGATTCAAACTTTTGGATACCACTATCAGTCTCAAAACTATATATTCATTTGATTATTTAGAAATGTTGATGGTTTCTATAATGTTAAGGGGAAGCAGATCAACTGTAAATCCCTAACAAATCAGAGTCACTAAGGAAAATTGAATTACACAACCAAACGACCAAGAAATATCAGTCTCATTTTTCTGTAACCATAAATCAGAGTAGAAACTAAAGAAGATTTCTTACTATACATTCATGTTCTTCAGGCTACCCAAGGAGTTTGGAATAAGTCCACTTAATTTGTTAAAACTGAGGTCTCTAAAAAAGAAATTATGTACATATATAATAAGTACTATTTAAGAGAAAAAAATGACTTCAAATGTTTAGTCCCTCTAATGCAAATAACAGAGGAAGCATGTTGATGCACTTAATCAAATAGACAAGTATAGAATGTAAGAATGATAAATGATTCTAATTTGTAAATAAATATTGTTGATACAAGAAACTTCTGAACACAGTGCCCATAAAAAGAGAATTGAAAACAGATAAAGAATCACTTACAATGATCTCAAAGTAGTCACATTTCCAAGATATTCAGGAACTGTTCCTATAAGATTGCAACTCCTCAGTACTCTGTGAACAATTTGACAATACGTAAATTTGGGAAAGAAAAGAAGGCATTAGCATCTCCTTATTTTTTTATTGCCGAAAGCATTTCCTTATTGAGGCCTTGAGGCATTAACTCAAACGGAAAATGAGAAGGAAAAAAAATAGTACTCCAAGTATTAAACTTACAGTGTCCCCAAACTTTCAGGTTACTAAGTTGTGAAAAATAAGAATTTGGTCCTTGCAAGTCACTAATTCACCTGCATGTTTTAAGCATGTTCAAACACAGCAGGAGAGCAAATTAAATTTCAAAATCTTCGCTACAATCAAAACATAATACTATATTACTTACAAGTTAGTGAGGTTTTCTAAAAATGGAATTCCAGATGGAATTAGCCCACTTAGACCACTCCCTTGCATCACCCTGACACAATTTTGAAAAATAAATAATATGCAAATAAAAAAGAAACAATTGAGGGTTTAAATTCATAAGAAAAAAATATAGATGCACACAACCTCTCAAGACTTGCCCAGCTCTGAATAAAATTTGGTAAAGTTCCAGAGAATTGATTATCACCAAGTCGACCACAATATAAGAGAGTAAACAACAACGAAACGTTACTATATTAATATGAAACAACAATATGAATGTAAAGGAATGAGTAAAGACACTTACAAGTGCTTCAAGTTAGTGAGCCTAGCAAATGTTGCAGGTAAATTTCCAGTAAAATAGCTGGAGGTAAGAAGCCTACAGCAGAGTTGAAATTTAGAATGAGTCATCTATAAAGAGAATATTACAAGTAATCAGATAAGCCTACAATAGATGACTCTGATATATTTCATTAGTCTCAAATATATTTCATTAAAAATCCACAACCTTAGTCCATGAAACAAATAAGACTTATGGTCTTAGTCCATGAAACAAATAAGACTTATGGTCTCAAATATATTTCATTAAAAATCCACAATCTAGAATATTACAAGTAATCAAAGGTCACTCAACATGAATATTCAACACCAAAATCTGAAAACAACATGAATAAAAAACAGCTGCCACTAAAATTCCACAAGACTTTTATCAATAAAATTAATGAAAACCAAAATTCCAACAATAAAATACAAAACTGAAAATTTAGTTTGGCTTTAGAGCCTTTAAATGAACCTTCTAGTAGCTACTAAAATGTAAACTTAATCTTCAAACTTTGCTGTAACTTCATTTCATCCTTAACTTCAAAGAACTTAAGTGCATGAAACACATGGGGTGTATCACATGAGCGAATTTATTTATTATGAGAGTGAGAGGAGTAATATGAGTCATCTAACTATAAAAGGATAATCAAGATTAAAATTAACTAATGATAATTAATATTCACATGCTCATTTTAAAAAAATCGGATAACTTTTATGTATTGCAGTTAACTATTCATGTAAGATCAAATTAACAAAATTTATCACTTTTACTCTCACAATAAATCATCCCTCTAATATAAGTCGTTCCCATGAAACACAATTACAAAATTATCCTAAACTATAAGTCTTTAGATAAGAGAAAAGTAAGTTTTTTATCTAAGAAATATACGGAGCTTAAGCTAATTACTTGTTCACATGAAGGTGTAATAACATCTATTGTATTATGTCTATTGCAAGCAAAATCTATATTATATTTTAAGGATAAAAACTATGCAAATATGAAATAATGTTGTATATTTGTAAATACTAGATTCAAAAAAAAAAAAGTAGTTTCACTATATATCATACAGTCACTTATTAATGTAATGGTGCTGTGTTTTACAATAAAACTATCTTCTTCTTTTTTTTGTTATTGTCTTTATAAATATATTGGGAAAAACAACATAAAGAAGAAAATAAAAATTGAAAGCACAAGCTAAATTCCACACCCGAAGAAGCTTATATATTTGGCCAGATATCGGAAAATTTCAGTGAGCCATTCTACTTCTACTTCCCCCTATCTTAATACCGCGCCAAACCATATGGCTTCCCTTTCCCTACATCAGTTTCTTTCATATGATCCAAGTGATTATGAGACAAAACCCAACTCAAGATAAGTACCCCAGCAAACTGTGAACCTCAAATTACAACTAACAAGGAGCAATCCCACAGCATAAAGCCTCAGTATTGAATTAATGGGTGGGATGACCTGCCAAACAATTCAATTAAAGTGGAATACAAAAAATTGATAATAACTGTACAAACAAAAAACACACAAAAGAAAGCCTTGGCAGAAATTACCTGTTTAAAATGTTCAGCTATTTTGTTCAGACATGCTGCAAATGTACTACAAAAACTTGCATTTGCAGCCTGACATTTAATGACACAATAATATACAAGTTCAACAAACTCTGTTCCAGCATTATCCTCTTCAAGCTCAAAGGACAAATATAATTGATGAATATAACAGGAAACTACTCCAGCAAGATAAAGATTATATTTATTTAGATATAAAACTAATTATAGCAGTGAATAAAAACACGGCCTTAGCCTTACCAAAAACTCATTAGATCAACAAAATAAACCTGAAAATCTTCTAACTATGTCTAGTCTACAAATGCTGCAATTTTTGACACCTTGAATAACTTAAAGGGTAAGAGGCTAGCATAAGTGACTTTGCATAGTTATTTGTCGTGGTGTCCTTGCAAATTAATAACATTTTCATTCCATCAATTAGGAACTTGGGTATAAATAAGTGCAAATAGCATCACGTCAGATACAAATTATCATCCAGAAATATTGAATTGCAAGCATAGATTTCCACAGACACTACCTTGCACTCAGACGCAACACAATCCAATAGATCCATAATATACAAGGATTCATTTTTCTGCAGTGCAAACATTGAGGAGCACATGCTTAGGGCAATCTGCATTTAAAATTTTATCAGGATGTCAAGTTAAAGATTTGTTGTTGCATATATACAAAACTTTAGAACAGGGTTACCTTGTAGACTTGATCTTTGATTGGAGATTTGACATACTCAGTCAATGTCTTGCAGCAGAATGACACTACCAAATCGTTATCAGCAAGTGGTGCCTTCCCCAATAAATTCAAAGCGCATTTACCAAAATTAACCACTAACGTTCTGTACAACTTGTCATAAGAACTCGAATCTAACCCACCCACATAAACAATAAGCCGAATTAACAATCAACTTAAATAGCTGATATCAGTCCAGCACATACAAAGTTTGCAATGTATCCAAATGAAGGCAAACACAACTCAAGCTTTCTTATACCTATAGCCACAATACTCTAACAACAAACCTAAACAAAAATTCTCAGCCAAAAATCAAAAGTAAAAAACAAGGAAAGAAGGAAAAAGAGGAAGTCTTTGCTTCCTACCCGTGTTCCGTTTTAGCCATCGCGTCAACCGCCAACCGGAAGCACGAGATTGAGGGATCGGAGTCGTCGTGGAGGAGCGAAGCAGAGGCTTGGTGGCGTTGCGAAGCAGGGGCTTGGCGAAATGGCAGCTTAGCGGACCAGCGAAGAGCGGCGCGGCCGACCAGCAAGCAGCGGCATGACGGACCAGGAAAGTAGCGGCACACCAGGGGTCATGCAAACTAAAGAGGAACCATGACGGAGAAGGTCTCCATGACGCAAAGCAGAAGTTGAAACCGCGACGCAAGGTAGAGGCACGAGCTTCAAAGCTTGAGGGGGATATGTGGCGGTGATGGTGTATGAGCTACATAGAAGTGGAGAGGAAGAGTGGAGTCAGCGTTTCAGGTGTTATTTGGGGTTGCATCCAATTTTGGGGTTGCAAACATGGTTAAATTTAGAAAATAGTAAAAATATATATATATAAATAATGGTGGTAAACGAAGGCAGTTCTTACCCGTCATAATTTAGTGTAGATTATGGCAATTTTATCGAACCATCCTAATTCATTGTCATTTATTTCATAAAAATTATAGTGATTAATGAAATCGTTGTAATTTGTGATAATTGTGGCGGTTTTAAGGAACCGCCCTAATTTCACCACCATAATTTTCATAATTTTTTGTAGTGACTTTACCCATCATTGACATTTCAAACCCACTTTGCATGATATTTGAAAATTCTTTGCATAAAGATTTAATAGTGGCACCAAAAATAATATTATCTATATATATTTGAACCAAGATTATATCATACTCCTTTCTTTAAATGAAGAATGTTGTATCAACCTTGCCTTTTAAAACAAAATTTCCAAAAGAAATTTACTCAACCTTTCATAGAAAGCCCTTGAGGCTCGTTTCAAACTATGTAATGCCTTTTTTAATTTGAAAATATGGTTAGGTAAACCAAAACTTTTAAAAGCCAAAAGTTGATCAATACACGCTTCTTCTTGAATAAAACCATTACAAAAAGCATTTTTCATATCCATTTGATAAAGTTTGAAATCCATGATAGATGCAAAGGCGATTAACATTCTTATGGCTTCTAATCTAGCAATAAGAGCATATGTTTCTTCGTAATCAATTCCTTCTTCTTGGTCATATACTTTGGCAACTAATCTAGCTTTGTTTTTCACTTTGATACCATTTTTATCGAATTTATTTCTAAAGACCTATTTAGTGCTTATAATTGGATGATCTTTTGGCCTATGAACTGTAAGCTCTAGAACCCTTCAGAAAATATGAGCTATAATGTTTTGAATGACAACAAAAAAGATTTAGAGAAACTATTTTAAAGAGCGGCTAATGTCTACCTTGAGTTTCTTGACTAAGCATAACATGTATTTCCAAAATGCATAACATGGACTTGAGCAAAAATAATTTCACTTTACATGTGTAAACATGATCTCATATCAAGAAACCGAGCTCAAATGAAGTGAACATTATATCATGTAAAGTCTATTTACATGCATCAAGGATTCAAATAAATCAAGTCAAGAGCAAGAAACCAAGAAAAGGGCCTTAAGAAAGTAGCACAAGACATCAAAAAGTAAGTCAAGAATGAAGATATCATGCAAAACCTGAAAGCAACAAGTTACAAGATCTTCAATTATCATAATCACAAATCATTCATCATCATAAAGGTAGAGATTAAATATCAAAAGACCAAAATTGCATTGAGGAACTGACAGTGCACATCAGAAACATTCATTTTACTAAAAAGGAGGGAAATTTTGAATTTTGAATTTCAAATGAAAAGTCAAACCTAGTTTTCAAACTGGCACTTCATCTCTTCAGCCCCTTTGGTTAACCACTTCAATTTCTAGAAGAAAGATTTCAAAAACCATGTTGAGAAAGTAGATAAGTAGTTTCTAAAGGACATCAGAGACCTCAACTCTTCTACACCTTATAAAAGAAGGGCTCTGACACTAAATGAACTACTCTTCTAGATTATGTTTCCAAGACACAAGCCGATGATCAACATGTGTCATTTAGACAATAGATCAAAGACAATGGTCTCAAAGAGAGACCATCTATAAAAGGAGATGTTAAGCCTTCAAGAATGACTGACTCAACAATCATAAGAGCTAAAATGTTGAAAAATCTTTCTCTTAACTATTATGTGAAGTTTATTGCTTCTTGTAATCAGTTTCTTTGTTCATAAAAATCTTCTTTCAAAGTTCTTAGATTGCTTATATGTTCTTCTTAGGAAGAATCATTATAAAGAAGTCACTCAAGTCATCTTAGGATTATTCTTTGTATATTAATAAAGAAACTTGAGTACAGGTTAGTTTGAGTAGCAACCCAAACACTAAACCTATGTATCCTTAATCTAGTAGTGATTGGTGTGAAATAGCTTGAAGAGGCTATGGCGAAACTACTTGCAACGTGTAACACCCTAAAAATTATTTTAAAACTAATTTGAACTTTACTAGTCATAATTTTAAAAATATGATAAATTTAGTAATAATGAGGCTGATCCAACGAATCAAAAAACAAAACATGAATAGTATTTTAGGGGCCCCGTGAACCTGTCTAGACAGCCAAAACCCTAGAATTAAAGCCTAGAGATGTCCAAAATTGAAAAATTATATGATTAAGGTTAGAAATGGATATGAATAAAGATTTTATAACTAGAATTAATTTTTAAACAATGTTGGATTACCCGGGTACTATGTTTAACCTGTTTGGTAAAATTTTAATGTGCAATTTCTAACACTAAAAGATAGTTTAATCTTTACAAAAGGATAATATTTATCCTTAATATTTATCCTTTATAGCCAAGTGTAAGGCTAAGATTTAATCTTGTAAAGCAAGATTAAATCCTAGCCATTCATATTTTTATTATTAGAAAGAAACTATATTTTAATTACATGAATCCTACATTTATAATAAGATATACTTAAACCACCTAACTTCATTATTTCATCTTGCATTCTCGGCCAACCATAAGAGAACCAACCAAGCTCCATTTTTGCTTCTTCAAACTCATGAAAACTTGATTCAAACCTCCATTTTTCTAGTCTAGACTGATAAAACCACAAACTGTCTTCACAAAACTTGTTCTGCTCACCAATACCTACAAATCTAACTGATTAAAATTTTATTACATCATTTTTTCCACTTTAAGTCATCATACACCACTGCCAAATAGGGGGTTAAGAGCTGTTTGGAAAGGTTTTGAATAAAGAAAGGCACTTGGGAAAAATTGCTCTAGGCAAGAAGCTTTGAAGTTTTAGAGTAGGGTTTATTTGTTCTCTTTTCTTTCAAAATTTGTTTTTAATTTTTAATTTGTTTATTAGATGATGATAGATATATATTGGTGTGTTTAAATTGGTGGAGTGGTTGGATGGGGTTAGAAAACCATTTTTGTTAAAAGAAGTTTTGACTAGTTTGCTAGAATTTTGATTTTGTCCTAGGCAGCAGATTATCATGATTTTTCTTATATATTTGTAGGTATTTTTATGAGCTAAAAAAATTATATGTTAAAGCTAACATCTTAAGCTAGTTCGTGAATTTTTTGGAGCTCTGTTTAGGACTTATACTTCCTGAAAAAAAAAATCAAGAACCGAAATTGTACATATGTTGCCTGAATTATTGGAACTGAAGCTGTGAATTTGTCTAATTTTTTTACCATAGCAAATGGTTGATTTTTCCATAAAAATTTTTATAGAATATGGGAAACATCTCAACATTCAACCATGATTTTTATCTTGAATTGATTCAATCATTTTTTGGGGTTAAAATTTATGAGATTCCATTTCTAATATGAGATTAGGTGGTCTCTGACCACTAAATTTGTAGAATTTTGTTAGTATAGTTAGAGAATGTTTCTCCTTCTGAAATTTTTACAGAACCTTGTGACAAATTGAGGTGTCATGAAGAAATTTTGTAACCCCTGAATTGGTTGTTTGTTGTGGAAATTAAATTGTTCTACCAAGATGTAAAGTCTGCCAATGTGCTAATGCATTATATTGGTAACTTAATGACATTTTGTTCAAGTCTATTGGATATGAAAGCATGCTAGCAACCTCAAGGATTGGTTTGGGGTATAATTGAATTCACATTATGAATAAATTTCAATAAAAAGAAAAGTGAATGATATACTAAATTAAGTTCTATAGCTATAAGTAGGAAAATGAGATCAACTTGACTTATCAAGTGCAAATAAAGAAACCAGAGATCTTCTTCGACTTGTTAAGGGAAAATAAATAAACATGAGATCCTTTTCAACTTGTGAAATGCATAACAGAGAAATAGGAACATCTTCGACTAGTTGAGATCATATAAAGAGAGATGAGATCCTCTTTGACTTGTCGAGGGCATATAATGAGAGATAAGATCCTCTTCGATTGAACAAGAGCAATTAAAGATAATTTCACTATAATAGGCATACACATATTTATAACATAATGAGTCATTTTGTTTAACATTATTTACTATGATTATGAGCTTATGGTGAATATATACTAAGTGATTGATTTCCTTTAAAAGCAACCCACTTCAGAAGTATGATTTGGAATTTTAAAAATGAATCATTATTATCTAATGCATGATCACCTTTTTTTTAATAAACTGAAGTGGCTGGGATGATGACGATGCCATTATGAGTGTGTATTTGGTGAAATGCCCTACTGAGAATTTTATAATTCTCATCCATATGTGTTTGTGTTTCTATGTCGCTCCAGGTTTATTCTAGAGAACAGTGAAGTCGCTACAAGAAAGACTATATTGGAATTTTTGTAGCTTATATATATATATGTATGTATGTATGTATGTATGTATATGTCTGTAAATATAGTAAAGAACATATGTGTACTAAAGCTTATCAGAAAGTAACTATAGAAGGATGATTGGGTCACAGTTGTATCTTACAGCTAGTAGACCAGACATTAAATTAAGTGTGAGGATTTGAGCTATATTTCAATCATACCCAAAGCAATCAGACTTAAATGCTATTAAGAGAATTTTCAGATATTTATCAAGCACTACTAATCTCGGCTTGTGGTATGAGAAAGGAAAAACTTGTGAGATTGTAGGCTATTATGATGTTAACTTTGTAGGAGATAGAGTATAAAGAAAAGGCACCAGTGGATGTTGCTATTTCTTTGGAAATATCTTGATCACTTAGCCATGTAAAAAGTAAAATACCATTGCCCTCTCTACTCCAGAAGTAGAATATGTAGCAGTTTCAAACTGCTATACCCAGATGCTGTGGATCATAAATGAGCTAGAAGATTATCACCAGAGGTATTCCAAAATTCCCATATGCTATGATAATAATTGTGCTATCAATCTTGCTAAGAATCTCATTCAGCACTCCAAATCCAAGAATATTGATATAAAGCATCATTCATTAGAGATCATATTCAAAAAGGAGATGTTGAATTAGTATTTGTAAATACTGAAGACCAAATGTCAGACATATTCACTAAATCATTGGTTGAAGATCATTTTTGTACTCTGAAAAATCTTTTAAACTAAAAGTCCTTTTAATCTGCATAAAGCATTCATATACACAAACCTCTCTAGGTACTTTGTACTCATAACTCCAAGCTGAAGCTAAACGAAATCAGCTAGTAAGCTCATAAAGAAAGATCTAGAATTAACAAGTGAATATCGAGTCTCAAAAAGTAACATCATCAGAAAAAAAAAATGCAGCTCTAAAGAGAGTTCCGAGGATAGTGAGGAACATGAAGTAAACTTCAAATATAGGAAAAGACTTTCTCACTCTTTAGGAAAAGACTTTCTCACTCTTCCACAATCTTAGAAGAAACATCAAAATCTAAAACATCTTCAAGTAGCATAACAGGAAATGAAACCACCTCTCTTACAGCTCAAATTATCTCAGGACCATCTTCTACTTACATTAATCTAACTCAACCAGTCAACCATCATTTGCTTTGCTACTGAGGCTTCCTGAAATTCAATAATGTATCAATATCTGCCTCAACAAGCTAGAAACTCAGTTACGAAGACAATAGGCACCTGTAAAGAAGATTCTTTGGAAATAATAGGCTAATGTTGTTATTCCCAACTTCCAGCACACTCCTTTTTTGCTAATGTCAAAAGGGTGAGAAGAATAGGGTAGAAAATCTTGAGGTAAAAAAGAAAGGGAGAGTAAACTGAGAGGGAGTCACTCAAAAGAAGTTTAAAATTTTTAGCATCTACATATCACATTTTTTTTAAATTACATTGTTCTTTAACTTATTGTTTTTAAATAAGAACCTTCTTACTCCTATATATCTATGGATCAAATTAATTGATACATCAATATATTTATCATTGTTGATGCATATTGAAACATATTGTGCTTATTGCTCTAATTCATTTGGAATTGATCCCTGATTGAGTATCAGAAACCGTGAATAATAACATGCTGAAAAATTTCATTAAGGCTCCCTTAATAATCAGAAAGTTTATAAGCATCAGTTGCTTATATATCTTTAAAATTATGCATGGTCTGATTAATTGATCGTATATACATCTTTGAGCATCTATTTTAAAAATAGGCTTAGGAAAATAATATGCTAAATAAGGATTTTAATCAAGGAAAAATATCTTATTTATTCAAGCACATCTAAAGTTTAGAAAGTCTCTTTTTTTAACAAAAGGTCAAGCTGTTTGTGCAAAAAGACTTAAATGATGACATCTGCTCTAGTATCTTTATGATACATCTCAGAAAGCACTCTGATTTAATTAAGAGAGTATCATCATAAATCAAACAGCTCTAATTTGAGTTAACTTAAGGCTTTAAAACGTTTCTTGAACACATCCAATCATGCCTTAAGAAAAAGGGCTTATTAAAATCTAAAGTCTGTGATGTTTTGAAAGAACAAGTGTTTATCAAGATATATTCATTTTTATTTCTTTTAACATCTCTTCAAAACATTTTCTTCAAATTGGTTTGTCATCATAAAAAATAGGGAGATTGTAAGCTCCAGAACCCTTCATAAAGTATGAGCTATAATGTTTTGAATGACAACAAAACCAATTTAGAGAAAATATTTTGAAGAACAACTAATGTCTACCTTGAGTTTCTTGACTAAGCATAATATGTATTTCTAAAATGTATAACCTGGACTTGAGTGAAAATAATTTCACTTTACATGTGCAAACACTATTTATCTTTTATCAAGAGACTAAGCTCAAATGAAGTAAACATTATATCGTGTAAAGTATGTTTACATGCATCAAGTATTCAAATAAATCAAGTCAAGAACAAGAAATCAAGGAAAGGGCCTTCAGAAAGTAGCACGGGACATTAAAAAGTATGTCAAGAATGAAGATATCATACAAAACTTGAAAGCAACGTGTTATAGGATCTTCAATCATCATAATCAATAATCATTGATCATTACAAAGGTCAAGATTGAATATCAAAAGACCAAAATTTCATTGAGGAACTGACAGTGCACATAAAAAACATTCACTTCACTGAAAATGAGCGAAAATTTGAATTTTGAATTTGAAATGAAAAATCAAACCAATTTTCAGATTGGCACATCAGCCCCTTTGGTCAACCACTCCAGTTTCTAAAAGAAAGAGTTAAGAAACCATGCTCAAAAAGTAGATAAGTGGTTTCTAAAGAACATTAGAAACCTCAACTCTTCAACGACTTCTAAAAATAAGGCTCTAACACCAGATGAACTACTCCTCTAGATTATGTTTCTAAGATACACGGTGATGATCAATAGGTGTCACTTGGACAATAGATCAAGGGCAACAATCACAAAGAGATACCATTTATAAAAGGAGATGCTGAGCCTTCAAGAATGACTGACTCAACAATCATAAGAGCTTATAGGCTAAAAAATCTTTCTCTCAACTATTCTATGAAGTTTATTACTTCTTGTAAACAGTTTCTTTGTTCATAAAAATTTTCTTTCTAAGTTCTTAAATTGCTTATACATTCTTCTTAAGAAGAATCATTAGAAAGAAGTCACTCAAGTCATCTTAGGATTATTCTTTGTATATTTGTAAAGAAAGTTGAGTGCAAGTTAGTTTGAGCAGCAACCCAAACACTAAACCTTTGGATCCTCCATGCAATAATGATCAGTGTGAAATAACTTGAAGAGGCTAAGGCAAAATGACTTGCAACGTGACAGTAAAGGCATCCTTTTTGCTTATGGTTTAGCTTGGAGAGGCTAGTAAAAAACTACTCGGTTCAGCTTGAAGAGGTTGGTAAAGAACTACTTGGTGTGTGATAGTAACAGTTGTCTACTTGTCACCGGTGAGATGTAAGCAGGTGTTAGCCGAACCAGTATAAAATCCTTGTGCAGTATCTTCTTATCCTTCATCTCTTTACTTTCATTGTTCAACTTCACATAATATATATATATATATACATATGTTAAAGTTTATCATTTCAATTTATCTAATACTAACATTTAATTCAGAGAGTTACTTTATGAATCTTTTGACTGTGTTTCCACTACAGTTCAGGCTTCATGCTTGATAGTATTTGTTTTAAGTTTCAGTTTCAAAAAGTTTTAGAAAAGAAAAACACGATTCAACCCCCTTTCTCATGTGTTTTTATACCTACATGAACAAATTCCCAAACTTATTTTCTTTCAAATTGATTTAATCCTTTTTGCATTGCTAAAAGCCAATGTTCATCAGTTATATCTTCATATATATATATATACATATATATATTTAGGTTCAATTTGAGAAATAAAAATCGTATGATTACATGCATTATTAAGAAAGTTTCAAGTTTTACCCCTTTTGATATATCACCTATCACATTTACAAGTGGATGATTCTTTGATGTTCTCCGCTCCTTTTGTACATCATTGGTGCTCAGTTCCACTTTTAATGGAGTTTCCTTCTTGTTTTCTTCTTCTTCCTTTGGCTTTATTTTTTTTTTCTCATGAATGTGAGTGTTTTTCAAAACATGTATTGTATCATCAATAATTTCCTTTCATGGTCCAAGAAGGTTAGTCTCATCAAAAGCAACATGAACAGATTCATCTATAGTCATGATTCTTTTATTATATACTTTATATGCTTTTCTATGCAATGAATGACAAAGAAATATTCCTTTATTAGCCTTAGTATCAAATTTGCCTTGGTTATCCTTGCCATTATTTAAAACAAAGCATTTGCAACCAAAGATATAAAAGTGGGACATATTTGGTTTTCTTCCCATATATAACTCATAGGGAGTTTTCTTTAAAATTGGTTTCATTGGGGCTCTATTCATTATATAGTAGGTATTACTAACTGCATTTGCCTAAAAATATATAACAATATTAGTTTCATTGCACATAGTTCATGCCATTACTTCCAAAGAACAATTTGTCCTTTCAACTACTTCATTTCGTTGTGGAGTTCTTAGTGTAGAAAACCTTCTCATAAAATTTTTCAAATGATTTATTTTCAGATTCCCTACCATGATCACTCTAGTTTTAAGATTTTTTCCATTTTGGATAACCCAGGAAAGTTTTCTACATGCATAAAATGCTTCATTCTTGTGAGTGAAGAATAATGTCCATGTGGATATAGAATAGTCATCCACAACCACTAGGGCATATTAATTTCCTCCATAACTCGTTATTCTAGTAGGGCCTAACAAATCCATGTGCAAAAGTTGTAAAGGTTTTATGGTTGAAACAATATTTTCTTTTAATTAAAGGAGACCTTTACTTGTTTGCCCTTTTGACAAGCATAACATTACTTGTCTTTTTGAAATTTGAGCTGTGATAGACCAATTACTAAGTCTTTTGAAACCAATTTATTTAGATGATCCATGTCAATGTGTGCTATTCTTTGATGGCATAGCCATGAACCATCTTCCTTGCTCATAAGACATTGTGCATCATTTGAAGGAACATCATCTAGATTTATCATATATATATATATTAATTATTTACTCTATGTCCTATAAAGTTTATTTGTTTATCATTCATGCTTTCAATAATACAATAAAGTAAAATTAATATTACTTTTCATCCTTTATCACAAAATTGACTAACACCTAATAAACTATGCTTAAGACCATCAACAAGTAAGACATTTTCTATGGAGAGTTAGCGAGGAAATGCCAAAGCCTTAGGGGTAGCTTGCACATTTATTTTACAAAAACCTTTTTTTTAAAGGTTTAATTGAACTTGGCATAAATTTAGGGGGAGTACATGCTTGAAATATGATTGATTATATATTGCAATCATCTCCTTACATGAAGGTCTTCTTTTGGGGGGGGGGGGAATAGAGGCTATCTTTGATTGGCCATTTTCTTTAAGAACTTGCCAAATTTCTCAACAAATAAACTTAAACTTTCATCATTTATATTTAATTCTTCTTGATCATCATTATCATCTACATCACTTTCTTTTTGTAATGAAGAGGATGCCCTGAGTGCAATGCTTTTCTTCTTGTCTTTTTCTTCATGTTTATATAGTTTTGCCATTACCTATTCAAATATCTCAAGACTTTTTCAATGAGATAGTCATTGGGAAATGTCTTTCCCAACGATGCAAATGACTAACAATGTGAGTAAATCTCTTTTGCATGTCTTGTATGCTTTCATTTTGATTCATTCTAAATTGTTCATACCTATGTGTGAGAGTAATGATTCTAAATCTTTTAACTTTACCAATACCTTCATGG
This sequence comes from Dalbergia cultrata, assembly GCA_031216105.1. Classification (NCBI taxonomy): domain Eukaryota; kingdom Viridiplantae; phylum Streptophyta; class Magnoliopsida; order Fabales; family Fabaceae; genus Dalbergia; species Dalbergia cultrata. Next base: position 49,408,638 of record CM062353.1, read on the forward strand.
GTGACTTCTAGAGTATCCTATATTTCGTTTTATACTTTTGCAATTTAACACTCTTAAGAACTCATCATGTCCTAAGGCAGAAGTGTTTATGTTTTTGGCCTTTAAGTTATATTGAATTTTCTTTTTCTTTTCATAAATCTATCCATTACTAAGTTTTACAATTTTCTTTTCTCTTTCTATTTTCATGGGGATAAAAGGATCATTTTCAACAGCATTCCAAAAGTCTAGATCAAAGGCTTCAATGAAGATTTACATTATGCTTTTCCAATATGAATATGCTTCTTCATTAAAAATTGGTGGCCAATTGATTGAGTTTCCTTCAGACAAAAAAGCATTTGATGAGGTCATTTATTCTTTTGAAGTGTTTAAACCCTAAACAAGAGACTAACTCTAGTACTACTTGTTGGTCAAGTAGCCTCAATAATTGAAGATGGGTGAATTGAATTCTAAACTTTTCTAAAATTTGTTGACTCTATTATCCTTTTAAAACTTGTTTGAAAGATTATAATCCAACCTACTAAAGTGAGTAATGAAATGCAAATATTGCTTGTGTTCAACATCAAAGAATGAGTAAGACAATGTAAAGAACTTACATAAATGTAAAAAATTTAAGGAAAGAAAAATGCAAACTAAGGATTTTTATATTGGTTCGATTAAAATTTATGTCGTATGTTCAATCCCCAAGCCAATGTTTGAGAGTTTTGCTATCTCTTGAAATCTTCCTCTTACAATTCTTGAGCACCCGCACACCCTTAGAATGCTGCACTCGCACACCCTTAGAATGCTGCACTCGTGTTGAGTCTCACAATGCCTAAAGGGATTCCTTACCCTTTACAACAATGAGGGATGCCTCACCCTCTTACTTGTAACGCCTCGATTTCTCTGTCTAAGTAAAAATGACCAAAATGCCCCTGAGGTCATTTTCGGCCCGAAATTTGAGGAAAGCTGGCCCAACAGTTCTTGGAGGGCTAACTCAATGTTTGAAGAGGATTAGATGGTGTGTAAATCATTTCGGGAACGAACAGCTTGTTTTATGAGGTTTCGGGTCAAAATGACCAAAATACCCCTGTTGTGTTTTACGCGAGTACGAGTGCTGGATGAGCCCAAAAATTTTCTAGATAGTTTTAAATGATGTTTTTATATATTTCGTGACATCAGTTTTAGTCTCGGTGGTCCCAGGCAATTTTTATGCATAATTACAATTTTGCCCTTAAGCATAGTGTTTTTGAGCTTAATCGCATGATTAAACAAACTTAAACAATATTAGACTCTAATCGAAGATTAATTAATTTTCATAATTAATCTAGAGTCAAAATAATTTATTAAAGTTAATTAGAACCTAAAATTGCTTAAATTAAACTCAAACATCTTTTTAAATTCAAGATTCCTAGTCATGGAATCTTGAATAATATTTTCTCTTTCCAATTCCTTAAATTAAGGAATTGTGTCTATATTTGTTTATTCATAAAATGAGTTTAATTCTCTTTAATGATGTATGAGCACTCCTTAATTATGTCTTGAGATTCCTATATACCTGCCTAGTACCTAAACACTTGCTTAGCAATTCCTAATCACAAACCTAACCTAAGATACACCTAATTACATCCCTAAACCACAATTAAACAAAAGAAACCTCTCCTCCCTCTCTCTTAAACCTACGGCCACTCTTCTCCTCCATGTCCAAATATTTGAAATTCAAATGAAGCTTCAAGTCCACACCAAGCCATGCTTGAGCCATACCTCCAACCATGCTCACCATACTTTCAACCATACTCCTCCATGCCTAAAAAATTGAACATCTCACCTCATGGAACATGAGGCCAAGTCTACGGCCAGCCCTCCCCTTTGTGCACCTTCATTGTTTTGATTATCTATAAATAGCTACCTTGGATGAACTTGTGTCATTTTTGCTCATTTGTCAAGTTTAAGCATTCTAGCATTCTTGTGGGTTCTTCCTTTTTTTTTCCTCTCAATTTTCAAGAAGCTTTCTTCTTCATCTTCATTTTCTTCATCTCCTATTTGAATCATAAGCTCAAACCACCACACTACCACCTTCAATAATCTTCTAAACACTTAGACTTTCATCCTCAAACACAAGCTCACCCAAAACACATCTCCTTTCCTTTTCTTACCTCAAGGCCGAATCATCACCATCACATTAGGAGGAGTTTTCCTTCTCATCTTCATCTCAAAGATCAAGTTTCCTTCCATCCCTCAAGATTTCATTGGTAGGGAGTTGTTTTACATTATTTCTTTTTACTCAAATGAGCTTTGTTCTTAAAGAAAATGTTATTTTCCTTAAGTTTCTCTTGGTTTCTTTTCGGTTTTCCTTCTCATTTCCTTTTCCCTTTTTCGGCCTCAAGGCCTAGTGCTCATCATGATAGCTTGATGATGAGTGCCTCTAGATGATGACCTTGTGCTAATCTTAATGAGACCTCTAAAGCTTGCATTTTCTTTCTTTCTTCAAAAGTTTCTCTTATGACTACATAGCTCACTAATGATTTCAACTTAAGAAAAATAATCAAGGATTTCAATAAGCTCAAGGCCTACCCTTATCAACCTTAAAGTTGGCCGGCACGTTCTAGAGTTTACTCTAGATAGGGGTCTTGAGTACATAATAAAGAACATGATGTATTTTCCTTGTGATTTTGGTTCCTAGCTTTCCTTTTCTTTGAAGTTGTGTTTTGGTTTCATTTCCTTGAGCTCAATGATGGTGTTCAAAGAACCATGAGTTTTCCTTGAAACCATGGTACTTAGAACTCTAGAGCTTGCTTTACCTTGATGAGATTATGGTTAGGATTGTGATTTTAAATTCTTTTAAAGTCTTGTATGAGCTCTAGTGACATATAATAATGAACTAGCATTCATATTTAAATTTATGTCTTGCATAGCATATTTACTTCTTATGTCATCACTAAACTCTCAAGAATAAATAAATGAACTTGCATTATCATATTTACTTTCAAGCTTTGCATTCCATGTTTACTTTTCAAGTTATCACCTAATCTCAAAGATAAAAATGAGTTGCATCTCATATTTATTTCAAGCACTCACTTTACTTTTCTAATGAAGATAAAATGAAGTGCATAGCATGTTTATATTCTTGCTATCACCTAAATGAATTAGAGCTCAAACACTTGTCCCTTGTTATCTCAAGTAAAGTTTGGAAATAAAAGTGTTTATAAACATGATTTTCAACCATGTGATGATGAAGAGCTCGGTGTAAGTTTCATCTAGTCACAAGTGTAATGCCCCGATTTTTCTGTTTGAGTAAAAATGACCAAAATGCCCTTGAGGTCATTTTCAGCCTGGAGTTTGAGGAAAGTCGGTCCGGCAGACCTCGAAGGGCTAACTCAAGGTTTGAAGGGGATTAGTTGACTTGTGAATCTTTTCGGGAGCAAAAAGCTCGTTTTCTAAGGTTTCGGGTCAAAATGACCAAATATCCCTATTGTGTTTGACACGGGTACAAGTGCCGAATGAGCCCAAAATTTCTCCAGATGGTTTTAAAAGGTGTTTTTATGTATTTTGTGACCTAAGTTTTAGTCCTGGTGGTCCTGGGCAATTTTTGTGCAAAATTACAATTTTGCCTCTAAGCATAGTGTTTTGAGCTTAATCGCGTGATTAAGCAAACCTAAGCAATATTAGGCTCTAATCAAAGATTAATTAATTTCCTTAATTAATCTAGAGTCAAAATAATTTATTAGAGTTAATTAGAACCTAAGATTGCTTAATTTAAACTCAAATCTTATTTTAAATTCAAGATTCCTAGTCATGGAATCTTGAATAGTGTTTTCTCTCTCCAATTCCTTAAATCATGAAATTGTGTTCAAAATTGTTTATTAATAAAATGAGTTTTAATTCCTCTAATAATGTATGAGCACTCCTTAATTAAGTCTTGAAATTCCTAATTTCATTCTTAGTTACCTAAACACATGCTTAGCAATTCGTAATCTTGCACCTAAGCTAATATACACATAAACACATCATTAATACACATTTAGATGAAAGATTTTTTCTCTCCCTTGGGCTGCATCAGCTGGCCGAAGCCATGCCCCCCATTTTTCCATCACATGTGTAAATTCTTGCACTCAAATGACCATGCTTACACCTCACCTTGAACCATACCTTGAGTCATATACACCATGCTTTCATCCATGCTTTATATGACAACTTTTAGAAGATATTTTCCCTCCTTCCTTGCTACCCAAAACCATCAGCCCTCCTCTCCTTTCTAGAAGGATTATTTCAATTCAAATCAAAGAGAAAACACCATGCTTTGAGCCATGTTTAAGCCCATGATTGTCATACCTTCAACCATGCTTTGAATGACAACTTGTAAGAGAAATTCTCGTCCCCAAAGCCATGTGAACCACATGGCCAGCCCTCCCATTGTGCACTCCTCACTATTTTATTTTCTATAAATAAGTGCTTTAGAAGAACTTGTGTCACTTTTGTTCATTTGGCAAGTTTAAGCATTCAAGCATTCTTTGCTAGTTCTTTTCTTTTTCTCTCAAAGTTCCAAGAAGCTCTATTCTTCTTCTTCATCTTCTTCTTCCTCTACCTTGAGCCACCATATCACAACCACAAACCACCGCCCCACCACCTTAGATCACCATCAAAGCACCTAAACTCTCATTCTTAAACACAAACTCATCTAAAACACATCTTCTTTCCTTTTCTTTTTTCAAGGCCAAAGCCTCATCATCATCTTAGGAGGAGTTCTTCCTTTCATTCTCATTTCAAAGACCAAGCCTTTGTCTTCATACTTGGTAGGGAGTTGCTCTCAAGTTTTCATTTTACTAAAAAATGTTGTTTTCTTGAAGTTTCTCTTGGATTCTTTTTAGGTTTTCCTTGCTTCTCCCTTTTCTTTTCATTTCGGCCTCAAGGCCTTATTATGATCATGATAGCTTGATGATGAGTGTCTCTAGAGGATGACTTTGTGTTCATCTCAAAGAGACCTCTAGAGCTTGAGTTTTCCTTTTCTTGAACTTTATCTATATTACTTAGCTCACATGGTTTTTAACTTAAGAAAAACTAACTATAAGATTGTCAATAAACCCAAGGCCTACCCTTGTCAACCTTAAAGTTGGCCGGCACGTTCTAGAGCTTTTTCTAGATAGGGGTGTTGGGTACTTAATGAAGAATATGAAGTAGTTTCCTTCTCTTTTTCTTAACAAAGTTTCAGTGCTTTCGTTCCTTATTCTTTGAAGGTGTTATTTTGGGTTGATTCCTTGAGCTTGATGATGATGTTCAAGAACTATGAGATTTCTTTGAAATCTTGGTTCAAGAACTCTAAAGCTTACTTTGTTTGGTTGAGATATGTAACACCCTAAGTCTTAACCTAATACTACTAGTATGTATTTAGGTTAATCCTTAGAACATTACCTCTTGGTCTCATTCTTTACTTGAAAATACTTAGCAGAAATATGGGTAAAATTTTTCTTTTTGGAATTAAAACCAAAGTGAGAGCCACACATGATTCTTTGAATGGGAATTCATACAAGTCAGATGAGCAAATCATAATAAAACACATAAATAACATGGATACATCAACTTATTATATATATAGATACTGTGCCTACCAAAAGGCAGGACTATTCGATACATAGAAGAACGAAATACAACTGAAAAGCAAATACAAGGAAATCATAAAAGCAACACCCATACCCATGTGCACCTAAAGTAGACAACCTCATATGCAAAAGAAGGTTTGTCCTCAACTATGTGGTGTGTGTGCACTAGCTACTACCCATCCTATACACCTACTCCTGCTGGTTCGAGTACTGAGGGGTGGAATCGATCCACTGACGGATCTCGGCGGGAGTGGTCATGCGGATCATCGGAGCGTGTCCACCGCAGCGAGGGCGCATGGATGGCCTATGAGCCAACCTCAGTTGAACCACCGTCTCCTCACTCCCGGCTCTCATCGGTGGGGGAGCGGGGCTGGAGCTCCAACTATACATGTGCGAGGGCGGGTCCTCTGATGCATCCGTCTTCGAATACTGAGTCCGAGGCACGTACTCCGGGTAGTCACGTACGGCTGACGCCTCGGGCTGCATGTGGAGGATCTACTCGTCACGTGGTCTGGCTCGCTCAAAAATCGTGTTATGATGGTAGGGAGCAGTCGGGGTGAAACGATAGCTCCGTACTGGGTATGCGAAGGGTCGTCCCATAAACATGAATACTCTAACTGTACAGCGACCCTCAAAATGATATGACCTGAGGGCTGGGTCATGGTGCAGCTCCCACGTCGGGGTGTCGATGAAGAGTACGAAAGTCACCATCTGAAGATGTGACGGAAGAAAAGAGAGAAGGAATGAGAATCTTCTAAAAGAATTCTCAGTAGGGCAATCCCTAACTAAGTGACATTATCACATCCTCAAGAACCTTGGGTTTTTTTTTCTAAAAAGGTGTGTATTCATATAAACTCTTTTAAGTTAGTTTTCTAAAGCATTAGTTATCCAAGGTCCGTCATATTTTACAATGCGTCTTATGACTAAGCATGGAATATACTAAGACATGAATGCATCATAAAGATAAGCTAATCAACAAAGTCACAAAAACGTCATAATAGTGGCATAAGTCGACAGGTATAAATCTCATAATAACTTTCTTAGTTTTTCATAGCATATGTGACATTTCAACTTTAACTTTATCTCATGGCGCCACCTTAAAACATCTCTAGGTTATGAGCTCATACCTTCACTAGTCGTCACTGGTTCTTACTTATCCTATGATAAGCATAACATACATAATCCCGACTTAAAGTACGGGCTAGGGGGCAAATTAAGGATCACCTCTTAGGGTCATTTCCTCTTTGAAACGCTCTACTAGCAACTAGTGCACAGTAGTATTGTCCGCTTTGGCAAGCTCTGTGTTAATACCCTCACGGATTTTTTTTCTTGGGGGTGCTCGGCTAAACCGGTGTCACCCAAGAAGGCGTCTCAGTGTTGTGTCACATGTAAGTTCTCATGATTTTCAAAAAGATCTTTTTCTAAGTTTCTCAAATTTGATGGAAATTCGGCAGCATGACGGCTGTAGACCGAATTTCCTCAAATTTGCTTATGTCATGAAAACATATAAGACATACAAACATTTCTAGCAACTCATCATATAAAACTTCTTCATAGCATAAACATCAAACTCTTCATAGATAAAGCTCATGTATCATTTATCATATTTACATAATTTAGCATCATAAACACTCAAGACTTCTTAATGTCTTATGCATTGACCCTTAAGGTCCTTAACTCACGTTCTAAGCTGTTAATCATCAAACCTAATCTCTTGGGTACCTATGAGGTTATAACTAAGTATTTCTCACCTCACACTATGATCAAGAACATCTCTAAACCTCAATGATGCAGAATTTATAATCCTAACTTTTCGGGTTCCTAGGAGTCACAACAATGACCCTTTCTAAGTCTAGTTTGCTCTTAAGGCATCAAGATCAAGTCCTAAACCAATTATGAGTCATTCCTACACATTTAAACTAATTTAAAACCATGATTATCAAATCTAAACCTTGTTGGACAAAATCCAGAAAATTCAATAATTAAGGGATCTAAAACTCTCAAATTAATTCTTTTCTAGTCTCCAATTTATCTTATCTTCCACATAAGAGTCTTAACATTATTTTTACTCAAATATAAGCATATTATCATCATTAAAACAACACATACAGTGGCAATAAATAGCAAGGCAGAACCGAAATGTGCATCTCCATAAAAGGCATAGAACATAATTTTTCAAGCACATAGAATACTAGTTTCTCTTGGAACCTTTTTAGAACTTTCAAAACTCATTTATAAACACTTTTATCTTTCAAAATCATAAAAATACTTAAGAGGGCAGTGGCTAAATCATTTTCATCTCAAGAGGTCCTAAATTCATAAAACTTAGTTCTACATATTTCTTATACTCATATAAGCTTAGAAAAATTATAAAACATCATTTTCAATACTTGGAAACCTTAAAACCTCTTAGGGCCGAAATCTCAACTATGGAAAATAAATATTTTAGACCTTTGTTTGAGACCACAATGGGCAAGTCCTTGAGCTCTAGGTTCATTAAGGTGATGGCATAAAGATAAACATGCTTATGCACTTGTTTTAGCTTTTGTTAGAAAGTAAAGTGAGAGTATAAAATAAATATGAGATGCATCATATTATTATCTTTGATATTTAGGTGAGAACTTGGAATGTAAACATGATAATGCATAGCTTGAAATATAAACATGATATGCAAATTCCTTTATTATCTTGGTACTTAGTGATAGCAAGGAAAATAAACATGATGTGCAAGGCATAAAAGTAAATATGATGCAAGGTTCATTTTATGGTTAGCTAGAGCTCATTCAAGACTTTAACAAGATAACAACCCAACACATATCTCATTACAAAGAGAGCTTTAGAGTTCTTAAACCAAGTTCTCAAAGGAACCATGAGGTTCTTGAACATCATCATCAAGCTCAAGATAAATAAACTTTCAAAACAAAACTAACAAAATCTCAAGGATCAAAATACCAAAACCGAAAACCTTACAAGAGAAAAAGAAAGTGAAACTAAGTCAAATTCTTTATTAAATACCCAAAACCCCTATCTAGAGAAAGATCTCTAGAACGTGCTGGCCAACTTTAAGGTTGACAAGGGTAGGCTTGGGCTTTTAGAAATCCTTAGATTAATTTTCTTAAGTTGAAAAACTATGTGAGCTAGATATCATATAGATGAAGTCATAAGAAAAGCAAAACTCAAGCTTTAGAGGTTTCTTTGAGATGAACACAAGGTCATCATCTAGAAACTCTCATCATCAGGCTATCATACTCATAATCAAGGCCAAGAGGCCGAAATGAAGAAGAAAATAAAAACAAAAGAAATTTCAAAAAGAATCCAAGAGGAAACTAAAGAAAAACACGTCCTTGAGCAAAACAAGTTTGAAAAGCAAATCCCTACCAAGTGATGAAGATGGAAGCTTGAACTTGAAAAGGAAAATGAGAAGAGCAACTCCAACTAAGGTGGTGTGATGGCTTCAGCCAAAGAGGAAGAAAAGGAAAGGAGATGTGTTTTGAGAAAGCTTGTGTTTGAGGTTTAGTGTTTAAGAGATTTGATGATGATCTAAGGTTATGATATGGTGGATTGAAGTGGTGAGGTGATAATGTGAAGAGAGGATGAAGATGAAGAGAAAGAGCTCTTGGAACTTTGAGAGAAAAGAAAAGAACAAGCAAGATAACTCTAGAATTTTAAACTTAGCAAATGCTTCAAGGTGCAACTAGTCTATCACAAGCATCCTATTTATAGAGAAACAAAACCATGGGCTCACCAAGGGAAGCCTTTGGCCGTAGCATTGAGGGGGAAAAGGGAGAGAAAAATATCTCTTACACAAGGTCATTTAAGCATAGTTTGAAGTATGGAAGCTATGCTACAAAGTATGGCTTGATGTGAGTTAATTTCCTATCAACTTTTGATGAAATTAGGCTTCTAGAAACAATGCATGGCTGGAACTTTTCTAGCCACAAATAAATGGAGAAAATGGGCTATTTTAATTAGTTATTTACTTGGAAAATCAAGCTTGATTGAAAGTTATGACAAGGTATAATGTATGTGACTTGAGGTATGGCCTTGGAGTGTTGAAAAATTGAACATGTGGTGCATATGGAGGAGAAGGGTACACGGCCAGGTCTGGTACAGCAAGGGGGAGGTGAGGTTTGATCATTTAATTGGGTGTTAATGGTAGGTTTAGATGTGTATTAGCTTAGGTACAAGGTTAGGAGTAATTAAGCTTAAGTTTAGGTAACTAAGAATGAGGTTTAGGGGTTTTATGACAAGATTAGGAGTGCTCATACATCATTAAAGAATTAAAAACTCATTTATGAATAAACAATGTGTAACACAATTCTATGATTTAAGGAATTGGAAAGAGAAAACACTATTCAAGATTCCATGACTAGGAGTCTTGAAATTAAAATATGATTTTAAGTTGTAATTAAGCACTTTTAGGTTCTAATCAACTTTAATAAATTATTTTGACCCAAGTTTAATTAAGAAAATTAATTATCCTTCTATTAGAGCCTAATATTGCTTAGGTTTGCTTAATCACGCGATTAAGCGTAAAAACACGAAACTAGGGGCAAAATCATAATTTTGCACTAATTTCGTCTGGGACCTCCGGGACCAAAACTAAAGTCACAGTCTACATAAAAACGCCTTTTAAAATCATCTGGAGAAGTTTCGGGTTCATCCGACACTTGCAAATGGGTCAAACACTGCAGGGGCGTTTTGGTCATTTTGACTCGAAAACTCGAAAAACGAGATTTTCTATCCCGAGAAGGTAAAAAAGTTATCTAATCCCCTTCCAACATTGAGTTTACCCTTTGAGTACTGCCGAACCGGCTTTCCTCGAATTCCGGGCTGAAAATGACCTCAGGGGTATTTTGGTCATTTTCACTCTAACAGAAAATCGGGGTGTTACAAGATAAGTGTTGGGTTGACATTATGTTTCTCTAAAAGTCTTGTATGAGGTCTAAGTTAAGATAAAAAAAACTTGCATTCATATTTACTTTTATGTCATCACTAAATGCTCAGGATTAAAGAATGAACTTGCATCCTCATATTTATGCTTTTTTCCTCACTAAATTTCTAAGATAAAAATGGATGTGCATAGCATATTTATTTTAAGCTTTCACCTCCTAATAAAGAGTAAAACAAAGTGCATTGCATATTTATGTTTTTGTCATCACTTAAGAAATTTAGAGCTCAAAGACTTGCCCATTATTATCTCAAACTAAGTTTGGAAATGTATGTGTTTTATTCATATGATTTTCGGCCATGTGATGATGGTGAACTTAGAGTAAGATTCACCTAATCACAAGTGCTAAAACCTATGTCTTATGATTTTCCTAAGTTTAGATGATTTTAAGAAAAGCTTTGAGTAGGGTTTTATGATTTAAATATCTCTTGAGTTCATTTTGAAATAGCCACTGCCCTTATGTGTTTTATAATGGTTCCAATGCAATAAATTGTTTTCAAAGGTGTTTTTGAGGTCCTAAAAAGGTTCCAAGAGAAACTAGTAATTTAAATGTGCTAGAAATGAAACGATGTGCTTTATGTGATGACTATGAATTCGGTTCTGTTTGAGTTGTTTGCTCACTTTATGATGATGATTTTATGATGATAAAATGAGTTGTTCATGTATATTTGAGGTTAGAATTAATTAGAGAAAGTTAAGACAAGTTAGTAACTACAAAAGAATTAAAAAGAGAATTTTAGAAACATTAGAAGATGAATTTTCTGGATTCTGTCCAGCAAGGGTAATATTAGTAAATAATGGTTTATAATTAGTTTAAATGTGTAGGAACTATTCATAATTGGTTTAGGAATTGATCTTGATACCTTAGGAGAAAATCGAACTTAGAAAGAGTCAAAGTTGTGATTCCTAGGTACCCATAAAGTGTAAATTGTGGATTCTGCACTAATGGATTTTAGATTAAGTTATGATCACAATAAATAGAAAAATAATTAGTTTGAGCCTATAGGTGCATAAAATATTAAGATTTGATGATTAGAGAACTTAAGTTTCAAGTTTAAGACCTTAAGGGTCAAGCATAAGACACCTTAGGTTCCTCGATGAGAAAAGTTTATTTGTTCAAGTGTGATGTGATGATGCATATGTGATATGGTGAATGTTTCATTGAGATGTTAAGTCTATCATGGTTATGAAAGTTGAATGAGAAATGCTTATGTGTTATGAGTTTCGTGGTATAAAGTTAGTTTGAAGGAAATTCGGTGTACAGCCATTATGCTGCCAAATTTCCATCAAAACTAAAGAGCTTGAGAATGTTTTCGAAGAATCATATGAGATTAAAACCCTGGGTGACACCGGTTCGGCCGAGCACCCCCAGGAGATTTTTATGTGACAAAGCACTGAGACGTGCTTTCTTGGGTGACACCGGTTCGGCCGAGCACCCCTAAGAAAGACAAATCCGTGAGGGTATGAGTAGATGCAGCCTACCAAAGTGGACAAATTGCTATGCACTAGATGCAAGTAAAGCGTTTCAAAGAAGGTATATCCTAAGAGAGGTGATCCTTAGCCCCCTAACCCGTACTCGAGGAGTCAGGATTTTATTATGTTTTTCACTTATCTAGATGATAAGTAAGAACAAATGACGACTAGTTAAGGTATGAGCTCATAACCTAGATGATGTTTTAGGGTGGTCCTATAATGCTAAAGTACGACGTTCTAAGTCACAAAGTTGAGGAAAGTTTCACTTGAAAGTTATATGCCACTTTATGCCACTGGTATGCTTCTTGATGTTATGATTTGTTGAATTATTTGTTTAAGGTATTACCATGCATTCATGCCTTGATATATTGCATTAAGATGCATTTTAAAAGGAACGAACCTTGGATAATCTAGTTTTATAACCCTAAATAAGGAACACTATATGCATGCTCACCTTTTAATAATAAACCTAAGGTTCCTGAGGATGTGAACGATGTAACCCTAGATAGGAGGTCCCTATTGAGTTTCTTTAGCAAGATTCTCACTCCCTTTTCTTTCCCTCTTCCTTCCCGTCACATCTTCAGAGGTCGATGATAACCTTCGTCCTGTTCGTTGACACGCTGGTCTGGGAGGTATGTTATTACCCGGAGCACTACTCCTATAACTTCAAGGGTCGATGCTCCGTACGTGTTTTTGTATATATGGGATGACCTTTTGCTTACCCTATGTCTAGCTACCTTGTGAAATATGATTAAAAACCTTATAAAAACTATTTTATAATTTAAGTTAAAATTTGATCAAGATTATGACCAAAGAACTCCCTCAATTGAAAACATTGAAACTCTTTAGCAAAACTAATTCTTTTGCAAATTGAACATTATCATCCTCAACTTTGTCCTCTTTAAGGAACTTAATACCTTGATTTGCAATCCATTTTCATACTTCTGGCACCATCAAAACCTATAACATGTACATTATAATTTTTTATTCTTCCTAGATATATTTATGCCTATTTTAGTCATTTTATATTTTAACAGCAGCTTGATAATATATTTACCAAACACTTTTTCATTGGCTCCTATTTATGGAGACAACTTCACACCGGTTTATCAAACAATGCTACTATAACTTTTTAAGACCAATTGTTTCTAGCCTAAAAGGCTCAACAACTTTTTGAGAGGCACAACAATACCAAAGTAAACTTTAATATCTACAACCATTGTGTTACTACCTATGCTGTCCTATAATTGTGGTGTCAAAAATCACCAAAGGCTATAATTGTGGAAAGTCTAAAATTGGACTCCATACCATGTGGATAGCCTCATTGTGGTTCAGTAAGCTTATGCTAATTTGTGGGTTTGTTAATTTTTTTTATTTCAAGTCACATTACGGCCCTCCTGTCCACACAACATTCATTAAAAAAGTTAAACGCTTCATTTGCAAATATATTGAGTGAATAGGTTGCCACATGTAATGTTCCTCTACCACAACCAGCTTTTCTCCATCTCTCTCACTTATGTTTTCTCTCTCTTCTTAATCCTTCCCTCCCCTTTCACAATTACAACCACAACCACCACCTTTTCTCTGCTCGCCATTATCCACTAAAGGCCACCCCTCTGCTGATGGCCACTTCTTGGTGGTGTTGCCACTAAACACTCTTTAAATAATCAAAGCCACAATAGCACCCCCTAACAAAATTCATCCCTTCCTTTTAAATCCCCAAAAGCAAAAAGAACCACAAAAGCATCTATTTCTCTTCCTTCTCCTTTTCTTCCAATGAGTACCACTTGGCCACCATTGAAACTTTCCTCTCTACCACCACCACCAGAATGATCATCCGCTTGATGACTTATGACCTTATCCTTGGTGATGTAACAGCTCATGCTGCTTTTTGAATTGATGACTATCCCCACAAACCAACACATGTCTTTTCAGCATGCTTTGTCCTTACTCACACACTTCCTGGAAAAACTTCCCAGGAGGTCACCCATCTCAAAATTGCTCCAGGTCAAGCATGCTTAACCATGGAGTTCTTTAGTGATGGGCTATTGAAAAGATGCATCTTGTTGGTATAGGTTGTACAAATCAATTTATATAAGTCATCCTCAACTGTACTGTCCCACACCTATACGGTCTTAGGATCCCTAACATTTGGGTGTGTAATCGGTTCATTCATGTACCCCTTCGCTTAGAAAGCCTTGTGAGCAGTCGTTCCTTGTCTATTCCTTCTTTGTACTAGCGATCACTCATCACCTCGTCCCCAGGCATTACATGCTTACCAGATTCTGCTTGGTTCGTCCCCGAACCATATCCTCCTAAGTACAACCTTATCCTTAAGTCATGATATTGTACTTGAGAGTTGTTACTTATTAATTAGCGGACCTTTCGTAATTATCTATAGCAAGCTCGATGAGTTCGTGTAATAACTAATGTAATTCGATTAAAATATATAACAAAGATACACAACATTTATTTAATATAAAGTCAATTACATAAGGAAGCTCGACTATGAGCTTTAATATATATACAAACTCTATTACATTTACATACACATATGCCTACAACTATATACAACATAATAACAGCATCAACTACTAAACTACTGCAATTCTGAGTTCCTTCAGGTAATAACTCCATAATCTGCTGGATCAACCTAGAGACAACACGGAAACACAAACACCTAGGGGTGAGAATTCTAAAATTCTCAATAGGATATTCCTCAAAATGTATATTGAAATTAATGTCATCGTCATCGTCCTAGCCACTTCGGTTTATTAAGAACATATGAGCATGCAACATATATCAAAGGTTCATTTTTAAGTTCAAAACTATTCTTCCGAAGTGGCTTTCTTTTATTATTTAGTCACTTAATATACACATATCATACTACTCAATATCAGATGAAGCATATACTGCTAAATCACAACTTAAACATATTATCCTCAATATCGATACTAAAATTTTTCACTTATCACATAAGATAAAAGACTACTTAGAACCATTATTACTTTAACTTGTCTTGACCCTCAAATGTTGTGGCTTTGACTACTTTAGGGTAATAGATTGCTTTTAAGGACTGAACTCATTTCTATATATGATAATTGGATTTACTTTCTCCAATTCTCACGTAAACCTATTCCTAGCCAGGTTTATTTTCCCTGACTCAATTCAAGAGTAGTCAGGTTTACTTTTCCTAACAGACTGGATTTACTTCCTCTAGCCCAAGACATATAATCCCATTTTTATCTTGATAGTCAGGTTTACTTTCCCTGACAGATCGAATTTACTTTCTCCAGCTCAAGATAGATAATTTCATGCTTTTCTTGATAGTTAGGTTTACTTTCCCTGATAGATCAGATTTACTTTCTCCAGCCTAAGAAATACAATCTTATGCTTTTCTCACATATATAAGTAATTGTAATAAGTAGTTACTCTTATATTTGCCTAACATCATCAATAAAGTCACATAGTATAAATCAGATCAAATAATCAATTTCTCATCATCCTTTTTGCTAACTCAACATGCTACAGAATTTTAATCATCAAGAAAATTATGATTAAATCAGTAAACATCATTAGAATAGAGCAAAAATAATTTTCAAAGATAATTTAATGTATCAATGAGCTTTTGTAAAATTTTCAAAGCATAATGAATTTTCTATCTATATTTGTAAAATTTCATATTTTTGGAGGTTAGCAACTACACAATCTCAGCCAATAGTCATAACTCTTACTTTTTCTACCCTATCAAGTGAACTCATAACTTCGTAAGAAAAATTAATGCTAGACCCTAAGATATCCTTAAAATCCTGTAAAAATTTTAAATGGAAAATGAATCATTTGCTAGGGTAAAAAAATTAGACAATCTCAGTACTCCAAGCTGGACTGGTTAGGCAGAAACCTTGACCCTCACGATTTTGAATTTTTAAAAAATAGAAATAGTGATTAAGATGACCGAAGAAAATTATTGGAAACTATTCCATATGTTGGCTTCAACATATAAAAAGTTTAGCTCATGCTCATGTTTCTAAGTCAATGAGAAAAATTAAAATATTACACCTACTTACTTAAACATGGGATTTTCAGCAGCAAGTGTCAGAACATGTTTTAAGAAAATAACTTATCTAAATTCATTCAAACCTTCTACCAAAATTAACACATCAATGTTCATGTATAATCAACCAATAAAATGAAGAATTTTGGACTTAATCAATCAGGAAATTCCATAGCAAAATCAGAAAGAAAAGCGAATGAATAAAAGCCCTACTTGTTACTAGATGATCTTTGCACTTTTCTTGGTTCTTCTAAGTGCTTTTTGTAACACCCTAATATTCAACCCAATACTCCTAGAATGTATGAGGCTAAATATTAGTCATTACTTCTTGTTTCAGTTTATTTATCATTGAAAATACGAGCCAAATTTTTCTTTTTTAAAACCTCAATAAAGTAAGAGCCGCGTGTAGCATATACAAGTGATATAAAAGGATATGGAAATCTAAACATTTAAGAAGGCTCCACGAAGAACATAACACAACATAACACATATATATATAAACCACCAGCTTAGAGGTTAGTTAAGTTTGGATACATGAAGATGAAATGCTAATACATAAGAAATAAAATACATAGGAAACGAAATACACAGGACACAAACCTACATGGTGCACCTAAGGTAGATAACCTTTACAACAAAAGAAGGTCATCATAACTAGTGAGACGTGTGTGCACTAAAACTCCAAGAGTCGTCTATGGCTGATGGCCCGGGAACGGGGGGACGTATCCGATCCACTATCATAGCTCGGTGGGGGCAAGCATACCAGATGGTCACACATGACCTCCACATCTAAGGCGCATGGCCAGCCTCCATGCCAACCATGGCTGCGTGACTGCCTCCTCAGTCCCCTCTCTCATAGGAAGGGGAGTGGGGGTTGAACTCTCAGAATACACCTGTGTAGGCTCGTCCTCGGAGGGGTCCGTCTCAGAAAATCTTGAACGGGGGACGTAATCGGGGAAATCTCGAACGGCCGATCCGGAAGAGGGCGTGTGAAGCCTCTGCTTGAAAGGCGGACAGGCTCGCTTAAAAATCATCTCGTCTCTGTAAGGGGATGTAGGGGTGAAACGGTAGCTCGATACTAGATGGCTGAAGGGGTGTCCAACAAACACAAAAACTCGGACCGCACAATGTCCCTCAAAATGATACGATCTGTGCTCCGGATCATAGTGGAACTCCCATGTGGACGTGCCAATGAACAGGACGAAGGTTGCCATCTGAATCTGAAGACGTGAAGGAAAGAAAAAGCATGGGGAGTGAGAATCTTTGCTAAAGAAACTCATTAGGGTTTTCCTCCTGTCTAGGTGACATCATCTACGTCACCAGTAACCTCGGGTTCTTATAAAATAGTAGGCAGGTAATAGTTCAATTATGAGGTTCTAAAACATTGATTACCGAGGCCCATTCTCTTTTTAACATATAGCTTGTATTTACATGGATGCATCATACATCATTATGATATGAAAAACCTAACTAGCTTATTAGCATACATGGTAATTATAGACATAGTACGTGGTACATAGATCATAGAACATAGAGCATAAAACATATACATGATCCATGGTACCTTATCTTGGTTACTTATGTGACATTAAAATATTTACTTTGCACATGGGCCACCCTAATTGTTCTCCCTTTTGAGAAACCTCTAGGTTATGAGCTCATACCTCACTAGTCGTCACTAGCACATATACTTATGCCTTTTGATAAGTTAGGGTCCCGACTTAAAGTACAGGCAAGGGGGCTAGAATCACCTCATCCCCATCCATAGTTTGATGGTTCCACAGGATCATTTTCTCATAGTTTATGTCACCTTAAATCTTAGCATGTTATAACAAGATGCCACATAATTCATACATGTTACATATCTCATATAATTCTCACATAGGCGTCTCTAATGTTCTAAGAGAACAATAACATGCAATTGATGATTCTGTCATCATATAGCATCACATAAATCATGAGACAACCATTAATTCATCATTCATAGAGGGCACACAAACTATTCCCTTGAAAGTAAAAACCCCTAAATTGGGTAACCTCAAACTTCCAAATTATTTTCTTATACCTCTAAGGGATTGATTAACCTCATTACCAAAATCTATTAAGTCCTAGTCCCTAATTAATTATGGCTGGGCAGCATAGGCAGTAAGCATATTTTGATGAATTACGGTGTTCTAGAAGTTACGTTTTAAGTCCTTTCTCATTACCAACTTTTTCTATGATGTAATAATTAATACCTAAACCAATTATGAGTCATTCTCACCCATCTAAACATGTTATAATATGGTTCTACAAACTCTATCAAGGCTGGAACAGAATATACAATTCCGGTTCCTAAGGAGTTCTAGTAACCACATTTTCAAACTATTAGAGTTACTAAGCATGCCTAAGATACCTAGAACAATTATCATACAATTGGTAAGGTAATTAAACACATATAGACCACCCAAAATAGAATTTAAGATGCTGGAATAAATAAGGTAGAACCGAAAACATACCCATCATATCAAGTATAGAACTTTCATTTCAAATACACATAACTTACTAGTTTTTCTTGGAACCTTTTCAAAGCTTCTAAAACTCATTTGAAAACAATTTATTTCATTAGAATCCTCATAAAACATATAAGGGCAGTAGCTATTTCAAGACAATCTCAAGAGGAATTTAAATCATAAAACTATGCTTGAAACATTTCTTGAGATCATCTAAACTTGAGAAAATTATAAAACATAGGTTTTGGCACTTGTGACTAGATAAAACTCACACCAACTTCATCATCATCACATGCCCGAAAATCAAAAGAGTAAAACACATTCATTTCCAAACTTTACTTGAGATACAAAGGGACAAGTCTTTGAGCTCTAATATTTTAAGTGATAACAAGAATATAAATGTGCTATGCACTTCATTTTTTTTTTTAATCTTTATTAGAAAGTAAAGTGAGGGCTCAAAATAAATATGAGATGCAATTCATTTTTATCTCAAGTTTAGGTGATGACTTAAAAAGTAAACATGAAATGCAAAGCTTGAATTTAAACATGATAATGCAAGTTCATTTATTTATTCTTGAGAGTTTAGTGATAGCATAAAAGTAAATATGCTATGCAAGGCATAAACTTAAACATGAATGCTAGTCCATTATTATATGTCATTAGAGCTCATACAAGACTTTAAAGAATCAATATCACATTCTCAATCCCAATCTCATTATCATAAAGCAAGCTCTAGAGTTCTAAGAACCAAGGCTTCAAAGGAATCTCATGGTTCTTTGAACATCGTCATCAAGCTTCAAGGAAATAAACTCAAGAAAACAAAACTTCAAAGGGAAAAAGAGCAAGAACCGAAACCATGAGGACAAGGAAAAATACACCATGTTCTTTATTATGTACCCAAGAACCCTATCTAGAGCAAAACTCTAGAACGTGCCGGCTAACTTTAAGGTTGACAAGGGTATGCCTTGGCCTTATTGAAATCCTTAGAGTTATTTTCTTAAGTTGAAAACGTTAGTGAGCTAAGTATCATAAGTACAGCTTAAAGAAGAGGAAATTCAAGCTCTAGAGGTTTCATGAGAGATGAACACATAGTCACCTCTAGAGAACACTCATCATGAAGCCATCATGTTCAAGGCCTTGAGGCCAAAATCAAAAGGAGAAAGAAAGGAAGAAACCAAAAATGAACAACATGAAAGGTTCATCCATTCATCATTTTTCAACAAGATCAAAGCATAAGGATTAAGGAAACATTTTTAGAAAAGCTCCCTACCAGGTATGTGTGTTCTTGAAGACAAAGAATGGTTTGATCTTGAGGAGAAAACAAGAAGAAATCTTCTTATAACTTGGAGTATAGCTTCGGCCTTGAAGAGAAATGAAGAAAGGAGATGTGATGGCTTGTGTTTGAGCTTGGTGATGTGTTTAGATGAGAACTAGATGAGGATTGAGAGGTGGAGGAGTGGTGGTTTCTCTTAGAACAAGGAGGAGAAAAGAAAGCTTTAAGAGAACTAGCACTTTCTCTTAAGACTTCAAACTTGGAAAATGATTCAAAGTGAAGCAAGGTTCACCAAGACAAGGTATTTATAGAGTTTTGAATCATGAAGAAGTGAATGGGGAGGGGGCTGGCTGAATGGTTACCTCATGGAACATAAGGTGAGAGATTTTGTTCATGGAGGTATGGTGTAGTCATGGTGAAGCACGGTGTGGTATGTAACACCCTAATTTTTAACTCAATACCCTAGAACATATTAGGCTAATCATTAGGTTATTACTTCTTAGTCTCATCATTTATTAAAATACTTAGTGAAAATTATGGGTAAATTTTTTTTTTGAAAATATAAATCAAAGTGAGAACCACGTTCTTATCTAACGAGCAACATAAAATATCATTCATAAGGAAACATAAGAACTGAAGCAAGTAACAATAGAACAACGATCATAACAACAAAGGAAAACATTTCATTAATAACATAGTTACAATACATAGTAGTCACGCCCTTATAGAAACGGGCGGAGCTTGTAATACACAAGAAATAGAAATACAACAGAAACAAGAAAGCAGTAAAGTACATGGTGCGACGGCAAGGTAAAAACCAACTACTCTACCTTCCTACCAAGCTCTGAGTACTAGGCTAAAACCCCATCACAAAAGATACCGCCGAAGGGGAAATCCTCGTGACTTCTCAGGTACTCGAATAGCTCTTCGATGAAGTCTAGTGACGATGGGGGTCCTCTGGTGATGGAGGCAAGTAACTGGGGAATCTCTCGATCTCCTCCTAGGTAGGCCAATGGAGTGGAACCCGAATGCGAGTCGGCTGTACATGAGCACCTCGGCGAGGGCGCATCTCGACTCTCCTCGCCAAGCGTGGCTGCATCACGGTATCCTCGCTGCCCTCTTGCCTAAACGAGGGAAAGGGAGCAGAACTCTCCAAATAGACATGCATCGGCGAGTCCTCGGACGGATCGGTCTCCAACCTCCTCGAGCGAGGCACATACTCCGGGTAGTCACGAACAGCTGAGGCGGACGAGTGGGCATGACACAACTGCTCGTCGCGAGGGTGGGTGCGCTCGAAGATCAAGTCGTTGCCACCAAAAGGAGCGGTAGGAGTGAACTGGTAGCTGGACACTAGATAAGCAAAAGGTCGACCCATGTACACAAAAACACGAACGGCACAACGACCCTCAAAGTGGTAGGAGCGATGCTCCGGGTCGTAGTGCACCTCCCAAACGGCGTGTCAATGAAGACCATGAACGTCGCCATCGCTCTCTGAAGATGTGACGGAAGAAAAAGAAAGGAGAGAGAGGAGTGAGAATTCTTACTAAAGAATCTTAGTAGGAGTCTCCTACCCTAGGATTACATCATTCACATCCTCAGGAACCTTGGGTTTAATTATAAAAGGTGTGAATACATAAAAGGTTCATTATTAGAGTCTATAAAACCAATTATCCAAGGTTCATTCCTTTTAGCATGCAGCTTGAGGTTATGAATGCAACATATTAAAACATGAATGCATGGCAATGCCTCTACCAAATAACTCAATGAAACACAACTTCAAGAAAGCACACAAGTGGCATAAAGGGCATATGACTATCAAGTGGATCTTTCCTCAACTTCGTGACATTAATCATGGTACTTAAGCATAATAAGGCCACCCTAAAATAACTAGGTTATGAGCTCATACCTCAGCTAGTCATCATTAGCTCTTGCTTATTATCTGAATAAGCGAAACATAATAACATAATCCTGACTATGCAAGTACGGGTAGGGGGCAGGGATCACCTCTTTTAGGATATACCCTCTTTGAAACACTTTGCGGGCATTAAGCCACAACAATTTGTTCGCTTTGGTAGGCTGCATCTACTCATGCCCTCATGGATTTGTCTCCCCTGGGGGTGCTCGGCAGAACCGGTGTCACCCAGGGTTTTCAACTCATGTAGTACTTTAAAACATTTCTTCAACCCTTTAAGGTTTGACGGAAATTCGACAGTATAACAGCTGTTAAACCGAATTTCTTTCAAACCGAAACTTATGCCACAAGCTACTCACACCATATATTCCTCATTTAAATCTCATGCTATGATAAACTTCATATCTCAAACAATCATTTCCTTATGCATTATAAACATCTCAACATAGCATTGCATCATATACACATCATAGCATTAACAATTTCTTAAAGTATTATGCATTAACCCTTAAGGGCCTTAACTCACGATCTAAGTTATAGATCATCAGAACTTAAACTCTCGGGTACCTATAGGCTCATGTCTAAGTATTCCTCACTCCATACTATGATCATAAACTCCTCTAAACCTCAAGAATGCAGAATCTAAAATTCTAACTTTACGGGTACCTAGGAGTCACAACAATGACCCTTTCTAAGTCCGGTTTGCTCCTAGGGCACCAAGATCAAGTCCTAAACCAATTATGAGTCATTCCTACACATTTAACCTAATTCAAAACCATAATTATCAATTCTAAACCTTGCTGGACAGAATCCAAAAAATCAAACATTAAGGGATCTAAAACTCTCAAATTAATTCTTTTCTAGTTACTAACTTATCTAATCTTTCACATATGAATTTTAGCATCAATTATACTCAAACATAGTCATATTATCATCATTAAAACAGCATATACAGTGGCGAAACACAGCAAGGCAGAACCGAAACATACATGTCCATACAAGGCATAAAACTTGGTTTCTAAAGCACATAAAATACTAGTTTCTCTTGGAACCTTTTCAAGACTTTCAAAACTCATTTGTAAACATTTTTATCATCTAAAATCCTCAAAATATTTGCAAGGGCAGTAGCTAAATCAAATTTATCTCAAGATGTCCTAAATTCATAAAACTTGGTTCTATACATTTCTTATACTCATAAAAGCATAGAAAAATTATAAAACATAGTTTTCAATACTTGTAACACATAAAAATCCTTAGGGCTGAAATCTTAAGCTAAAGAAATAAATATTTTCAA
The DNA here is from genome assembly GCA_031216105.1 of Dalbergia cultrata. Taxonomy (NCBI): domain Eukaryota; kingdom Viridiplantae; phylum Streptophyta; class Magnoliopsida; order Fabales; family Fabaceae; genus Dalbergia; species Dalbergia cultrata. The sequence goes on from CM062353.1 coordinate 49,431,660, forward strand.
ACCTTTGTTTGAGATAACAATGGGCAAGTCTTTGAGCTCTAGGTTCATTTAAGTGATGACATAAAAATAAACATGCTCATGCACTAGTTTTAGCTTTCATTAGAAAGTAAAGTGAGAGCATAAAATAAACATGAGATGCAACTTATTATTATCTTTGGTATATTAAGTGAGGACTTGAAATATAAACATGATGATGCAAAGCTTGAAAAATAAACATGATAATGCAAGTTCATTTATTATCTTGATACTTAGTGATAGCAAGGAAATTAAATATGATGTGCAAGGCATAAACATAAATATGGATGCAATATTCATTTTAATCTCATCTAGAGCTCTTACAAGACTTTAGAGGTACAACCCAACACTTATCTCATCACAAAGAGAGCTTTAGAGTTCTTGAACCAAGTTCTGAAAGGAACTATGAGGTTCTTGAACATCATCATCAAGCTCAAAAGAAACCAACTTTCAAAAGAACATAAAATCTCAAAGAAAAGGAAACCAAGACCGAAATATTAGAGGAAAGGAAATAAGGAAACCAAAATGAAAAACAAGAAAAAGTAAAGGTGTTCTTGAGCTAAAATCATTTTGAGTTAGTAAACAAAAGTGAGACTTAAAGAAAGTAAAAACTCAAATTTTGAATGAAATAAATCTTCTAGAAGCAATGCATGGCTGGTTGTTTTTCAACCACAAATAAATGAGGAAAAATGGGTTATTTCAATTAGTTATTCATTTGGAAAATCAAGCTTGATTGAAAATATGACAAGGTATGGTGAGTATGACTTGAGGTATGGCTTTGGAGTGTTGAAAATTTGAACATGTGATGCATATGGAGTAGGTGTAGCTTCGGCCAGACCAGGGGCAGCAGAGAGGGAAGAAAATCTTTCATGTAATTGGGTGTTAATGATAGGTTTAGATGTGTATTAGCTTAGGTACAAGGTTAGGAATAATTAAGCTTAAATTTAGGTAGCTAAGAATGAGGTTTAAGGATTTTATGACAAGATTAGGAATACTCATATATCATTAGAGAATTAAATACTCATTTGTGAATAAACAATGTGAAACACAATTCCATGATTTAAGGAATTGGAGAGAGAAAACACTATTCAAGATTCCATGACTAGGAATCTTGAATTTAAAATAGGATTTCAAGTTGTAATTAAGCACTTTTAGGTTCTAATCAACTTTAATAATTTATTTTGACTCAAGATTAATTATGGAAATTAATTAACCTTCGATTAGAGCCTAATATTGCTTAGGTTTGCTTAATCATGCGATTAAGCGTAAAAACACGAAACTAGGGGTAAAATAGTAATTTTGCACTAATTTCGCCCGGGACCTTTGGGGACCAAAACTGAGGTCATAGAATACATAAAAATGCCTTTTAAAACCATCTGGAGAAGTTTCGGGTTCATCCGATACTTGCAAACGGGTAAAACATCGTAGAGGCGTTTTGATCATTTTGACCCGAAAACTCGAAAAATGAGATTTTCGATTCCGTAAAGGTACACAAGTCATCTGATCCCCTTCCAACATTGAGTTTGCCCTTCGAGTACTGTCGGATCGGCTTTCCTCAAATTCCGGGCCGAAAATGACCTCAGGGGCATTTTGGTCATTTTTACTATAACAGAAAATCGGGGCATTACACAAAGTGAATTGGAGATGAGTATGATGGGAGAACTAAAATTTTTTCTTGGTTTACAAATAAAACAACAAAAGGATGGAACTTCGATCCATCAAGAAAAATATGCCAAGGAGCTTTTGAAAAGATTTCACATGGATCAGGTAAAACCAATAAGTACTCTTATGCATCCATCTCAAATCATCGATATAGATCAGGATGGTGAAAAAGTATCAAAAAGTAGCTATAGAGGAATGATAGGATCACTACTATATCTTATAGCCAGTAGACCAAATATCTAATTAAGTATGGGGATATGTGCTAGATTTCAATCAAATCCAAAACAATCACACTTAAATGCTATCAAAAGAATCTTCATATATTTATCATGCATTACTAATCTTGGTCTATGATATGAGAAAGGTATATCATGTGAGATTGCAGGTTATTGCAATGTTGACTTTGCTGGAGACAAAGTAGAAAGAAAAAGTACCAGTGGTTGTTGCTGCTTCTTTGGGAATAATCTAATCACATGGTCCTATGAAAAGCATAATACCATTGCTCTTTCTACTGCCGAAGCAAAATATGTAGCAGCTGCAAATTGCTGTACTCAAATGCTTTGGATCTGAAATCAGCTAGAAAACTATCACCTAAGGTACTCCAAAATCCCAATTTTTTGCAATAACACCAGTGCAATAAATCTGGCTAAAACTCCTAATCAACACTCCATATCAAAGCACATTGACATCAAACATCACTTTATTAGAGATCATGTTCAGAAAGGAGATATTGAGCTAATATTTGTAAACACTGAAAGTCAAGTATCTGATATTTTCACAAAACCTTTAGCTGAAGATCGTTTCTGCACTATAAAATATCTATTAAATTTAAAGATCTTCTAAAGGCTCATATGACTTTCATTTACTCAAATATCTCTGGAAAGTAAATACCTCTTGCCCATCTCCTCATTGCTGATGACAAAAGGGGAGAAGTGATATGAAAATCTCACACCTCAATTAAAGGGGAGATAGATACTCAAACTGAGGATAGATACTCCAAAAATAAGCATCCATAATCTATCTCTAGACATCTATGAGAAAGGAAAAATTGAGGGGGAGATAGATACTCAAACTGAGGATAGATACTAAAAAAAAAATGAGCATCTATAATTTATCTCTAGGTATTTCTAAGAGAGAAAGCAAAATTAAGGGGGAGGTAGATACTCACAAATTGAGCATCTATAATCTATCTCTAAGCCTCTATGAGTAAAGCTCAGAAAATTCTTCTTAAGGCTACAAAATGCTTTACTCATCAATATCATGCCTTAAGCAAAGAACTTAATGAAACTCATAAGTTATGATGTTTGAAAGATCAATTTGCTATGTATTTATCATTTCCATTTCATTCATTATCTCTTCAAAAGATTTTCTTCAAATTGGTTTGTCATCATAAAAAGGGGGAGACTGTAAACTCCATGATCCTTTAGAAAGATGAATTAAAATTGTTTTGAATGACAACAAAGCCAATTCAAAGAAAATGTTTTGAAGAATAACTAATGGCCACATTGTGTTTCTGTTGTAAGGATACCATATATTTCTTTAAGATGCACAATCAGAAAGCATAAGAAAATGATCTTACGTCACAAAGCTTCTGGTCTTGATCATAAACAGAAGATAAAATGAGAAGAAGCAAGAAGTGCATCAAGCAAAACATTGTTAGAAATTGATCTGATGAAACAGAATCAAGGAAATGGTCATCAGAAAGTAATACTGAGCTTCAGAAAGAAAGGCTACAATGACGATAACATACAAAATACTGGAGACAAAGTATTACTCAATCTTCAGTCAATATAATCATGGGGTTCTCATCATCAAAGATCAAGATTGAAGACAAACATATCGTTAAGGAAATAGCAGCGCTCATCAGAAAATCCAACTCGAAAAGATATGGAAAAAATGGCTATATTTGAAATTCAAATCAAATGCCAAATCAGTCTCTCAAAATCAAAATATTATCTCTACAAGCACCCTCAATCAAATGACAAAAAGACCTATCAAAAGATTCAGAAACCATGATCAGAAAGTGGAAAAATAGTTTGTGATAGACTTCAGAAACCTCAACTCATCAATGGCTTCTGAAAAAGGAACTCTGACACCAGACAAGCTACTCACCTGGACTATATTTCCAATGCTCGATCAGATGTTCAACACGTGTGGATAAAGTGGAAGATCAAAGCGCAATGGTAAAAAGAGGAAAATCATCTATAAATAGAGATGACTGAGCCTTCACTGAAGAATATATATGAGAGAAAAATTTATGCTAAAAACTTCCTGTTGGAAATATTCATTGCTAGAATCATTTGTATATCAAAATCTTCTTTCTATATTCTCTGTTAATTATTAGGAAGAAGTCACTCAAGTAGAATCAGTTTCAATAGATCACATTCAAAAACTTGAGTGCTGGGTTGTATGATCATATCATCAATCTCTGTCTGATTGTAATTCGGATCCAATAGTGATTAAAAGGAAAATAGCTTGAAGAGACTACTATAAACCTACTTGTTATTGAGAGCCAGTAAGGGTTATTTACTGGCAGGAGTAAGAGCTTAGGAAGGCTACGGTAAAGACTATCATGTACTTGTGATTCCTCAGTAAGGAAATTTATTGGAACTCAGTGTGTACTGAGAACTGGATGTAGGCAGGTGTTGGCCAAACCAGTATAAATATTTTGAGTTAAGTATTCTCTTTCCTTTCTTTCTTTTGAATTTGCTTTTCAACTCTGCATAAATATTTAGATCGTTGTCTTTTTCTGTTAGCTTATATATTCAAGCTGCTTCATTCAGAAAGTAACCTTTTGAACATACTAACCATTATTCCACTGTTCTTCAAGTTCTAAACTTGATAAGGTTTTGTTATATAAAGTTTTTCAGTTTGAAGTTTAAAAAGCACAATTTAACCCCCCTTCTCATGCGTTTTCATATCAACAGGTTAAACTTATCATTGGATAAGTAGCTTATCACAGGGTAAGTAGAAACTAGTGATGACTAATTTAAGGTATGAGCTCATAACCTAGAACTTTCAAGAGGAGAGAGTATTAGGGAGGCCCTCTAAAAGAGAATCCAGAAAGCTAAGTCACCTAAAATAATAAGGAGAAAAAGTTAAATCATGACAGTTTATGCTTTGTCTACCATATTAAATTGTTGTGATTTTGTAATACATTGCATATGGTACTTATGTATATTCATGATGAGGTGTGATGTGTTTATAGAATCATGCTAAAAAAACATGAATCTCAGTTAATGGCTTTTAAACTAATAAATGAACTTTATATTGTTCACTATTTTTCATAATGAAACTTGAGGTTCCTATAGATGAAGATGATGACACCTATTCAGGGGCAAGAGCCCTATTGGGATACTCATTCAAGTTTCTTATTCCAGCTCTTTTCTTTCTATCTCATCTATAGAGGGCGATGGTCATGTTCATGCTTTACATTGAGGCTCCCACCTGGGAAATGCATTTTGATCCCATCAACCAGTCCTATTATTTTTTAGGTCAATGTGCCATCCGTCTGTTTGTTTTCTTAGATCTATCTAGTTCTCCACCTCTACTCCGTTCACTGATGATTTCGCTTTTGATCGTGCCCATCTACATACGGAGCAGTTTCCTCATGGCCATACTACCACATCTGTCATTCATGACTTCCCTATTTACACACCATGTTCACCCCCTCAGCCTACAGAGCATTAGTCAGATCCATCGAAGGAGTCTCCCTCCCAGCACTCTTCAGGCAGCTCCGCACCCATCATTCCCAGGAATATGGGGATTGATAGAGATGGAGAGGCCACAGTGACGCAACCTATGAGGGGAGTCCAGGGCCCTGGTAGAGGAACCACTCGTCCACATCGTAGGGCTCATGTTCATCCCACGGGTCGTCTCGCCACTCATACTGACTTACTCGTGGGTTTGACCCTAGTAGGAGTGGTAGTAGGAGATGCTCCAGTAGGATTATGTTGGTTTCTATGTACATATTACGTGTATTTCTTTGGATGACCGTGCTTGGCCCAACCACTGCTAGTGGCTTAACACTATCTTAATGGTTGATGTTGGTGTGAGACAGTTATATATATATATATATATATATATATATATATATATATATATATGATGGTGTGCTTATGTTCATAAGATCGTTGTGTTTACATTCTGCATATGCCCATGAAGAATTTTTATTCCCTTACAGGATTGATAGGTAACGGACGTGTCTTGCTCATACGTGCAGCTCACATATTGTTAAAAAAATTACTTGTATTTTAACTAAAGTATTTCCAAGTCAAGAGATAAGAACTGAAAAAAAGAGTAATAACTAATAATTAACTTAAACGCGTCCTAGGCGTGTTAGGTTAAATATTAGGGGGTTACAATGTGTGATTTCTAACATCGAAAGATAGTTTAATCTTTATAAAAGGATAATGTATATCCGTTTTGACTTAGTGAAAGGCTAAGATTTAATCCTGATTTACAAGATTAAATCCTATCCATTCATTTGTTTTTCTTTTCTTTAAGAAATTACACATTTATACCTATATAATAATTGAACTTTATTACAAGATAAATATCACACCAAACTTCTCCACCAAGCCATCATCATTCTCAGTTCTGCCTCCCATGAATAGAGCCACCATGTTATTTCCTTAAGAGCTCAAAAACTTGATTCAACATCCATTTTTCTTAGCCTAGACTTGATAAAAACAACAAATTCTCTTCACAAAACTTGTTCCACTCCTCAATATATACCAAACTAACTGATTAGAATTTGAATCCATCAAATTTTCCTACTTTGAAAGCTCACTATCTGCTGTGTAAGGAAGGGTTTGGTGTGGGTTAGAAGGATTTAAAGTGAAGGGAATCATTCTTGGATCATCCTTAGAGCAAAGATCTTTAAAGCTCCAAAGAGTAGGGATTTTAAACCTCTTTTATTTCAAATCTGTTTTTATGATTTGCTTACTGATTTGGCAGAATATTTTTAGCTGAATTGGTTGATAATATATTAATATTTAGGTGTTAATTTTAGTGAGTGGTTTGATGTTGTGAAAAATCATTTTTATCAAAAGAGACTTTGAACCCTGTTGCTGAATTTTCGGTTCTGTTCCAGGCGACTACTAATCACGAATTTTTTGAATGTGTTATAGGTATTTTCATGAGGTAAAAAAATTATATGTTGAACATCCTAGGTTAGTTTCAAGAATTTTCTTGAGCTCTAATTTGAACTTATACTGTGTTAAAAAAATCAGGAACCAAAATGATACATGTGCTACTTGAATTGTTGGACTAGAATTTGTGAATTTTGCTAATTTTGTTACCATAGTAAATAATGAATTTTTCCTTTGAAATTTTTACAGGGAGTTGGAAACATCTTAAGGTTGAACCATGATTTTTATTCGGAGTTTATTCAATCATTTTCTAGGGTTAAAAGTTATGAAATTCCTATTCTGAGCTGAGGCTAAGTGGTCTCTGACCACCAAATTTATAGAATTTTGTTAATATAGAGTTTTGCTAGGGTAAAGATTGATTCTTGATTTGAAATTTTATAGGAGCTTGGGGACACATTGAGGTGTCATACGAAATTTTTATAGCCCCTAAATTTGTTGTTTGATGTGCAAATTAAATTGTGCTACCAAGGTGTGAAATCTGCCCATGTGTTGTATTGGTGTTAATGCATTATATAGGTGACATAATGACATTTTGTTCAAGTCTATTGTATATAAAAGTATGCTAGTGACTTTAAGGATTGGCTTGAGGCAGAATTGAACTCACACTGTGAATGAACCCCTATGTATGTTTTATGCATGCAATTGGAAAAAGAAAAATGAATGATACATTGAATTAAGTTTTATAGCCATAAGTAATAAAATGAGATCCTCTTGACTTGTCAAGGGCAAATAAAGAAACCTAAGATCCTCTCCGACATGTGGAGGGCAAATAAATACACATGAGATCCTCTTCGACTTTTCGAGGGCATATAAAGAGAGATAGAATTGTTTCAACTTGTCGAGGGCATAAAGAGAGATGGCATATAAAGAAAGATAGGATCCTTTCAACTTGTCGAGGCCATATAAAGAGAGATCAGATCCTTTCGACTTGTCGAGGGCATATAAAGAGAGATGAGATCCTCTTCGATTTATCAAGGGCAATTAAAGACAATTTCACTACATTGGGCATATACATATTTATAGCATATCGAATCATTTTATTTAATATCATTTACTATGATTATGAGCCTATGGTGAATGTATACTAAGTAGTTGATTTCTTTTAAAAACAACCCACTTCGGAAGTATGATTTTTAACTTTAAAAATGAACCATTATTATTTAATACATGATCACCTTTTTCTTAATAAACTGAAGTGGTTGGGACGATGATGATGATATGACGATTGCATATTTGGGGAAATGTCCTACTGAGAATTTTAGAATTCTTACCTGTATTTGTTTGTGTTTTCATGTCGTCGCCAGGTTAATCCAAAGAACTATGGGACTACTAGACAAAGGAACTCAGGATCGTGGTAGTTTAGTAGTTGATATTTTACTTCACTGTATTTTGTAGGAGTCATATCTATGTAAATGTAATAGAGATTGTATATGTATATAAGCTCATAGTTGAGCTTCCTTATATAATTGGCTCCATATTAAATCAATGTTTTGTATCTTTGTTATATATTTTAATCGAATTTTGCTAGCTATTACACGAACCCATCGAGCTTGCTATAGATAACTAAGAAAGGTTTGCTAATTAATAAGTAACAACTATTGAGTACGATATCATGACTTAAGGATGAGGTTATACTTAGGAGTATGTTACATGAGAGTGCATGAAGGTGGTTATTCATACAATATCACATGAAAATATTAATGGTCTACAATGCAATCAACCAAGATAGGTAAAGGAATAGGGTTCTAACAAGGGTATAAGTTCAATCACAGGTAATGGGAGTAAAACAACACAATAATGATTGTGATTGATCCTAAACACAAGGGAAAAACTCATTGAGGATTTTGAACAAACAGTTGGTGTGCACCCCTAAACATTCAACATTAATAGCCATGAAACATGCTCAAGTCTCCCCAAAATTGAAACATAACACATGTAACACCCTAATATTTAAACTAACATGCCTAGGACGTGTTCAAGTTAATTATTAGCTATTACTCTTTTATTTCAGTTTTTATCTTTTAACTTGGAAGTACTTTAGTAAAAATACAGGTAAATTTTTTTTTTGAACTTAAAAGACTAAAATGCGAGCCATGTGTATGTATAGATGCCGGTCGATACTTGCATAATAATAACACCCATATAAACCTCATCATGATATATGTGTAAACTATAGCATAATACGACACCATTGGATTGACATATCGTAACCGTAACATAATAGTGAAGTCCTATAAACATCAAGGACATCTCCAGAAACTATGCCCACTAACAAAGGTTGCATTTACAATAATTTTGAAGCCGAGCATAACTATTACGTGTCTAAACCCATCATAGGTACACGTTTGCCAAAACTAAGATATGACACGAAAATGAGATGACCACTAAGCGACTGCAAACAAAAGGATGATATTCTCGCTTCCGCTATGCTACTTTAGTCCAAACTATAGTGCATCTCAAGAAAGTCCATTGGCATTGCCATCAACCTTGCCTGAAGACGAGATGGAAAGAAAGAGAGGGAGTGAGAAACTTATACAAGAATCTCATTAGGGTTTTCCATCTCTACACACGTGTCATCATCATCATCCGCAGGAGCCTCGGGTTTCATTATGAAAATAGTGGGCATAAATACAATTCATTTGTTTAGTTTAAAAGCCATTAGCCGAGGCCCTTGTCTTTTAGCATGATTATTAATGTCATGAAAGCATCATATTAAATCATGTGCATGTCAATGCCATATGCAGCATATCACAAACTTTATATTGAACGAGCACAACATGAGGAACATAATGAACATAATCACTGCATATGATTCTCCCTTTTTATTCTCTTAGGTGACTTAAAGTCATTATTCTTTTCTCTGTGAGGCTGCCCTAATGCTCTTTCCTTTTAAGAGTTCTAGGTTATAAGCTCATACCATAAACTAGTCGTCACTAGTTTTTGCTTACCCTGTGATAAGCCACTTATCCTGTGATAAGTTTAATTTCCAACTCCCAGAGTACAGGTTAGGGGGCTTAAGAATCACCTATCATAAACATTAATTCCTGGAGTCTATAGGATCGTCTCCTTTTGTGGATCACCTCCTATAACCATTAATTCCTGGAGTCTAGAGGTTCATTTCCACGCATTTTATGTCACATTTAATCTTAGTTTAGGATCACCTCTCATAACCATTAATTATTGGAGTCTAGATGATCATTTCCTTGTGTCTGTGTCACCTTTAATCTTGGCATGTTATGTAAAGATACAACATGAACATACAATCACAGTCATCATTTGCGATTCATCATCTGATGCTCATGCAATTTCACAATTCATCTAAGTTTGCAATTTGTGAAAATCTAGCAACATAATTGCATGGCATAGGATTTCCCCAAATGTGCTTCATGACATACATCATATGAATCATGCATCTCCATCAACCAATCATGCCACAATTCACCATGCAATTGATCACACAAGCATGCATCTCGTTCTTTGCGTACATCCATAAGTATGTTGTCATCAATATCTCATTGAAAAGTAAACATGCTCCTACCCAGTATGCCGAAAATGAAGGACCGGGCTCAGCTAATGCATATGTTATGCTCGATAGAGTATATATACAATATACTAGAGACCATCACTTGCATATTTCAAAAATCAAGCATGCATAGTCATCAATTCATAATCTTGCACAATTATTTCAAATCATGTAATCTCCAACTAAATCACATGAACATGGTGCTCTTGACATATCTAGGTCCAACTAGAGCATAATAAAGTATATTTATATGTATGAAAATACTAGTTATACATTTGTTTAGACCAAATAAAGCTCACTTTCTCACTTTCCTTTATGTAAAGCGACTTACAGTTTAGGATAATTTGCAAACTTGTTTCATTCACATTAATTTTTAGTTTGATTCTCTGTCTCAAATAACTAGTATTCTCCATATACATGATATTATCATTATTATATGAAACATTTGGTAAAATAAAACGAATAATAAATTGCTATAGCCTCTTACACATTTAGAAGAAATAATAATGTATAAAAAGATTAAGATATATTTACTAATTATTTGTAACTATTAAGCAATCTTACTTTTTAAAAGCATTGAGAATTTAAATCCATCACGCTCTTAAAACGTCAAAAATTTGGTTGAGAATATAATAAAAATGTGTCCATAATTATTTTTTAATTTTTACTGTAAAATCTTACGTAGCTTAAAAATATTTATTTTTCTCTAAAATATAATAGTGATGTATTCATGAGGAAATAAGACCAACATTTAAAACCAAATTAAAACCACAATAAGGAACATTTTTATTAAAAAAAAAAGATTTTGGCTTGATAGTTATTAGCTATGCCGACGTATCCCCTAGTGTAATGAGAAACTCAAAGCCATGTTGTTCTCTAAATAAAATATTCACTAGTTGACTGATTTTATTTTCTTTGAAGAGGAATGAAGGATATTAACTATTGACCAGTCATATTAAGCATCAATAGGAAGTAATTTACATCAGTATTGTAGAACACCTTGTAGAACACCTGTAGGTCCGCAATAATATCATGATTATAGACAAAATTGCACGCATAACATTTGACCATGCAACCTTTCATTATCATCATATATATGACACTTGGAGCATTCAGTCACCATATATCTTATGTCACAACCTTTAGCTCTTAATTTAAGTGCGCATCGGTCTATTGCATGCTTCTTTAGTAACATTATCTTTAATTAAAACAATAGTGCTAGCTTCTATCCTAGCTAAGGGGAATTGATATAATAATAGTATGATTCAAATTAGCAGAATAATGACTAAAGAAATTACCCATTTTTTTTTTATTATTATCATTGTCATTATTATTATTACAATTTTTGCTCCCCCTAGTTTGGATGGTACTCACATAAAATAATAGGAAGAAATCTTAACTATTAATAGCAGTGCAGCCCAGAATAAATTTTTTTGTCAAGATATCTTATATATTTATGCACACCTATATACATATACTAACTTAAAGAACATTACACACTATTATAATTATTACCACTACTACTATTATTATTATTATTATTGTGATTATTATTATGTTTATTATTATTCTTATTATTTGACTCAAACAAACTAAAGAAATAGCTTACCTACCCATATCGGTGCAGCCCAAAACATATATATTCATGTCATGTATACACAAGACACACACACACACACACACACACACACACACACACACATATATATATATATATATATATATATAGTCTATCTTAAAGAACATTACCAATTATTATCGTTATCATTATTACTATTATTATTATTTTTCTTCCTTATTATTATTATTGTTATTATTGTTGAGCTAGCCCAAAAGAGTTTCTAAGAGGTCCATAAAAACTAACAAACAATAGAATGGAAGACCTTAATTACTAAACCCAAAAGAAAAGTGTTACCACTATATTTGGAATACCGAAAATAAAATGGGGCAGAGAAATGAGTAGTTCGATGCTAATAGGCTGCCTATCTCACAACAGAGATAGGAAGATTAAAATGTTTCAGCCCAGCAAAATAATGGGCATTGGCTTGTTATTCCTTGAAAAACGCAGCGGCCCAAGTTTATTGGCATACCAAAACATCCAACTCAAGTATTAAAACTCCTATTCATCAAGCAAAAAAAAAAAAAAAAGGAACGAAAGGCACCAGGAAAGCAAGATAGCTAGGAACAGGGGTTCCATTTAAAAAACGAAGGCTTGCGTTTTCAAGCTTGGGGTTAGGGGTTGTAAACATTCACAGAGAAAGAGAACTAGAGAGAGAGCTAGAGAGAGAAAAAGAGAAAGACGCATACAGGGTAGGGAGAAAGGGGAAGGGCTGCGCGGCGGAGGTGTTGCCTCTGATTCAGGCGCGCGGCGGAGAGGCTGTACCAGGTGCAGGCGCGCGGCTGGGCATTCAGATTGGAGAAGGGAAGGGAAACCGCCGCCGCAAGGGAAGGAAAAAGGGAGGCCGATGGCGGTGGCTTGGGCCTGGAACAGGGGTACCCATCGATGGAGGAGAGGTGTGCGCGCGAAGTGAAGACCCACGGCGGTGCTGGTCAAGCAGCGTTCCCAAGGCGGTTCTGGTTCGCAGATCCAGTGCGATCGAGGGGAGGTGGCGCGCGAATGGAGGCTGGTTAAGGGTAGCAGCTACTGGACAGTGAGCCGATGTACAGTTGAGGCTGGGTTCGTGGTGGGATGGCCGGTTTCATGAGGTGCTGCCTGCGATGGCTCTCCAGTGGCGGCAACGCAGGGCAGAAGCGCTGTCTCGGCAGCTTCGTGATGGCTGACTCAAAATGGGGTTCTTAGGTAGCTTCTTTCCTTTTCTGAATTTGATTCTTGATTTTGGTTTTGTTTTAACTTTGATATGCTGTTCAATTTGGTTTGGTTCCTGGTTTGATTTTTGGTGGGGTTTGGATTCTGTTGAGCTCTAGATGTTTAGTTTATGGGAATGGTTTGACGTGAGTGTTGAGAATTGTATTGACTATGGGGTTGGGGACAGTGGTGGTTATTTCTATGATTCATGTGATGGTTGAATAATGTTCCTAATGGTTGACGATGGTGGAGAAGCTTATGGGTTGAGTGGAGGTCCCATGGGGTGAAGGCAGAGGTGGTGTGCGATGAAGGGTTAGGGTGATAGTGATAACAAGAGGGTTAGTATAGGGGCTTTAGAGCTAATTTCTCTTATGAGTGATGATGTTAAGGTTGAATTGAGTGTGCATATTTCCCCGATTTCTCTTCCCCTTAACTCTCTGTGCCTCTTATATTGGGTTTAGTTTTGTAATTTATTTCTATCTCCACGTTGTCTCTGAAATGCAGGGGGGCCACACGATTTTGCCTTTCATGCTTCTGCAGCTGCCCATCCGCTGAACACTAGACAAAGAGCCCATTCCTTGTCAGTCTAATTGCTGGGGAGAGAATATGGCCGTTGAAGTTAGGAAGAAATGAAGGCATTCCCAACTTCCTTTGTCATTTTATTGTTTTATTTCATTTTTTATTTTCATTCTTTGGTTAAAAATAATTGGACAATCACGAGTTGGACCCCTGTTCTTTTTAATATCTCCCGTCACCCAATTTTAATCCTGCTAGGCTCGTGTGATAGGGTATGGGTGGGCAAGACAGCCACTTACTTTGTTTGCAGGATTAGATGCATGCTTGATATGGAAGAATTAATAGTTTACTGAATTCTATGGTTTCATTCTTGATTTTTATGTGAATGGGAAACTGGGTTAAAACTTGATCTTTAAGTATGTGACAAAAGCTATAACGGTGTGCCATGTGATAAAGATCGAATTGTGCATACCTGTGGTTGAGATTCACGACACCTTTTGTGAGAGTTCTTTAGCCATGTGAGCTAGTAAAACACCAAATGTCATGGCAAAAAAAGGGAAAAAAAAAAAGCTCCCACTAAATTTGCGTTAAAATGGAATAAGAAGCAATTATCAATAGGATCAAATTATAGCAAATGTCTATAGAAGAAATATAAAATAATGGAACAATGTGATTTCAATTGGAATAATCACTGAGATGAAAGGAGTTGCTAATAACAAGTAAAGGAACAATCTTTATCAATCACCCCTTGATTCACACCTAAAAAGATCAAGGAGTTGGAGTTGAGAGCTAGAATGAAGGTTAGATGAAATATCCCAAAACATGAAAAGAGATTCATATTAGACTCATCCTTTCCTTATGTTGCTCATGGGATTAAATGGCATCACTAGCATTATTGTGTTAAATCTATTTGCTTTCGTTTTCTCACGTATGTTGGGTCACTTGACCCTATTTCAATCATTATAGAAATGAAGACAGAATTCATTATTTCTCCTCTCTTCACTATTTAATTGTCTAACATCGATGGTAAATAACTTTACCAGGTGTAACACCCTAGAATTAACATCCCCAAATCTCAGGTAATGGCCGGGTCTGATTGTCACTAGATTAAATTTTCTCAGGGGTATTTTGCACACCCACAAAAATTGGGTTGTTACAACACAGAGCTAATAAGAAAAAACAAGGGAAGGGGAGAAAAATGACACTAACCTAGATGAGTGAATGAGTGCACGACGGTGTAAATGAATGGTATATGCAAAGAGAACGGAAGAGGGGCTATGCGCTATTGCTAAAATAGTGCACAAGAAGGGAGGGTTGAATCGTGCTTTCTGAAGATATCTTCTAAATCTGAAACTTTTAATAAAAGATACTATCAAGCTTTTGGCTTGAAGTACAGCAGAAAGAAGATTGGTAATTTCAGAAAGAAGATTTCTGAAGATTAAAAAGTGATGCTACTTTAATAAAACTTAATTAATATTTAACATAATCGCATAGCATAACAAATAAAAGATTAGGGAAGAGAGAATAAACACGAGAGTTTTTATACTGGTTCAGCCAACATGCCTACATCCAATACTCAACACATGTTGAGATTTTATTAACAACAACTTTCTTAACCTGAGAAAGTAGACTGAATAGTTTTTGCATTAGCCTTCTCAAGCTCTCACAGTGCACAGTGGACAACCCCAACTATCACTAACCGAGTAGGTCTGAACCAACCTCTCTAAGTTGAATCGTGACCTGCAAATAACTTCTACTGCCATGTTGTAAGTTGTTTTGAATCAGCCTCTCTAAGCTGAACCATGATAGGCAAATACCTCTGTCATAACGTTGCAAGTAATTTTACCTTAGCCTCTCCAAGCTATGTCACACTCTGGTCACTAATGGATCAAAATTACAAAGGTTACGTGTTTGGGTTGCTACTCAAACTAACCTACACCCATGTTTCCTTAAGAATATTTGCTAATACAAACATGGGAAACATGAGCGATTTCTTTCTCACATCTCTTCCTAAGAAGAGTATACAAATCATTAAATAACATGGAAATAAGTTTTTTATGCTTCAAGATTATTGATTATATATTATAATGAACATCATAGGAAGTGGAGAGATTTTTCTGGAGTTTCAACTCTTATGTCTTTAACTTCTCATTGGCATTCATGTATGACATCTCCATTTATACAGGTCCTTCTTCATGACTGTTGCCTTTGATAAAATCTCCAAGTAACATGAGTAGATCATCAGTTATATCTTCAAGCGTTAGTCTAGAAAGGTAGGCTGACAGACTTGTCACATTGGTTACAGAAGCCGTTGTATTTTAGAGGTTTTTGATGTCCTCATTTTTCTTTCACTTTCTGATCATGGTTTCTGAACTCCTCCTTCTAGAAGCTAGGATCATGAATCAGTTAGGCAGAGAGATGACGTACCAGTTATAATACTAGGTCTTATTCGAGATTTGAATTTTGAGATTCAAATTTTCTCTTCACTTCCCTTAGCATTCTGTGTTCCACAGTTAAGTGAGTTTTCTAATGGCGTAATCAATCTTTTTGACATCTCTTTGATATTCCAGTATTCAATCTTGGCTATTTGATGATGATTTCTTTGGGATTGTAGTGATTGATGACTAAGTAACACGTTGCTCTTGGACATGGGTTGATTTCTTCATTTTAAGTGTAGTTTATGATGTCTTGTGCTATTTTCTGAAGATTCTTTCCTTGGTTTCTTGATCTTTGACTTGATTTCTTCAATCCTTAAGCATGTACACATTCTTTGCACGAGATAATATTTACCTTTTTACACTTAATCCATTCCCTTGAGATAAAACATGATTTCTCATGTGTAGGGACATTATTACCGATTCAAGTCCACTTTTATGCTTTTGGTCTGTAAACATGAATATGTGCTTTGCTTGAAATAACATTCACTTTCTTTTTGACTTAATCTCTTCCTGTGAGATAAATCATGCTTGCGCATGCAAAGTGAAACATTATTCTTGCTTTAAGTCTGTATTATACTTTAAGTCTGTATTATACTTTAATCTGTATACACGTTCTTTGCTTGACATAATATTCACTTTCTATTTAGCTTAATCTCTTCCCATAAGATAAAACATGCTCACACATGCAAAGTGAAATATTAATCTTGCTTTAAATCCATGTGACACAAATCGGATTAACCTGTTATGCTTTGTCAAGGAATTCAAGGTAGCCATTAGTCATTCTTCAAAGCATTTTCTTTAAATTGGCTTTGTTGTCATTCAAAACAATAAAGCTCAGACTTTATGAAGGGTTCTGGAGTTTACAGTCTCTCCCTTTTTTATGATGACAAACCAATTTGAAAAAATCTTTTGAAGAAAGGTTGAAAGAAATAAGACATAATATAATTTGATAAATTGCATTTTCTTTCAACACCACATGATTCTTAAATCTTACTAAGTCCTTTTTTTAAGGCGTGATTAGATATGTTTAGGAAAATTTTGAAGCCTTAAGTTGACTCAAATCAAAGTTATTTGGTTCATGATGATATATTTTGATTTAAATAAGAGAACTTTAATTCGTATCACAAAGATACTAAAGCAGATATCATCATTTTAATTTAATTTTGCCAATTAGCTTGATTTTAGTCATAAAATGACTTTTTAACATTTAAGTGTGCTTGAATAAATAAACAAGTAATACTTGCGATATTGTTTCTTGATAGAAAATCTTATTCAGCACTGTCTTTTCCTATGCTCTCTTTTCAACAAAGAAATTTATGCTCAAGGAAGTACGAGTATATGAATGATAAAAACCTTTGAGCATGATATTAGAAAAACTTTAAGAGATGGAGATGAAGTTTCTGATGCTTAGAGAAACCTTAATATCAATTACATTAGTGAACTACAATCTGAGGTTTCTGAAGCTCAAATAGGGATCTATCCTAGCTTTATCAAAACATTAAGTTCTTGTGAGCTTACTTTTTATGAGCTAGAAAACTTTATAAGTATCAAATGATGAAGTATTTTTTGAAATCCTTTTCTCAAAAAATTGCTTATCGATATATATTGAATCAGAATATAACACATTGTTGATCAAATAAGTTCAGCATATTTGAGATGATCTTTAGATCAATTTACTGATTACAATTGAATTAGAGACATCTAAACGTAGGTTTCTAAAGGTCCTCAGAGACTGTTTACAACTAAGTTTGATTAGATTTAAACAAAACATCTCATGCATGCATAAATAGAAATATGTTCTATAATGATAAGCATTTCAAATAGTCTCATGCATATCAACGCACATAAATGAAGTTCAAGTATCCAAATACTGATAGAAAGAATTTGCATTTCTTAAGGATACCTGCCAAAGCCAATCAACGATAAGTGTGTGATTTTCTCTAACACGTTAATGATTGAACATTTCAGAATGAGTGCTTAAAAGAACATAGCAGACATAGGCAAGTTATGATATGTGATTAACTGAGCATGATGGATTAGGTATCGATATGTATCAGAACTTAAGAATAACCATCTATGTATCAGAGTATAAGAGACTAAAACCATATATTAACATGATAGATAATGGATATATCATTTTGTCAAAAATGATGTTCAGAATATAGTAACCCAAGTTCTAAAGCAAACAAGAATATATGTATTATAAAAAAGAAAACATTTTGGGCTTCCCCTTAGCATAACTTCCCCTGAGTACATCAGCATGGTTTCTTTCATCCCTCTCTCTTCTCCACCTTTGACATCATCAAAAGGAGGTGTGTCGGGAGTTAGTACCATCATCTTCAACCTTGACGTCTTAGTTCTTATAAGATTTTTTGATTGGTTTGAAGAATCTGAAGTTGCAGTTCTTTATTTTGTTTGAGCTGGGCGCCTTGCTCTATGATCGTTGCTTCAAGTTTGTCTTGTCTAGAGGCAATCTCCCTTAGATGTCTTAGGATGATTTGATTGAACTGATAGCTTGAGGAAGGCTCATATGAGGTTGAAGGAGGTAAGTTAATAGGTGTCGAGGCTGGACCAATTCTTGCAGATGGCTCAAGGATATTAAGGGGTACAATGTCCCCAAATTTTGGCGTGTTTGCCTCCATTTCAGTTTGTGCAACAACTGAACGTGTAGAAAATGGAATCTTGGCATTTGTGCATCAGGAGAAGAGATGATAACATCTTTAGGTGTTTTATCAATGATAGATACTCCAGCTTTTTCACCGATTTATGATGATCTATCTTCCTCTTCTTCTTCAAGTAATGTGATGGGAATGAAGAAAGAAAGTTAAGGTCCCACTAGTGTCATAGCAGATTCTCTTTCATAAGTTTCTTCAGCTGGCTCCTCAATGATTAGCTCTTCATCAATTTGTTCTAAATTAGAGATGAGCTTATTTACAAAGAAATTCGGTTCACCCATTCCTTCTTCCTCAGGTTTTGATTTTGATGCAATAGATCTTGTCATTGATTCCATCAATTGGTTAATTATCATAAAATCATCATTTTCACCTGAGGAGGTTGCCTTTGACATAGGGATTTCTGTTCTTGTGGGAGCAAATGTAGGCTCAGAAGTGAATATTGCTTTTGTATCTCTGGGAGGTGCGGCTAAGACAGGAAAGGAAGTATAGCCAAACTGCTCACTCATAGGCCTTATTGAATGTTCCTCAATCGCAACAAAATGACTTGGCGAGGAGGATCTTCTTATTTGAGTGCTTGATCCTTGAATGCCTTCAGTTTGTTGTAGTTTCTTGACTTCTTCTAACCTTTTCTTTTCTTGAAGAATTCTCTGTTCTTTAATAATCCTTTCTTCCTCTTCTTCATCTTCTGAAGATTCAATGTATTTGTCTTCGATTTGTGCTTGTAGGGCGTCACTCATATCCCTCAGAATGAGTGCTGCTTACCTTATTCGTTTTGGCAGACTTTTAGGCTTTGGTTTTGTGACCTTCCTTCGAATGGGCAGTTTGTCGAGTCTGCCTTGAGGTTAATCACCTTCTGAACTCTCAGTTTTTGCTTCAGAGACTTTTGTGGATTGTAAGGATTTTGTTGGTTTTTGCCTTTTGTTCTTTTTTTCCCTCGTCATTAGAAAAGACTCTTGAGAGAAAATTTTCTTAGATTCGAGTTCTTCTGGCTCGAGGAAACTTTCAAAAGGAGTGCCTTTTCTTTTTGTTGCCTTTTTCTTTTGCAGAGTCCTTTTCTCTTCTTTGGCAAGGGAATGTTTAGTTTCCTTTAACAAGGAACTAGTCTTTCTGGAGCTTGTTTTTATCGGTATGGGATGTGACTTCTTTATTATTCTGAAGGAGTTGATAGTGAATATGTAACATCCCCAAATTTATAACTAAGATAAATATTAATTAGCGATAGCAAAACCAAGAGAATCGGGACAAATGTTATGAAACACAACAAATAGTCTACTTAAGTATGTCT
This sequence comes from Dalbergia cultrata, assembly GCA_031216105.1. Taxonomy (NCBI): domain Eukaryota; kingdom Viridiplantae; phylum Streptophyta; class Magnoliopsida; order Fabales; family Fabaceae; genus Dalbergia; species Dalbergia cultrata. The sequence continues at coordinate 49,451,733 of CM062353.1, forward strand.
AGAGAAAAATGCAAAGAATTACGAAAATGCCATCACTTAGTGGAAATTACGAAAATGCCCTTGCTATGTAAAGGAAATTACCAAACTACCCTTGCCTTATTAAATGACAAAGATACCCTTACTCTATGAATGGAATTACAAGAATACCACTATCATTGTCTAATTACAAAAATATCCACTAACATCTTTGCACAAAACATGGAAACATGTTTGCATAAAACATGGAAACATGTTTGCATAAAACATGGAGCATTTTCATCCAACATGTTTGCATAAAACATGGAAACGTATTTGCACAAAACATGGAAACGTGTTTGCACAAAACATGGAAACGTGTTTGCACAAAACATGGAAACATGTTTGCAGAAAACAAGGAGCATTTTCATCCCAAAATTCAGCCAACATGTTTCCATAAATCATGCTCCAAGTGCTTTCCTTCTTCTGTTTTTTCTCTAATCTTTCCACTATAAATACTCCTCAAACTCTCTTCAATTCAAAAACTCCCTAAGTGTTCTTTCTTTCTTATTCTATCATTCTTCTTATGTTCTTCAAAGACTTCTCTTGATCCTCTAAACTTCATCCAAACACTTAAATCCTAAGTCCAAACTTTCACTAGCCCTTACAAGAGTTACAATCTTTAACTCTAGTGAGAAATATTTTCTTAAGCATTCAAGTTCTAGAGCCAAGATTCAAGGAGGGTCATCCACTCCAAAGACTCTTGTTCAAAGCTTAAGGAAGAAGAGAAGGACCCTTTTTAGACCCTACACAAGAGGTAGGAGCTTCATCTTTAATTGTTCAAGTATTGTTAGCTTATAACCTTGATAGAATGCCTCAAGTTTGAGTTATTGTCAAAAGTTTTAAATGATTATTTGAAAAATATATTTTTAGAAATATGACATGTTCTATTTTGTTATGAGTACCCTTATGATGTTATCAAACTCAAATATAACTTGAAAAGATTGTATGTGAAACCTGATTTAATAAAGGTAACTTAAGACATGAAAATGGTAGGTGCTGGAATTTCTAGTTGTTTCTGGCAGCAGGTACTTCGAAAGTTACTGTTCATAAAATATCAAGTATCTTGAAATTAAAATAATTTTACTATAAACTAGACTTATTATAGAACACTCTCCAAAAAGAATCACCCAAAACGGAGTTTTCTAGCTCAAGATATAAATTTTTAAAGTAGAGCCTAAGACTGAAACTTTAAATCTGACCTTGTAGTAGTAAAATAGGTGTAACTCACTCTAGAAAAATGCAAATGGACTGATTTCAACTTTGTTGGAGAGCTAACACATATAGGAATACACCCATGTATGTTATGTATAAAGCTTTGTACCACGTAAATACAGAATGAGAAATAAATTTCGGGATAGTGTACTGTGAAAGTGCAGTTTGGAAAGGTTCTGGTTAAGGAAAGACTTGGTATTTAAGCATGTCCATTGTGACCCACCTCTCTTTCCTGGGAACCCTCCTATGCATGGTTTACAATGGATTTACACTATTCCAAAGATGTAAATGCTAAAATTTGATGAGTTAGGAATTTGGAACTACCTTTACTAAGCTGAGATAACAAGTATACAGAGAATTATAAACTTTCTTCTAAAAGATGTCAAAACTATAAATAAAAGAATCAAGTCTTGTAAAAAGAGAATTTTAAGAATTTAAGTAGAATAATAATCTTCAAGAGTTATACGAAAACCATAATAAGAATATATAAAGAACCTATAATAATATTTTGAAATGCATTAATGTATTAATGGAATTCTAAGAGTACAAAGAACACTAAGAGAAAAAGATAATATTAAGACATCCATTACCTCTTAGGAATACTAGGAACTCAACTTGATAACTTTGGTTGCTTAAAATGAATCATTTATGAAAATGTTTACTATGAGATTTACATGATATTATCCATGTTTCATAAAGTGAATTATAGTAAAGTGAATGTATGGTGATGAGTTATGAAATGATGAAGATAAATGATTGATTGCCCATGATTTATTGTGATTACATGATGATATGCATACATTCATTTTCAAAGGAAATAATAAAAGTAAAGTTTGAAAAAGTAGCAATGAAAGTCTGGAAAAGTGGACTTGAGCTAAACTCACGGCTTAACCCCCTAAACCGTTGAGATCACGGCAACGGAATGAAAACCAAAAAGGTTATGGCGACGGCCATGGTATGAGCTCATTACCCTTTTAGGGTGGTCTAAGGCATTGATGCATTCATCCCGTGAGTAATTAAGAAATATGTTGATGAAATAAATGAAAGATGATGATCACTAAACAAGTGAATATTGAGGATGAGTAATCATGAAATGCATGCAGCTCCTAAATGATTATCGCTTATTAGTGGTTTTACATGATATGCTTATATGTATGCTTGATGAAATCTTGAATGAATATTTACGCTAATGTTCAAGATTAGTTTAAAAGTAACTGCACTTGACTAATCACGTTTGTGAAAGTTTGATAATTGAATCCTTACTGTTCACCTTTTTATAATAAACCCGAAGTGACTGGGACGACAACGATGACACTTTTAGTACAAGTAGGAACTCCTACTGAGAAATAATGTATTTCTCACTCCTATGTTTATTTTCCGTTGTCGTTACCAGAGACAGACGTGTCCACCTAAAGCAACAAGGCCGTAGCTGAGGAAGGAGGTAGCACGTGAAGATTTCAAACCGTTCAAGTAGGAGCATTCCGAGCTTTAGTTACACTATAGTTTGTGAGAAACAATTAGTAATAGTAGAACTTATATTGTTATTTGTAATAACTTATCGAAGATGATATATGCCCTTGTGACTTATGTATTAAGTGATTATATTCTAGTTTATGTGATAATTGTTCTACACTTAGTCTTTTATTCCGCTTATTTAATTAAGTGCACAATGTAACTTGATTATTATCTTTAAAAGCGCTATGTATTTCACTTCTCAATTCTGAGGCTTAAGTTTTCAAAAAAATTAATTTATTTAAAGAAAAAAAAAACTTCCATTATTTTTCTAAGTTAATTTCAAAAGAAAATTAATACAAGGCATAAGTGACAACTAATAGAATCCAAATGTGAACTTAAGCACAGTGGGGTTCTATTAGGGTGTTACATTATGGTATCAGAGCAGTTCATCCTATTTAAGCCTGAGGAATGGGTGACTATGCTTCTGTCTATGATATCATGCTATTAATCTTATCTGTATGATGGGATATAGGATTTAGAAATGCATGATCGCCTTGTGATACTGCCATAGTTGCTACCATGCTTAGCTATAGTATTGAGCCTGATCAACTCGATCAACGTGGTTTGGTGTGTCTAGGAACTAATGGCAGCAAACAGACGTACGCATGGGGCACGCGGTGGAGGTAATCGTGATGAACTGGCAAATGCACTCCAGGAGATGGCTAGGGCTATGCAAGCACAAGCAACAGTGATGATGGAGCAGATGAATAGGATGTCAGAGGAATCAGTTGGGAACCAAGAACATGGAAAATTCTCAGAATTCAAGAGGGCTGGACCTCCAGAATTCAAAGGGACAACTAACCCCGAAATAGCTGACATATGGATTCAAGAGATGGAGAAGGTTTTCTCAGTGGTAGAATGCTCTGATGAACAAAAGGTGGCATTCTCTACTTATATGCTGAAAGGGGAGGCAGCCGCATGGTGGAAGGGTGCAAAGGGCTTGCTTGAAAGTGCTGACATACAGATTACGTGGGAGGTTTTCTATGCTACATTCCATAAGAAATATTTTCCAGATCCGGTTAAGAAGGCAAAGGAAGTAGAATTTCTGTTGCTGACACAGGGAAATCGAAGTGTGGCTGAGTACACAGCTAAGTTTGAAGAACTGATCAAACACTCAACTAGCTAGCTTGGAAATGCATGAAATATGAGAGTGGTTTGAGGCCAGACATTTTGGTATCTGTGGCTCCACTGGAGGTCACTGACTATGCATCTTTAGTCAAAGAAAGCCAAGTGGTTGAGAGTTGCAATCGCCAGCTAGTTGCCCACCGAGTTGAAGAGAATAGGAAGAGGTCTGCTCAACAAGATCACCGAGGGTTCCCACCCCCTCACAAGAAACCCTTCCAAGGAGGTGGATTTAAAGGGAAACAACCCCAACACCCTATGATGAATCAACCTAAGACACAAGCTGTTAATCGACCTAGGATGGCTGCTGTCCCTGAACCTATGAGTAGACCCCCTTGTGCCACTTGTGGAAAGATACATGGAGGGGAATGCAGATTTGGTAAGAATGTTTGTTATCGGTGTGGACAGGCAGGACACTATTCTAGAGAGTGCCTAAAGTTCAATCAGTCCTCTACACTCAAGCCTAAGGCACAGGGACGCGTGTTTGCTATCATCACGAGATGCCCTCAGAATCCGATGATCTGATTCAAGGTAAGTGTATAATTAATGGAAAATCCTTAATTGTATTATTTGATTCTGGCAAAACACATTCATTCATTTCATATGATTGTGCTAATTAGTTGAGGTTGTATATATCTGACTTAAAAATCATCTTAGTTGTCTCTACACCCACTATAAATACTGTTAGAACTGATCGAGCCTGCCTAAATTGTGAATTTGAGGTAGCTGATAGGATTTTTCATCATGATTTAGTTTGTCTACCCTTGTCTAGTTTTGATGTAATCTTGGGCATGGATTGGCTTTCTCAACCGTGTGTTACTACATTGTGCAAATAAGTCATTAGTATTTCTTCCCAAACCATCTTTACCCAATCCCTCTAAACTTGATAGAAAGGTACGACTATACCTAAACTCCATTATCATGGGGGATAGTAGGAATGAAGAGCGAGGATATGTTTTCCTGATGACAAGTGAGAGGGAAGTGGAGCAAGCTTTAGAAAAGATCCTTGTAGTAAAGGAATTCTCAGATGTTTTTCCTGATGACATACCTAAATTTCCTCCAAAAAGGGAGATTGAGTTTTCTATAGATTTGGTACCAGGAACGGGACCCATATCTATAGCTCCTTATAGGATGCCACCGTCGAGTTAATGAATTGAAGAAGCAATTAGAGGAGCTACTAGAGAAGAAATTCATTAGGCCTAGTGCTTCACCATGGGGAGCTCCAGTGCTATTTGTCAAGAAGAAGGATGGGAGCTTGCGGTTATGTGTGGATTATAGGCAGCTAAACCAAGTGACCATAAAGAATAAATACCCTTTGCCTAGAATAGATGACCTCATGGACCAATTAAGAGGAGCCCAAGTGTTTTCCAAGATAGATCTGCGATCAGGATACCACCAGATTCGAGTGAAGGAGGAGGACATACCAAAGACAGCCTTTAGGACTAGATATGGGCATTATGAGTTTAATGTGATGTCGTTTGGGTTAACCAATGCACCGGCAGTGTTTATGGACTACATGAATAGGATATTTAGACCATACTTGGACAAGTTTGTAATAGTGTTCATCGATGACATTCTAGTTTACTCTAGAACTGAAGAAGAGCACGAAAAACACTTACGAGTGGTGTTGGAGGTGTTGAGAAACAAGAAACTTTATGCAAAGTTGTCCAAGTGTGAATTTTGGACGAAGGAAGTTAAGTTCTTAGGTCATGTAGTGTCACATGGGGGAATAGCAGTAGACCCAAGTAAGATAGAAGCGGTGCAACAATGGGAAACCCCTACCACTGTGAAGGAGATTAGGAGTTTTCTAGGGCTAGCCGGTTACTACCGAAGGTTCATTAAAGGTTTTTCCCAAATTGCCTTACCCCTCACCAAGCTAACAAGGAAGAATTCAGCTTTTATATGGAGCCCAGAATGTGAAGAGAGTTTCCAAGAACTAAAAAAGAAGTTGACCACTACCCCTGTCCTAATCCTACCAGACCCAAAAGAAAAATTTGAGGTGTATTGTGATGCCTCGGGAAGAGGACTAGGATGTGTTTTGATGCAAAATAGGAATGTAGTAGCCTATGCCTCTAGACAGCTCAAACCCCATGAAGTAAATTACCCAACCCATGACTTAGAGCTAGTAGCTATTGTCTTTGCCTTAAAAATCTGGAGACATCATCTTTATGGTGTAAGGTTTGAAGTATTTTCTGACCACAAAAGTCTGAAATACCTCTTCAACCAAAAGGAACTCAATATGAGACAAAGGCGTTGGATGGAGTTTCTCAAGGACTATGACTTCGGGTTGAACTACCACCCAGGAAAGGCAAATGTGGTAGCAGATGCTTTGAGTCGTAAGTCCTTGCATGCTGCTTGGCTCATGGTGAAAGAAAATGAGATGATAGAAGATTTTAGGAACCTCAACTTAGGATATAGGGGGACTTCAGAACAAATTCGGTTAAGCCAACTAAGTGTAACCAGTAGCTTTAAGGATCAAATAATTCAAGCCCAAAGGGAAGATGAGGATTTTCTTAGAACCTTAACCCTTGTCGAAGCAGGAAAGTTGAAAGAGTTTGTCCAGGATAAGGAAGGAGTGTGGAGATACCAAGGGAGAATCTGTGTACACAAAAGAAGGATTGAGAGCTAGCATTTTGGAAGAAGCCCACAAGAGTCAATTTAGTGTACACCCCGGTATAACCAAGATGTACCATGACCTAAAAAAGATGTTCTGGTGGCCAAAGATGAAAGCAGATATAGCAAATATAGTGCAAAAATGTTTGGTATGCCAAAAAGTGAAGATAGAGCATCAAAAACCCTCCGGAGTGCTACAACCTCTCGAAATCCCCAAATGGAAGTGGGAAGGAATATCCATGGATTTCGTGATGGGATTGCCAAGAACGCCTACCGGACATGACTCCATATAGGTAATTGTAGATAGATTGACCAAATCTGCTCACTTTTTACCCATTCGAGCAAATTACCCTTTGGAAAAGTTAGCTCAGCTATACATCCAAGAGATAATAAGGCTCCATGGAGTACCCAAAACCATTGTCTCAGATAGGGATCCAAGGTTCACCTCAAGATTTTGGGGAGCTTTGCAAAAGGCATTTGGTTCAAAGTTGTGTCTAAGCACTGCCTATCACCCTCAGACTGATGGACAATCAGAAAGAACAATTCAAACCCTTGAGGATATGCTAAGAGCATGTGTCTTAGACCAGCCAAAAAGTTGGAACAAACAGCTTCCATTGATTGTGTAACATCCTAATTTTTTTCAGAAAATAACTAAGGCTTTAGTAGTAAGAATATCAAATTTTGGTGTACACAAAAATGATGAGAACAATGTAACGAACGTAAAAAAAAAAAAAAAATGTAAATAGTATTTTGCAGGCCCCGTAGACCCACCGGAACAGCTGAAACCTTATATTCAAGACCTGAAGGTGCCCGAAATTTGGAAATGATAGGATTAAGGTTAGAAATAGGTAGGAATAAATATTTTATACTTAGAATTAATTTTCAAGCAATAGTGGATTACCCGGGTACACTGTTTTACCCGTTTAGTAAAATTACGGTGTGTAGTTTTTATACCGGATGAAGCTACCAATGCAAACTTGCCACCTAGGGTGACAAGTGTACGGTCTAGAGCAATACATATCCTTTCCTTTTTCAAGAGCCAATGAGAATGCTACAAAATTTCAAAGAAGATAATTCATAATTGCTAAATTATATACATTATCTTAATATAAATAAAATCAAAATCCTCATAATTATCATCTTCATTCTCGGCCAACAATCATAAGTGCAGAAACTCCATTGTTGCCTCCACAAAAACCTTGAGAACTTGATTTCCAACCTCAAAATCATAAGCCTAAACTTGTCAAAACCAAAATCTTCCTTCACAAAACTTGTTCCACTCCTCAATATCTACCAAACTAACCGATTAGAATTTGAATCCATCAACTTTTGATACCTTAAGAGCCCATTATCAGCTGTTCAAGGAAGGGTTTGGTGTCGGTTTGAAGGCTTGGAAGTGAAGGGAATCAATCTTGGAGCCAAGATCTTGAAAGCTTCAAAGTGTAGGGTTTTCTTTGGCCTTTTTCTCTCCAAATTATTCTGTAAAAGTTTTTGGGTTTTATTCCAAAATTTATGGTTATATTTGATGATAATATATTGATATTGATGTGTTAATTTTGGTGGAGTGTTTGGATGAGGTTAAATAATGATTTTTGTCAAAATAAGTTTTGGCTAGGCTGCTGAATTTTCGGATTTCAGCAGGATAGGATTTGTTCATGAATTTTCTGGTTCAATTCTAGTCGTTTTTATGAGCTATAAAAATTATATGTTGAAGCTAACATCGTAAGGAAACTCTGATAATTTTCGTGGTGCATAATAAAGAGTTTTACTGCCTGAGAAAAATCAAGAACCAAGAGTATATCTATGCTGGCTGAAATCTTGGTACTGGAGCTGTGAATTTGTATAAATTTTTATTCATAGCAAATGATGGAGTTATCCTTTGAAATTTTTATAGAGTTTTGTAGACATCCTTAAGTATAATTGTGATTTTTATTTTGAGTTGTTTCTATCATTTGCTAAAGTTAAAAATTGTGTGAATCCTATTCTGAGCTGTGAAAAAGTGGCCTCTGACCACTAAAATTGTAGAATTTATTTGACATGGTTCTAGTATTCTGTTTGCTATGAACTTTTTACAGGGACTTTTAGACACATTGAGGTGTCATAGAGAATTTTTATGGCCAGTGAATTGCCCATTGGATATGTGAATTAAATGTTGTCCCCATAATGGTAAATCTGTCAAGAAGCTGGAATGGTGAAGATGTATTAAGTTAATGATAGAAATCTATTTAATCCAAGTATATATCATATTAATGTATGTTAATTGTTTGAAAGGCTTGTTTATAAAGTATGAATGAGACTCCAATGATACTGAATGCCTATATCTGGGATATAAACCTGACTTTGAAATAGAAAGGTCCATGACATGGTTGTATGACAAAAGAGAATATGTGAAATTTAATGGTGCATGTTTTAACATACGGGAAAATAGAAACAAGGCTTATGTGTGATAGAGAGGGAAGGCAAAAATAAGAACTTCCCAAGAAATTTTATGAGTCGGTAGACTTATCGACTAGGAAATAGAACTGTGTGTGATTCAGAAATGGAAAAAAATGAAGTCTGATGATCACGAATAGGAATGAGCTCATGTCCTAGCAGTCTATGGTCCTCTGAGGAGTTATCCACTACATATGTTACCTAATGTGAATCTAAGCCTTCCCTATGTTAATAAAAAGAACTACTACACTAAGTTGAATTCCATGTGATATAAGAGAAACACTTATGATTACTACCATTTTGCATATAATTTTCTTTGACTCATGTATGCTAATATTGATATATGTGATCTAACATGATGTTTTTCTTTATTATTATAAATGCATTTATTGTTTATATTCTGTCTGTATGTAAGGGGTTACCCTACTGAGAATTTTATAATATTCTCACCCCTATTTGTGTATATGCTGTATTGTGCTCAGACTGCAGATGCCTCTGGTGAGGAGAGGCCATCATACCGATGGCCAATGATTTTATGAGGAGGACATGAGACTTACGTGGGCTTTTGACTTGTATGTAGTGTAGTATAGTGCCGTGAACTTACCAGCGTGTAGACTAATTAGTGTTAGATGTCTTAGGTCCATTTCTGTGTGTTTAATATTTTGTTGGACCTTGATATTTGAGCAAGCTTGGTAGATCTTTTGATAGTAGTTCCCTGTGTTGTATTATGTTTAAGTGACTTAACTTCAAGTATGGTATGTATTAAAGAAATCGGTATGTAAAGTAATAATATATGTACATTTTATAGTAGTTTTCTTTATAACTCTAGAGTTTGATTTATCTTATTTCATTTCATTTGACTAGTGGATATTATAGAAAGGAAGTGATACTCTTCTAATTACAATGTTAATGCTCGAGTAATACATGGTAGTTGGGAGGGTGTTACAGATTGAGTTTGCATATAATAATAGTTACCACACTAGCATTGGGATGGCACCTTATGAGGCTTTGTATGGTAGAAAGTGTCAATCACCACTTTGTTGGTGTGACCCGGGAGAGCAAAGTATTTTGGGCCCTGATTTGGTAGAAGAGACAACCAAACAAATAAGGAAAATTAGGGAAAGAATCCTCACCGCTCGTAGTAGGCGTAAGAGCTATGCTGACAAGAGAAGGAAACCTCTCGAATTTCAAGAAGGAGAACACATATTCTTGCGAATTACTCCTACCACAGGTATAGGTCGTGCAATGAAAGTAAAAAAGCTAAGCCCGAGATTCTTAGGACCCTTCCAAATCCTCAAAAAGGTAGGTCCCTCCGCCTACCAAATTGCATTGCCTCCAAATTTGTCTAACCTACACAATGTTTTTCATGTGTCCCAATTGAGAAAGTATCAGTCAGACCCCAGTCATGTGTTTGAGCTAGAAAGTATACAATTAAAAGATGACTTAACTTTTGAATTACCACCGATGAGGATCGTGGATCATGGCATCAAGCACCGAGAAACAAATCTGTATCTCTGGTCCGAGTAGCTTGGGGACAAGATGGAATGGAAGAGCACACATGGGAGCTCGAGGAAGATATGCGAAAAGAATTTCCGAACCTATTCACAGGTATCAAATTTTGAGGGCAAAATTTTTAATAAGGAGGGGAGAAATGTAACATCCCCAAATTTATAACTAAGATAAATATTAATTAGCGATAGCAAAACCAAGAGAATCGGGACAAATGTTATGAAACACAACAAATAGTCTACTTAAGTATGTCTAGAGAAAAATGCAAAGAATTACGAAAATGCCATCACTTAATGGAAATTACGAAAATGCCCTTGCTATGTAAAGGAAATTACCAAACTACCCTTGCCTTATTAAATGACAAAGATACCTTTACTCTATGAATGGAATTACAAGAATACCACTATCATTGTCTAATTACAAAAATATCCACTAACATCTTTGCACAAAACATGGAAACATGTTTACATAAAACATGGAAACATGTTTGCATAAAACATGGAAACATGTTTGCATAAAACATGGAGCATTTTCATCCAACATGTTTGCATAAAACATGGAAACGTGTTTGCACAAAACATGGAAACGTGTTTGCACAAAACATGGAAACATGTTTGCACAAAACAAGGAGCATTTTCATCCCAAAATCCAACCAACATGTTTCCATAAATCATGCTCCAAGTGCTTTCCTTCTTCTGTTTTTTCTCTAATCTTTCCACTATAAATACTCCTCAAACTCTCTTCAATTCAAAAACTCCCTAAGTGTTCTTTCTTTCTTATTCTATCATTCTTCTTATGTTCTTCAAAGACTTCTCTTGATCCTCTAAACTTCATCCAAACACTTAAATCCTAAGTCCAAACTTTCACTAGCCCTCACAAGAGTTACAATCTTTAACTCTAGTGAGAAATATTTTCTTAAGCATTCAAGTTCTAGAGCCAAGATTCAAGGAGGGTCATCCACTCCAAAGACTCTTGTTCAAAGCTTAAGGAAGAAGAGAAGGACCCTTTTTAGACCCTACACAAGAGGTAGGAGCTTCATCTTTAATTGTTCAAGTATTGTTGACTTCTAACCTTGATAGAATGCCTCAAGTTTGAGTTATTGTCAAAAGTTTTAAATGATTATTTGAAAAATATATTTTTAGAAATATGACATGTTCTATTTTGTTATGAGTACCCTTATGATGTTATCAAACTCAAATATAACTTGAAAAGATTGTATGTGAAACCTGATTTAATAAAGGTAACTTAAGACATGAAAATGGTAGGTGCTGGAATTTCTAGTTGTTTCTGGCAGCAGGTACTTCGAAAGCTACTGTTCATAAAATATCAAGTATCTTGAAATTAAAATAATTTTACTATAAACTAGACTCATTATAGAACACTCTCCAAAAGAATCACCCAAAACGGAGTTTTCTAGCTCAAGATATAAATTTTTAAAGTAGAGCCTAAGACTGAAACTTTAAATCTGACCTTGTAGTAGTAAAATAGGTGTAACTCACTCTAGAAAAATGCAAATGGACTGATTTCAACTTTGTTGGAGAGCTAACACATATAGGAATACACCCATGTATGTTATGTATAAAGCTTTGTACCACGTAAATACAGAATGAGAAATAAATTTCAGGATAGTGTACTGTGAAAGTGCAGTTTGGAAAGGTTCTGGCTAAGGAAAGACTTGATATTTAAGCATGTCCATTGTGACCCACCTCTCTTTCCTGGGAACCCTCCTATGCATGGTTTACAATGGATTTACACTATTCCAAAGATGTAAATGCTAAAATTTGATGAGTTAGGAATTTGGAACTACCTTTACTAAGCTGAGATAACAAGTATACAGAGAATTATAAACTTTCTTCTAAAAGATGTCAAAACTATAAATAAAAGAATCAAGTCTTGTAAAAAGAGAATTTTAAGAATTTAAGTAGAATAATAATCTTCAAGAGTTATACTAAACCATAATAAGAATATATAAAGAACCTATAATAATATTTTGAAATGCATTAATGTATTAATGGAATTCTAAGAGTACAAAGAACACTAAGAGAAAAAGATAATATTAAGACATCCATTACCTCTTAGGAACACTAGGAACTCAACTTGATAACTTTGGTTGCTTAAAATGAATCATTTATGAAAATGTTTACTATGAGATTTACATGATATTATCCATGTTTCATAAAGTGAATTATAGTAAAGTGAATGTATGGTGATGAGTTATGAAATGATGAAGATGAATGATTGATTGCCCATGATTTATTGTGATTACATGATGATATGCATACATTCATTTTCAAAGGAAATAATAAAAGTAAAGTTTGAAAAAGTAGCAATGAAAGTCTGGAAAAGTGGACTTGAGCTAAACTCACGGCTTAACCCCTAAACGGTTGAGATCACGGCAACGGAATGAAAACCAAATAGGTTATGGCGACGGCCATGGTATGAGCTCATTACCCTTTTAGGGTGGTCTAAGGCATTGATGCATTCATCCCGTGAGTAATTAAGAAATATGTTGATGAAATAAATGAAAGATGATGATCACTAAACAAGTGAATATTGAGGATGAGTAATCATGAAATGCATGCAGCTCCTAAATGATTACTGCTTATTAGTGGTTTTACATGATATGCTTATATGTATGCTTGATGAAATACTGAATGAATATTTCTGCTAATGTTCAAGATTAGTTTAAAAGTAACTGCACTTCGGCTAATCACGTTTGTGAAAGTTTGATAATTGAATCCTTACACTGCTCACCTTTTTATAATAAACCCGAAGTGACTGGGACGACAACGATGACACTTTTAGTACAAGTAGGAACTCCTACTGAGAAATAATGTATTTCTCACTCCTATGTTTATTTTCCGTTGTCGTTACCAGAGACAGACGTGTCCACCTAAAGCAACAAGGCCGTAGCTGAGGAAGGAGGTAGCACGTGAAGATTTCAAACCGTTCAAGTAGGAGCATTCCGAGCTTTAGTTACACTATAGTTTGTGAGAAACAATTAGTAATAGTAGAACTTATATTGTTATTTGTAATAACTTATCAGTATGATATATGCCCTGTTGTGACTTATGTATTAAGTGATTATATTCTAGTTTATGTGATAATTGTTCTACACTTAGTCTTTTATTCCGCTTATTTAATTAAGTGCGCAATGTAACTTGATTATTATCTATAAAAGCGCTATGTATTTCACTTCTCGTTACAGGCTTAAGTTTTCAAAAAAATTAATTTATTTAAAGAAAAAAAAAACTTCCATAATTTTTCTAAGTTAATTTCAAAAGAAAATTAATACAAGGCATAAGTGACAACTAATAGAATCCAAATGTGAACTTAAGCACAGTGGGGTTCTATTAGGGTGTTACAGAATTCTATACTAGTAGGATATTCAAACAACTCTTTAGCAAGAGGATATTTGACATGTTGAAAGATCCTGGTCAAAAACATCCTAGAGGGTACTCCTACAGTTTTTCTTTTATCTTTCGAAATGGCACTAAGCATGTTGTCCATTACTAATCTTGGAAAGTTTACATTTCTTTTGTTCAAAAGATAGAAAAGTAACATACTATCCATTCCTAAGAGACATTAGTACTTCCTTGTCTAGGAAGAATAGTAAATTGTACAATAGTAAAAACTTTTCTTGCCTGTGATTTGAGCATGGAGGTTGTAATGTCTTTCAGTCGATACTTTGTTAAGTCAGTGAAGCATTGTGAAACATCCTCTTCACTTACTCTGAGTGATTTGTACCATCCATCATGAGCTACTCAATTTACCCCAGCGAATGGTGCCCTAACTACTATAGACAGATAAGATAGCCCGATTTCCATGTAAGTGTCTCTGATGGTGGCTTTGATATTATTCTGATTTCTACTCAGAAAGGCGTAGAAGGCAGTTACCATTCCAGGAAAAATTCTATTAGAGATATCCACAAAGTATTCCCACCCCTAGAAGACAAAAACTTCTTTGAGAATTTGCACTTGAGTCAACAGGGAGTTATTGAGCCTTTTTCCAGAAGCTATCGTTCTTTAACAAAAGCATTCTTCATAAATCTCCTGTATGTGTTCTTCATTAAACATGGTGAAAGGTCCCTTTTAGTACATAGATCAATTTCTTTTCCTTTTCCCATTTTGCTGATATCAGTGTGGTGGTTACAACGAGAGAAGAAAGGTTTGAATTTGAAAAGATTTATGATGGGGACAAATGAAGGTTTTGAAGTGGAGTGGTCTGAGAGTTTTGTGAAAAGATGAGCTATTTCATAGAGGGTTTAAGAGTTAGAGGATATGAAACGAGTGTTAAGATGCATGAGTGAAGTTAATCACTTGGTTAAGAAGAGTGAAGAGAGAGAGATAGAGAAATCTATTTAAGTGATGGAATGTGAGTGGTTGATAAAGTGGTGTCATAGATGAGAGAGGTGAGGAGATAAGAGGAAGTTTTCCTGTTCTTTCATTTTTGATTTTTGGTAAGAGATTTTGGCTCCTTGAGTTACTTTCTAAAGGGCTTACTTTATGAAACCAACCTTTCACAAATGAAGCATTATATCGTCTTTGGCAACTTTAAGGGAAAGAGATGATTTTCCATGTTGATGTCCTTTTGTGATTTCCAAGTCAGAGATGTGATGGCTTATGCAAATTTTTTAAAAAATAAAATATCTAACATATTTTAATAAAGAGAAAATGACATATTACATGGTTATCCAATGAGAAGACATGGATTTATAGCGCTAAATATGATTCTTCTAAGCAAGATCAATATCGTTAATATTATAGAGATCTTAGGAATACATTAATGTCAGATCTTTTGGATGGTTCCTTATCTACAACATTTGGGTATGATAGATTGCTTCAATTCTCCATTTTCTTCTTGGTCATTAGAGGTAAATTCTTTTCTTTTGATTGCTCAAGGCTTCTTCCCATGTTTAGCTATAGTGGTGGAGATGGAAGTGCATGTTTCTCAGAACTTTCAAATTACTTTATCCTTTTGCTCATAAGTGATTTCTGATTTTCTTTAGAGCTTTGCAGCATACTTTCTGAAGTATCTGATTTCTAAAGTTCACTTTCTGAAAATGCGGATTCTATCCTTTTTACTAATTAGGAGTTTTCTTGAGACTCTTTTTCAGTCCTTAATGAAAATTAGCAAAGTCATTTTTGAATACTTTTCATTAGTAATCTTAAGTAATTTGGAGATCTAAAGCATTCTGCTTCTGACTTTACTTTTTTTGTCTATTGATTTGATGTCCTACTTCATTTCGTCCCTTTGATCCTTGTCCTCTGCAATCGTTGGATTGCTCAACCCCTTAGAGGCCTGGCTCAGATGCCACTTGTTGGTAAAAGAGTACACGAGAATAGGAGTTGAATCGTGCTTTCTGAATATATCTTATAAATTTGAAACTTTTATTAAAAGATACTATTGGCTTGTAGTGCAACGGAAAGAAGATTAGTAATTTCATAAAGAAGATTTCTAAAGATTACAAAGTGATGCTAATTTAATAAAACCTAATTAATATTTAACATAATCACATAGCATAACAAATTAAATATTAGGGAAAAGAGAATAAACACGAGAGTTTTTATACTAGTTCGGCTAACATGCCCATATCCAGTACTCAACACATGTTGAGATTTCATTAACAACAATTTTCTCAACCGGAGAAAGTAAACTGAATAGTCTTTACATTAGCTTTCCTAAGCTCTCACAGTACACAGTGGACAACCCCAACTGTCACTAACTGAGTAGTTCTGAACCAGCCTCTCCAATCTGAACCAAGTAGTTCTGAACTAGCCCCTCCAAGCTGAACCGTGACCTGCAAACAACTTCTACTACCACATTGTAAGTCATCTTGAACAAGCCTCTCCAAGCTGAACCGTGATAAGCAAATACCTCTGCCATCACGTTGCAAGTAGTTTTACCTTAGCTTCTCCAAGCTATGTCACACTCTGATCACTAATGGATCAAGTTTACAAAGGTTATGTGTTTGGGTTACCACTCAAACTAACCAATACCCATGTTTCCTTAAGAATATTTGCTAATGGGGAACATGAGCAACTTTTTTCTAACATCTCTTCCTAAGAAAAGTATACAAATCATTACAGAACATAGAAAAAAGATTTTTAAACTTCAAGATGATTGATTACATATTATAATGAATAGCACAGAAAGTGTGGAGAGATTTTTCCAGAGTTTCAACTCTTATGTCTTCAACTCTCTCTTCGGCATTCATGTATGACATCTCCATTTATATAAGTCCTTCTTCATGACTGTTGCCTTTGATCAAATCTCCAAGTGACACAAGTAGATCATCATTTGTGTCTTGGAATGTTCGTCTAGAGAGGTAGGCTGACAAACATGTCATATTGGTTGCAGAAGTTGTTGTATTTTAAAGGTTTTTGATGTCCTCATTTTCCTTTTACTTTCTGATCATGGTTTCTGAACTCTTCCTTCTAGAAGCTAGGATCATGAATCAATTAAGCAGAGGAGATGACGTACTAGTTATAACACTAGGTCTGATTCGATATTTGAATTTTGAAATTTGAATTTTCCCCCAATTTCCTTTAGCGTGCTGTGTTCCACAGTTCAGTGAGCTTTTTGATGGCGTAATCAATCTCTTTGATATTTCTTCGATCTTCCAGTTTTCAATCTTAGCTATTTGATGATGATTTCTTTGCGATTGTAGTGATTGATGGCTGAGTAAGAAGTTGCTCTTGGACATGAGTTGATTTCTTCATCTTGAGTGTACTTTCTGATATCACGTGCTACTTTCTAATGATCATTTCCTTGGTTTCTTGATCTGCTTTAGTCCTTAAGCACGTACACATTCTTTGCATGAGATAATATTTACCTTTTTAAGCTAAATCTTTTACCTTGAGATAAAACATGATTTCTCATGTGTAGTGACATTATTCTCAATTCAAGTATGCTTTTAAGCTTTTAGTCCGTAAACATGAATACGTGTTTTGCTTGAAATAACATTAACTTTCTTTTTGGCTTAATCTCTTCCCATGAGATAAATCATGTTGCGAATACAAAGTGAAATATTATTCTTGTTTTAAGTTCGTATTATGCTTTAATCTGTATACACGTTCTTTGCTTGACATAATATTCACCTTCTATTTAGCTTAATCTCTTCCCATGAGATAAAACATCCTCACACATGCAAAGCGAAATGTTAATCTTGCTTTAAATTCATGTAATACAAACCGGATTAACCTGTTATGCTTTGTCAAGAAACTCAAGGTAGCTATTAGTCATTCTTCAAAGTATTTTCTTTAAATTGGCTTTGTTGTCATTCAAAACAATAAAGCTTATACTTTTTGAAGGGTTCTAGAGTTTACATGGGCATAGTAAAGTGCAGTGGCAGTGGTGGTGGCTTATGAATTGGTGACACTGTGAAGGCACGATCGTGAAAGGGTGGTTGTGTAAGAGAGAAACGTAAGGAGTTTGTAAAGATAGTGGGTATGTGCAAACTGTGCATGTAGGGTATGTTGTGCATTTTTATTCAAAAACATGAACATGGCTGAGGCAACGATCAAGGAGTGTTGTGGCTCTCAAAGTGAAGCACACCATTGCACTAAAGGCACGTGAATTTCTCTTTTTTGTTTAGAGAAAACTGTACATGATGCTTCCCTTTTCTTGAGCACTGTGGCACTATTTTGAGCATTATAGCACTTAACAGAGAACTAGTTATTTCACTTAGCTCAGTGTGGGTATGTTTTGCTAAATGGAATCCTTTTTCCTCCTGATTTTCTCAGCTTGGCTAGTACCTGCTGACTCAAAACCCAGTCAACAATTATATAGCACAAAAATGAAAATAAAATTGAATAAATTAAAATGTAGAAAACTTAAAATACTAGGCTGCCTCCCATTTAGCACTTTGGTTTACTGTCCCTAAGTTGGACATATGACCCTTCAAGGGGCACAAACTACAGAAACCAAGGACACCTCGGACTGTTCAAATTCATCATGTCATTCATGAAAAAGTTTCACTTTATAGCCATTCACCTTAAACTGTGTCTTGGTTCGAGGGTCCTCCAATTCAACAACAGCAAATGGGTGTACCTTTTTTTGTTTTACCAGGAAGGGACTATCCCACCTAGAACGCAACTTGTAACATCTTCCCAGGTAGAACATTATCCTTAAGTCATGGCATCGTACTCAAGAGTTGTTACTTATTAATTTGTGGACTTTTCTTAATTATCGAGTGCAAGAATCGGTCGAATCGTATAGTAATTAAGTCATGGTTCTATCAAAGTATATACCAAAGAAGCAAATTATTTATTTAATACTAGGTCAAAATACAAAAGGAAGCTCTTCTAAGAGCTTTATAGTACATATGTTATCCTTTATATTTACAAACATATGCATACATCTAAGTACAATAAAAACCGATTTCTGCTACTAAGTACTGTAAATTCCAATTTATTCCCTCATATAGTGGCCTCACTGTCCTTTGGATCAACCTGGAGATGACACGGGAACACAAATACATAGGGGGTGAGAATTATACAATTCTCAGTAAGTTATCCCCAAAACATAAAATGAAACTCATGTCATCGTCATCTCCCTAGCCACTTCGGTTTATTAAGAAATTGTGAGCAGTGCATTTTAAAGTTCAAAAACTATTTTTTTGAAGTGGATCTCTTTTATTATTCAATTACTTAATATACACATGTCATGCTACTTAATGTCTTAGAAGCTCATTCTCAACTTTACATACCTATGGTACATTGAAGGAAACCTTATATACATCATACCTATCTTTCTGTGCCCTTGACATAATAAAGGGCACCTTTTCGTGCCTTTTTCATACTAAAGGGGACTTTTTTGTGCCCTTTTTACACTAAAGAATGGGACCTTTCCGTGCTCCCCTTGTGCCCTTTACACACTAGAGAGAACTTTTCATTCTTTACTTAGCACATATATCATCCTCAAGTTCACATATGCAGGCATGTATTAGCATAAATTTTTTAATTACATAATGCTTCAAACATATATATAATTTATTTATCACCTTTCTTTTTACCGATGCATGTTTAACTCACATATAAACAATCAATCACATGTGATTCTCATAAACCAAACTTTAAAGTACATAACATGCATTTATATTCATCATAGCTACATTAAAGGACATTTTACTTCCAAATCAAGAATTTAGCTCATTTCCAGCACATTAGAAGTTTTTCACTCAAGTAATAAAAATTATTTCTCACATCAACTAATCATTTCCAAGTCCACAAAAATTCACAATGACACCTCAATGTGTCTCCAATGTCCTGTAAAAGTTTTAGAGCAAAACAAGATCTCTAACTATGACAAAACAATTATACAAATTTGATGGTCAGAGACCACTTAACCTTAGCCCATAACCAGAATCTCATAATTTTTCACCCTATAAAATGATTGAATAAATCCAATATAAAAATCAAGGTTGAACCTTAAAATGTTAACACCCTGTGAAAATTTCAAAAGAAAAATCAATCATTTACTTTGGTAAAAAAATTAGAAAAATTCACAGCTTCAGTTCCAACAGTTCAAGTAGCATATGTATCATTTCAGTTCATCATTTTTTTAAAGTAGTATAAATCAAAATCAGGGCACAAGAAAATTTGTGAACTAGCTTAGGATGTTAGCTTCAACATATAATTTTTATAGCTCATAAAAATATCTACAAATATATCAAAACAATTAGGGTTATCTATTGCCTGGGACAACCGAAATTCCAGCAAACTAGTCAAAACTTCTTTTGACAAAAATGATTTTCTAACCTCATCCAAACACTACCAATTTAAACACATCAATATATATCTATCATCAACCAATAAAACCAGAATTTCCAGCCAAACCAATCAGAAAAATTAAAAACAAATTTTAAAAAAGAAATGAACAAATAAACCCTACTTGAATCTTCAAAGCTTCTTGCCTAGAGTAATCTTTTCCAAGTGCTTTTCTTTATTCAAAATCCTTCCAAACAGCCCTTAACCCCCTCTTTGGAAGTGATATATGATGGCTCAAAGTGAAAAAATAGAGATGGATTAAAATTTTAATCGGTTAGATATATAGGTGCTGATGAGTATAGTAGTTATGTGAAGGAAGTTAAAATGTTTAGCAACTTTAGGCTATGGTTTTTGAAGCTTGAAACTTGATAGTGGAGATTTGGAAGCAAAGAAATGGAGGTTGTATTGCTTTTGCTCATAATCAAGAATGACAAGAGAAAAAATGACAAAGTTAGGTGGCTTGGAGTTATCTTGTTATAAAGATGCATTTATGTAATTCAAAGTGTATTTCTTTTCCTTTTTTGAAAAAGAAACAATGGAATGGATGGCTAGGATTTAATCTTATTAGTCAAGATTAAATCTTGGCCATCCAATTAGCTTTAAAAGATAAGCATTATCATATTGTAAAGGTTAAACTATCTTTCGGTGTTAGAAATCGCACACTAAAATTTTACCAAATGGGTAAAATAATATACTCGGGAAATCAAATATTGCCCAAAAATTAATTCTTAGTATAAAATATTTATTCCTACCTATTTCTAATCCTAATCCCATAATTTATCAGTTTCAAGCATCTTCGGGCCTCAACTCTAGGGTTTCGGCTATCCTGACGGGTATGTGGAGCATGCAAAATACTATTACACTTTTTTTTTACAGATCTTTTAGATCATCCTCATTATTATTGCCTCTGTCAGATATTTAAAATTATAACTAGTAAAGCTCAAATTAATTTTTAAATAATTTTTAGGGTATTACACAACTTACCCGCCATAAGTTTGAGGCGAGAATTATACAGGAGGACTTGCTGACCCTCCTAGACTTCCTCCCAGAGGATTTGCTTGTCATGGCATGTCTTCATCTTCTCCTTCTTGATCTTAGAAGTATCACAAGCTTCTAGATAAAGTTCTTCCAGCCGTTGTAATTGCAATTTCCTCTCAACACTGACCTTCTGCAAATCCTCAAAAGGCTCGATGTTCCAACTCAATAACCAAATGACAGGACTTCCCAAAGATCAACTTAATGGAACTCATCCCAATAGGAGTTTTATAAGTTATCCTGTAAGCCTACAAAGCATCATCCAACTGCTTACTCCAATATTTCATGTTAGGTCTCACAACCTTTTTTAAAATCTGCTTAATCTCCCTATTGGAGATTTCCACCTACCTATTGGTTTGGGGGTGATATGGTGTAGACATTTTGTGGAGAACCCCATACCTACAAAGTAAGGCTTTCATACTCTAGTTGTAGAAATGAGATCCCTAGTTACTTATGAGAGCTATTGGAGTACCAAACATGCAGAAAATGTTCCTTCTAACAAAAGCACAAACTACAGCAGTCATTAGTCCAAATGGCTATAGCCTCCACCCACTAGGAAACATAATTAGCTGCAAGGAGTATGTAAACATAGCCACGAGAGACAGGAAAGGGGACCATAAAGTCAATACCCCAGACATAAAAAATTCCACATAACAACAAAGGTTGTATGGCATCTCATTTTTCCAAGAAATTGTCCTTGCTCTTTGGCATTGCTCACATGCCTTGCAGAACTTAAAGGCATCTCTAAACAATGTGGGGTAGTAGAATCGATAGTCCAAAACCTTCCTAGTAGTGCGTTGGGGCCCAAAGTGGCCTCTATTCACCTCAGAGTGAATAAAGTGTAAGATGGACTATGACTTAGGATGATGCACACACCAAAGAATTACTTGGTCACTGTAAAATTTCCACAGATAAGGGTCATTCCGCATATAGTATTTGCAATCACTTTTCAATTTGGCAACTTGTGTTGTAGAAACTTGTGTAAGAATGGCTGTTGCACCCAAGTAATTAACAATGTCTGCATACCATGGCACTAGATTAACAATGTCCGCATACCGTGGTCATCAGGAAACAAGTCGTTTACGTGATGTTGCTTGGATGAAAGGTGCTTTAGTCTACTCAAATGGCAAGCCACTAGATTTCGAACACCACTCATATATTTAATTTCAAAGTCAAATTCTTGCAAGAGCAACGCCCGCCTGATTAGACATGGTTTAGCCTCAAGCTTCTTTAACATGTACTGTAGAGCAGCATGGTTAGAATATACTACCACCTTGGAACCGAGCAAATATGATTTGCATTTATTTAAAGAAAAAACAATTGCTAAAAGATCATTTTTCATGGTAGTGTAATTAAACTGTATAGCATCTAAAGTCTAGGATGCATAGTAAATAACATGAGACTTTTACCCATAGTTTGTCCCAAGATTTCCCCCACTGCACATTTGACATATCATACATTAGCTCAAATGGTAAAGACCAATCTAGAGACTGGATGACTAGAGTTGTCAGGTGCTCGTTCAAGTTGTTAAATGTCTCTTGCAATCCTCATCAAAGAGGAGCTCCACTTCTTTCTACAGGAGCTTGGTCATGGGTTATGCTAGCTTGTTGAAATCCTTGATGAAAAGCCTCTAAAACCCTGTATAGCTAAGAAAAGAACGCATCTCCCCCACATATGTAGGATAAGGCAAAGAAACAATCACATCTATCTTAGCCGTATCTACAGTTATGCCCTCTCTAGAGATAACATGCCCCAAAACCACACCTTCCTTTACCATAAAATGGAATTTTTCAAAATTGAGAACTAGATTAGTGGCAATACATCTTCTTAAAACTTTTTCCAAACTTCTAAGGCATATATAAACAAAATAGGCAAAAAACTGTAAATTCATCCATAAATCCTTCCATACAGTCATCAATAAAAAAAAAAAAATACTTACCATACACTTCTAAAAGGTACCCAGTGCATTGTACAACATAAAGGGCATGCATCTGTAACCATATGTGCCAAAAAGGTATGCGAAAGTAGTCTTCTCCAAGTCCTCTAGAGCTATAGGGATCTGGAAGTACCTAGAGAATCTATCCAAGAAGCAGTAGTGTGACTGACCTGTAAGCCTTTCCAACATCTTGTCAATAAATGGCAATACGAAATGATCCTTCTTGGTGGCTTGGTTCAACCTGTGGTAGTCAATACATACCCTCCAGTTATTTTGGACTTTTGTAGGTACCAGCTCATTCTACTCATTGCAGACTACAGTGATCCCAGATTTCTTGGGGACTATCTAGACTGGGCTGAACCATTGGCTGTTAGAAATCAGATGGATAATTCTTGCTACCAACAGCTTTACCACTTCCTTTTTAACCATAACCATGATCAAGGGGTTCAGCCATCTTTAGGGTTACCTCACTAATCGTGGACCCTCTTCCAAAATGTGATGCTTGTAAATGGAGGGGCTTAGGCCATTGATGTCCGCTAGTGTCCACCGATTGCCTTTTTTTTACTACTCAGAACATGTAACAACTCTTTTTCTTATTTTGGAGAGAGGTCACCAACAATGATCAGTAGTAGTTCAGTGCCCTCCCCTAAGAATGCATACTTGAGGAGATTCGGGAAGAGCTTCAATTGGTCACGTTCATCCTTGGGTGAGCACTATAGTGCTATTTGAGCACTGTGGTGCTCACCAGTAACATCTTATGCTTCATTTTATGCCTTACGTGAGCACTATAGTGCTATTTGAGCGCTGCGGTGGTCACTAGTATCCTTTATTCTTGCAATTTCATAAACTTTTGCAAGAACAAGTGATCATATCCAGTGCTAGGTAAGGATAGAGGAGCAAAAGTGAGTTTAGAGCGTGTGTGTTGGTGGATACGGTTCCCAAAACTTCATCATTGATTAAAATAGCACCCTATTAGCTTCAGAACCCTTTAGAAAGATTAGTGCTAAATGTTTTGAGTGATAACAATATCAATTTCATGAAAATATTTTGAAGAAGGACTAATCCATTACTTGAGTTTCCTGAAGCACCAAATAGGTCCTTTTACATTAGCATACTCATTCTTAAAACGAGGATATTTTCACATTGACATGTGCAAACATGTTTAATCTCATTTAAAGAGATTTAAAATTGAAAGAGAGTGAAAATTAATCGTGAAATGAATGTTTCTATGCTCAATGCATGAAAGAAAATTCTCGAAAATAAGAAACCAAGATACAGATCTTCAGAAAGTATGCCATGTCTTTAGAAAATGAGTTTCAAGTGAAGATTTCAATCTAGCTCTAAAAAGAAGTATGGATATCATATTTAATCATCATGATCATGATCATGATCATTTCCTTACAATAAGCTCAGTTAAGGATTGATAGTGAAATTTCTTTTCAACTTAGTCAATTGCCCCAACTTCTAGAAAGAAAAGTTTAGAAACCTTGTTCAGAAAGCAAAAAGTAGTTTTTGAAGGTTGACTCAGAAACTCTATTTGACAATGGCTTCTGCAACTATAAAAAGTAACTCTAATACGTAGAGCTAGTCTTCTAGGCTTCATTTCCAAGACACAAAAATAAGACCAACACATGTCACTAGGAAAACAGATCAAGGGCAATGGTCATAAATGAAGATCAAGTGTAAAAGGAGATGTTGTGCTTACAACAAAAAGACTTTTGCTCAACATACAATGCTAAAATGCTGAAGAAATTTTCTCTTATCTTATGTAAAACTATTACAACTTGTTATCAGTTTCAACTTTGTAAAAAATCTTCTTTATATATTCTTATTATATCATACATTCTTCCAAGGAAGAATAGATAAAAAGAAGTCATTCTAGTTTTGAGCTCTGATACTGTTTTATTATGAGAAAACTTGAATGTTTAGTAGTTCGAGTGATCTAACCCAAACATATCCTTTGTAACCTGATCCAGTAGTGATAACTGTGAGATAACTTGAAGAGGCTAGTCAAAGACTACTTGAATATGACAACATAGTGAGCTAGTAGTCATGCTGAGTTAGCTTGAAGAGGCTAGTTAAAGACTACTTGTAAGTGACAGTAGAGTGAGCTACTGGTTATGCTAAGTGAGCTTGAAGAGGCTAGTTAAAGACTACTTGTAAGCGATAATAGAGTGACTTACTGGTTAAGTAGACATAGCTTGAGAAAGCTATAGAAAGACTATCCAACTTTCTCAGGGTTGAGAAAATTTTGATTAGTGTAACTCAACAATTGTTGAGAACCAGATGTAGACAGATTGGCCGAACCAGTATAACTTTCATGCACAACATTCTCTTTTTACCCTGAATTACCTTTATATTTTGTTTTGTTCTTATTGTATTTATTCTTCTAAAAAAGCTTTTTTAATCTAGCATTTCTTACATTTGTTTTAGTTCAAAAAGTTGGTTTTTAACACTTACTGACGATGTTTTCGCTGCACTTCAAGTTCATACTTAATGGTCTCTGTTTAAGCTTTTCATAATCTAAATAGGAAAGAAAAGTTAAAGCATGATTCAACCCCCTTCTCGTGCACTTTTCAACCTACGCATCCATCTTAACACATTCCATACACAAACTATCCTTCCCATCATAGTTAGGGCATATATAATGATGGTCCAATGCCCCATTCAATAAATCACAAGCTGTATCAAAATACTCATCACAGATATGATCCAAAACCTAAATGGCAAAGACAAAGTAATTCTCAGATGGATATTTAATAGTATCCACAAGATTAAATGCTACCTTCATATCACCACATTTTAATGTTAGTGTACCAATATACATATCAATCTTGGTTCTGGGTGTTTTAAAAAAGGGTCTACTAAGAATAAATGTATGTTGGTTCACCTGTGTGTCATTTGCCATTTCAAAAACACAAAAATTTTCTAGAAAAATTAAATCTTTTACTCTTACCAAACGTTATCCAATAATCCTTCTGCCCTTTGGATAGTCATGTTAGCCAACTGTATGATCAGTCCCATGGGCTTAAGCTCACCAATGTGGTGGCTGCACCCAAATCAGCTAGAGTATCCTTGAACTCTAAGTTCCCAACAACACATAGGATGGTGAATGATCCTAGGTCCTTAAACTTCTTAGGAAGAGCAGGTGTGAGGATTGAGGAAACATTCACCCTTCAAATCCACCCTCTCATTGCCCTTCAACTTATGCTTGTTTGTGCACAAGTCCTTTAGAAATTTGGCATAGCACGGGATTCGCTTGATTGTATCCAAGAGAAATATGTTCACCTCTACCTTTCTAAAGGTTTCTAGCAACTTTGGATCTAGTTCTGATGTAGCTGCTTTCTTGGCTTCATCCTCTAAATCAACGGCAATAGAGGAGTAGGATTTTGATCAATGATTGCCTTTGTTAAGCACTACAGCACTGTTTGAGCATTGTGGTACTCAGCAGAAGATTGCTCTGGTGTTTTCTCTTGCTCAAGCGAACACTGCATTGCCCTTTTAGCACTACAATGCTCAACAGAATCTTCTTTGAGAATATTTTTCCCTTATTCATCTTCCTCTTCGGGCCTATTCACCTATGGAATTTTCATCTTAGACCTCAGGGTGATTACACTGACATTTCCCCTTGGATTAGGCATGGTTTGGGAGGGAAGTTGGGAAGCTAGGCTAGGTTGACCCTATTTATTCTTTAATTGGTTCATTTCCTCTTTTAGCTGGGCACTCTCCTTCCTTAACTCCTACATCTAATCCATTATCATCTCAGTTATAGTGAGATCTGAGCCGAATAATGTAGGAAGGCCCTATTGCCTCTAATAAGGTGGCTGGTACTTTTGTCGTGATGATTGGCCTTGCTGTTGCGAGTTGGTTCCTTACTTTAAATTGGGGTGGCTCTTCTACCTTGAGTGGTATGTGTTCCCAAATGGGAACTGGCCTATTGGATTCTATTTGAACTGGGGTCATCCTAGAAAAAGGTTTGCTGCTACTACTTCTGCAAATAATTCATCATGCAATGTTAGGCACATATCTGTGTGATGATCATTAGAGGTACAAATGCCACAGACCTTGGGAACTTCTGATGTTATTGCCTAGTTGACCACCAATTGTTTCATGAGCCCGGAGAGCTCCTATAAAGTCTAGGTCAATACTAGATTCTCTGTCTGGCTCACCTATTGAAGGCCCTTTGTACTGGCAGCCATCCTAGAACTAAATTGCTGAAAATTTGCAGTCATATTCTCTATCAAAGCATGGGCCTCTGCTAGTGTCTTATCCAGGAGCACCCCTCCATTAGTAGCATCAACCATGCATATATCAGCAGATATAAGACTTTCATAAAAATACTGGAGGAGAAACTGCTCCAGGATTTGATGATTGGTGTAGCTTTCACAGAAGAGTTAGAAACACTCCCAATACTCATGAAGAGTCTCATTAGATTGGCGAATTCAAGATATGTCCTTTTTTATGGATGCCACTCGAGAGATACCTCTTAAGAAAAAGTCTTTTCATTCTCATCCAGTTATTCATAGTCCCATCTAGTAAGTTGAAAAACTAGTTTTTTGTAGCACCTTTTAAGGAGAAGGGGAATGCTTTGAGCTCATCCACTTTTACCCCATTAGGTCTCATGTTAGACCATGCCATGTGCACCTTCTTCAAATGCTAGTGTGGCTCCTCTACAGACAGCCCATAGAACTTGGGTAAAGTATGAACCATATACCTCTTAAGCTCAAAATCATTCTCAAGCTTGGGGTAAGCAATTACTAGGGGCTACTAGGTAAAGTCAGGAGCAGTGAGCTCCCTAAGTGCCCAATTACGATATCTCATATCACTTGTGTTTCCTCAAACAACAAATAAAGGATTTGATCGCTAAGATTGTTCCTCTTATTGATGTCTTGCCTGTATGGCCAAACAAGAAATTTGGCCTAAAACAACACTTATTTTTTGGAACATTTAAAAAGTGTTACTTTTTGTACATATAGACAACACTTTTTTAAATGTGTTGCCTTTAATATCTAAAAAATGTTGTCTATTTCACCATTTCAGGATCAAGAAGTAGTAAAGTACCGGTAGATAAGGAACGCCTCATATAACGGAACAATCAAAAATAAAAATAAAAACAAATAAAAGTAACCATAAGATAAAATAGACTAAAATAAAAGTTAAAAAAGTAGAATAAACAACTAAGTTTCACTGCCTCCCTAGCAATGACGCCAAAATTTAATGGAGGTTGTTGCTACCTCCTCAAATTATAATTAAAATGGTAAAATTAACTTCAAATGCCAGATGCACCAAAACTATAGTTAGGGTGCAACTCAAATCATCTCTCAAGAAGGCTATGTCACTTAGTTGGAAATTTAGGGGGCTTTTGAGAATTAAATTAAAGTAATTGAAAATAATTGGTAATGAATCTAGAATTAAAGGCACTATTGCAAACTATTCCTAGGATCAGAATTAATTATTATAGACCAAATATTAAACACATTAATGGCTATTAATAAATTCTTACTAGCAATTATACTAGTGAGCAATCAACCTCTGGAATTTGACTAATGAAAATAACTAGTAAACAGGATCCTAATTTATTAGAAATTACATTGATTTAATGTACCAATTACTATAGTTTAACCATCAATTGGAAGGTTAATTCTAATGTTTTCCTTCAAACATAAATAATTGATTAATCAATTTATGCCCAAAGGGTTTCCCTAAATAACGATCACCAATTTAGTTATCCCAATAAAAATTGTAACAATTGCAACAATAGTTGTAAGAATAGAAAGTCAAGAACATTGAGAAAATTAATGCATTCAATATAAAAAGAGGTCTCAAACATCATCCCAATTCATCCAAAAACCCTTATATTAGTAAGGAAATCTACTCTTCTATCTCTAGAGGATTACAACAATGAAATCAAAATAGTACCTGAAGAGAATAACAATGATCCTTGTACAATCTCCAAGAACAAATCAAAAACACTAAAAGAATCCCTAGAGAGAGAAGAAGAATAGAAGAGAAAAGAAAGAGAGAAGTAGATAGAGGTAAACAGAGAATCCTAGCTACTCAAGCTCCAAATCTAAAACTAGGGTAAAAGTATGGTCATTCCCCCAAATACTAGTCTCTAAAATAGTCGAAGTGGAGCCCAAAAATAGATTAATTATCTATAATTTTTGCCATCGCATGAGCATTGCAACGCTCACCAAAGCCTTTGCCTTGAATTTAATTTTTGATGCACTCAGCCGAGAGTTGCCTCCTGTGCTTTTGTTCCTTTTTACAACCCCTCAACTCCAAATTCCTTCCAAAGAATTACAGCCTTGTTTTTGACATTTTACACTCAATCCAAAGTTCCTGTGTACAAAACCATAGTTAAAGAGACCGATTAAGTATAACATGCTATAATTAAAATTGTTCTAAAATCAATGCAATAGTCAATGATTCTATAAAAAAAAAAAGAAAACAAAATCAGAACTAAGTAAAAGGCCTAATTATTTACATCAATAACTAAGTTAAATTTATGCAAAAAGCTAAGGTTTGAAAGCAAATGGCATAAATGCCCTTTATTAGTTTGTTTGTAAATCTTCCCTGTGCTGGTAAAGAAAAGGATGTTGATGCCAAAGTAATCGAGCCTTTTTTACTTATAAAAGAAAAAACATAATTTGGTAGCAGTATGTTAGTGAGACATATACCATTTTCATGCTTTTTTAAGCTCCCTTTTGATGATCTTATATACTTTTGTGCCCTACACATCGTGAGTTGTGCTCCATTTATTAAATGTAACAAATAAAATGACTATTGTCACCTATTATATTTTTAAGGGTTTATCTAATTATTACTCTTTAACCAGTGTCCTAAGGGTACTAATTAATGCTTCCAATAAAAGTAAATATATAAACATGATTGTGGACTCTACACCTTAAAACTTACAAAATCACATTCCCAATAAATACTCACCATTTTAAAACCCTTAACCAGTTCCCTTAGGATACTGGAATAAGAGCACTAGTTAGTAAAATTCTATTTTAATATTTTATAATTTGTTAATGAAATTTATGCTAGTGAATCATGCGTAAGATGGGTTTTCGACTAGTTTGGACACAAAATCAATTATCCGACTTCAATAAGTCTAAAGACCTAGCATTCCTTATCAATGCATTTATGTAGAAAGTGAGGAGGAAAGTGGTTCGCAACTTTTGTCTTATTGAACTTTCCTTCTTGTGTTCTAGACGATGTCTTCCTTAGAGAAATGACTAACGTGAACTGACCAATATATACATTTTTTTTCTTAGATATACATGGGCATCAAGCCACCACTTACATAGCCATTCACTAATAAGCTTTCTATAGATTGCATAGCATAACATGGCTTTGTCAATCTCACTCTGTCTTCTAGTCTCATTTCTTGCATCAAATTCTCATCTTCTTTATCATCA
Source organism: Dalbergia cultrata (assembly GCA_031216105.1). NCBI lineage: Eukaryota > Viridiplantae > Streptophyta > Magnoliopsida > Fabales > Fabaceae > Dalbergia > Dalbergia cultrata. The sequence continues at coordinate 49,482,320 of CM062353.1, forward strand.
CTGAGCAAAGGGCTCTTCCCTCTCCATCAAGAAGCCTACACACATCAAAAAACTCTACCATAACCAAAAATAAGTCAAAGTTGATGAGGACTTCATCAATTGATTGTTGACGAAAAAATATTTGCACTTGAAGCGTCATATAAGACTGGACAAGCAAATGAAAGTGTAGTCTGCACAAGAAGAAGCATGTTCGCCCAATGTAAGTTGGACATGTTGGCTTATTAATGTAGGTCAAGCTATGGTTAACAAGTCTAATAATGACCATTATTAGTTGATAGTTTAATCTTAAAAATTTTAGCCTGTCCAAAAGAATAAAAGATAAAACCCTAAAAAAAAAACTCAGGCACTCCCCCACCATCTCCAATGATACAATGACAACCATCACCACCACCAATGTGAACTCAACCACTGCCTCTAATGAATCCTACACCCTCCTTACTATTGTCACGGGCTTCCACCTTTTGCTCCGTCATGGAATGCATAGACGAGTCCTTCAACCTTGCTCTGCCATATCAGAATGGTGACTTGGTGCAAAATCCACCATTCGACCCAAGGAAGAAGAAGAAAAAGTTAATGTTGGTGAAGAGGGAGGCTAGATTCTAGTGGAATAGTTGGTGACGGGCTATGACATTGTGATTAATGCGCTTCCCGTAGGACAATTAATGACTTCCATGAGAAAGAATACTCGTACTTGTACAGTAGCTACTGGAAGGAGTTTCTTGATAAGAGCCTATCGAGGCTAGTGTTATAGAAGTTGAGAAGCCATGGCAGAACCTCAAGGATGAGATCTTGAGGTGGATCAAGGTCTCCAACGTCTCCCTCAAGAGATCCTTTTCATTGGTGAATGTGGCCCGATGGAGAACAGCACAGGATGATGGTGACAAGGTCGTCGACAACGTCGAGGAAGACACCAACATCATCGAAGTTGGTCCAAATCGGGCGATCCAAGGAGATGAAGTTAGAGATGGATTGTTTCATTAATTTTTATTTTTTTTTATTTATGATTTTTATAGTTTCCAATTTTTTTCTAATTTCCCTAAATCAACTCTAATTAAAGTCATAATAGAGTTTGACTTAAACATGCCCTGCTACCTTTAAAGTCCATGTGTCTTTTATTCATTTGCCCACTTCACATTTTCATCTTATAGATGAAAAATGTATCTGTATATGAGTATGCACTACTGCATAAATATGTTATGTATCTTCGATCGCCCATCGATGTAGCTTTTTGAGGCTAAAGCCACTATTTTTAAATTTTTACCAAAGTTTCTTTTATGTCATCAAAAGGCAAGTTTCTTATAGTGAATAGACCTGAAACTAAAGTGTGCAAGTTTTTCAGTTCAATGTACCTCCCTAAATGACATTATGTAATCAATGCTAAGGAAAATTGAGAGGAAAGTTTGCATGTTTGTTAGTGTGATGTGGTGCACTAAGGATTTGTCTTATACGGATAGAGATGAGAAGCAAAAGTTTCATATATAGATGCTTTTGCATAGAATTGTATAAGACTTTCATTTATAGAACTTTTTCACCTTTCTTATCCTTATATTAAACACCTTAAAAAAGAAAAAATTCATTAGTGAATACAAGTTTAACATGTGTTTATGGTAGGTTTTAGCACTTACTTATCAACAATAAATAATTGACAAACTCCTCATGTAGGAGGCCAAACTACTCTAAACTAGGCGTGAATCGACAAACTCCAAGAGTTTGAATGACAGCCTTTGTTTTCAAGATCTCAATTCAGGGAACGAAAAACTACTCCTCTTGAGCTCTACATAAAAAGAATCGAGTGTCAAACTATTTTTTATGAATGAGGATGGAACGTAAAGTGATTTTGTGTTTTGTGTGTGTGAATTTAATGATTGACAGGTTAAAAAGAAGAAGAAGAAATTTAGAATGCAAATTGATTGACAAACTGGAAATAAAGTACAGAAATTGTAAAGAAATTGATAGGAAATCTAATCCTAAGAAAGCAAAAGAGAAGGTTGACAACAATACTCAGTTAACTCTGGACTCTGTCTAGTCATTGGAGACATTTAGAGCGAGTGTGTAAGTGAAAATTTCAACCGCCTACAATTTGTACAATACTAGTATTTATAGACAGCCTAGCACTCTAGGATTTTGACACTTGTTTTCTAGCTGTCCTTGGATATTGTCCACATGGCTTTGATAGTTATTTCCTTTGTCATTTTCTCTTTGATCACCACTTCGTCAAGCTTATATCAATAACCGCTAGAAACCGTTAATAACGGTCAATTGACAAACAAATGCAAAAGGTTCATTCTGGCAGCATCTTCAATATCTTCAAAATTTTCAAAGTCTTCAAGTGACAAACTCCCACTTCAACTTGTCGAACTTGTGTATGATTTGTCTTCAACTTCTGATTGCTTTACCCAAAATCTTCCAAGTCTCATATGACAATCTTCAACTTTGACTTGTCAAATGTCAAATAGGAAAATTGTCAATGTCTAGTTGCCAAATTGGGTATTCGTCATAACTAGCCTCTTTTAGGTCGACATATAGTTTGACAAAACAGAGACTTAATCAATCTTACAATTTTTTCAATCCTTAGTCATGTCAAATGTAACAGCCCAGACCCCCAGCATTGCAATATTGTCCGCTTTGAGGCCTTGCGCCCATCACGGCTTTGTTCTTGGCGTGGACGTCAACCACCCAAAACTACAATGGGAAAGGTATCCACACCCTCTTACAAGGCATGCTTCGTTCCCCTCTCCAACCGATGTGGGACTCCTAAATTCCCCCACGGGGCTTACCCATCGCAATGGGAGGATTCCACCCTCCTTTGGGGCCCAGCGTCCTCGCTGGCACAATGATCTCGGGACCAGCTCTGATACCATCTGTAACAGCCTAGACCCCCGGCATTGCAATATTGTCCGCTTTGAGGCCTTGCGCCCCTCACGGCTTTGTTCTTGGTGTGGACGTCAACCACCCAAAACGCGTTACAATGGGAAAGGTATCCACACCCTCTTATAAGGCATGCTTCGTTCCCCTCTCCAATCGATGTGGGACTCCTAAATTCCCCCATGGGGCTTACCCACCGCAATGGGAGGATTTAATGTAACGCCCCGATTTTCTGTTAGAGTGAAAATGACCAAAATGCCCCTGAGGTCATTTTCGGCCCGGAATTCTAGGAAAGCCGGTCCGGCAGTACTCAAAGGGCAAACTCAATGCTGGAAGGGGATTAGATGACTTGTGTATCTTTCCGGGATCGAAAATCTCGTTTTTCGAGTTTTTGGGTCAAAATGACCAAAATGCCCCTGCGGTGTTTTACCCGTTTGCAAATGCCGGATGAACCCGAAACTTCTCCAGATGGTTTTAAAAGGCATTTTTATGTAGACTATAACTTTAGTTTTGGTCCCAGATGTCCCGGGTGAAATTAGTGCAAAATTATGGTTTTGCCCCTAGTTTCATGTTTTTACGCTTGATCGCGTGATTAAGCAAACCTAAGCAATATTAGGCTCCAATCAAAGGTTAATTAGTTTCCATAATTAATCTTGAGTCAAAATAATTTATTAAAGTTGATTAGAACCTAAAAGTGCTTAATTACAACTTAAAATCATATTTTAAATTCAAGACTCCTAGTCATGGAATCTTGAATAGTATTTTCTCTTTCCAATTCCTTAAATCGTGGAATTGTGTTACACATTGTTTATTCACAAATGAGTTTTAATTCTCTAATGATGTATGAGCACTCCTAATCTTGTCATAAAATCCTTAAATCACATTCTTAGTTACCTAAACTTAAGCTTAATTATTTCTAGCCTTGTACCTAAGCTAATACACATCTAAACCTACCATTAACACCCAATTAGATTATCAAATCTCATCTCCCCCTTACTGTACCAGGTCTGGCCGAACACTCCATGCCCCCATATGCATCACATGTTCAATTTTTCAATACTCCAAGGCCATACCTCATGTCACATACACTATACCTTGTCATAACTTTCAATCAAGCTTGATTTTCCAAATGAATAACTAATTAAAATAGCCCATTTTCTCCATTTATTTGTGGCTGGAAAAGTTCCAGCCATGTCAAGTTTCTAGAAGCCTAATTTCATTCAAAAATTGATAGGAAATTCACTCACATCAAGCCATACTTTGTATCATACACTCCATACTTCAAACCGTGCTTGAATGACTTTGTGTAAAAGATATTTTCTCTTCCTTTCCCCTCCAAAGCCACACAGTTACCCTCCTCCTCTTTGAGCCTTCATTTGTTTTCATTCTCTATAAATACCTTGCCTAGAAACATATGCAAACACTTTAGTTCATTTGCACACTTTTAGTTTTCCTAAGCTTTCTTGAGTTCTTTCTTTTTCTCTCAAGTTTCAAGAGAGTTCTTCCTTTCTTTTCATCTTCATCTTCTTCATCCTCTCATCACATAATCATCTCATAACTTTGAAACACCACCCCACCACCTTAGATCATCATACAAACACCTAAACCTCCATTCTCAAACACAAGCTCACCAAGAACACATTTCCTTTCTTTTCCTCTCCACAAGGCCGAATATAACACCCTAAATCTTAACCCAAGACTACTAGTATGTACTTAGGTTAATCTTTAGAATATTACCTCTTGGTCTCATCTTTTACTTAGAAAATACTTAGCGGAAATATGGATAAAATTTTTCTTTTTGGAATTTAAAATCAAAGTGAGAGCCACGCACGAATCTTTAAGAGGAAGCATAGCGAAACATATAAGCAAAGCATAAAGAAGCACATCATATCATGGAGACATCGACTGAAACATAGATATATATATATACTGTGCCTACCCAAAGGGCAGGACTATTCAATACATCAGGAAGCGGAGTATAACTGAAATGCAATACAAGGAAATCATAAAAAGCAAATACAAGAGAAACTACACCCATACCGATGTGCACCTAGAGTAGACAACCTCATATACAAAAGAAGGTTTGTCCTCAACTATGTGGATTGTGTGCACTAACTACTACCCCTCCTATGTCTACTCCTGCTGGTCCGAGTACTGTGGGGTCGAATCGATCCACTGACGAATCTCGGCGGGAGTGGTCGAGCGCATCATCGGGGTGTCCACCGTGGCGAGGGCGCATAGATGGCTGACGAGCCAACCTCGGCTGGACCACCGTCTCCTCACTCCCAGCCCTCATCGGTGGAGGAGCGGGACTGGAGCTCCAACTATACATGTGTGATGGCCGGTCCTCGGATGGGTCCATCTCCGAGTACTAGGTACGAGGGACATACTCTGGGTAGTCGCGTACAGCTGATGTCTCGGGCTCCATGCGGAGAATCTGCTCATCGCGTGGTCTAGCTCGCTCAAAAATCCCATTATGACGGTAAGGAGCAGTCGGGGTTAAACGGTAACTCGGGGCTAGATGCGCGAAGGGTCGTCCTATAAACATGAACACTCTAACCGTGCAGCGACCCTCAAAATGGTATGACCCGAGTGCCGGGTCATGGTGCAGCTCCCATACCGGGGTGTCGATGAAGAGTACGAATGTCACTATCTAAAGATATGATGAAAGAAAAGAGAGAGGGAATGAGAATCTTTCTAAAAGAATTCTCAGTAGGGTTATCCCTACCTAGGTGACATCATCATATCCTCAGGAACCTTGGGTTTATTTCTAAAAGGTGTGCATGCATATAAATTCCTTTTAAGTTAGTTTTCTAAAGTGTTATTTATCCAAGGTCCGTCATATTTTATAATGCGTCTTTAAGCAGAAAATATACTAATGATATGAATGCATCATAAAGGTAAACCAAACAATAGAGCAGCTAAGAAACATTATAACATTTGGCATAAGTATAGTATATATGACATTGTTAAATTTAACTTTCATCTCATGGGGCCGTCCTAAAACATCTCTAGGTTATGAGCTCATACCTTAATTAGTCATCACTAGTTCTTACTTATCCTATGATAAGCGTAACATACATAATTCCCGACTTAAAGTACGGGCTAGGGGGCAAATTAAGGATCACCTCTCTTAGGGTCATTTCCTCTTTGAAACGCTCTACTAGCAACTAGTGCATCGTAGTATTGTCCGCTTTGTCAAGCTATATGTCAATACCCTCACGGATTTGTTTTCTTGGGGGTGCTCGGCTAAACCGGTGTCACCCAAGAAGGCATCTCAGTGTTGTGTCACATTTAAGTTCTCATAAAGTGTTAATTCATAGATACATCTTTATTCATTACATAAATCTTTTTCATAGCATATATATCATCACAAGAAACTTCTTCATAGTGTATACATAAAACCATAGCATATACATTATCACATAATCACTCCTTAGACAATCATTCATACAAACTTCCAAGCTCATTATGTTATAAACCTATAGTATGTTATGCTTTGGTTCTTTTGAGTCTTAAACTTGTAAACTAATTATTCTAGTATTATTCTTAACCTCTTACACACCTATAGGTTCACAACCAATAAGTTTTACTAATTTTTATGCTCACGGACCTATCCAAACAGCCCTATGCAGATTTTAGACAACTTTATATTTGTGTGATTACGGGGTTCTAGAAATTACGGTTTAGACCCTTAAAGTCCTTAACTCACATTCTAAGTTATCGATCGTCAAAACCTAATCTCCTGGGAACCTATGAGGTTATAACTAAGTATTTCTCACCTCACACTATGGTCAAGAACATCTCTAAACCTCAACGATGCAAAATTTGAAATCCTAACTTTACGGGTACCTAGAAGTCACAACAATGACCCTTTCTAAGTTTAGTTTGCTCCTAAGGCTTCAAGATTAAGTCCTAAACCAATTATGAGTCATTCCTACACATTTAAACTAATTTAAAACCATGATTATTAAATCTAAACCTTGCTGGACAGAATCCATAAAATTACATAATTAAAGGATCTAGAATTCTCAAATTAATTCTTTTCTAGTTCCTAACTTATCCTATCTTTCACATATGAGTCTTAACATTATTTTTACTCAAACATAGGCACATTATCATCATCAAAACAGCACATACAGTGGCAGCAAAGAGCAAGGAAGAACCGAAAATATACTTCTCCATAAAAGGCATAAAACATAATTTCTAAAGCACATAAAATACTAGTTTCTCTTGGAATTCTTTTAAAAGTCTCAAAGCTCATTTATAAACAATTTTAACATCTAAAATCATAAGAATATTTACGAGGGCAGTGACCAATTCATCTTTGTCTCAAGAGGTTCTAAATTCTCAAAACTTGGTTCTATGCATTCCTTAAACTCACTTAAGCTTGGAAAAATTATAAGACATAGTCTCAAATACTTGGAAACCTCAAGACCTCTTAGGGCTGAAATATGAACCAAGGAAAATACATATTGTTAGACCTTTGTTGAGACAACAATGGGTAAGTCTTTGAGCTCTAGGTTCATTTAGGTGATGACATAAAAACAAACATGCTTATGCACTTATTTTTAGGTTCCATTAGAAAGTAAAGTGATAGCACAAAGTAAATATGAATGCAACTCATTATTATCTTGGTATTAAGTGAGAACTTGAAATATAAACATGATAATGCATAGCTTGAAATATAAACATGATAATGCAAGTTCATTCGTTATCTTGGTATTTAGTGATAGCAAAGAAGAAAACATGATATGCAAAGCATAAAGTAAACATGATGCAAGGTTTATTTTATGATTAACTAGAGCTCATTCAAGACTTTAGCAAGATAACAACCCATTACAATATCTCAAAGATCAAAACATCAAAACCGAAAGTCTCACAAAAGAAAAGAAAATGAAACTAAGTCAAGTTCTTTATTAAATACCCAAAACCCCTATCTAGAGAAAAATCTCTAGAACGTGCCGGCCAACTTTAAGGTTGACAAGGGTAGGCTTGGGCTTTTAGAAATCCTTAGATTAATTTTCTTAAGTTAAAAAACCATGTGAGTTAGATATCATATAGATGAAGTCATATGAAAAGGAAAACTCAAGCTTTAGAGGTTTCTTTGAGATGAACACAATGTCATCATCTAGAAACTCTCATCATTAAGCTATCATGCTCATAATCAAGGCCTGATGGCCGAAATGAAAAGAAAGGAAAAACAAAGGAAAGTTCAAAAAGAATCCAAGAGGAAACTAGAGAAAAATACTCTCTTGAGCAAAACAAAGTTTGAAAACAAATCCCTACCTTGTGATGAAGGTAAAAGCTTGGGCTTGAAGATGGAAATGAGATGAGCAACACCTCCTAGGATGGTGGTGATGATTCGGTCAAGAGGAAGGAAAAGAAAGGAAATGTGTTTTGGGTGAAGTTGTGTTTGAGGTGTGGTGTTTGAGAGGTTTGATGATAGTTCAAGGCTTTGGGGTGGTGTTTGATGGTTGAGAGGTGATGATGAGATGAAGAGATGAATAAGATAAAGATGAAAAGAAAGGAAGAACACTCTTGAAACTTTGAGAGAAAAAGAAAAAACTAGCAAGATAACTTTAAAACTCTAAACTTAGCAAATGCTTCAAGGTGCAACAAGGCTATCACAAGCATCATATTTATAGAAAAACAAAACCATGGGCTCATCAAGGGGAGGGAGTAGCTGTGTGGTTTGGAGGGAAAAGGGAGAGGAAAATATCTCTTACACAAGGTCATTCAAGCATGGTTGAAGTATGGAAGCTATGCTACAAAGTATGGCTTGATGTGAGTTAATTTCCTATCAAATTTTTATGAAATTAGGCTTCTAGAATGAGACATGGCTGGAACATTTTCAACCACAAATAAATAAGGGAAATAATTTATTTTGCTTGGTTATCTATTAGGAAAAGCAAGCTTGATTGAAACTATGACAAGGTATGACATGTATGGTGATTTGAGGTGATTTTCCTACAAGTTTTAAAATGAAATAAATCATGAAAATGGGGGATGAGGGTGGCGGAAATCTGACCAGAAATGGGGGGAGAGAAGTCTTCTAGATGTTGTCCTTGGATGCATTGATGAAAGCATGGTTTGTATGACTCAAAGTATGGTTTGTGTAAGATCAAAACATGGCTCTTTGAGTGAGAAAAATGCACACATGAGGTGCACATGGGAGGGCATGGCTTCGGCCAAAATTCAGACAGCATGGGGGAGGATTTATCTTCCATGTAATTGGGTTCTAATGATAGGATTAAGTGTAGGTTAGCTTGGGTACAAGGTTAGGAATAATTAAGCTTAAGTTTATGTAACTAAGAATGTGATTTAGGGAGTTTATGACAAGTTTAGGAGTGCTCATACATGATTAAAGAATTTTAAACTCATTTATGAATAAACAATGTGTAACACAATTCCATGATTTAAGGAATTGGAAAGAGAAAACACTATTTAAGATTCTATGACTAGGTGTCTTGAAATTAAAATATGATTTTAGGTTGTAATTAAGTACTTTTTGGTTCTAATCAACTTTAATAAATTATTTTGACTCAAGATTAATTAAGGAAATTAATTAACCTTCGATTAGAGCCTAATATTGCTTAGGTTTGCTTAATCACGCGATTAAGCGTAAAAATACGAAACTAGGGGCAAAACCATAATTTTGCACTAATTTTGCCCGGGACTTCTAAAATTAAAACTGAGGTCATAGAATACATAAAAACGCCTTTTAAAACCATCTAGAGAAGTTTCGGGTTCATCCAAAGACTTGTAAAGCGGGTAAAACACCGCAGGGGCGTTTTGGTCATTTTGACCCGAAAACTCGAAAAACGAGATTTTCGATCCCGGGAAGGTACACAAGTTATCTAATCTCCTTCCAACATTGAGTTTGCCCTTCGAGTACTGCCGAATCGGCTTTCCTCGAATTCCAGGCTGAAAATGGCCTCAGGGGCATTTTGGTCATTTTCACTCTAATAGAAAAATCGGGGCGTTACACCGAAGCTATCTTGCCTCTTGAAGGAGCTCATCATCTTATTTTCCTTTTCAAAGAGTTCAAGTTTTCATCTTCACTCTAGGTAGGAGTGTTTTTCTAAACTTTGTTTCTTGAAAAATGAGTTTCTCTAGCTTTCTCTTTGATTTCTTTTCAAACTTTTCCTTGGTTCTTTGTTTTCCTTTCATTTCGGCTATGAGGCCATGATTATGAGCATGATAGCTTGATGATGAGAGTTTCTAGATGATGACCTTGTGTTCATCTCAAAGAAACCTCTACAGCTTGAGTTTTCCTTTTCTTATAACTTCATCTATATGATATCTAGCTCACATGGTTTTTCAACTTAAGAAAATTAATCTAAAGATTTCTAAAAGCCCAAGCCTACCCTTGTCAACCTTAAAGTTGGCCAGCACGTTCTAGAAATCTTTCTCTAGATAGGGGTTTTGGGTATTTAATAAAGAACTTGACTTAGTTTCATTTTCTTTTCCTTTGTAAGGTTTTCGGTTTTGGTACTTTGATCCTTGAGATTTTGTTTTGTTTTGGAAGTTTATTTATCTTGAGCTTGATGATGATGTTCAAGAACCTCATGGTTCCTTTGAGAACTTGGTTCAAGAACTCTAAAGCACTCTTTGTAATGAGATATATATGTTGGGTTGTTATTTTGTTAAAGTCTTGGATGAGCTCTAGCTAACCATAAAATGAACCTTGCATCATGTTTACTTTTATGCTATGCACATCATGTTTACTTTCCTTGCTATCACTAAGTATCAAGATAATAAGTGAACCTTGCATTATCATGTTTATGTTTCAAGCTATGCATTACCATGTTTATATTTCAAGTTCTCACTTAATATCAAGATAATAATGAGTTGCATCTCATGTTTATTTTATGCTATCACTTTACTTTCTAATGCAAGCTAAAACAAGTGCATGAGCATGTTTATTTTTATATCATCACTTAAATGAACCTAGAGCTCAAATACTTGCCCATTGTTGTCTCAAACAAAGGTCTAAAAATATTCGTTTCCTTTGGTTCATATTTCGGCCCTAAGAGGTTTTGATGTTTCTAACTATTGAAAACTATGTTTCATAATTTTTCTAAGCTTTTATGAAACTAAGGAATGTATAGAACTAAGTTTTATGAATTTAGGACCTCTTGAGACAAGTTTGATTTAGCTACTGCCCTCATGAACATTTTGATGATTTTATATGTTAAAAATGTTTATAAATGAGTTTTGAAAGTTTTAAAAAGGTTCCAAGAGAAACTAGTATTTTGTGTGCTTTAGAAATTGTGTTTTATGCCTTTACGGAGAATGGTTGTTTCGGTTCTACCTTGCTATTATTTGCCACTGTATGAGCTGTTTTAATAGTGATAATATGCCTATGTTTGAGTATAATTAATGTTAAAACTCATATGAAAAAGATAAGAGAAGTTAGAAACTAGAAAGGAATTAATTTGAGAGTTTTAGATCCCTTAATATTTGAATTTTCTGGATTCTGTCCAGCAAGGTTTAGCAATGATAATCATGGTTTTAAATTAGTTTAAATGTGTAGGAATGACTCATAAATGGTTTAGGACTTGATCTTGAAGTCTTAGGAACAAACTGGACTTAGAAAGGGTCATTGTTGTGACTCCTAAGTACCCGTAAAGTTAGGATTATGAATTCTACATCCTTGAGGTTTAGAGATGTTCGTGACCATAGTGTGAGGTGACAAATAATTAGTTAAGACCATATAAGTTCCCGAGAGATTAGGTTTGATGATTTATAACTTAGAATGTGAGTTGAGGACCTTAAGGGTCAATGCATAAGACACTAAGAAAGTTGTCAAAGCTATGATGTGTTATATGATGAAATGATGTGATGAGATGTGCTTGATGCATGAGAAAATGATTGATGAAAATGTTAAAGTTTATCATAGCATGAGGTTTCATGAGAACATGTTATGTGATTTAGCTTGTGGCAGTTTGAAGGAAATTCGGTTTAACAGCTGTTATGCTGCCGAATTTCCATCAAACCTTAAAGGGTTAAAGAAATGTTTAAAAGTACCATATGAATGGGAAACCCTGGGTGACATCGGTTCGGCCGAGCACCCCCAGGAGATTTTTATGTGATAAAGCACTGAGACGCGCTTGTCTGGGTGACACCAGTTTGGCCGAGCACCCCCAGGGGAGACAAATCCGTGAGGGTATGAGTAGATGCAACCTACCAAAGCGGACAAATTGCTGTGGCCTAGTGCCCGCAAAGCGTTTCAAAGAGGGTATATCCTAAGAGAGGTGATCCCTGCCCCCTACCCGTACTTGCGAGTCGGGATTATTATTATTTATGTTTCGCTTATTCAGATAATAAGCAAGAGCTAGTGACGACTAGCTGAGGTATGAGCTCATAACGTAGTTATTTTTAGGGTGGCTTATTATGCTAAAGTACCATGATTGATGTCACGAATATTGAGGAATGATTCACTTGAAAGATATATGCCCTTATGCCAAATGGTTTATGTTTATATGCTTTGATGTGTTGTTTTATGTGCTCAAGTATTGACATGCATCCATGATATGATATGTTGCATTCATGACATCTAGATGCATGCTAAAAGGAATGGACCTTGGATAATTAGTTTTGGAAAACCCTAAATCAAACCTTAAATGCATGATCACTATTTTATAAATAAACCCAAGGTTCCTGAGGATGTGAACGATGTAACCCTAGGGTAGGAGACTCCTACTGAGATTTCTTTAGCAAGAATTCTCACTCCTCTCTCTTCTTTCTTCCATCACATCTTCAGAGGTCGATGGCGACATTCGTAGTCTTCATTGACACGCCTGTATGGGAGGTGCACTACGACCCGGACCACTGTTCGTATCATTTTGAGGGTCGTTGCGCCGTCCGTGTTTTTGTGTACATGGGACGACCCTTCGCTTATCCGGTTTCGAGCTACCAGTTCACCTCTACTGCACCTTTTAGTAGTGACGACATGATCTTCGAGCACACTCACCCGCGTGACGAGCAGCTGCACCACGCCTGCACCTCTGCCTCAGCTGTCCGTGACTGCTCGGAGTACGTCCCTTGCTCGAGGAGGTCCGAGACTGATCCATCCGAGGATTCGCCGATGCATGTCCCTTCGGAGGGCTCTGCTCCCTTTCCCCAGTTATGACGCGAGGGGAGCGAGGAGACCGTGAGGCAGCCGCTCTTGGCGAGGAAAGCCGAGATGCGCCCGCGTCGAGGAGCTCACATTCAGTCACCACGAGTCTCCTTCACACTCCACTGGCCCACCCAGGAAGAGATAGAGCGTTTCCCCAGTTACCTGCCTCTATCACCCGAGGACCCTCGTTGTCACTAGACTTCGATAGAGAGCTTTGCGAGTACCCAAGCTTTTGTGGAGATCTTCCCTTCGACGATACCTTTTGGGAGGGTTGTAGATTGTACTCGTAGCTTAGTAGGAGGGTAGCGTGTTGGGTTTATCTTCTAAGTCTTACCATGTACCTTGTACTTTCTTGTTTTATGTTGTATTTTATTTCCGCTGTATTACAAGTTCTGCCCGTTCTTAGGGTATGACTAGCTATGTACCTCAACTATGCTATTATTAATTAAATGTTTCTTTGTTTACCTTGATCATTGTTTCTTGATTATATGCTTTACTCTATGATTTATAATGGTTGTTGCGTGTGCTTTACATTTCTGTTATTCGATTAGCTAAGCTCGCGGCTCTCACTTTGCTTTATGTTTTCAAAAAAAAATTTACCCATAATTTTCCGCTAAGTATTTTATTAATGATGAGACTAAGAAGTAATAGCCTAATGATTAGCCTAATATGTTCTAGAGTATTGGGTTAAAAATTAGGGTGTTACATCAAACCTTTGACTAATCTTCGAGCCTATCAAAGTCAAACATCAGTTTGACAATTTGACACGTAGTAAAATTTGGTGCCAACAACACCTTTAGTAGCAGAAGACTTCCTATTATAATCAGTTACAACCGCATTGGTTTTCACCAGATCTTTGACATTTTTGCTAAATTTGATTAGAATACATTCTAGCATCAAACTGATGGCTGCTCCACCATCGATCAACACTCTATTAACAAACTTTCCTTCAATCATCATCTTAATGTGTAAAGGCCTCAGATGAGCCTTGGTCATTTCATCAGGCTTTTCTAAAATTCCATCACTGCAGACGTCTTCACAAACAATGACACATTCATTTCTTACAATAACATCCTTATAGTCATCTTCCATTCGAATATATGCTCCTTCGACAGCATACTCTACAAGCAAAACAGAAACTACTCCAACCAAATTTATGTTAAAAATGGTATGTAAATCATCATCAAAATCAGTTTCAAAATTATTTGTCAACAAGTCTTCCTTAGTGAGTGGGTGGTATTCTGGCACCACTCTATCACCTCGATCAGCCTTTGACAGTGGGTTATACTCTGGGATCATCTTATCATTCTGACCAGTCTCAAAATGTGCAATTGGTACTTCTTGTGTCAAATGGTTCTCAGTGACTTTGGGCACTTGGTTCAAAAAATTTGATGGTTTGGACCTTTGGTCTTATACCACTTCTTTTAGGGGAAAAAAACCTCTGCCTTTAGGAGACATTGGTTTGCTCACTTGAGAACTAGTTTGACTTTCACTTTTTTCTTGTCAACCCTTTTCTAGACATAAGGATTTGAATTCATCCTTCATCCTTGATTGTACCTTTTCCTTGGCCTCCTTTTCTTTCTTGAAGATGAAGCTTCATCGTCATGGTGGATGTTCTTGACCCATTGATTTTGAATAACCCTGGCTGGAGGAACACGAGTTCGACTCGACATGTTGTTGGGCTTGCCATCCATCATCATGATAGTTTTCATCTTTTGGTTGACTTGTCTTATTCCAAGTTTAAGAAACTTAGGATCAAAATGGTCGAAATCAAATTTTGACTTACCTGCCACTTTTCTTTTCAATTCCAGGTTTTCCTTTTCCTTCTCACCAATCATCTTCCTACTCTTTTGCTTCTTGTATGTTGTAATTGCAGTTGGATCGAAAACAACATTGCATCTTGGATAGAGAAAAACATCTTGACCGCTATTCTTTTTCTTAATCAGAAATGTTAGAAGATCTACCCCTAGTTTTGGATAGATTATTTGTTCCATATCCTCAAAAAAATCAAGTTCATATTCACGTCGAAACTTCTTTTCAGCTTCAAGATTTGACATTTCCAATCCAGTAACATTAATATCGAGAAAGGGTGGCTCAACAAAGCATGAGTTAACTTGAAAAGGGTCGGTATCCACCTTCATGGTTTTTTCTTTCCCTTCAAATGTCAAACATCCTCATCAATTGCTTTCTGGATCAAATCCCTGAAACGAACACAACTATTAGTAGCATGTCCAGTCAATTAATGAAACTTACAAAATTTTTATCCCTTCAATTCTAATATTGAAGGGATTTTCTTCCCCTTGGGAAGAATTATTTGTTTATCTTTTAGAAGTACGTCAAATATTTGGTCAGCCATAGTGATGTCAAAAGAGTAAATTTTTTACGAAGGCATTTTCTCTTTGTTTCTAACGGGTCTTAAAGACTGACAAACATAAGTTGGCCCTAATTTCAATTCAGTCACATTAATTCTGTCACCACTGCCTTCGACCTCATCATCAGATTGGTCAACCTCGACATAGGCTAATTTTTCACGACGAAGTGTTTTCTTTCTCATTCTTTCTTTTTCTCTTTTTAGTTGCTCAATTTGACGAACTTTTCTGCCAATTGGCCAAGGCCTATGAATTGAAGATTGACGAGTTTCTTTCTAATGTCATAATCTAGACCATTGATAGCCATTTTGACAATCTCAGATATTGGCACAGAACTAAAACATATGTTTCTAGCATTCCTGAATCTGGCCAGATAGTCATCGACAGTTTCTCCCATGAAATGTTGAATAGTGAATAAATCATTAGGCTAACTTTAGTTTCACCTTGAAAAAACTGATTATGAAAACTGCTTTCTAATTGAGCCCATGTCAAAATAGAATTGGGTCTCAAATTCGAAAACCATGTGAAAGCCTTTTTTGTTAATGAAGATGGGAAAAAATGCATTTTCAAGTATTCATTAGTATATCGAGCAATATGCTCGATTATTAATTCCCCATTCTCTCCTGAGAACTTTGTCAAAGACTTAGGAATCTTTCAACCTTTAGGCACCTTGGCCTGTTGAATGTAGTCTGGAAATGCAGACACAAAAAGAGGTTGGTTGGCAAAGCCAACATTAAAGCCGAATTTGTTTAAAACAGTTTTGACAGCGAGTGTGATGTTTTGATTTTGTTGAATATTTTGAATTTGGTGCGCATTATGATGCTATTGATGATGATGATGCCCCTTTATGTTTTGTTATCTAACCCTTTGAATTTCATTGTCAGCATCTTGTCCTCAATGGACTAGATTGACAGTTGGATCGACATTATCATTTTCATTTGGAGGTTGATTATTGATTTCGTCATAGGGATCATTTGGATTGTCATCCAAAGTAATGGCCTAAGCCATACGTCCCATTTGTTGAGCAAGTTGCTCAAATCTTGTGTTATTTGTCTCAATCAAAGGTGTCAACACTATCGCCATTTATTGAGTTAACATATTTGACAAGATCATGATGACTCTCATCAATTTGTTGTCTAAACACAGCCATAAGTCGACCGTGTTTGTAGGACTCCCTGTCATGCCTGTTTTGGGCATGTAAGGGAAAATTGGGCCTGTGTTTTGTTGCCTTGTAGTGGTTGGGTTTGTTGACGACAAATTTCCTACTCCAATTATAGAAGGGCCCATCAGTGGAAGGCTAACAAAACTAAACTGTGGCAAATGTGTACCAAATTGGGGCAAGTTTGACATGAATGGCATAGTCTGACTCTAAAATAGAGGATTATGCAAGTCCACATTATTAAATACACCACTATTACCAACATTTGACAGATTCCCCATGTTTGATAATGTGGAGGGTATGTATCCTAGGGGTACATATCCTGAAGAAAGACCATATGGAGGCCACATTGTCGTGACAGAAGTATTTGTTTGTGACATACTTTCATTTGTCTAACCAACTAGAGTCAAGACAGGCTCCAAAGTATGAGGGAGATTATTTTCTCCCTTATTTCGTCCATCCTCTGATGAAGATGATGCTCTTGACGTATTTGACACAATGGTGCCACTATGCAAAGGCATACACTTTGTTTTTTTCTTTGTTTGACACGATTTTGTTTCTTTTCAACTAGTGATTCCTACCAGGTTTGCCAATTTGTTTATAGCAAGTTTTAGCACTTACTTGTTAACAATAAATAATTGACAAACTCCTTATGTAGGAGGCCAAACTGCTCTAAACCAAGCATGAATCAACAAACTCCAGGAGTTTGGATAACAGCCTTTGCTTTTCAAAATCTCGATTCAGGGTACGAAAAGGTACTCCTCTTGGGCTCTCCACCAAAAGAATTGACTGTCAAACTATTTTTTATGAATGAGGATGGAACATAAAGTGATTTTGTGTTGTGTGTGTGAATGCTTGGCAGATTAAAGAAGAACAAGAAAAAATGTAGAATGCAAATTGATTGACAAACTAGAAAAAAAAAAGTACAAAAATTGTAAAGAAATTGAAAGGAAATCAAATTCTAAGAAAGCAAAAGGGATAGTTGAGAACAATAATCAGTTAACTTTGGACTCTGTCTAGTCATTGGAGACGTTTAGAGCGAGTGTGTGAGTGACAATTCCAACCCCCTACAATTTGTACAAAACTAGTATTTATAGATAGCCTAGGACTCTAGGATTTTGACACTTATTTTCTGGATGTCCTTGGATGTTGTCCATGTGACTTTGACAGTTATTTCCCTTGTCATTTGCTCTTTGATCACACTTTGTCACATCTTTGTCAAGCTTCTATTAACAACCACTGGAAACCGTCAATAACCGTCAGTTAACAAACAAATACGAAGGGTTCATTCTGGCAGCATTTTCAATATCTTCAAAATTTTCAAAGTCTTCAAGTGACAAACTCCCACTTCGACTTGTCAAACCTTGTGTGTGATTTGTCTTCAACTTCTGATTGCTTTACCCAAAATCTTCCAAGTCTCATATGACAATCTTCAACTTCGACTTGTCAAACATCAAATGGGAAAATTGTCAATGTCTAGTTGCCAAATTGGGTATTCATCATAATTGGCCTCCTTTGGGTCGACATATAGTTTGAAAAACTAGAGACTTCGTCAATCTTACAATTTTTTCAATTCTAAGTTATGTCAAACCTTTGACTAATCTTTGAGCCTATCAAAGTCGAACATCAGTTTGACAATTTGACACTTAGTAAAATGTGGTGCCAACAGCATGTATTTCTACACATACTTATAATAAAATTGATGCATTTCATAATTAAATGAGTATATCTTAAATAAAGTTTATATATAATCTATTTTTTTATTGTGAGTATATATAAATATAAATTATTAAACTTATTATATCGATATAAAAATTTCTCCACCAAATGGCATTGTATATGTGATACCTTTTTGCTTTTAGTAATAAAACTTGAGACCTAGATTAAGGGATTATGGTCTAGAACTTAGCATTTATCATATACCTTATCATTTAAAATTGTATACGCATGTAATATTTAAAAGTGAAAAGTAAATATTTTTCGACTAATAAAATTTATCATGATCTCGAACCTATATATATAATTTCTCACTTTTGTTTTTGTTTATAGACCATAGATATATAAGGTTTAGTTTGGTATTGATGTGGCTGTTTGAGAGTTTTTGGGCTCTTTTGCTATTCAAAAACTGCTCTTTAAATATTATAATAGTATGTTTGATAAAATAATATATAAATTACTCTTAATAAGAAGAAGTCATAGTAATATAGTACATTATATTATAAAGTTGCTCATGGAATTCAAAATAACTATAATGAATATAAAAATTAAATAAGATAATTTCTACTTTTATTATCATTAAATATAGTAAGGTTATATTAATCTTTTAAGTTTTATAAAGCACAAGTAAGGAAAACCACCTATGTACTCTCAAAAGCATCCAACTTTTAAAAGTCATGAACAAAAACACATCAACTTTTTTATTTACCAAACAAAAAAGTTGGATTATATTTTTCATAAAGCTCTCTCCTAAAGAACATTACCAAATAAGTCTAAATGTGATAATTATTCCCTTTATGTGCCAAAATGTTATTTTAACAACTAAAAAGTGAGTGTCTATTGAGATACTTATTTTATAATCATTGAATATAATTATGGTCATTACTCACCTTTAATATTTATCACATCCACTAGTTATAATTAAGGTTGGTGTCGTCATATATGCCTACTATTTTTTTTTGTTAAAATAACAGTACTTCCTTTATATGACATCCTCATGCAGCTTCTTCATGCGGCTTCTTTCACCTTAGATCGTTAGTTCGTTGAAGGTACAAGAAATTTCAAAGATGATTATGGAGGCCCCTCAAGGGAAAAAAGAAAAAAACTCCAAAAATTTGTATAAATTACAGGTTAACATCTACACTATTACGTTACAAATTGTTGAAAGTAAGAACTAATAATATGACTCATAAAACATTAAATAACTAATTATAGTTAATCCAATAAATTTATATGTAAATAAAATGTTATTTGGATATTTGAATTCCTTCTAGCCTTCTACTTCTTTCTAAATCCAACATAAACGCACCATGACACAAAAACCGCAATACAATTTGAAAGAAGTGCTATTTTTTAATATCGAAATAAGTCATAAAAAATGAACACTTTCACACACACAATATATATATATATATAGAAAAAAAATCAGGTAATTTAAATATGGACTGCCACTTGTACTTATTACCCACGTCGTCGTGCCTGTGGTGTCGAAAATTTCGATACAAATAAAATTTCCGACTTCTGAAAGTATAAAGACCTGGATTATTTGGTCAATGCATTCAAGGAAATTGAGGGGAAATTGGGTCACAACTTTTACCTCTTGAACCTGCTTGCCATGATCTAGTCGACGTCTTCGTTAGAGAAATGACTAATGTGAGGCTCTTATTTGTTCAACTTTAATTTTTTTTTTTTTGAAATATTAACATCTCATTTTATTTCTCTTATGTATTTTAAAATATTTTTTTCTCTTCCATTCTTCCTCTTATACGTTTATATTTTTCTTTTCTTTTTATTCATTATCTATTAATTTTCTCAAAATATATTAATTACTTCATCTTTTAATTTTATATTTCATGGTTTATATTAAGGAATAAATATTTATAGGCTAAAAAATTCAAATGTTCCACCATTCTTCTTTGAAGCTCTTTTCTTCTTTGTGAGATTTCTTTTTTTTTTTTTTTGTACAATAATTTTTATGTTTGTTTAGTATTTTTAATTTATATATATTTTATACATTTAAATGTTTCCTCAATGAAATAAAGATTTGATTTTTTTTAAGTTTTCTTAAAATAAACCAATTTATTTATCCTTTTCATTTTCATTGTTTATATCCAATTTCTTTCTACCTTTCTTCTTTGAGATTTTTTTTATATAGAGATTTTTCAATGTTTATTTAATCTTTTACTTTGTGTATAATATATTAATGGCCTTTTTCTATATTTTGTGCAAGAGACAATTACTAGACTGTAGGCTCAACCATATATTGTTCAATCATTTGTGGCAAAAATAATTGTATTTTTCATATATAATTTAACAAATATTTTATGGAATTTGAGATTAATTTTATTGTTGTATAAACGAGTATTAATGATTTTATAATTTTTTTCTTTTCAAAATTTGAAGCCACAATTAAGGAAAGGCGATGCTATTGAGGGACTATCTCAACTTATCATTTAACTAAACTTAAGGTAATAAAAATTAAATACTAAAAATGATTGAAGATTGTGTTTGGTTTTACTTTTATTTTTACTTTTCATTTTGTTTTACTCATTTGTTTGGCAGAACATTTATATGAGACGGAATTGTTGTTGTGTCGAGAACAACACTTTCCTGAGTCAGTTCAGTGTATAACCAAGATAGCTGATGATTCCAATATTAATATTAGACAAAATGCATCAGCTAATCTTCGTTGGAATTTATTTATGTTGTTCAACCTTCTTCAATTTATTTTTTCTTCATTATTTTGTAAGGATTAAAAATTGCTGAATTCAATATATACGTAGCCATTGAATTATAATTTTAGTTTCATTTACAAACACTAATTATGGAGAATAAATAATATTTTGGAAAAAAATTATATTTTATTTTTAAAATTTCAATTGTGCGTTACCGTTGCACAAATTAATTGTTAACTATTGTTCTTTTTTATTTTGATGTGAATTGAATATACTGATATATGTATAGCTAATGATTGATTTTTCTTCCAATATATGCACTTATTGCTCCCTTTTCTTATCTGAGTACATGCATTATTAATATATTATTTTATTTAGGAAAATAAAATTATTGATAGATTTCTAATTTTATTTTCCAAATCCCCACCTAACTATTTAAGTGACAAATTTTACCTTCTAATTCATAAAAAATAATATTACACACACACCAAAAAAATAGAAACATAGCAAAACTTAATAATAAATAATAATATTACCTTTTTTATAAGCCTAATATTATATCCTTTAATTGATTCTGATATCCATATCAATCATTAACGTATATATAGTAATAGTATTATTATCCTTTCCGTTACCATTTTAAAAAATTTTCTTTTATTTAAATTTTTTTAATAAATCCATGAATATAAGTAAGGATTCATCTCTGCAAAAAAATTAGGAATAAGGACCCATGATGGCATGAGAGGAAAATTTTAAATGAGAAAGGGGTTAGGAGAAAAGTTTGTAACTTCAAATCTATAACTTTTGAAAATCATATATATATATATATATATATCACTATGTCATACTTAATTTTTTTTTTAAACTTAAACATTTCAATTTATCAATTCAATAATTGTTTCATATTTTTTTTGAAAAAAAACTTCAATTTTCAAAATTAATTTTTTTTTAAAAATCAATTCCTTAATTTACACTTCTTTGATAATGATACTAATTATTTATATTTAAAAAAATCAATTTCATAATTTTACTACAATAATTGAGATGACATAAATTAGGATTATATATGATGTTTTACTAATTATAACATATTAATTATAATATATATTTTAAAATTGATATTTTAATTTACTAAAAGGATGTATAAGGAAATTATATGTAATTGAAATCACATTAATTAAATATATTCATTAATTTTTTTTATCAATTAGAAAATATATTTTTATTTTTTTATAAATTAAATAATATAATTTACTAAAAAGTTGTAAATGACTAGAGATGACAACAAAAAAAAAACCAATAAAAATGGATACACAGTGGGATTACCAATAATAATGGGATGAGAATGAAAACAAATTTTGTCTTCTTAGGGATGGCTAACAAGGGAGAAGTTTCTATTTGCTAAACAGTACAGGGATAGAGATAACACACCCTCATTTATTCATTTATCTTTATTATATTTGTATTATGAATGTATTTTTACTTTTAATTTGGATTATGTTGCATTAGTAGTATTTGTTACTATGTATATTTATGTTTTAAATTTCAAAATATTTTTAATTTTTCTCTTTTTAAATTTTTTTAATAAACTATGAATACTTTTAGGAATTCAAATCTTCACGAGGATGGGGAATAGAGACCCATAATGGGAATGAGAATGGGGACGAGGATCACAGCAAAATTTCAAATCAGGACAAGGGCATGAGACATATCCCCTTTCTCATAGATGCCGATTGTTATTCCTATAAATAATCATGATATAGTTAAATTATCCATTTATTCTCTTTCATTTTTCAATAATTTCAATTTTCGAAATGTGTAAAATATTCATAAGATATGATCTTTATTATTAATTATAGGTCGTCTACTGAGATTTTTTGAGCCTTATAAACATGATATTTGAAATAAGATACAAAATAAAATTAAATGGAAATTTATAATATTTTCTATTTATTTAATTAATTATTTTAAAATAAATTTATATATTTAATTTTCTATAAGTTATATTTAAATGATTTTTTTCTTAATAATCAATAAACTATTTTTTATTATCACCCTGTTCAACGCATATGTCAAATGATTGGTATATATATATATAGGTAATTTAAATATGTACTGCCACTTGTACTTATTACCCACGTCGTCGTGCTTGTGGTGTCGAAAATTTCGATACCAATAAAATTTCCGACTTCGGAAAGTATAAAGACCTTGGATTATTTGGTCCATGCATTCAAGGAAATTGAGGAGAAATTGGGTCACAACTTTTACCTTCTTGAACCTGCTTGCCGTGTTCTAGTCGACGTCTTCCTTAGAGAAATGACTAATGTGAGGTTTTTATTTGTTTATTATCACTCTTTATTTATTTCTCATTATATCAAAATTTTTTAAAATATCCTTTAGATTTTATAGCTGAAATTAAAGAGCTCAAATCGGATCTCACTTAAGGGTATGTTTGTGAGTTTAAATTTTGAAGAGAAAGGGAGGAAATAGGAGGACTTATAGTGTAAAATTATATTACAAGTCCTCCCTTCCCCTCCCTTCTCCTCCAAAATCCAAACTCACAAACATACCCTAAGGAAGTTACAGGAAGAGACTATCATGCAACATAATTAGTCTTAAAGCATCAAAGATAACCCAGGGCATTGTGTAGTTTGGCAAATCACAATTAAACAACAATAAAAACTGTTTTTACATTTAACTAATTTTTTTATTTTCAAAACTAAGATTTTGGCTAGTAGAATTTTAATTTCCTAATACCATTCTTTATTTATTGTTTTCATTCGTGACATTTCTAAATAATTTTAATTAAAAACTTTTTCTTTAGATATTTGGAATGTATTGTTCCTCAAACATTTTAAATTTATATTTAATAGCTAAATTAATTTATATTAAACATAAAAGCAAACTATAATTAAACTTCTCGCATAGCATAAAAATCCCTAATTTAAAAATAATGATTAATTTGAATAAAAAAGTATAGTGAAATATAATAAAACTTAAATAACCTATCAAATTTATAGTATAGTGACACATATGCTTCTTTCTTTTTTGGACACTTCAAGAATCCTTTTAAATATTTTTTTATAATTGTGTTTTTTTATTATTTGGAACCACTTGTTTATTTTGTATATATATCAATTTTTGGGACTAATGTCACACCATACTTTTTTATCGTGTGTTTTCTAATTAATTTAATTAAGTTTCTCACTATCTTTATTTTTAGATTTTTTTAGATTTGCAATAACAAATGTTGTATTTGCAGAGTTTCGTTGAATTTTTTTTTTGGAATTAAAATATTAGAATTTTGAATGTAATATTTTGTAAAAGTATGATATAGACAAAAATTGTTATATTTTTTATTTGACCAAATTTGATGAGTTGTTTAAAATTTTATATTGGTGTACTTTTTAATCCAAGTTAATCATTGTATTTAATTTGGGCTTTTTTTTGTGTTATGCTAGAAGTTCAATTATAATTAAAGTTTATGTTTAATTTTAATTAGTACAATTATTAGATATAAAAATAATTTTTTAATTAAAAGTATTTATAAATATAATAAATAAAAAATAAATATAGAGTGATATTAGACAATTGAGAATCTACCATATAAAATATAACTTAATATTGACAATTTAAAACTAGCTAAACATAAATTAATTTTTATATTAAGGATATTGTAGAAATGTTATAAATAAAAGCAATTAACGAGGAGCGGTGATAGAAAATGGACCACTCCCCTAAGGTGAATGAACTGACCAATATGTACAAGTTTTCTTATATATACGAGGGCACCAGGGCGCCACTTGCATAGCCATTCACCGATAAGCTTTCTATAGATTACATAGCATAAACATGGCTTTCTCAATCTCCCTTTGTCTTCTAGTCTTGTTTCTTGCTTTTGGATTCTCATATTCTTATTTAACATCACTGAGCAAGGGCTTCTCCCTCTCAGTGGAGAAACCTACACAAGACATTATTGTTTCACCAAATGGCACGTTCTCTGCTGGCTTCCTTAAAATCGGTGATAATGCCTACTCCTTGGCCATATGGTTCACCAAGCCTCATAATTCCCAAAACACCCCTACTGTTGTTTGGATGGCAAATCGTGACCAGCCAGTGAATGGAAAGCACTCAAAGCTTTCCCTCTCACACACCGGTAATCTTGAGTTAACAGATGCAGGTCAGTTCCAAAGTTGGTCTTCGAACACAAAGACAGACGCCCCAGCAGAGTTATATCTCAAAGATAACGGCAATCTTGTCTTACATGAATTGAAAGGAGCCATTCTGTGGCAAAGTTTTGATTCCCCAACTGACACTCTTCTTCCTGGACAGCATCTTACTAGAGATACACGACTTGTCTCTTCAAGAAGCGAGAGCAACCATTCATCTGGTTTCTATAAGTTGTCCTTTAATGATGCAAACATTCTTAGCCTTATTTATGATGGCCCTGTTGTTTCAAGTGTTTATTGGCCAGATCCAGGGCAAGTGAGTTGGCAAGTTGGAAGGTCTACATACAACAGTAGTAGAATCGCAGTGCTAAATTCTCTTGGAGAGTTCAATTCATCAGATAATTACACTGTTAGAACATCTGATCATGGTGTGGTGCTACAAAGAAGATTGGCATTAGATACTGATGGAAATCTTCGAGTGTACAGTCGTGAAAATGTGTCACAAGATTGGTACGTTTCATGGCAAGCCATTTCTGATAGTTGCACTATTCATGGAATTTGTGGCGCTAATAGCTTATGCAGTTTTAGTCCTAAAACTGGAAGGAAATGCTCGTGTATTCCTGGGCACAAAGTGAAGAACCATAGTGATTGGTCTTATGGGTGTGAACCCACATTTCGTCTTACTTGCGATACAGGTGAGCTTACCTTTCAAGCAATGCACAATGTTGAGCTTTATGGCTATGACAGCCATATGATTAAAAATTGTACTTACAATCTTTGTAAGAACTTATGCTTAGAAAACTGCAACTGTAAAGCGTTTCAATACAAATATGTAGACGGCACGGGCTATAAGTGCTATACAAAAACACAGTTGCTCAATGGGCATTCGCCAACGAACAATGGAATAACCTACTTGAAAGTGCCAAAAAATAAGACACCGTGGAACACTACTAGAGAATATTTCAAAGTAGATGATCGTGTTTGTTCTGCACAGATTCATAGAGAGTATTTCAAAAAACATTCAAGCCGTTTTGTGAACTTTCTTCTGTGGTTTGCTGTTGCGGTTGGAGCTCTCGAAATGGCTTGCATTTTTGTGGTTTGGTTGTTCTTAATCAGGAGCCGCTCAAAAATTGATGTAGATCCGCATGGCTACCAGCTTGCAGGAGTGGGATTCAGAAAATTTAGTTGCTCTGAGCTGCAAAAGGCAACAAAAGGGTTCAGCCATGAGATTGGATGGGGTGCAGGAGGGGTTGTATACAAAGGCCAATTGCCAGATCAAAGGCTTGTTGCAGTAAAGAAGCTCAATGAAGCCAAACAAGGAGAAGGTGAATTCCTCGCTGAAGTAAGCATCATTGGAAGGCTCAACCACATGAACCTGATCGACATGTGGGGCTATTGTGCTGAGGGCAAGCATAGGCTGCTAGTGTCTGAGTACATGGAAAATGGTTCTTTGGCAGATAATCTATCATCAAATACTCTTGATTGGAGTAAGAGGTATAACATTGCTCTTGGAACAGCAAGAGGCCTAGCATATTTGCATGAAGAATGCTTGGAGTGGATTTTGCATTGTGATATAAAGCCTCAGAACATACTTTTGGATTCAAACTATCAGCCCAAGGTAGCAGATTTTGGCCTGTCTAAGCTATTGAGCAGAGATAACCTCAACAATTCAAGCTTCTCAATGATAAGAGGAACCAGAGGATATATGGCGCCTGAGTGGGTTTTCAAGTTAGCTATCACCTCCAAAGTGGATGTTTATAGCTATGGAATTGTTCTCATAGAGATGATAACTGGAAGGAGTCCGGCAACAGATATCCAAACACTTGATGGAGAAGAGCCATTCAATGGGAGGCTTGTGACATGGGTGAGAGAGAAAAGGAAAGGGGCATCTTGGGTGGAGGAAATCATAGATCCTGCAATTGGGTCAAATTATGATGTGAACAAGATGAAAATCTTGGCCACAGTGGCTTTGGATTGTGTAGAGGAAAACAAAGATGCAAGGCCTACCATGAACCAAGTGGTTGAGATGCTTCAAAGCCATGACAATGATGCTCAATAATGGAGATATGCTGACAAATTTACAAGTCTTGGTCTTCTGAGCTGGGACAAGAACACCAACGTAATAGCCTTCTAAACCCATTGTTTTTCAGATTGCGATAGCACTGTATGTAATTTATCTCCATTGTGCGTGTGAACCAATCCAACTGTTCAAGTCTGTGATATTATATTAATAAAGTTTAATTATATCTCGTCCTGTAGTTTTATTCAATTTTCAATTAAATCCTTATAGTTTAAAAGTTTCTAAGTAGATTCATATGATTTAAAAGTTTTAAAGTAGATCCCTATAGTATATGAGATTTTTCAATCAAATACCTATCATTACCAAAAAATAGAATATTCAATAAAATATAGAATATTTCATTTCTATCTCTCTCTTCACATAATGGTAAGGACCTAATTGAAAATTCTCAAATACTATATGGACTTAATTTAAAATTGAGTGAAATTATAAGGACCTGAAGAATAATTAAACACATTAAGAAATGATTAAATGAACTTGAAATTAGAATAAATTTAAAAATATTTTACAATATTACTATTATCATCTATTCCAACATTGTCTCCCATAATTAATCATTCACTAACACTTTCTCTCATAAGGGTATTAAGGGAACAAAATAATTAATTAACAATTCTTATGTGAATCTAATCATATAAAAGAAGATCTTCCTACAAAAGAAATTTTTAAGCAAGGTTCTGAAAACTGGACCGCATATTACACCAGTCATAATAAGAGTTCAGAGGTTCAACCAGGGGTCCAATCGAAATATAATCAGTATATAATAAAACTTGTATTTATGTAAATATATAAAAATATAAAATGAAATATATACCATAAAATAATTAAAAATTAAATTAAATTTACATATAATGCCCAATATATATGATCTTTTTCTAATGCCTTCAAACAATAATTTATTCATGTATTTGACATCAAGTGGGTAGTTTTGGTACCCAGCTGCTCTAATATTTAAATATAAGATTATCATTCAACGTTTTCTTCAAATAATCAAATTCATTCTCAAGGACGTAAGCGTTCTAAACAAACAAAACAAGTTTTCTAATCCCCCAATGCAATGAATCTTTCCTTTCTATTTTTCCCCTTCCTTTTTTGTTTTTTTTCCTGCTTTTACAATATTCCCTTTCATATAAACATGTTACTAAAATAAAATAAAATAAAAATAGATTAAAAAAAACTAGAAGAGGCAGACGAAGGAGATGTGCATACCAGAATGCAGGCGACGCAGGCAGCACGGAGGGCCGACAACACGGCTCACAGACAACATAAGAAGACTCAGATGGAGGGCAAATGCGGATTTCGAAGGAGGCAGAGCAGATGCAGATCGAGATGTAGGCAAAGGAGTTGCCGGCGACAGTGAGCCAGGGGGCACGACCGGGACGCAACTCACGGTGAACGCGATCGGTGGCGGCAGCTGCTGCTCTGCTTCCTACTGCTTCAAACAAAGAAAAAGGGAAACCAGGTTTGTTTCCTTACCATTTTTCTCATATCATAAGGGAATTGCGCAAAACCATGGAGGTTTTCATGTCTAACCCAGACCGGATAGCAGGCCAATTTTTTGTTCAACAAGTCTGATCGATCGATCCGGTCCGTTTTTTCAAAACATTGTTCTTAGGTGCTCTTAGAGTAAGATGAAATATTTGCTCTACTCTATTTATTAATTGACATATCAAATTTGCATTAAAAATATAAGGAAAATATAAAATAATAATGACCTATAAAACTTATTTATCAATTAATGAATGAATCAGAATAAATATTTTCTCTTATTCTCGATGCACCTAAGTATTTCTCACCTTCCTGCAAGTAGTTTCATTGACATAACATAAAGAAGTCACATTTACTATGAAAAGTTTTTCATACTTTTTGCATATAAACTTAGAGAATGATAGAATAATGATTTAAAACTTTATGGGTTTTAAAGGTTTAATTATTCTTCAGGTTCCTATAGTTTCAGTCAATTTTCAATTAAGTCCTGATAGAGTGTGAAAATTTTCAATCAAATTCCTGCCGTTATGTGAAAAGAGAGATGAAAATGGAATACTCCATATTCCAAAGAATATTCTATTTTTTATAACAGTAGGGACCTAAGTGAAAAATCTCATACACTATAGGGGCCTACTTAGAAACTTTTAAACTATAAGGACTTAATTGAAACTATAGGGACCTGCGGTATCATTAAATCTATTAATAATCATCCATGACAGGTTTTGCTGAATTCGAAATTCATAAATATATAATTTAATATTTTATAATTGCCTGTTTTATATATATCTATAATATTAATATTTCAGACTCACTCTAGGTAAAGTTTTACAAGTATCGTTTATAGAGCAATTTATGGCCCACAATTTTTATAACCTCGATTATTAATTATTTTTTTTATAAAAATTAACTTTATATCTATTTCATTAATACAATATAAATATTTCACATTAAATATTGGATTTCAAACCATTACAATTCTTAATTTAAATTATACAACTGATTAAAATATGTCAATCTAAATTATTTAACATTAAAATTGGATATTCATGTGATACATATTTAAATATTTCCTCAATGAAATAAAAATTTTATTTTTTTATAAGTTCTCTTAAAATAAACCAATTTATTTATCCTTTTTATTTTCATTGTTTTATATCTAATTTATTCCTACCTTTCATCTTTGTATTTTTTTTTTTGTATAGATACTTTTAGTGTTCATTGAGTCTTTTACTTTGTGAATAAAATCTTAATGGTCTTTTTCTATGTTTTGTGCGGGAGACAATTATTAGGCTGTAGGCTCAATCGCGTATTGTTCAATCCTTTGAGTAATTGTATTTTTCATAAATAATTTAATAAATATTTTGTTGAATTTGAGATTAATTTTATTATTGTATAAACGAGTATTAATGATTTTATGATTTTTTTCTTTTCAGAACTTTAAGCCACAATTAAGTAAAGGAGATTCTATTGATGGACTATCCAAACTGATCATTTAACCAAACTTAAGGTAGTAAAGATTAAGAATTAAAAATGATTGAAGATTATATTTGGTTTTACTTCTATTTTTACTTTTGGTTTTGTTTTTCTCTTTTGTTTGGTAGAACATTTATATGAGAGGGAATTGTTGGTGGGTTGAGAACAACATTTTTTGGAGCCAATTCAGCACACAACCAAGCTAGCTGATGATTCCAATAGCAATATTAGACAAAATGAATCAGCTAATCTCCGTTGGAATTTGTTTATGTTGTTCCACCTTCTTCAATTTATTTTTTCTTCATTATTTTGAAAGGCTTAAATATTGCTGAATTCAATATATACATAGTCATTGAACTATAATTTCAATTCCATTTACAAACACTAATTATGGAGAATGAATAATATTTTGGAAAAAAATTATATTTTTTTATTTAAAATTTCCATTGTGCATTAACGTTGCACAAATTAATTGTTAACTATTATTCTTTTTTATTTTGATGTGAATTGAGTATACTGATATATGTATAGCTATTAATTGATTTTTCTTCCAATATATGCATTTATTGTTCCCTTTTCTTTTCTCACGGTAAAACTTTTAATTAATTGATAAAATTTAAAATATTATTTTTGTATATATATACAATCCATATTTATTTGTTTGATTTTTTAAGGTATAATCATTATTAATATATTCTTTTATTTAGAAAAATATAATTATTGATAAATTGCTAATTTTATTTTCAAAATCCCCACCTAACTATTTAAGTGATAAATTTTATTTTCTAACTCATAAAAGCTAATATTACACACACCAAAAAAATAGAAACATAGCAAAAATTAATAATAAATAATATTATTACCTTTTTTTTATAAGCCTAATATTATAACCTTTAATTTATATTAATATCCGTATCAATCAGTAACATATACATACTAATAGTATTATTATCATTTCAGTTACCATTTTTAAAATTGTTCTTTTATTGAAATTTTTTAATAAACCTATGAACATTCGTAGGGATTCAAATCTCCGCAAGAATTGAGGAATGAGGACCCATGATAGGAATAGGGAAGGGGATAAGAGGAAAATTTTGAATAAGAACGTGGTTGGGAGAAAAGTTTTTAACTTCAAATCTAGAATTTTTGAAAATTATATATATATCACTATGTCATATTCGATTTTTTGAAACTTAAACATTTCAATTTAATTTATCAATTCCATAATTTACACTTCTTTGATAAATGATACTAATTATTTATATTTTTGAAAAATCAATTCCATAATTTTACTACTTCAATAATTGAGATGACATAAATTAGGATTATATATGATATTTTACTAATTATAACGTATTAATTATAATATATATTTTAAAATTGATATTTTAATTTGCTAAAAGGATATATAAGGAAAAGGATGTATAATTGAAACCACATAAATTAAATATATTCATTAATTTTTTATTAATTAGAAAAATATGTTTCATATTTTTATAAATTAAATAATTTAATTTACAAAAAGGTTGTAAATGACTCGAGATGACAAAAAGAAAAATGAAAGTGGACACACATAGTGATTACTTGTAATAATAGGATGAGAATGAAGACAAATTTTTTCTTCTTGGGAATGGCTGACAAGGGAGAACTTCCCATTTGTTAAACAGAGTAGGGACAGGGATAACACACCCTCATTTTTTTAATTATCTCTATTAGATTTGCATTATATATGCATTTTTAATTTTAATTTGGATTATGTTGTATTAATAGTATTTGTTACTATAGATATTTATGTTTTGAACTTCAAAATATTTTTAATTTTTATCTTTTTGAAAATTTTTAATAAATTATAAATACTTATAGGGATTCAAATCCTCACAGGGATGGGAAATGAGGACTCGTAACAGGAATGGAAATGGGGATTGGAGCAAAATTCCAAATCGGGATAGGGACATGAGACATGTTCCCTTTCTTATAGATACTCATCGTCATTCCTATAAATGACTCATGATATAATTAAATTATCCACTTATTCTCTTTCATTTTTCAACAATTTCAACCTTCGAAATGTGTAAAATATTCATAAAATAGGATCTTTATGGTATAAAATATAAAATAAGATATAATCATGATATTTGAAATGAAATTTTATAATTTTTTATTTATTTAATTATCAATATTTTCAAAATAAACTTATATATTTAATTTTCTATAACATATATTTAAATAAATTATTATTTATTTTCCTTAATAGTCAACAAACTATTTTTTATTATCAATTTGTGTAATACATGGGTTAAACGACGCGCGTGTGTGTGTGTGTATTAACATAAATGGTCAGACAAGATTTCACATTTGAAGTGCTTGACCTGTTTTTCAAACTTGAGATTTGAGCCTAGCTTTGACCTAATATAGGAGTTTTATTTAATTTTAATGTAATGAAAGTATAAAAAAAAACTTATAAAGTCATTCAATTATATAATATCACATAATTAAATATGGTTAATTTATATTCTACTACTTAAAAAATCATGTAAATTAAGAGATTTGATTAAATAACATTGTAAAAATCTTTTATACTATTAATACATCAAAATTAAACTCTTAAAATAATATGAAAAAAAATGGAGTTGTTTAAAATTATCCACGTTAAATGCAGTATGATTAGAGAGCCCTTCACATCATTGATCTCTCATTGCCTACGTTTTTTCAATAAAATTTATTCTATTTGCATTTATGCATAGAATGAAATTTAATGACATCTCGTTATTAAATTTTCACACCAAATCATTAAAATTTTGTCGGACTATTTCCAAGGTGTGAGTTGGTTTCCTAAACTTTAAAGGTATACTAAACTTTTAGAAATTTCCCTTTTCCATGAAAAAAAAATAGTATATCACATGTGCGTTGCACAGAAAATTTAAATATAAAACATAATAATTCATAATAATATTTAAAAGAATATTTTATTATTAATCTTAATGATCGAGTGAAGAAAAATATTTTTTAAACGAGAAAATTCTTCTTTAAAAATTAAATATAAATAATTTCAAAGATAACAGCTATAGCTATTGTATTACATAGTAGGATTTTGCTAACGAAGCCGTGCAAAAGAAATTAAAAAAGAAGAAGGAAAGTTTAGCTTTAAAATATGAAATTTTGTGTTTTTAAAGCATGAACCCACAAAAAAAGTATTGAAATATGTCAATTTTAAAACTTAATCGATACGATAAAAGCACTTGTTAACGAAATCCTACATAGTATGTTAAATGCTTTTCAAATTTATTGCTCTTTAGAAATTTGTATTAATGAAATGAATTGTGGACTTATAAAGAAAGTTGAGTTGACTGTATGAAAGAATGAGATTAAGGTTTCTTAGTCGTTCGATTCCAATAAAATTTAAGAAATTCTAGGGTGCATCTATTGCCACTGCTATCCAACTACTTTTGATCTCACTAGTCATTTGATTAGTGTGATGCATGAGATGATAATAAAAAATAATTTATTGACCATTATTGAAAACAAATAATAGTTTATTTAAATACATCTTATAGAAAATTGAGTATATGATCTTATTTTGAAAATAGGCTAACAGTTAAATAATTAAATAAATGAACAAAATATAAATGAATATGGATTTGAAATGAGTTATATATCTTATTTTAAATATCATATTTATAAGATTGAGAAAATCTCAATAGATGGACTTTAACTAACAATAAAAACTCATTTTATGAAAACTTTGCACATATCAATAGTTGAAATTGATGAATAATGAAATAAAATAAGTAGATATATTTACAATATCATATACTATTAATATGAATGACAATAGGTATATCTGAAAAATGGGATATGTCTCCTGCACCATGTCCCTATTTAGAATTTTGTCCCTGTTTCCATCCTCGTCTCGATCACAGGTCCTTATTCTCTATTTCTCATGAGAATTTAAATCTAGATGCGGTATTTGTAAATTTATTAAAATAATTCCAAAAGAATTGAACATTTTTTTTATATTTGAAGCATAAATATGCATAATACTCATTCCCTTTTAAAATATCTATTTACTTTTAGATAATTTCATATTTCAAAATATATGTCAATTTCGCATTTCCATAAATCATTACTTTTTTTCTTTGAATACTACTCCTAATTAATTTCACACTTTCAAAGTATTCCATTTAATATTAGTGTGCTATATAATGTGCATTTTTATTCTAACACCCAAAAGTGGTATTCAATTGAGACACTCACTCCATCACCTTTGGATGTGATGGATTAGTGGAGAAAGTTAGGGTCATTATCACATTTAATAGTGATGGAGCGAGTGTCTCAATTAGACACCCACTTTTGGGTGCTGGAATAACATTTTTGATTAATTAATATGTAGGGATACATTAGTACATTCCTATAAAGCACATACACACCATTAGGGTACCATGTCTACGTGTCAGACACGTGTTCGTGTCAAATCTTGCATGACACACACACCAATAACACATATTTGTATATCTTTAATTTAAAATTTACTTTTTTCTTACTCTGATATAAACAAACATAATATCAACAAGGTTATAAAAAAGAAATAATTCATAACATTTTGAGTTTGTAAGAAAACAAATCATAAATGAAGCTTATATAAATGATATTTTGAATAATGTATCATTTTCTTTAAATTTTTAGTTATATATATAGCGTGTCCGTGTTCTGTAATTTTTTAACTTTAGTGTGTCGCTCGTATCCGTGTTGTGTCGTGTCCCATGTTTGTGTCAGTGTTTGTGTTTCATAGGTACATTCATTATATTTTACTCAATTACTAATGTCATTTATTATCTTTTTTAATATTTGTGTTTATCCAAAATTCATAGATATTTTGAAAAGATTGGAGTAATAAATACTACCGATGCAATATAATCCAAATTGAAAATGAAAATACATACATAATGCAAGTTTAATAAAGATAATTAAAAAAAAAAAGAATGCATGCTAAGATTTTCTTATATATATATATATATATAAGGGAAAGACCTCATTCATTATCCCTATTCCGTTTAACAAACGTTGACTCTGCTGCCATCCTCGTGAAGACTAAATGTGTTCCTATTCTCGTCATTTTTTCAGGTAATCCCATGTGTACCTGCTTTGATGATTTTTTTAATCATCCTAGCCATTTACATATTTTTGGTAAATTAGAATATTTAATTTATAAAACCATAAAAATATACTTTCTAATTAATAAAAAATATGAATAAATTTAATTTACATGATTTCAATTACAACTCATTTTCTTCTACAACATTTTAGTAAATATTCTCCAAATGAATGTTTTTCATGTTCCTCCATAAACCATATAAAATAAAAATCTCATTTCTTAATTGTTATTGAACCCATATATTATTATAAATTATCCTCTAAATTTCATTCATTAAAGATAAGTACTCTATAAGATCATCAGACAATTGCTCTAGGTCATATTCTATCTTTTCAACTAAGATATGACTTTGAAATTAATTAAATGAAGAATCATTTGGGTATGACATAGACTTAAACTCTTTCAAAGACTTTTTATTTGAATTAAATAACTTTTCAATTTCAATTAAAGATAAATTATTTAGTTATGAACTTGGGATAGAAAGGTATATGAAAAACAAAAACTTTTTTTTATGACAGTACAAAGCTCTCAACTTATTCTAAAAAATGTAATATTTGTTTTTAAAATTTGGAAACATAATATTAAAATCATAGATATAAAGTTTAAATTATAATTTAAAACCTACATTATTTTCTTAATATATTTCTCCAGTTATATAAGATTTTATTTTCTCGAAGTTCCCAAACATGCTCTCATACAAATTGTAGAATGATCATTGTGTTTGTCACTAATAATGTAATAACGAGTTTCCTTAACTGATTTCTAAGTGCTAACTCAACAATTTCTTTTATACCTTCAATAAATTTATTGTTTAGGAAATGTATGAGAAATTTTTGATAAATTCTAATCATATATTAAGCTTCTAAAATGAAAAGAAAGTTTTCAATAACTTGAGCACGTGAATTTATCATTTTTAAGGATAATTTGAAAAAACTTAAAATCGCGTTAACTTGATAAATGAGGCTCAATTTTATATTAAATAAGAAAATTAATTTCATAAATTGCATGTCTCTGTCATTGTGAATTTAAACCCTATATGAATATATTAAAATATGCTTTTGACTTTTATGAATATTAAAAATTTATTTTTTATCCTTATAAATATTTTTTAAGTTCTCTTTTAATTTTTATAAATGTTATTATGTAAAAGTGATAACTAATTGTGAGACTATAAATAAAATACTAGAAAAAGGTTAAAATAAAAATAAGCTAAAATGAAAACAACAAATAAAGATAGTAAAAGAGTTGTAAAATAAAATTGATAAACAATCATAGTGAATAATCTTATTATATAATGAGTCATTTACCTCATTTTAGCATATCAAGACTAAATTTCTAGTTTATAACAAATATTATACATTAACAAATATATTGTTTTAAATACAAGGGATCATATTACCATGTACAAATTATATAGTAATTTATTAATGTTATATATTAATTAAATAATTGATAATTAGGAGTATATAAGTAAAGTAACATAACTTATCTACTTTAAAATTTTTTCAAACATTTATATTTTAAAAAATAAAATATATAATTTAAAATTACTTTTGATTATTTATTTATTTTATTTATCACTAATTATTTAAGATAACTACAATATATAAGGTCATAAAAATAATGTAAAATATTTTTCGCTATGTAGATTTCAATATAAATTGTCTAGATATTAAAAATGATTATTATGAATATTGAAATTATATAAATTAATGATAGTAAACTAATGATATATGATAATTATAATTATATTTTTAAAAAAATATTAAATATATAAGTTATGAAATTTATAAGCTCTAAATTACTTTAGAAGCTATACTTAGAAAACCCAAAATAGTGTTAAATATTAGTGTTATAGATTTAATTAAATGCTGATAAGTTTTAAATATATTTAATTTTTATAGTACAATCCTTCTATTAAATACTGATGATTAGCAATGATATTATAATAATATGTCATAATTGTAGTTTTATTTTTTCAAAAAAAATAATCAATGATTAACTTCTTAAAAACTGTGAACCCTAAATCATTCTTGTTGCAATGCCGGAAAAACTTTTCCTTATAAGAGTTGAAATATTAGTATTATAGAGAATAGATTATAGGTTTCTTTATATTATCCTTCTCGAAAACTCACTTTTCTATACTGCGGCAAG
Source organism: Dalbergia cultrata (assembly GCA_031216105.1). NCBI lineage: Eukaryota > Viridiplantae > Streptophyta > Magnoliopsida > Fabales > Fabaceae > Dalbergia > Dalbergia cultrata. The sequence goes on from CM062353.1 coordinate 49,519,746, forward strand.
TATTAATGAGGACAATTAATGTTTTTAGTTTGCCTCAGAGAATCAACATGTTTCACATTTAGGATTTGGTGTATCAGCATATTAAACTGAGAAAACACCATACTATAGCTAAGGAGTTGTTCAATTAGCAAATCCATACTATGTGGAACCACAGAGTTGGAGGTATAAAAGAAATACATTTCCTTCCACCTTGTAGTTCCATCACTGTATGCAGCTCTAAGTATGGCTGGAGCTCTATTAATTTTTCACATGTATAAATATTGAGACATAAATCATTGCAGAGATGGTTTAATTTTTCCGTGAAGAAGTATTTCCTTGTTTAAATGACTAAAGGATGCATACTTCAAAACAAAATACATGGATGATTCTGCCGCTACCCAAAAACCAAATATCCAAAAGCTAATAAACCCCTAAATGCTCATATCAGATATCGTCATTGATAGTCCATCTTCACACAAATTTAGACATTATACAACGTAAATATATCAAGAAATAATTGAATTACAGAAGAAATGGATAATTGACAGGCTGTTAAGTGGCTATTATCACTCCCATTTATATTAATTGTTATCTAGTTTCACTAAATTATCCTTTTTTTATTTTAACAAAATAAAACTAATATATATAATGATTATAAACTAATGTCTAGTTCTAAATGTTATTACCATAGTATAACAAACATATTTACACCATAGAATATGAGCATAACCTTCTATCTAATTTGATGTTTTTCCCCCTCATATTACTTAAAGAAAATAATCAAACAAAATAATCAAATAAAACTAATACATAATTTATATTTATTATTTATTAGTCATTATAACAAAATTTAATAAAAATAATTTAATTATTAAAATATTTAATATTATTTTCATTAGTTTAGTTATAAGTATTTTACATTAACTTATTTGATGTAATAATTAATATTTTATATATTGAATTATTTTGTTTAAAATTTTGTTAAGGTAATAATTACCTAAATATTTTAGAAAAAAGAAAAGTAATGATTAATGAGTAATAAAAATGATACATACTAAATCAAACTATACAATGCGCATGTTATTTTTTAATTTTAACATCCAATGTTTATATAATTTAAAAATATTAAATAAACTTCTTATATTAAGATTTTTACTTTTATAATCACTTTTAATGGCTTAAAGACACACACACACACATATTTGTCCTTCTCTAGTTTTTTAATTTTTATTTTGAAATTTATTTTTAAAAAAGTAAATTATATATATGTTATCTAATAGAAAATAAATACTATAGCCTTTATATTATCCACGCATCGAAAAAAAATTAACCATTTTAAACTCTTCTTGATGCAAATAAGTAATTAACTTAACTTATAAAATTACCTCAATTTTTAATAATATGAATAAATAAAAACTATAATAAAAATTAATTGCCAATCCAACATAAATAAACTATGGCATGCTTTTGTTTATTTACTATTTTTTATTTATATAAATGCTGGATGTTACAAAATATGTAAGTAACTATGTATCGTAATTTACTGTCATGTCTTTGTTATTACTCATTTTTATTTATTATTTTCTTAAAATATTCAACATTATATTATTTAGATATTTTTGTATAAAAAATTTAAAGCAATTTAATATTTGAATTAAATCATTATAACAAATAAATTATTAATACTTATAATATCTAGTAATTACATGAATATAAAAAATAAGATAGATAATAAATATTTTTATGTAGTTAAATTAATTTTTAATAATAACTTTTAATAGTATTATTAATTATCTTATATTAGGTATGCTTTTAGTTAAAATAGAGGAGGGATAATTTGATAAAATTAAAGAATAATTAATATAAATGAGAGTGACAATTGCCCCTCCATGACAATGTGCTAATGGAGAATATAACTTAAGATAGTATAGTTATGCAAGCAAACAAAAATACATATTCGCATTACAGCTTCGAGATCTAGTATCTTGTAGAAGCCAAAATTTTAAACCCAATAACCTGTACCTTGTGCAACACAGAGAAATCAGAATTAGTGTCACATCAAATCATTTAATATCAGTCCATTTAGTTGAATTTATATCTCTTCATTACAAAGTGTTTTGGGGATGAGGTCCGACCTTTCACTACGAGGCAAGAGAAGCTCATTTTAGGTGGTAGAGAAGATTCAGAGAAGTGTGAGGTCCCCAGCCCCCTGTTCTTTTATTAATTTACAAAGAAAAAGTGGGTCCGTGGCGGTGGAGAGAGTGCTTCACCTCGAAAGAAGCTCCCCTTTTTTCCTTTTATTGTCTTTTCATGTCATATTATATGTGATTTTTTTATTCATCAGATAATAATATTTTTATCTATTGAACAATGAGTTGAGTTAAATAACTGTGACTAATCTTTCAAGAGGCTTTAGTGACACGCCTCTATTGTTAGGCAGTTATTCCATTAGGTCCACTTGAAGCAGCTTAAAGTGCTTAGGCAGAAATATTCTTCTTTTATTTTTCTCTAAAACATTAGTCCTCTACTCAACTAAGAGATGTAGCTCTTTGTTGGGCAAAGTCCATTCCTTCATTTTCACTAATTGTTTACTCTTTTGCTGACATTGTACACCTAGGCTACATTGTTGTTGTTGTTGTTGTTGTTACTATTGTTATTATTGTTGTTGTTGTTGTTGTTGTTGTAATTTCCTACGGTCCTGTCCTAGGGGAGTTTAAGCTATCTCTACCTAAGGGTTTCTACCTAGGGGTTCAAGCTATCTTTGCCAACCACTTAGGAGGTCCTCCGACCCAGGGTGCTCAAGTCATCTCCACCAAAGGCCCCCCTCCTAGGGTTGTTCACGATAGCTTAGGGGTCTCTGCTTAGAGATTTCTGCCCACCAAGTTACTCCCAAAACATGTAGCCCCCAACTCAATGAGAAGGTGTGTAAAACTATTGAGCATACTCAACATCATTTTACACGTTTGCAAACCAACCTTACTACACATGCTTAGGGAAATTTCCATCATGCTGATGCACATTACCCTGGGGTATGATCCTTTTTTAGTGAAGTCTTAGCCCCCAATCTCACTTTATCTTAATTAGTACTTCTCCCAACCTTACTTTAAGTGTATTTTGCTTAATCAGTTTGTTTGATTGAACACTTGAAAGTGGCAAAGCCTTGCTCATCGCAAGACCTCTGTGCTAGTAGTTGTAATGCACCATAAGATGGTAAAGCCTCCCATACTATGCTATGCTAAGGTTTGCAATATTGCTCTTCGAGACATTAAGAGCTCCCCAAGGTTGGAAAATGAGGGGATATGGAAGAAGGTTCAGTGGAAGTGTGAAACCCAACATAGTGTAAGTGTAGGGGGAAGGTAGATTTGAACCATGTACCTCATTGAAATGGAGGAGCTTAGGTGCCAGACGTACTAGACCAACCCTCTTATGCTTCTTCATCAGCGATTTATAGGCAAAATTTGGGGAGAGTAATCACATCACAATGCTACGTGTCATCCGTGTATTGGTTGAATGAGGCGATTTTGTCCTACGGGTAATGAGATTAATTGATGTGATAAGAGGTGATGAAATAAAACCTTACATTTCCTCAACATACATCCTCCGTGGTGTCTCCGCTTACGAATTCTGCCTAGGAATCTCAACCGACGGGTTTTCACCTAAGGTTCCTCTACCCAGGGGTAATGGTTGAACCATCATTAGGGTCTTCACACAGAAGTCCCGCCTAGGGGTGAGCCATCACCCCCAAGGTCTCCACCCAGGAGTCTCGCCTAAGGGTCCCCATCGAGGGGTCATCACCCAAGGGTCACCACTTGGGGGTGAGCCATCACCGTCAGTATCTCCACCCAGGAGTCCTATCTAGGGGGTCACTCCCAAAACATTAGCCCTCTGCTCAATGAGGAGGTATGTCTCTTCATTGAGCATTTTCAGCCATTTTTTACATCGTTGTGGACCTAACTACATGTTTCCATTAGTTTGCATCTACTTCTAGCGTGGTTCTCTTTAGGCCGAATCTTAGCCCCCAAATGAGAGGGCTAATACACGCCACAGGGTGATAAAGTCTCGCTTGACTACGCGGTGTAAAGGCTCGTGTGTGTGGATAATATGCAACATGTGGCAGTAAAGCCTCGCTTAATTACACGGTGTAAGAGCTTGCATGAGTGGAATTTTTCACCAAATGGTGGTATAGCGTCACACAACGTGGAGTTGATGGCTCGCACAGGTAAAATTTTTGCACCAAACGGTGGTCTAGCCTCGCATACAATGCAGCGTGATGGTTTGCACGGGCAGATAAATGCACGATGATCATTAGGAGCTTGATCAGGTCTTTCAGTAAGCTAGACCTGAAAAAATGAAATCTCCATTGAGCTACCATCTTATATGTTAGTAAAAAATAGAAACATTCCACCTTTCAACAATTAGAACTAAGACTCAGTCAAATCCACCTAACAAATAATTGATATGTATATGATTTGTATAGGATTATATTTTATAAATTCATGTTGCAAAGCATGAGATTAAGACACATGCATAAATACCTTATATGTTATTGCATAAAAATCACATATGCCATGATCCCTTGTATGTGCGGAAAGAATTTCACAACAAATTCTAGGAGACTTTAGACTATGTATATATTTTAGTATGTCAAGGCTAACTTTTCTAGTGATTTATTTTCACACAACATCATATCATTTAAGATAATCACAGAACTAAAATCCACTCATGGTTTTTATAAGAATTAATTTAAAATTGATGTCATGATTAATAAGTGATATTCTTCTCTGGGAAGTGATCAATATAGGTGTTGCGACTTAAAACAACTAAGTTATTCTGTTATAAAATAGAAGAATGGACATACGGCTGCCCCCTCCCCCCTCCCCCCTCCCCACACAGCTATATATATATATATGTCTATATCTATCTGTGTGTGTGTTAATCTTCTTTTTTTATTATTATAAAAAAGGTGAATACTCCACTGATTCAGAAAAATGCCTTACAACTTGAATAAAATATGTTACCCAGCCTAAATTAACTTCAAGGAACTTGGCTTTTATTTGAATTATAATCACTTTTAATTCTTTTACCAAAATCATGTTCCTACTTCCTAATATGATTCCTTGTACGATTATGCCATATTTAACAAGGATTGGAAGAGGATAACCGGATAAGAAGCGAGATGCTCTCACATTGTATAATCCAGCCCACAAGTATCGACACAAACACCATGAGCGTATGCCTTGAAATTGGGAAACAGGGGAGCACACAATTGGTGGGACCATGGTGGCTCAGTGTTAGGCGCTAATTTCCAGTCATCCATCCTTCCCCGTTGGGACGCCAAAGCGATACAACCACTCGTCCAGTTGCCTGTAGACCTTCATCAAACAACAAAGGATTAGATCTTATAAATTTGAGAGTTAGGGATTTGAAGCACATAGAGAAAGAAAAAAGAAACGAAGTGTTTGGCTTTAAAGCTTGTGCCCATGGATCTTCGTGGTAGATGCTTCTGAAGAGCTGGCGTGATATTGGTTGGTGGCACTCTTCTCGCTGGCCGGAGAAGATGGCTTGCGGCTCGACGTCAGAAATCAAGCTCGTGCCGCTTGCCACTGGAGATTGAGATCATACCGTTTAATGCGGGAGCTTAAGTATGTACTGCATTTCATATGTAACACTCGCAAAAGCCACCGTGGTTAGGTTGCTAGTCCTTGCTACCTTCTGATGTAGCCAATCCAAGGTGAGTAATGGCTTCTCAACCTCTGAATCCAGTGATAATGTTATTTAGGTGATAGGGATTTTGGGAATTGTGATGCTCTCTTGCCTCCCCAATGGAGTTGCCAATTATTTTGGGGATGAGGCCTGGCCTTTCACTACGAGGCAAGAAAAGCTCATTTTAGGTGAAAGAGAAGATCTGGAGTCAGTGTGAAGTCTCCAGCCCCCTGTCCCTCTATTAATTTATAAAGAAAAGGTGACCACAGTCTGTAAGGGTGGAGAGAGCGCTTTACCTCGAAAGAAGCTCCCCCTTTTTCTTTTTGTTATCTTTTCATGTCATTTGTTCAGTGAGCAATAATATTGTTATCTATTTAAAAATGAGCTATATTAGATAATTGTGAACGATCTTTTAAGAGGTTTTAGTGACATGTCTCTATCATTAGGCAATTATTTCATCAGGTCCAGGTGAAGCTGATTAAGGTGCCTAGCAGAAATTTTCTTCGTTTACTTTACTCCAAAACACAAAGCATTAAAAAAAGAGAAATCTCTTCATTACGATCTGACCATTGAAAATCGTTTGTCATTGTCATAGGTAACCACTGATCAAGTTTATTCGATGCCTTCTTAGTTAGAAGAACATATAATAAAATCCATCTTGTGAATAACAGAACTCTTCTGCCTTGTCACCCACTTGTTCAAAACTCTACAAAATACAAAGTAACAATTGTTACTAATGACAATCAGCCAGAGTTTGCAAGAGTTTATTAAATTTGTGAGTGAATAAAACATTTGATAGACATAATATTGAGTATCAATTCTGATTTCAAAAATCAAACTCAAGTAAATAACAGAAATAACCAACTAAAGGAAGCCATTGCATGTTCAAACAAAACCAGATCAAATAGTCAACTAAAACAATTTTATTGAGCATTTCATAACTATCCAAGCCATTAAATGTTAAAAAAAAAAATCAATGATAGTAACAAATTTCAACTTCATAGATGAATAAATAGATAACCTGTTCATCTATTACTATCATATCCATGGAAGGAATCTTGATACTACTATTTAAGGTTAGAAGTTTCCACTCTCCAAACTCTATCAACCTCACCTTTATATTCCAAGCTTTGAATCAAGGACCTATGTTGATATTCCTTGCCAAATCATACCCGCTTACCATAGTGACAAACTAATTCCATAAGAAAAAGAACAAAATATTCAAATTGGCATGAAATTGGTGAAAAATGGAAAAGGAAAAGGGAAGAATGTTGCAAACCATTCTCTTCTCTCAAGCACTGAGGCAAAATGCCTAAGATTTTGGAAGAGATGAGTGGTGGTGATAAATTGACCATTGGAGATCATCTAAGCTACCTAAAGAAGGTTGATCCTGTAACACCCTAATATTTAACTCAACACGCCTAAGACGCATTTAAGTTAATTATTAGTTATTACTCTTTTGTTCCAATCTTAAACTTAAACCTTGAAAATACTTTAGTAAAAATAGGGTAAATTTTTTTTTCTTTAAATACAAAACGTGAGCCGCGCATACTAACTAATTTGTATCAACCATCTTACTCATAAAAGTAAAAGAATAATATCAGGTCACCAATAATTATGAAATACCTCACTCAATCAATATAATAACACCATTATAAATAATGATCATTCCTCATCGAACATCTAAAACTTACAGGAAACAAACAAAGACACCATCACATAGTCAAAGCAAATACATTAATCCAACAGAAATTATCATGCAAATAAAAGCTTAACAAACTAGTATAAGACTTTTCTCCCATGTTTCCTACTCGAAGCGCCTAGAATGGATTATACGAGCCTATCATCATGAGGAGCAAGACATCTCAAGTAGAACACGAATGGCATCAACTTAAATCATTTAACGTGCCATCTACCTCTGAAGACGAGATGGAAAGAAATAAAGAGGGAGTGAGAATCTTATAAAAGAATCTCAGTAGGGTAATCGCCTCCTAACATGTGTGTCATCATCATCGTCCCTAGGAACCTCGGGTTACATTATGAAAAATGTGGTTCATTAAGTTCCAAATACCATTAGCCGAGGCCCGTGTCTTTTAGCATGAATCTTGATGTTATGGATGCATCATACTATTATTATGTATGCATGTCAATGCCATATACATTATAACATAAGAGATTCTATAAATGCATCATACGTAAAGAACGTAAATTCCTTTAACATAAATTTTCCTTAATATGCTTTTTAGGTGACTTAAATTTCTCAATCTTTTTCCTTGGGGAAAGCACCCTATAATTTCTCTCCTCTTGAGAGTTCTAGGTTATGAGCTCATACTTCACTAGTCGTCACTAGTATACACTTATCCTCTCGATAAGTTAATTCCCGACTCCCAGAGTGTGGGTTAGGGGGTTTAGGAACACCTTTCATAACCATTAATTCCTGGAGTCTAAAGGGTCCTTATTGAATCTCCTCTTATAATCTTTAATTCAGGGAGTCTAGAGGATTACCCCATTGGATCACCTCTCATAACCTTTAATTCGGGGAGTCTATAGGATCATTTCCATATGTCTTATGTCACCTTTTATCTTAGTATGTTATTCATAGATGCAAGCACGAACATATAATCATAGCTTATCCTTTAATATATCATGCTTATAGAACTCTTAAATATGCATCTAAATTAATCAATCATACACATAGCATGCTACAATTCATCAAGTAATTGATCATATAAGTATGCATATATACATTTATATAAGCATTCTAATATCGAATATCTCATGAAAGTGAACATACTTAACAGGATAAATGCCATATATTAATGATCGCCAATTGCATAAAACAAGTAGTAAGCATCCATAATCATTAATTAGTAACATAACACTAATATCACAAGTCATAAACTAAAACACATGAACATGGCTTCTATAAGATATAGATCTATGCTAATCTCCTCAAGTTATTAATATTTACACTTAAGCCCAAAAGAGGGTCAAAATTGCAATTTCTCAAAGTTACGGGTCAAAACGTAATTTTTTCTTTTTAACACATCTCCTCAAGCAAATGATAATCAAAATTTCTCTATACTTTTAAGAGACTCATAACACTTATAATTCACCTAAGTTTATCATAAAAATCATCTTTGGTCATAGAACAAATTTTGCTACACTTTAGGGGTCAAAGTGCAAAATCACTTATTTTTCACTCTTAACAATTACCGAAACTTCTAAAACTTTTTCTAAACATCATAAATGGTATTTTGAATACATTGATACATTTAACATCATTAATAACTCAAATTAAAGTCATTTGGCTGAAATCACATAATTGATAGTTCAAAACACAACTTTCTATATTTTGCAAAATGGCCCAAACTAGAACTTGTAATTATTCTTTTATACATCTAAGATACCAAAAATAATTTTTACAACAATTATTAATGATTTATTATGCCTATGAACAGTACTCTACAGTGATGAATAGTTCGAGACAGTAATGAATAGTACCAGAAAATTATTTTTGTAAATCTTCCTAAAATTATAATTTTGATCCTTTCTAGATACTATTTTTCCTTGTTACTTGATTTAAGACTTAGGAAACACTTAAAATTATTTTTACCACTTAGCATGACCAAATATTAATACCAAATAGAGAGCAAATCACAAGGTTTAATAATAAATCTTTTTGCTCATGAAAATGCTATTTTTACTATCTTTTAAGTTTCAAGACTTGTAAAACTACTAAAGCACAACTAACTAAAATTCCAAAACACAAAAAATGAAATAAAAGTTATCTCAACCTCACCATCATTTCATGGCCGAAAATACGTATCCATTAGCATAGCCATGAAATAAATTTTTTTTTATTTAAGATCCAAGGACAATTTTTGAGCTTTAAGATCTTAGGTGATAAACAAAAGTAAACATGCTATGCAACCTCATTTTTTAATCTTTAACATTATAAGGTGATGACTTGAAAATATAAATATAATGTGCAAGGCTTGAATTATAAACATGAGATGCACATTCATTATTAAGTCTTTAAAATTTAGTGATGACTTGAAATAAATATGATATGCAAGACTTGAAAATTAAATATGATAATGCAAATCCACTTCATTAATCTTCTAGATTTAAGGTGATGACTTAAAAATAAATATGATATGCAAGACATTGAAACATAAACATGAGATGCAAGAGCTTGAAATTTAAACATGAGTGCAAGTCCATTTTATATCTTGTTTACTTAAAGCTCAAAAACTTCACAAGATTAAATTCTTGTCCCTAATAGATCTTAAACATTAATAAGCATTAGAGTCCTTTATTACCAAGGTTCCAAGAACCTTATTTCTTAAATTTATTATCAAGCCATGGTCATCATAAAAATTCAAAAAATTAAAGAAGAAGAACATGAGAAAGAATATGAAATAAAGTCCCTACCAAGTTATTTCTTGATTATTAAAGAAAGCTTGATCTTCTATGATCAACCAAGAACCAAAATATGGTCCTAATGCTTGTGATATTTCGCCAAGAAGGTTGGAGTGGAGGATGGATTTTCTTGTGTTCTAGTGCTTGGAAATGGAAAGTTTAAGTGTTTAGGAGTTGGTTTATGATTGGAATATGTATGCTTGAGGTTTAGAGCTTGGTTAAAGGTTGGAAATGAAGTCTCTTAAGTGAGAATGAGGAAGAAAAAGAAAGCTTGAAGTCTTGAGAGAATTAGAGAACTTTGAGCACACTTTGAGTAAGAAAACTATCAAGTAAGAAAATGCTAAGGCCAAGAGTGTTTGTGTGAACATTTTAGCAATGAAAGAGCATGTATTTATAGCCTCATGGAGCTTGTTTGGCCGTGACATATGGGCTGGAAAATGGAGGGTTTATTTCATTTTTTTGTTAAAGAAAACTTTAGAAAAAGAAAGCATATGATATTGTAATGATTTTGCACATGTATAATGGATGGAAATGCTAAAATATGATGCATGTGGGAGACATTTTGGCTGCTCATATCATGGCTAAAATGGGTGGGTTTTCTTTTGATTAAACATAACCAAAAACAATGCAAAAGAAAGCTTAAGGTGTGGTGTCTTTTTTGTATATGTTTTTATGTTGGAATAGCAATAAAATATGGTGCACATGGAGCATTATGGCCGTGGTTTCTGGTCCATTATGATCAGATTTGGTGTTCTTTTACATGTATTAGATGTGTAATTACTTAGGTAAAAGATTTGGAATTGATAGATTAGTAAAATTGGTAAAGGTTAAGTGTTTAGAACAAATTAAAATGAAGTAAAAGAATGATTATACACTAGTAAATGAAGTTAGTTTCAAATGAGTTAAAAATCAATTTGTAACATAAGTTCTATACTAAATTTTACCTAAACCGTAATTTTTAACTTTGATCTTAGCATCACTAATTTTTATGAGCTCTAGAAATCACGAAAGGAAATTAACTCTCCTAAAACTTTCTTAAACTCTAATCATCCTAGGTAATTATTTTTTAACCTCAAGTAATTATTTTTAACCTTAGGTAATTAATTTTTAACTCAAGGTTAATGAATGAAATCAATTCTGAGTTCAATTAGAGCTTTAATGTTTCCTTAATTACATAAGTGAACTTATTTAGAACAACTAGGGGTAAAAAGGTAATTTCACATAAAAACTTTCTAGAATTACCTGAACATTTCTAGATATCAAGTCATACTTGAAATAAACATTTTTGAACTTCTCGGGTGATAACTGGGTTCAAAGATTGCTTAATTTCACACTAAATTACCGCTTGAGGGTAATTTGGTAATTTTAATGCATGATAAAAATCGGGACTTGAGATTTTAACCGTGACATCAACATAACACAAATAATCCCCTTCAAACATAAAATTAACCCCTTGAGGATAACCGGAATTGGTTATCTTTGATTTTTGGGGCAAAACAACCTCAGGGGCATTTTGGTCATTTGTACATAAAAAAAATCGAGATTTGTGATTTTTCGCACAGATTGCTATTCAAGCCTCATATAATGTTGTTCTAATGTTAAAATTCCTTATTAAAGATTTCTCATCCTCAAATCTCGTGTAAAATTTACCTAGGGGCATTTTGGTCATTTGTACACAAAAAAATCGAGATTTGTGATTTTTCGCACAGATTGCTATTCAAGCCTCATATAATGTTGTTCTAATGTTAAAATTCCTTATTAAAGATTTCTCATCCTCAAATCTCGTGTAAAATTTACCTAGGGGCATTTTGGTAATCTTACACAGCATGAAAAATCGAGGCGTTATAGATCCAACTTGAAAATAATTCAAATTGATAAGGTAATATTAAGTTTCATTGGGTAAGAAAAAAAATTTGAAAATAAGAAACTTATTGATTTTTCCTAGTAACCATTAATCCTATGAGCAAGACTCCATTATGCATTGTCAATCGTGAATGTAATCACCAAAAAAATTATTAAAATAAATCAATAAAAAAGAAAAATAAAAATGAGGTTTGATTATAGGAGAGTTACCTTCTATAGTGCTCTTGGATGAATAGACTACTTAGCATCTCTTTTTGCGAAAACAGAAGAAAAACAAATTCAACCCCAACAACTCCAATTACAGAAACCTAATCGTTATCCCTTCCTTAGATGTCACAAAGCAACCCTATCAAAGTGCATCAAAATTAAAAATAAAAAAGGAACAGGGCAGAGGGGAGAGGTGAACAAAGCACAACCACCATAGTCTCAACTTTAGCCATTCATGATAATCATAACATTGTCACCATCTGCCACTATGAGCCCAACTGACAGCCATCATTTATGAGATCTTATAGAGGCTCAGCCACCATTGCAAGACTTCCATTAATCAACACCTTGCCTCCGAATCTTACCTTCAACCACATCACACCATCATCCAACCTCGTAGTACCACTGTGTCAAAGTGCCTTCCTTAGCGTTGCATCCACTATCTAATGATTTATGTAGATCATGATTATAGGGTTCTCAAGACTCACTTATGGTGCCAAAGGGCATAAAATAGGATTTGCAACAAAAAGCAATAGGGGTGATGTGCAACAAAAAAAAGGATGGTGAACAAAAAGATATAAGAAGAAAAAGAATGAAAGAAAAGGAGTAATAACAGAAAAAGAGGTTAAAAAAGATGGAAAAGAAAGAATATGATAGAGAATAAGAATTTTTAGCTTTAGAACCCTTCAGAAAGTGTCAATGCAATATGTTTTGAGTGATAAGATAAGCAATTTGGAAAAATATTTTGAAGAACGACTAATATTTTTCCTTGAGTTTCTTGAAGTAGCAAATAAGTTTTTCCGATTGCATAACACAGTTCTTGAAACAAAAATAATTTCACTTTACATGTGCAAATATGTTTTATCTCGTCTAAAAAGATAGGGACTTAATAGATGCGAAAATTATGTCGTGAAAAGAACATATACAGGTTTAACAGACTGAAGAAAATCATAATATACAAGAAACCAAGGCTCAGATCTTTAGAAAGTAGAACGTGACTTTAGAAAGTGCACGTAAAATGAAGACGTCAAACTAGCTCCGAAGTAAGGGTGTTCTACAACCTTCAATCATCATTATCGCAATCATTTCATCATATACATGCTTTGATTGAAGACTAGAAGATCATTTTTTTCACCAAGGAACTGATACCACACTTTAAAAAGTTCACTTAATAGTGACATAGTGCACTTTATAGGAAAATTAGGGAAATTTGAAATTCAAAACTAGTTACAGACTGGCGTGTTATCTCTTCTACCAACTTGGTCAACTATTCCAGCTTCTAGAAAGAAGAGATTAGAAACCTTGTTTAGAAAGTAAAAGTAGTTTATGAAGACCTTAGAAACCTCCATTTCACAATGGCTTTTGCAACAACTTTGATAAAAGATGAGTTACTCCTCTAGACTGCATTTCCAAGACAAGTGTCACTTGAACAACTAATCAAGGGCAATGGTCATAAGTGAAGACCATCTTGTAAAATACTGAGAAAATTTCTCCTCATCTTGTAAAGTTCATTACATCTTGTAATCAGTTTCCTTATTTGTAAAAATCTTTTTTGTATGTTCTTGATAGATCATACATTCTTCCTAGGAAGAATTGTTAAAAAGAAGTCATTCAAGTTTTTCCCAGGTCTGTTATTGTATACCTTACAAAAACTTGAAAATTGGTTAGTTTGAGTTGCAAACCTAAACACAAACCTTTGTATCCTTGATCCAGTAGTGATCGCTATGAGTTAGCTTGGAGAGGCTAGTCAAAGGCAACTTGCAATGCGATAGTATAGATTGCTACTAGTCACAGTCTAGGTTGGACAGATTGGTTAAAGACTACTCAAGTTGCGACAGTAGAGTGTACTTGCTAGTCACTGGTTTAGCTTGGAGAAGCTGGTGAAAGATTACCTGGTTTGTGATAGTAGAGGTTGCTATTGGTCACAAGTAAGAGTTTGCGATGGCTACTGCAAAGACCATCCTGTTTTTTTCTCTGATTGAGAAAGGTTTTAGTGAAACTCAATGGTAGTTGAGAATTGGATGTAGGTAGGTTAGCCGAACCAGTATAAAAATATATGTGCAGTATTTTCTTCGCCCTTAACTCTTTGACATTCACTGATTTGTGCTTGTTTTTCTATATTTGCTGAAAACCTATCTTATTCACGCTTCTATTATTTACATTGTAGTTTAGAAAGTTACTTTCTGAAGTACCAACTTTGTTTCTACTATACTTCAAGCTCAATGCTTGATTTAAGTTTTCCAGAAGCAGAAAAAGGAAAGAAGAAGTAAAGCATGATTCAACCTCTATTCTCGTGCACTTTTTCACCTTCAAGTGGCATCAAAGCTTGGCCTCTAAAGGGTTGAGCATTCTAACGATTGCATAGGACAAAGATTCGAGGGACATATGGCACAGAATATTCATACAGGTGAAGGACACTCGATCAACAAACCACCATTCTTTGATGGTAGGGACTATGCCTATCGGAGATACTGCATGGAGTTGTTCATAAAATACAAAAGTCTTGACTTATGGCAAATTATTTAGGAAGATGACTATGTTCCAATGGAAGATGTTCCTAGAATTGAGCATGCAGCATCAACATCAAGAGAAGTCCCTAGGTGCAGGTGGATAGAGCAACACAAAGCCAGAGTTTACTTGAACTCTAAAGCTAAGTACCTACTCACATGTGCATTAAGCAAGGTTGAATATGAAAAAAATACACTTATGCAACGGCAAATGAGATATGGGACATACTGCACATGTTGCACGAAGGCACAAATGAAGTTAAAGAAACTCAGTATGCTGGTTCATCAGTATGAAATGTTTAAATTAACAGATCAAAAGAGTATTGATGAAATGACCACAAGGTTTATGTAGATAAGAAAGCGCACGATAAGGGGGGTTGAATTGTGCTTCTCTTTTCAAAACATTTTGGAGCTGAAACTTTGAAACAAAAACTATCAAGCATGAAGCTTGAAGTGCAGTGAAAACACTATTAAATGATTCAAGAAGTAAGTTTTTGAATTAAGAGATTAGAGTAAACAAACTAAAATGATAGATATTAACAAAGATGTATTATGCAACATTGAACACTGAAAACAAAGAGATGAAGGATAAGAAGATACTAGACAAGGGTTTTATACTGGTTCGGCCAACACTTGCCTACATCCAGTTCTTAGTAACCACTGAGTTTTACTAATCTTTCTCAACCCAAAAAAGAGAAAAACTGGATAGTATTTATAATAGCTTTCCTAAGCTTTCACCAATGACAAGTAGACAACACCTACTGTCCCACAACAAGTAGTTTTGCCATAGCCCCTTTGAGCTGTTTCACACTAATTACTACTAGATCGAGGATACAAAGGTTTAGTGTTTGGTTTGCAACTGAAACTAACCTACACTCAAGTTCTTTACAAATGTATATAAGTGATAATTCTAAGATAACTTAAGTGATTTCTTTCTACTGATTCTTCATAAGAAGAACTTGTGAACAATCTAGGAACTTAGAAAGAAGATTTTAATGAACAAAGGAACTAAATAAAATAGACTTCACAAAAAAGTTAAGGAAAAGAATTTTTAGCGTTTTAGCTCTTATGAGCATCATCAATCTTGAAAGCTCAACATCTCTCTTTATAGATAGTCTTTCTTTATGACCGTTGCCCTTGATTTGCTATCCAAATGACACGTGTTGATCATCAACTTGTGTCTTGGAAACATAATCTAGAAAAGTAGCTCGTCTGGTTTCAAAGCCCTTTTACATAAGCCGTTGATAAGTTGAGGTTTCTAAAGCTCATCAGAAACTACTTTTCTACTTTTTGAGCATGGTTTCTGACCTTCTTCTTCTATAAGCTTTGATAGTTGACCAAATGGGTTGAAGAGATGGTGTGCCAGTCTGAAAACTGGTTTGACTTTTAATTTTGAAATTCAAAATTCAAAATTTTCCTTCCTTTTTAGTGAAGTAAATTTTTTGAAGAATGCTATCAGTTCCTTGTTGATTCTTTGATTTTTTGATCTTCAATCTTGGCCTTAAGATGATGAACGATTTTCGATTATGATTATTGAAGATCGAGTAACATGTTGATCTCAGTCTTTGTATGATATCTTCATTCTAAGCATTCTTTCTTATGTCCCATACTACTTTCTAAAGACCCTTTCCTTGGTTTCTTGTTCCTATTTCGATATGCTTCATTCCTTGATGCATGTGAGTGTACTTTGCACGATATAATATTTACTTCATTCAAGCTCATCTTCTTTTTACGAGATAAAATATGTTTGCACATGTAAAATGAAATTATTCTTTCTTAAGTCCGTGTAATGCAATTTGGAAATACCTATTAAGCTTACTCAAGAAACTCAAGGTAGCCATTAGTCGTTTTTCAAAATATTTTCTTTAAATTGGTTTTGTTGTCATTCAAAACAATAAAATTCGTACTTTCTAAAAGGTTTTGGAGCTTACAGTTTATGCATATTGTAAACCAACTTAGGGGAGTGGGCAAAAAGTATTCTAACTCTGAAATGGTTAGAAAAATTTTCAGAAGCCTCCTTGCCAAATGGCTGCCTAAGCTTATAGCCATTAATGAAGCTAAAGACGTTCAAACTCCTAGTTTAGATGTACTCATTGGATCTCTTAAAATCCATGAGGTAGTGCTCTTTGAGATGCATGGTGAATCCATGAGAAAAAGCAAGTCAATGGCCTTGAAGTCATCTCATCAGAAGCAAAATAAAGCTTAGGCAATGAGAGTTGCAAAAACCTCTCACGAAGAGGAAGGATCTGATAATGAGACAGAAGAAGAAGATGGAGATGAAATCTCCATGCTAGTGAGGAAGATATATAAAGCCTAGAGAACCAAGATAAAGAGAAAATGAGATATCAACCTTAAAAAGGACAGAAAGGGCAAGGTAAAGCTTGAAAACATTACTTGTTACAACTGTGAAGAGAAGGGACACATTAAACCTAAATGTCCCAAACTTAAAGGTCCACAAAAGAAGTTCGCCTCCCAGAAGAAAGCATATTGGCTACCTGGAATGACTCAAAAGAAGAGAAAGAATGATCAAAAGGCCAAGAAGAGCTAGAAGACGTTGCCAATCTATGCTTCATGGCTGGCTATACTTCAAAAGGTGAACCTGAGGTAAATAACTTTGACCCTGATCTTTCTTACGATGAATTATTATCTTTATATGAAGAGTTGATTTAAAATTCTCTCACTATTTCAGCTTGAAAAAGAAACATGAAAAGGATATTTTACAACTTGAAATGGCAATGGTAGAAGCTGAGAGTCTAAGGCTTGAAAAAGAAGAATTAAACAGAGAAAACAAAATCTTAAATGTAAAATTCAATGCCTTAGAATCTAAAGTCTCTAGCAAAAATGAAAATACTCATAAAGTCATTTCTGGGGTAGAGAAAACTTCAAAGCTTGTCAAATTTGACCTTGGGAAAATGATAAATCGTTCAAGGAATCTTGAACTAATGCTTGGTGGTCAGAGGCCATATTTTCAAAAGATAGAGTTAGGATATGAACAGGAAATGGATGAGAATGGAAAGATAACTCAGCCAAAGAAAGTAAAGAACAAAGTTTCTTGTACTTTCTATCATAAAAAGGGATATTCACCTGATAAGTTCTTCATGAGAAAGAAATTTGTCAAAAAGGTTAGGAAACCTCCTCTTTGAAAGACTACCCCAAGGAAGTCTAGGCACCTAAATTAAAAACTGTGTTTATTGCAGGTTTTCCTGAGAATGCACGTGGAACCTAACAGTAAGTAGTACATAGACAATGGCGACTCCAGACACATGTCCGAATCCAAAAAATGGTTCAGAAACCCAAGGCCCAAAAATCATGGATTGGTGAAGAAGTTTTCTGACAGAGGTAAAGCCAAGGTCATAGGCATAGCAAATGTTGGTAAGGATTATTCCCACCAAATTTCTAATGTGTTGCTTGTTGATGGTTTTTGTTGAGTATAAGCTAGTTTTGTGATTGAGGCTTTAATGTTTTATTTAATGTTCATGCATGCAAGATAGTAAATCCCACTTCAGGACAAGTCATCTTGTCTGGAAAAAGACATCATAACACTTATGTGTTATTCTTGGATGACCTAAGAGATCAAGATGTAAAATGTCTCGCATCCTTCACGGATGATAAGTGATTGTGGCATAAGAAGCTTGTGTATGCTCATATGAAACTTATCTCTAAGCCTTTTTTAGAAAAAACTTGTTAAAGGCCCACCAAAGATCATATTTGACAAGGGTTCAACTTGTGATTTCTATGAGAAAGGCAACCAAACCAAAGCTTCTTTCCACAACAAAAATGAGGTTTCAACAACTAAACCACTTGAGCTTTTACATATGGATCTCTTTGAACCAACCAAGACTGCAAGTCTTGTTAGGAAAAGATATTGTCTTTGTTGGTAAATGAGTGCACGAGAAGGGGAGTTGAATCGTACTTTCCAAATTCTTCTTTTTAAATATGAAACATTTAACATAAAACATACTATCAAGCATGAAGCTAGAAGTGCAGCGGAATAGTAATTAGATGTTTCAGAAAGAAGATTTTTGACACATGATTATAGTTATGCATTTTAACGATACTTGATTATTAATTAACTTAAGGTGCACAACATAAAAAAATAAAAAGGTTAGGGAAGAGAGAAATGAACACATGTATTTTTATATTGGTTTCCGACGTGCTTACATTCAGTACTCAACATATGTTGAGATTTCATTAACAACAACTTTTTCAACCTGAGAAAGTAAATCGGATAGTCTTTACAATAGCTTTCCCAAGCTCTAACTTGCATAGTGGCCAACCCTAATTGCAACTTAACTGAGTAGTTATGTATCAGCCTCTCCCCAAGTTGAATCAAGTAGTTCTGAACTAGCTTCTCTAAGTTGAACTGTGACCTGCAAAAAACTTCTACTGCCACATTGTAAGTAGTCTTGAACCAGCCTCTCCAAACTGAACTGTGATAAGCAAATACCTTTGCTATCCCATTGTAAGTAGTTTTATCTTAGCCTCTCTAAGTTATGTCTCACACTGATCACTACTGGATCAAGGTTACAAAGGTTAAGTATTTGGGTTGCCACTCAAACTAACCTATGCTCAAGTTTCCTTAAATATGCTAGCTAATACAGACCTGAAAAACTTAGAGCGACCCCTTTTCTCATCTACTTCCTAAGAAGAGCATTCAACAGAACATGAACTGGAAAGAAGATTTTTACATTTCAACAGGATTGATTATAAATATGATGAAAAGCACAGGAAGTGTGGAGAGGTTTTTCTAGCATTTCAACTATTATATCTTTAGCTCTCTCATTGGCATTTAAGCTTGACATCTCCATTTATACAAGTTTATCTTCTTGACCATTGCCTCTTTGATCTGATCTCTAAGTGACATGTGTATTTCATTAGATGTGCCTTGGAATGTTAGTTTAGAAAGATAGGCTGACAAACTTGTCACATCGATTGCAGAAGCCGTTGTATTATAGACATTTATGATATCCTCATTTTCCTTTTTACTTTCTGATGTTCTTACTTCCTAAAAGATATGATCATTAATCATTTAGGCAGAAGAGATGACGTACCAGTTACAACACTTGGTCTGATTCGAGATTTGAATTTTGAAATTCAAATTTTCCCTCCATTTTCCTCAGTGTTTTGTGCTTCACAATAAAGTGAACTTTCTAATGGCATAATCAATCTCTTTACTTTTTCTTCGATCTTCTAGTCTTTAATCTTGTTTATTTGATGATGATATCTTTGCGATTGTATTGATTGATGACTGAGTAACACATTGTTCTTAGACATGAAATGATTTCTTCATATTGGATGTACTTTTGGATGTCCCGTGCTACTTTCTAAAGATCGCCTCCTTGGTTTCTTGATCTCTGGCTTGAACTGCTTTAATCGTCAAGCATTTACATTTTCTTTCCATGAGATAATATTCACCCTTTTAAGCTTGATCTCCTTTCTTAAGATAAACATGATTTCTCATATGTAGTAAAATTATTCCCGATTCAAGTTTGCTTTTATGCCTTTAGTCCGTAAGCATGAATACATACTTTGCTTGAAATAACATTCACTTTCTTTTCAACTTAATCTCTTTCCAAGAGATAAATCATGCTTGCGTATGCAAAGTGAAACATTATTCTTGCTTAGAGTCTGTATTATGCTTTAATTTGTATACACGATCTTTGCTTGACATAATATTCACTTTCTATTTAGCTTAATCCCTTTCCATGAGATAAAACATGTTTACACATGCAAAGTGAAATATTAATCTTGCTTTAAGTCCGTGAGATACAAACCGGATTAACCTGTTATGCTTTGTCGAGAAACTCAAGGTAGCCGTTTGTCATTCTTCAAAGTATTTTCTTTAAACTGACTTTATTGTCAATCAAAATGTTTTAGCTTATACTTTCTGAAGGGTTCTAGAGTTTACAATCTCCCCCTTTTTGATGATGACAAACCAGTTTGAAGAAAATCTTTTGAAGCAAAGTTGAAAGAAATAAGACAAGATCTAAATATAGTGAATTATAATTTCTTTCAACACATCATGATTCTTAAATCTTAGTAAGTCTTTTTCTTAAGGCATGACTAGATAAATTTAAAAGAATTTTGAAGCCTTAAGTTGACTCAAATCAAAGCTGTTTGGTTCATGATGATATGCTTCTGATTTAATCAGAGAACTTCTTTAATTTGTATCACAAGGATACTTAAGCAAATATCATCGTTTCAATTCAATTTTCCAATCAGCTTGATTTTTAGTCAATAAATGACTTTCTAACATTAAAGTGTGCTGAGATAAATGGACAAGTAATACTTGCAATATTGTTTTCTGATAGAGAATCTTATTCAGCACTTTCTCTTCTTATGTTCTCCCTTTTAATAAAGAAAATGATGCTCAATGACATACACACACACACACATACATATATGAATGATAAGGAAAAAAAAACTTTTGAGCATGATTGGAGAAAAGAGATACTGATGAAGTTTCTGATGCTCAGAGAAACCTTGATGTTTAATGATATTGAAGAATTTCAATGAGGTTTCTGAAGCTCAAACAGGGATTCATCCTAGCATTATTAAGCATTACATTTTTGTTAGCTTAGTTATGTGAGCTAGAAAGCTTTATGAGTATCAGAGGATGAAATGACTTTTGAATTTTTTTTTCAAAACATGATTTTTTTCAATTAATACATATTTACTTAGAATATAACATATTGCTCATGTTTACTATGTCAGCTCGCTTATTGATTCAATTATAATTACATTGTAACACATCATTTGCAGTGTAAGCATAACACACTTGAGAAAGATTTTAATTCTCCCTAACTGATCTTAGTTATGTTAAGGCATGGAGAGAATAGGTTTTCGAAGATTGTCAGAAACATGATATTCATAACTAATTTTGAACAGATTAAGCAGAGCTTTTTTAGGCACATCTCAAGTGAGTAGTAGATAATGAAGTGTTGATACCATATCAAGCTTATCATACTTATCAATGACACTCATGAATTCAAGCTGTAACTAATCATGGATATGTGTGTGAACTAACTATATTTGCGTGTTGATGATTAAGCAAGTTAGAGAATACGCAATTGAGCCACACATTTTTCAGTCATTCTATATGATTAGCTAAGCATAATGATATTGGCATTGATTATGTATTATGGCTTAAATAGATATTACTCAATGTTAAGGATAGCTGTGTAAACAAGTAAGCATAGGCATAAACATTAGTATAATCATGATGGATAGAACATTGATAAGACTCAGAGCAAAAGATAATCATCTATGTATTAGAATGTACAAGACTAAACACAGTCATAAAACACAATAGATAATAAGTACTGCTTTTGAGATAATGTTCAAAATATTGTAACCATGTTAAAGAAGAACAAGAAATTATGTGGTATGCAAAAAATATTTTTTGGGCTCCCCCTCAGTATGACTCCCCTTGAATACTTCACCACTCCCTCTGAATTTCTTAGCATAGATTTTCTTCAAACTTTCTCTTCTCCCCCTTTTGTCATCATCAAAAGGAAACGTATAGAGGAGGAATCAAAGTGATCACATTAGCCTTGACATTTTACTTCTTGGAGAATCTCCATCGGAAGAGCTTCATGTCTTCTTGATTGAGCTTCCAATCTCTCCAAACATTCGAGAATTTCTCTTTGCTGTGCAGTTGGATGGTGTTGATTTTATATAGAATCAACTTCTGGAGTGATGGCAGGATTGGGAGAGGCTATGATTGGAGTTTGGTGACTTGTTGGCTGTGAACTTGGTCCGGGTTTACTTATTTTTGAAATATCTCTTAGAAGAGATTTAGATGCAGATTCAGAAGTGAAGGAGTCTAAACTTGTTTCTTCTTCTGATTCAGAAATCATACTCATTTTTCTTAGTGAACCTCCATATCTGATGATTACTTCTAGACTTTTGCTTTCATCTGAATTATCTTCCAACACAATGATTCTTCTTTTTCTTTCTATTCTTTCATCTAATTCAACTACCTTTTTCATTGCGGCTTCTCTTATCTTTAGATTTCTGCTTGAGGCTCCCGTTGAAGTAGCACCAGTTGGTCTTCTTAGAGTTCGAAATGAGTTGAAGGTATACACGGTGTTTTCCATGTATACATACTGCTTGGCTGACAGATGGTATCTCAAATATTGGAAGATATTTTGTGAGAAGAATGCCATAGGGAATAGAGATATTTTCCCAGTTTAAGGAGAAATGGCTTGAAGCATGTAATCAAAGATAAGTTTAGGTAAACTTACTTTCCTTTTTGCCAAAAGACAATATAGGAGCATGCAGTCCATTCCTACCAGTTGATAAGAAAATTCTCATCTGGGTAGAAGAGTTGACTAAATCAGGGTAATAGTTTGGCTAGCTTTTGAGTTAAGCATGAGAGAAGTTATGACACTGGGATAATGTTTAGGAGAGTCCGTGAGACTTCTTGACATATCTTTTGCATCAACCCCAAGAGTCATAAACTAGTTCTTCTCTGATAAACATCTAAGTCCCTTATTTAGGAGCTTGTGCAATATTTGAAAGGTCAATTAGATTGAGTTCCAGGTTCAAATTTCTTATGTAAGAGATCAGGATAGAATCAGACATTGGTGCTAGCTTGGAGTAGAAGGTAGTCACCATCCCCGTAAAAATCCTATCAGTAAGGTTTACAAATTTTTCCCATCCCTGAAAGGAAATTCTTTTCCATAGGGTAAAGATTTGCATCATCACCTTCTTTGGAAGAGTTTTTCCTAGAGATACTGGTCGTTGAGCAAAGTTCTTGACGTAGTGTTGCTGGCGGATAGGTTCATCAAACATGTATGGGACTCCTGTGTCCTGAGAGAGAGCTTTTCCTTCTGTCATTCTTAGCATTGCAAAGAGAATACTTGAAGGGGAGCAAAAAAAAAATTGAAGCTTTGAGAACAAAGAGGATAGCATTTAGAGAAAAAGAGTGAATTTGATTTCAGTAAGGAAGTTTATGGAAGTAGAGATTCGAAATGACTTAGGAAGCGTATAGAGGAAGATAGAGAAGAAAGATGAAACATGTAATGAGAGGTTGATTAAGAGGTGTTAGAACGTGGTCTGAAGTTGAAGTGACGTGGGAGAGAAAAAAATAGTGTTTCAAAGATATTTTCCCGCTCTTTCGACTTTCCTTACAAGAAGTGATTGCCGACCTTTTAGAATCACTTTCTGAAGGATCTACTTTTTGACCTTCTTCGGATAAGAGAAGTTTAGTGAGATAGTTATATATTATGAAGAGCATGATACCAACACTTCTCAAGTCTTCTTCGAGTATTATCTTCCTTTTTGTGATTTTGATGTGAGCCATTTTAATATCATAAGAAAAACTTTACCATTCAAGTTGATGTAATTATGAGATCTTCAGATCTTTCATGGAAGGGAGAGTGTCCAAAAAAAAAAAATTATGTATGAATGCTTATGCAAATTTTGAAAAGCTTTGCTAAATATATCCCCAAGTGTTAAATAAAAGAATATTGGCTTAACATCAAAAGAGAGACATGGATTTGTAGGGCTGAAAGGGACTTTTCCTATTAGATTCAATTACCACTATTATTATAGAGTTCTTAGGGATACCTTACAGTCTGATGTTTTATCTAGTTCCTTGTTCGCAACATCTGGGCGTGCTTGATTGTTTCACTTTTCCATTTTCTTCTTATTCTTTTTCTGCATAGTCAAGAGTCTCTAGATCTTTTTAAGAATGGAAGCACTTTGGAGATTCTCAGTTCCTAATAACTTCATTTAATTTTCAAGTATTCAAACTTTGTATTTTCCAGTTCAGATAAGCTTTTGCAATGAAGTCTACACTAAATCTTGACTGATCAGAACCTTTTTCACAATCTAGCTTCACAGGTGAAGATGGAAGCATACATTTCCAGAATTTTCAGATTGCTTTAATTTATTGCTCAGAAATGTTTTTTTGATCTTCATGGAAGTTCCTTAGCATGCTTTCTGAAGTGTTTGACTCTAGAGTTTACTTTTTGAGGATGCATCTTCCATTCTTCTTGCTTGATCAAGAATCTTTTACAAACTCTTTTCCTCAAGATAATTAGCAAAGTAGTTCTTGAATACTTTTCATTGGCAAACTTAGATCATTTGGGAATCTAGAGACCCCTACTTCTAATCTTCTTTCTTGAGCTGTGAGTGATGTCTGATATAGTACATGAAAGAAAATTTTATCTTGGTCTTCAATTTTCTTGAGTCCATCTTGGTTAGTTGTTTAGGAGGGATATTCCCAAATTCTTTAAATGGAATTTTCTTTTAAGAGACATTTAGCATATGGATATCCCTTCTTGTGAAAGACAATAAAAGCAACTGATAAAAACAATATTTGATGAGATTGCATTTTCTTGTTACTACCTATTTTCTCTTCATTTCTCATATTGATTTTCTGAACCAACGATCTTTACTCTCTAAAAGCAAGTTTGAGCATAATGAGTCTTTTGACACTTGACTAGTTCAAATGTTCAGAAGCTACAAATTCTCAAATTCATAAATAACTTTATGAGATTTGTTTAATTTAATTCTAAGACTTTAGCATCTAAATGCCTACGATTTGAAAACATAAATTATATTTTCCTTTTAAGTTTCTTTATTAAAACTTAGGCTTATTCTTTTACAGATCCTTTGAAAAGAAAATAAGCTTATTATGTGGCAGCCCATCATATGACATTGACGAATATAAGGAAACAAGTTTAGTATTCATACCTTGTGTGCTTCTGTAAGCTATTCCTCGTGTTATGCAATTTTAGAATATACCTTTTGACCTTCATTTTATCCCTTTGATCTTTGACCTCTGCAATTGTCAGACTGCTCAACCCCTAGAGGCTTGGCTCTGATACCACTTGGTAAAAGAGTGCACGAGAAAGGGGGGTTGAATCATACTTTCCAAATTCTTCTTTTTAAATCTGAAACATTCAACATAAAATAGACTATCAAGCATGAAGCTTGAAGTGCAGCGGAATAGTGGTTAGATGGTTTAGAAAGAAGGCTTCTGACGCATGATTATAGCTATGCATTTTAACAATACTTGATTAATAATTAACTTAAAGTGCACAACATAAAAAAATAAAAAGGTTAGGGAAGAGAGAAATGAGCACATGTATTTTTATACTGGTTCCTGCCTATATCTAGTACTCAACACATGTTGAGATTTCATTAACAACAACTTTCTCAACCTAAGAAAGTAATAGGATAGTCTTTACAATAGCCTTCCCAAGCTCTAACTTGCACAGTGGCTAACCCTAACTGCGACTTAATTGAGTAATTTTGTACCAGTCTGTCCAAGCTAAATTGAGTAATTCTAAATCAGTCTCTCCAAGCTGAACCGTGACCTGCAGACAACTTTTACTGCCACATTGTAAGTATTCTTGAACCAGCCTCTCCAAGTTGAACCGTGATAAGCAAATACCTTTGTTATCCCATTGCAAGTAATTTTACCTTAGTTTCTCGAAGCTATGTCTCACACTGATCACTACTAGATCAAGGTTACAAAGGTTAAGTGTTTGGGTTGCCACTCAAACTAACCTATGCTCAAGTTTCGTTAAAGATGCTAGCTAATATAGACTTGGGAAACTTGGAGCTACTCCTTTTCTTATCTACTTCCTAAGAAGAGCATTCAACAATACATGAACGGGAAAGAAGATTTTTACATTTCAAGAGGATTGATTACAAATATGATGAGCAACACAGGAAGTGTGGAGAGATTTTTCCAGCATTTTAGCTATTATATCTTCAACTCTCTCATCAGCATTTAAGCTTGGCATCTCCATGTATAAAAGTCTATCTTCTTGACCATTGCCTCTTTGATCTGATCTCCAAGTGACATGCGTATTTCGTTAGATGTGCCTTGGAATATTAGTTTAGAAAGGTAGACTGACAAAATTGTTACATCGGTTGTAGAAGCCACTATGTTATAAAGGTTTCTGATGTCATCATTTTCCTTTTTAATTTTCGACCATGGTTTCTGAACTCCTCCTTCTAGAATATATGATCATTAATCATTTAGGAAAAAGAGATGATGTACCAATTATTATACTAGGTCTGATTCGAGATTTGAATTTTGAAATTTGAATTTTCCCTCCATTTTCCTCAGTGTTTCTGCGCTCCACAGTGAAGTAAGCTTTCTGATGACATAATCAATCTCTTTACTTTTTCTTCAATTTTCTAGTCTTAAATCTTGATTATTTGATGATGATATCTTTGTGATTGTATTGATTGATGACTAAGTAACATGTTACACTTGGGCATGAAATGATTTCTTCATCTTGGGTGTACTTTCTAATGTCCCATGCTACTTTATGAAAATCCCCTCCTTGGTTTTTTTTATCTCTGGCTTGAACTGTTTTAGTCCTCAGGCATTTATACTTTCTTTCCACGAGATAATATTCATCCTTTTAAGCTTGATCTCCTCTCTTGAGATAAACATGATTTCTCATGTGTAGTGAAATTATTCCTGATTCAAGTCTGCTTCTATGCCTTTGGTCCGTAAGCATGAATAGGTTCTTTGGTTAAAATAACATTCACTTTCTTTTCAACTTAATCTCTTCCCATGAGATAAATTATACTTGCGCATTCAAAGTGAAACATTATTCTTGCTTAGAGTTCGTATTATGCTTTAATATGTATACATGTTCTTTGCTTGACATAATATTCACTTTCTATTTAGCTTAATCTCTTTCCTTAAGATAAAACATGTTTACACATGCAAAGTGAAATATTAATCTTGCTTTAAGTCCGTGAGATACAAACTAGATTAACCTATTATGCTTTGTAAAGAAACTCAAGGTAGCTGTTAGTCATTCTTCAAAGTATTTTCTTTAAACTGACTTTATTGTCAATCAAAACATTTTAGCTTATACTTTCTGAAGGGTTGTGGAGTTTATAGTCTTATCATAATGGATGATTTCTCTAGATTCACAAGGGTTATCTTCCTAGCTTCTAAAGATGAGGTGGTTGAAAGATTCAAAGTTGCAAAATGAGTTTGTATTGAAAAAGATTATAAAATCATGTCTATTAGATCTGATCATGGAGGAGAATTTGAAATTCATGTTTTTAAAGAGTTTTGTGAAAAACATGGCACACTTAACAAGTTTTCTACACGTAGAACTCCCTAAAAAAATGAGGTTACTGAAAGGCAAAATAGAAGCTTACATGAGATGGCTAGGATAATACTTTTAGAAAGTTGTTTATTAAAAGGTTTTTGGACAGAGGTTTCCAAAACAGAATTTTTCTAAGGCCAATGCTCAAGAAGACACCTTATGAGCTATAGATGGGCAAAAAACCCAATATATCATATTTTCATATCTTTGGCTCATCATGTTTTATTCTTAATACCAAGGATAAAATTTCAAAGTTTGATCCTAAATTTAATGATAGCATTTTCCTATGTTATTCTGTTGTCTTTATAGCTTACAGAGTTTATCACAATAGAACGCTATGCATAGAAGAGACGATTCACATCAAGTTCAAGGAGCTCAAGAAGGACTTTGCTAATGATCTTGAAGAACTGCAAGAAAACCTTAAGAAAATAAGTTTCAAGGAAGCTTTAGAAAGCAAGTAGATGAAAGCCAAACCTTCAGAAAGTAGACACTTCACAAAGTTTGCTCAGGACTCCAAAGCCATCAAAAAGTTACATTTCTGAACATGAAAAAGAGCAATATGAAAATGAAGAAGTTGAATAACCTAAAAGCTACAGAAAATACAAAGGAGTTCCTGATTTAAATGCAGTTTCTCAAAATAAAGTTCTTAGAGACATTTCCAAGGTTGTGAGAACCAGATCACCCCTTAGAAATATGTTAAACTATGTTTTCACCTCCACCATCAAACTTAAATGCATTGAAGAAGCTTTGAGTGATCAAAGTTAGGTGGATGCTATGCAAGAAGAATTGAACTAGTTCAAGAAAATCAAAGTCTGGATGCTCATTGAAGAGCCAAAAGGGAAGACTATCATTGGAACAAAATGGGTGTTTAGAAATGAGATTGATGAAGCTGGAAAAGTCACTTAGAACAAAGCAAGATTGGTTGCAGTAGGTTATAATCAACAAGAGGGAGTTGATTATGATGAAACCTTTTCACCAATAGTTAGGATAGAAGCCACAAGAATGCTACTTGCTTTTACTGCCTTCAAGGGATTCACTCTTTACTAAATGGATGCTAAGTTTGCATTCCTAAGTGAATTCCTCTTTGAGTAAGTATATGTAAAGCTGCCTCTAGGTTTGAAAGTAAATACCTTCCCAACCATGTCTTCAAGCTAACAAAGGCACTTTATGGTTTGAAACAAGCTCCCCGAGCTTGGTATGAAAGACTAAGCACTTTCTTACTGAAGAATAGGTTCAAGAAAAATAATGTTGATATTGCTTTTTTTACTCTTGAACAAAATAATCACTTTCTGATAGTTCAAATATATGTAGATGACATTATATTTGGTGCTTTGATAATTATTTCTGTGAAAAATTTTCAAAATAAATGCAAAGTAAATTTGAGATGAGCATGATGAGCGAACTAAGGTTTTTACTCGATTCGTAAATAAAAAAACAAAAAGAAGGAACTTTGATCCATCAAGAAAAATATACGAAAGAGCTTTTGAAAATGTTTAACATGGATCTAGCCAAACCTATGAGCACTCTCATAACTCCATCTTAAATCATCAATGCTGATGAGAATGGCGAAAAGATATCAGCAAGTAACTATAGAGGAATGATTGGTTCACTTCTATATCTTACATCTAGTAGACCAGACATTTAATTCAGTGTGGGAATTTGTACTAGATTTCAATCTAACCTAAAGCAATCACACTTAAATGTTGTTAAAAATATTTTTAGATATTTATCTAGTACTTCTAATCTTGGCTTATCATATAGGGAAGGTAAATCTTGTGAGATCATAGGTTACTGTGATGCTGACTTTGTCGGAGATAGAGTAGAGAGGAAGAACACCAGTGATTGCTGCTATTTCTTTAGGAAAAGCCTCATCACTTGGTCATGTAAGAAGTAGAATATCATTGCACTCTCTATGGTTAAAGCTAAATATGTAGTTGCTGCAAACTGCTGCACTAGATGCTTTGGATATAGATCCAACTAGAAGATTATCATATGAGGTATTATAAAATCCCTATCTTTTGTGATAATACTAGTGCTATTAATCTTGCTAAGAATCCTATCCAGCACTCTAGATCCAAACACATTGATGTTAAACATCATTTTATTCGAGATCATGTTCAAAACGGAGATGTTGAGTTAATGTTTGTGAATACTGAAGAACAATTATCTATTATATTCACAAAACCATTAGCTGAAGATCGCTTTTATGTTTTGAAAAAAAATTTGAACTTAAAGGTTTTTAAATCTGCATAAGCATTCATGCACAAACATCTCTGGGTATCCTTCTTTCATTGCTCCGAACTAAAGCCCAAACAAAGACATCAGTTTGCAAGACTAGAGAATCAGATTGGAAATCGGAAAGTCAGTTTGCAAGCTTAGAAAGGAGAATAGAAGTTCAAAAAGAAGAGCAGAGATTAGAAAATAAGGTATATATGGTCTCACACTGAAGATAATTTAATTGTGAGAACACTGTGTTACTCTGATAAGTCAAAAAGTGAAGCATGAAGCTTAGAAAGTAACATGTTCAACAAGTAATCTCAAGTGTCAAAAACCACTCTTCTTGAAAAGAATGAGAAATGTGGGATAATTTTCACTTTTTTGAGTTTTTCTCTCCCACGTCGTTTCACCTTCAATCCTAAACATCCCATCACTTAAATAACTCCCCATTCGTCACATCACACCTTTGTCTTCACTTCTATCGCACGCTTCCTAATCTCAACCATTTCATCTTCTCGTGCATACAAACCCTCATTCCTATAACCTTAACTGCTCTCGGCTTCTCTCAAACCATCATCTTCATACCCTCTCAAGCTTCAATCTTTTTGCTCAAATCTCATACACACAACTTAACAATGGCTGAAGGAAAAACATTTGACGGGAACATTGCTGATATAGGAACTCTCCACATGTACGATGAATCATTTCATCAGCTATACTATGCTGATAATGTTGCTCAGAAGAGGGTAGGTCCTGAGAAACGGCTGAGCAAAGAACTAATGACTCAAATCATCATTCTGTTGGAAGCCATTACCTTCCAAGGATGGAAGGATTCTTCAACATCACTGACCATGTCTTTACTAGGATGGTGACGATTTTATACTTCTAGTTGGTACAGGTGTCTAAATCCGTACTGACAACCTATATAAGAGGCATTGCTTTAGAGTTAAGCATTATGGATTTCTCTGACATCATCCATGCACCTGATGAGGGACTCATATGCTCTTCTGAAGGGGATTGGTACACTACCCTTGGAGTCTCGGCTGAGGAGGTGTCCAAATGTCTCATGAACTCTCCCAGACATTAACCTGGCGAGATAACTACTGTTATGCTAAGCTCCAGAGCATGTCAAGTCTTTACCTTTATCCATTTCTCCTTCCTTCTAAGGTTAGGAAGCATGCACTTGTTGGTAAGGATGGACTGGATGTTGCTTTTCTATCTACTGACAATCAGGAAGGTAAACTTGCCCAGACTTATCTTCGACCACATGCTTAGCACCACCTCCTAAGAAGAAGAGAAAAATGTCTCTATTCCGTATGGAGTCTTGCTAACCAGAGTATTTGAGCACCTGAAATACTCTTTTGCAAATGAATGGTACAAGTATATGTTTAGAACTGAATATACCATACTCTCATTCAGGGCTTAGAGAACATCTACTGGTGCTCCCATAACAAGTCTCAGGAAAATGGGAAATGCCATTATGGAAAAAGTTGCTAAGGATGCTGAGGATATAGAGGGAAGAAGCAGAAAAAGAAGGGTGATAGTCCTAGATAGCATCTGTAAGGGCTCTAAAAAACCTATGATAATCATAAGATATGGTAGAACACCCACTCCATCATCCATGCCCTCAGACTCCAAGGAAGAATCAAGCTCAAGATCCTCATATTCTGATGAGGCTGAGAATGGTTAGGGGAGTATAATCAGATTAAGGAAAGAAGCACCTTCTTTTCCTAAGTATAAGTCTTCTTATTCTAAGTTGACATCCTCAAAAACTGACAAGGGTAGTGTAGTTCCTAAGATTGACTTAACTCTTGCTTCTAATTTATTTCCTACTTCTACCAGAGAACCTCTCATCCCAACTCCTACTATCCCTGAATCGCCTCCTACTCAGGCTGTTGAACCTTCACCAAGTCATCCTCAACCTGCATAACCTCAAAGCTTCACTAGAGCGTAGATGCTGCTGATGGTGTTCCTAGTTTCCAAAACACCTCCTTTTTGCTGATGTCAAAAAGGGGAGAAGATAATAAAAGAAAATCTTGCGCTAAGGAAACACCTACTTAGACTCAAAACATCTTTTTTTTTTATTATTTGAACTCTATAGTTGTTTTTGTTTTTCGTTTTAGCTTTGATTAATGTTTTCTTTGTGACTCTGATACATTTTTTTCTATTAATAGCTCTGATACATTTGCTTACAACATACTTGTTGTTTCTTATCTTTGCTCTAATATGTTCTTTTATAGCTCATATAAATTGATCAATATATATATGAATGAATGTATTTCTTGCTTAGGTAATTAGGAATACTGTGGTCATGTATAAGTGCTCTTTTAATTGCTTAATCTGATATCTCAGTATGTCAATATTCTCTCTGTATGATTAAGCTCTGGAACATACCGAGTTTTATGCTCTGATACACACTGCTTTATATGTGTGTGTGTGTATCCTTGTGCATACTGATATGTAAGCCATGTCACAGGTTTTAAAAAGGGTTTTTATTACAAAAGTATACACTCTGATACACTATATATGAAATTTCTTAATTCATATCACAAGCTTGAAAATGTTTCTCTAATAAATTTAGGATCAGTCCTTGTTGAGCTTTAGAAACTTCTTGTCACATACACTGATGTATTTGAAATAAGGTTCCAATGAGCTTAAGAAACTTCACATGTGTGCAAAGCTCATCGTTTTTCATAGAAAAATTGCATCACATTTCAAAAATAAGTTTGAATAAAGATACACTAAATAAGAAATCTGATCAAGAGTAAATATCACAAGTATTACTCTTTATTCAAACAAGTGTATTTTCAAAAAGTTCATAATGGCAAAAAAATCAAGTTGTGTTGTTTCTAGAAAGCTTAAACAAGTACATCCTTTTTTTTTCCTTTACTCTAATACCTCTCAGAAAACACTCTAAGTAACTTCAGAAACCTTAAAAAGAAATAAAAACATATTTGATTTAAGTCACTTAAGGCAATAAAATGCTTTTATCTATAACGCCTTAAGAAAAGGACTCTATGAAAATCACATCGTATGATATGTTGAAAGAAATATGTTTTATCCACGCTCTTTATCATGTTATATTTTTTTCAAATTCTCTTCAAAAGATTTTCTTCAAATTATCATAATAAAAAAGGGGGAGATTGTTAGCTCCAGAACCACCTTCAAAAAGTGTCAATGCAATATTTTTTGAGTGACTAATACTTTCCCTTGGGTTTCTTGAAATAGCAAACAGGTTCTTCCGATTGCATAACACGGTTCCTAAAGCATAAATAATTTCCCTTTACATGTTTAAAAATGTTTTATCTCATCTAAAGAGATAGGAACTTAATAGAAGTGAAAATTATATCGTGAAAAGAACGTATACATGCTTAATGGATTGAAGAAAATCATCATATACAAGAAGCCAAGGCTCAGATCTTTAGAAGGTAGAACATGACTTTAGAAAGGGCACTTAAAATGAAGACGTCAAATTAGCTCTAAAGCAAGGGTGTTCTACAACCTTCAATCATCATTATTGCAATCATTTCATCATATACATGCTCTGATTGAAGACTAAAAGATCATTTTTTTCACCAAAGAACTAATATCGCACTTCAAAAAATGCACTTAACAGTGAAACAATACACTATTAGAAAAAAAGGAAATTTAAAATTCAAATTTAAAGTCAAACCTAATTACAGACTGGCATGTCATCTCTGCTGCTAACTTAGTTAACTACTCTAGCTTCTAGAAGAAAGAGATCAGAAACCTTGCTCAGAAAGCAAAAGTAGTTTCTGAAGGTGACCTCAGAAATCTCTATTTCACAACAGCTTCTGTAATAACTCTGATAAAAGATGACCTACTCCTCTAGACTGCATTTCCAAGACACAAACAGATGATCAACACATGTCACTTGGACAATTGATCAAGGGAAACGGTCATAAGTGAGGACCATCTATAAATAGAGATGCTGCGCTTTCAAAAGAATAGATCTTGACATTGCACAAGAGCTGAAATGCTGAGAAAATTTCTCCTCATCTTCTTGTAAAGTTCATTATATCTTGTACTTAGTTTCCTTGTTAGTAAAAATCTTCTTTCTACATTGTTGATAGATCATACGTTCTTCCTAGGAAGAATAGTTAAAAAGAAGTCATTCAAGTTGGTCCCAGGTCTGTTATTGTATATCTTATGGAGACTTGAATGTAGGTTAGTTTGCATTGCAAACCCAAACAC
Source organism: Dalbergia cultrata (assembly GCA_031216105.1). NCBI lineage: Eukaryota > Viridiplantae > Streptophyta > Magnoliopsida > Fabales > Fabaceae > Dalbergia > Dalbergia cultrata. The sequence continues at coordinate 49,553,959 of CM062353.1, forward strand.
AAACCTTTGTATCCTCGATCCAGTAGTGATCGGTTTGAGTTAGCTTGGAAAGACTAGTCGAAGACTACTTACAACGCAACAGTAGAGATTACTACTAGTCACGGTTTAGCTTGGAGAGGCTGGTTGAAGACTACTCAGGTTGTGATAGTAGAGTGTACTTGCTGGTCACTAATTTAGCTTGGACAGGCTGGTGAAAAACTACTTGATTTGTGATAATAAAGGTTGCTACTAGTCACAGATAAGAGCTTGGGAAGGCTACTGTAAAGACTATCCTGTTATTAGTGATGAAGGTGTGCTCGACATAAGTGATCTTGACAAAGCCAATATGAAAATTGGAAAAAAAATGGTAAAATTTATCATCCTAAAATTTTTATGTTGAATTACAATTTGTTAAGATTCGGTCGACATGACACCCATGGCATGTAGGATCCTTAGGGGAGAAGCAATTCACTTAATGAGGACATAGAAACATATTGATGACAACTGCCACATGCACAGAGGCATTTTCGATGAGTGTCGAGCATGCGTCGACACAGGCTATGGAAGGCTTGGTTGAAAATTCAAAATTGAAGCTTCCCTCCAAGTAGTGGAAATCATAAATCAGGAGAAATTGCTTTTGGTGCTGAATCAAGGTGCAAGTGCACATTGATGACTTAGGAAGTCCAAGAAACATGGACTGCTAACACATAAGCAATCTGAGGCACTCAAGAATAGGCATCAAGGTTATCCCTAAATGCTACACTTGGGGAAAAACTAAAATTGTCTTTATCTCCACATGGGGTGCTTCATTGTCTTGCCATGACTCAGTAATAGATTGTGATATTTTTACATTTTTTATTCGACTTGTGACTTCTGAACACACCTACATACATGCAAAATGAAACTTCTTCATTTGCAAAGTCTGCGAATGAAAAACTGGCTGTGTCTCAGCGATTCTTATACATGTGACCCTCACCCTTCTCTCCCTCCACTTGCCCCGCACTTTTCACTATCTTTTTCCCTTCACAATCATAAATCACAAGCACAAGCACAACCACCACCTCATCTCTACCGCCACTCTCCGTCGACGGCCATTCTTCTGACGATGGCCCACTCCCATCATCATCATATCATCATCCCATCTTAGCCCCAAACTCCATCATCATAAACACAAACAATGAGTTGGGCTTTGGAACACCCTTAGGATTAGAGGGAGAGAGAGATGGTGGTGGCAGGCCCTTGTATGACAGAGGATCGCCACTGAGCTCATTCGCACCAGTTTGAAGGTTCCACAACTCTATTCCTATATTCACTTCTCTTTCAAAAATCTGTTCCGGTGTTAAATTTGACTGCAATGATTTAATCTTTGTTTCAACATCACTAATAGCCTTTCTCTATTCTTCTAGTGATTTTTGCATGCTAGTGTTATGTTCCTTCATCTGATTAAGCTTTTCGTTCTTTGTAATGTTAGTGGTGGTGGTTAGGGTTTTGGTGCCTTGTGGTAGCAGCAATTGGGAGGCCCCAGAAGTAGCAAAGGAAAGTGGTGAGAAGTGGAAGAGTGTTCTTTAGAATCACTTCCTTTTCGTGTATCTAATTTTAATTTTAATTTTTTTTAAAGAAGGCCACTCTAGCAGCTTCTTTTGGTCTGTTATACATTTTTCGATTTGAGGTTTTTGAGGTCACTCACTTACTGTGAGTTTGCAGTATAAAGCCATGACAAAGGACATGACGGAGCTCCAGAGGAAATGGGTGGCACGATAGGTGATGACATGGCTCGATCATAAAAATGGATTCGGTTCGCTTCTCCGTGGTGATTAAAAAAAAAGAGTTGAGGTATGATTGTATTTCGTACTCTGTTGATTACTTGATTTGTGTTTTGATCCTTCAAAATGTGGGTTTGGACGTTTTATTTTGATACTTTCAATAAATCGATAGGATGATATTGTGAAAGACAAACATAAGCTCCCTTCTTTTCTTCAATAGAAAAAAAAAAAAAGAACCACTCAGCTTCTTCTTTAAACATGGAAATCTATAACTCTTCTGTCTGTTATTAACATATTTGCATCATGGCTCCTCTTTTTCCTTTTTTTTCTTTCCTTTTTTTGTGTTCATCAAATCATTTTTGTAAATGGGAATGAAATTGAATCAATAGATTTGAATTTGAAATTAAATTAGTTATTCATGAAGGCCTTTACTGAGTGTTCTTTTTTGTGTATAAGTTACATAAATGGAAGATGATGGTGGTCATAGGTGGTGGATGGTGGCAAACGGGTTGGGAGTAGAAGCGAAATGAATGATAAATTTAAGAATTTACTAGTTTGTTTAATTTTAAAACTAAATTTGCTTTACTTATTTTATCTAATAAATCTGATCCACTTATTTATTTTACTACTAAATCTGGTATCAAAGGTGTGGACAAATGAATCCTTCACCCACTATCCAGAGAATAGAGATTAGAGAGTATTGAGCTCGCCGCAAGCAAAAGAAGTGCATATCAAGCACTAACAAAAGAAAAATAAGAAATTATAAGTATTATGCTTTAATATTACTATATGTCATGGACTGTGTTGGCTCATGGATTGATGTTAGATTCTTTTTGGCTAAAGTGCTCCTTTTTTCAAGTAAAGCAGTAAAATACTTCAGAAGGTGAATTTGTAATAGCCTTAAAAAATTGGATATTTTTCCATGCTTCACTTTGTTCTTCTAGTGTTAGAATATGGACAAGAGAAGAAAGATTCAAATTCTAGTCAAAGTTGAAATGAAGCTTGAAAGTTTATTATAATTATAAGCTTCATAGAAGTGTGTTGTATGTATATCATTTCTTTTGTTGTCTTTTGAGTTTTTTAAAACATTGGCATTTTGTATACTAAGTTTTGTTGTGGCAATCTATTAAGAAACATATGGCATGTCCCTTATAGACATCCTAATTTGGTGCTTGGCTTTGTGAATTGTTACTTTTTTTCTATCCTCTCACCAATACATTATAGAATATTGGATTCATTGGGCTTCCAAATGTGGGATCTCGGATGGCAAATAATCTGATCAAAGCTAGATAAAGACTGAGACTTTATGACCTGTATGTTTTAAACCTTTTACTGATCTTATATCTATTCTTTGTAGAATACTTGCCTTTTAGTAATAGCTAATTTGTGATAACCCAAAAAAAAAAGGGAGGAACACACATGCACTTAAGTGGTGAGACCACCATAGTGTCCCCCTTCCCTTCTCCTTTTCTTTCTTCCTTCTTCCCGTAACTTCTTTCTCCTTCTTTCTTTCTTTCTCCTCTTCTATTTCTTCATGTGACTCTCTCTCTTAGTCCACCATGCCACCACCACCTCCGAAGTCACCACCGCCACCACCGCGTCTACCACTTCGCCGCCAGTGCATCTTCCTCCTTCCTTCAACTAGCCACGCTATTCTTTGTCTTTCCTCTCTGTTCGTGATTCTCTCTCACTTTTGGAAGGGAACTTGCTACAAGAGCAAGACTTGGTGCATTCTTTTCCTTTTCCTTCCTCTTGATGCAATGGGTAAGTGCTAAAATCCTTCTATTGATCATACTGAACTCCCTATGGTTTGGTTCATGGTGGATTTGGGGTTTTAGGAACCCTAAATGTGAAAATTAGGGGTTTTGGTATATAGAGCTCACTATTGTTAATTGATGGCATTATTAGCTCACATATATTATTGTCTTGCTCCTAGAGTTGTAGAACAATTGGACGCCAATTGGGAATTTATGTTAGCTTGAAGAATGCTCTCCAGTTCCTTGGGAACCATTGTTGTGAGTAGATTTAGTATCTGTAGTTATTTTCCTCTATTATAAATTATTTATGAATATTATAGAATGTTTATGGTTCCTTATTTACAAATGTGAATGATTTAAGTATTTAAAAGATTTATTTGTTGTTGTTGATAAAAAAGTAAATGTATTGTAGTTACCACATGAGATAAGTGAATGGTTTTATATTATATCTTAAAAAGATACAATAGCATTACCGTTCGCTATAGCGAAGAGATATAATGGCATTACCGCTAGTCGTAGCGAGAGATATAATGGCTTATGTGAACATAGTATCATTTAGATGAAAGAATGAGATGACCATATTTGATACACCTTAAAATGCGATTAAATGGGTTGAGATTACTCCCCAAATAAAATTTGTTCTTCTTATGTTATACTCATGAGTATTTGAGTATTGGATGATGAAGTTGATTTTATATGAGAATGGTACATGATGGATTAGTGTGGATCCACATATTTGTGGTTTCTAATAAAAGGAGGGATCATATGAGGGAATGGCTGCCTGAGTGTGTAATCCTGATGGAATTTCCTGTTTGAGGCCACTACCTCATATGTATTTATTTTTATTATGAATATGTTTTTACCACATTATTTTTATAGTTTTCTAATATTATTAGTTTGATTTTTTTATAGGCTCATGTGGGTTATGGATGCTTTATCTACTCACTGAGTTGTCAAACTCACTCTGTTGTCAAACTCACTTTGTTATCTTCCTTCCTTTTTCAAATTAAGGTGCTGGTTCAAATCCTACTCTGGTCTAATAATTTTTGGACCCCTTGTTTTGGTAAGCCCACTTGATCTGTGGGGCACATAGAGGGAAGTGTCCAATGTTTTTAATGATAGATGTTGCTTCTTTTTGTTACAGGCAGGATTAGGGATGGGTTATGTCTTACACTTATGTTGATATGTTTTATGGTAACGTATGCCTTGAACTTAAAATGGTGAAGATGATGAGAAAAACCTTGTTTTAAGACGTATAAATATACATATGATTATAGTACTTTGGTTGTGCTGTGATTTTGGTTATTATAATAATTTATTTTGTTTTACAAGTTTTGTATTTGGGAAATTTCTGAAAGACAGAGGAAACTTTGTCCGTTTTTCTGAGAAATTTTGTGTTTTAAGGCTAGCTAGGGAACAGGCTCCCTAAGTGCCGATCACGGCCCAAATTGGGTTGTGACATGATTCTAGGTCTAGCTTATGTTTTCATGTTACTACTTACATGATTCATGGAAACAATATGCGATTAAGGAAATTTTCAGTGTGTAAGCTATCCCTCTTGATTGCAATTAGTTGTTAATTTGTTTGACAGGTTTGTGGAATGTTGTAACACCCTAAATCTTAACCTAAGACTACTAGTATGTCTTTAGGTTAATCTTTAGAATATTACCTCTTGGTCTCATCTTTTAGAAAAATACTTAGCGGAAATATGGGTAAAATTTTTCTTTTTGGAATTTAAAATCAAAGTAGAGAATTAGCCATACGAACTTTAAGGAGAATCATAGCGAAACATATAAGCAAAGCATAAGAAACACATCATGTCATGGGAACATCAACTGAATCATAGATATATATATATATATATATAACGTGCCTACCCAAAAGAGGCAGGACTCTTTGATACATCATGAAGCAAAATACAACTGAAATGCAATACAAGGAAATCATAAAAAGCAAATACAAAGGAAACTACCCCCATACCCATGTGCACCTAAAGGAGACAACCTCATATACAAAAAGAAAGGTTTGACCTCTACTATGTGGCGTGTGTGTGCACTAGCTACTACCCCTCCTATGACTACTCCTGTGGTCAGAATCTTTGTGGGGTCAGTCGATCCAGCGAATCTCGGCGGGGGGTCGAAGCGCATCATCGGGGCATGTCCACACTTGGCGAGGCGCATAGATGGCCGTCGAGCCAACCTCAATTTGGACCACCGTCTCCTCCTCCCGGCCCTCATCGGTGGAGGAGTGGGGTGGGCTCAAGCGTACATGTGGGATGGCGGGTCCTCGGATGGGTCGAATCTCTCAGGAAATCTTTGAGGCGCGGCACATACTCAGGAGTACTCGCGTCACTGCTGATGTCTCGGGCTCCATCACGGAGGAGATCTGCTCATCGCGTGGTCTCGCTCGCTCAAAAATCCCGTTATAATGGCGGTAGGAAGCGATCGGGGGTGAAGCGGTAGCTCGGGGACGAAATGCGCGAAGGGTGCGTCCATGAACATGTATACTCTGACCAGGTCTGGCTGACCCTCAAAATGGTATGACAGTCTTGGGTCATGGTGCGACTCCCATCAGGTGTCGACGAAGAGTACAAGCGTCGCCATCTGAAGATATGGCGGAAGAAAGAGAGAGGGAATGAGAATCTTTCTAAAGAATTCTCGATGGGGTTATCCTACCTAGGTGTCATCGTCATCATCCTCGAGAACCTTGGGTTTATTTCTAAAAAGGTGTGCATGCATATAAATTCCTTTTAAGTTGGTTTTCCAAGGAGGTATTTTATCCAAGGTCAGTCATATTTTTATAATCGTCTTTATAACTTAGCGAGAAATATACTAATGATATGAATGCATCATCAGATAAACCCAACAATAGAATAACTAGGAAACATTATAACATTGGCATAAGTATAGTTTATGTGACATTGTTGCTTTAACTTTCATCTCATGGGGCGCCTAAAACTTCTCTAGGTTATGAGCTCATACCTTAACTAGTAATCACTGGCTCTTACTTATCCTATGATAAAGCGTAACATAATCCCGACTTAAGAAATGCGGGCTGGGGGGCAAATTAAGGATCTCCTTTCTAGGATCATTTCCTCTTTGAAGCAGCTTTGCTAGCCACGTGGGCCTGTAATTTGTCGCTTTGGCAGGCTGCATCTACACATACCCTCACGGATTTGTCTCCTCCTGGGGGTGCTCGGCAGAACCGGTGTCACCCGAGAAGCGCGTCTCGATGTCGTGTCACATTTATATTCTCATAAGTATTAAATTACAATTACCTCGTCATTTATCATATTCATTTTATCATGCATTCTCATATAGCTTTTCCTCCTAACATATATATCATCACATGAAACTTTCTCATAACATTAGTCACATAAAACTTTCACACAAAACATCATCACATAGTCATATTTAACAATCATCCCCATAAGCTCATAGACATGTTATGTTATAACTCATAGTGTTTTAAACTTTGATTCTTATGGAGTCTTAAACTTGCAAATTAATTGTTCTATCATTATCTTAACTTCTTTATCCTTCTATAATTTGACAATTAATGAGTTATACAAATTTTATGCTCAAAGAACTAATCCAAATAGCACTAGCGAGAATTTGGACAGCTTTATGTTTATGTGATTGAGTTCTAGAAATTACGGTTTAGATCTTTATCTCACTTTCTAAGTTATTGATCATCAACACCTAGTCTCTTGGGAACCTATAAGGTTATAACTAAGTATTTCTCACCTCACCATATGGTCAAGAACATCTCTAAACCTCAAGAGTCTGCAGAAATCAAAATACTAACTACGGTACCTACAAGTCACAATATTGACCCTTTCTAAGTTAGGTTTGCTCCTAAGGCTTCAAGATTAAGTCCTAAACCAATTATGAGTCATTCCTACACATATAAACTAATTTAAAACCATGATTATTGAATCTAAACCTTACTGGACAGAATCCAGAAAAATAAATCTTTAAGGGATCTAGAACTCTCAAATTAATTCTTTTCTAGTTCCTAACTTATCCTATCTTTCACATATGAGTCTTAACATAATTATTACCCAAACATAAGCATATTAACATCATTAACACAGCTCATGCAGTGGCCAAACATAGCAAAGGCAGAAGCAGCAAACTCCATTTAAAGGCATTGAATCATAGTTTCTAAAGCACATAAAATACTAGTTTCTCTTGGAACCTTATTAAAACCTTCAAAACTCTTTTATGAACACTTTTATCATCTAAACTCATGAGAATACTTAATAGGGCAGTGGCTATATTATTTTCATCTCAAGAGGTCCTAAATTCATAATACTTAGTTCTACACATTCCTTATACTCATATAAGTTTAGAAAAAGTATAAAACATAGTTTTCAATACTTGAAAACATTAAGGCCTCATAGGGCCGAAATATGGACCATAGGAAATAAATGTTTTAGACCTTTGTTTGAGATATCATTAGGCAAGTCTTTGAGCTCTAGAATCATTAAAGTGATGACATAAAAATAAACATGCTCATGCACTTATTTTAGTTATTGCTAGAAAGTAAAGTGAGGCATAAAATAAATATGTAGTGCAATATATTATTATCTTTGATATTTAGGTGAGGACTTGAAATATAAATATGATAATGCAAAGCTTGAAACATAAACATGATAATGCAAGTTCATTCATTATCTTGGGATTAAGTGATATAAAGAAATAAACATGATATGCATAGCTTAAAGTAAACATGATGCAAGTTTTATTTTTATGTTTAACTAGAGCTCATTTAAGACTTTAACAAGATAATAACCCTATACCATATCTCAAAGATCACAACACAAGAATCGAAAATCATATAAAGAGAAATAAAGTGAAACTACATCAAGTTCTTTATTAAGTACCCAAAACCTATCTAGAGACAAGTCTCTGAAACGTCCAAACCAACTTTAAGGTTGACAAGGGTAGGCTTGGGCTTTTAGAAATCCTTAGATTAATTTTCTTAAGTTGGAAAACCATGTGAGCTAGATAACATATAGATGAAGTTGTAAGAAAAGGAAAACTCAAGCTTTAGAGGTTTCTTTGAGATGAACACAATGTCATCATCTAGAAACTCTCATCATCAAGCTATCATGCTCAAATCAAGGCCCCATGGCGAAAATGAAAGGAAAAAGGAAAAGACAAGGAAAGTTCAAAAAAGAATCCAAGAAAACTAGAAAAACACTTTCTTGAGCAAAATAAAGTTTGAAAACAAATCCTACCTAGTGATGAGAAGATAAAAACTTGATCTTGTAGATGGAAATGAGATGAGCAACACCCCCTAGTATGGTGATGATGAATTCGGCCTTGATGAGAGAAAAGAAGAAAATGTGTTTCAAAGTGGAGTTGTGTTTGAGGTGTGGTGTTTGAGAGGTTTGATGATGGTTCAAGGTTTTGGGGTGGTGTTTGATGGTTGAGAGGTGATGATGAGATGAAGAGATGAAGAAGATAAAGATGAAAAGAAAGGAAAGAACACTCTTGGAACTTTGAGAGAAAAAAGGAAAGACTAGCAAGACAACTCTAAAACTCTAAACTTTGCAAATGCTTCAAAGTGTAACAAGGCTAACACAAGCATCCTATTTATAGAAAAACAAAACCATGGAGGAGTGAATGGGAGGCTTGGCGTAGCCTTTGAGGGAGGAAGGAAGAAAATATCTCTTACACAAGGTCATTCAAGCATGGTTTGAAGTATGGAAGGCTATGCTACAAAGCATGGCTTGATGTGAGTTAATTCCTATCACATTTTATGAAATTAGGCTTCTAGAACCTTAACATGGCTGGAACTTTTCCAGCCACAAATAAATAGGGAAAATGGAGTTGTTATAATTATTTATTCATGTGGAAATTCAAGCTTGATTGAAAGTTATGACAAGGTATAGTGTATGTGACTTGAGGTATGGCCATGGAGTGTTGAAAAATTGAACATGTGATGCATAATGGGGGAGAAGGATCACGGCTGGTCTGGTTCAGCAAGGGAGGAGGTGAGTTTGACCATTTAATTTGTGTGTTAATGGTAGGTATAGATGTGTATTAACTTAGGTACAAGGTTAGGAATGATTAAGCTTAAGTTTAGGTAACTAAGAATGTGATTTAGGGAGTTTATGACAAGTTTAGGAGTGCTCATACATCATTAAAGAATTTAAAACTCATTTATGAATAAACAATGTGTAACACAATTCCATGATTTAAGGAATTGGAAAGAGAAAACACTATTCAAGATTACATGACTAGGTGTCATAAAATTAAAATATGATTTTAGGTTGTAATTAAGTACTTTTTGGTTCTAATCAACTTTAATAAATTATTTTGACTCTAGATTAATTAAGGAAATTAATTAACCTTGATTAGAGCCTAATATTGCTTAGGTTTGTAATCGTGTGATTAAAGCGTAAAAATCTGAAACTAGAAACCAGCGTAATTTTGCACTAATTTTGCCGGGACTTCAAAAAATTAAAATTGAGGTCATAGAATACATAAAAGCGCCTTTTAAAACCATCACGGAGAAGTTTCGGGTTCATCTGGGTACTTTAGCGGGTAAAACACCACAGGCGTTTTGGTCATTTTGACACTGGCTTCAGCGAGATTTTTCGATCCGGGAAGATACACAGTTATCTAATCCTTCCAACATTGAGTTTGCCCTTGATCTTTGCAGAGAAACTTTCCTCAATTCAGTGAAAAATGACCTCAGGGGCATTTTGGTCATTTTCACTCTAACAGAAAATCGGGGCGTTACAAATGTAACTTGTGGATTCTCAGGTTTCAATATATTCTCTCCTTCAATTATTTTTATATATTCTCCATTGTATCATGTTAATTCTTAACCATTGTTAGTGCTTTGGGGGCTGATGATTGTAGGGATAGCATTAGGAGTGCTGAAGAGCAGGTTAAGGTTCAATGTAGTGACCTAATTTCTATGCAGGTTTATCTGCAAGGTTGCTATATCAGTTATAGCTATTACCCCAATGGAGTTCTCAACATGTTATGTTCTTTGCCAAGTAATAACTTGTAGAAGATTAACATGTTGTTTCCTATTTCTCTTGAAAAGGAATTTAATAAGAAGTTGATCCTTGATTATGGAGGCAATTAACAATTAGGAACTAGGAAGTGCTGAGCATGGTTGTGTTCTAGCATAAACAGTGGACTGATATGGAATGAACTTAAGTTCTGGTGTGGTTGCATGGTTCTAATTGATGTTGATCCGTTGTGGCTAGCTGTAGTCACATAGAATATGATAGCAAACCACAGGTGATTGTATTTGATTATAACGCTTAGGTGTGGTAACACATGTTTCTAGGTAGTAGTTATTGATTTTTGATACTTTTAAAAGACTAGCAAGAGAAAATGAGAAAAAGTTGGTGTTCGTGTACTGATTAGGTGTTATATCCTGGTGCTCGCCTCCTAATTTGGTGAGGCTGAGTGTTTTTGAATATCTATTAAAAAAAACAGTAGACCCTAATGACAACATCCAAATGGACCGTAATTCTCTTTATAAATAGGAATCACTAATCAATTATTTTTTTAAAATCACCAATGAAATTTTTTTTAGTATTATTCCTACATTAATATTCTTCTAAATACATTACAATTAAATATATAAAAAAATTCAATATTGTATATCTATTTAGTTCTAAATACAACACTGTCTAAAGTATGTTTTTTTCATCATACGTATATAATTCAATATTACATATCTATTTAGTTCAATCATCCAACTAACTATGTGGGTCTAATATGGATATTGGCTTAAGTAAGAGGAGTAATGACTCATTGTTTTTTGGGAGGTGCAAGGTTCTTGGTTTAATGCTAATTGTGATTTATGTTTACTATGTTATTTGCTCATATTAGTTCCATTTACTTATTTGGTTTTGTTTCAATGGACCTGTAATATTATCGTTTATACCAAAACTATGGTTTCTTATGGTAGTGGTTGTACTGAATGTATAAGTTTATGGAATAGTATGTTGCACATTTGCCAAATATTTCTAGCAGACATTTGAAGTCAGTTATGGACATAGGAACACATGTCCTTTGCTCAATAGATATTAATATAAATATCAATGATGAATGGCTTTGTTTCCTGAATTTTTTATCTTTTGAGCACGGAAAGTTAAGGCATGTTTTTTCAATAATATTATGCTTACTCGACTTTGTGCTCAAGTGGAAAAATAATATAATTTTGGCACATATTTTGTTAATGTTATCGATGTAGTGATAAGTCTCATCAGAAATAATTAATGTAAGTTAATATCATTACCAAATTATAAACATAAAATTTTAAAAAATTAATTATCTATGACCTGTGCATATATAGCATGGGTTTTCGACTAGTTTTAAACATTGGTAACCATTGGGCACATGTCAAAATCCTATTATACACAGTTGTCTATAAATAAGCTTCATTTTCAATATATAGTAGTTAACTTTGGAATCACGCACTCAACACCCTCAAATGATCAAGTCACACAGAGATCAAGAACAAAGAGAACAATAATAACAATTTCTTCATCGACTCAACTTACTTTCACTTCAATTTCTAGGATTCTCTCATTGACTCACTCATTTTCATTTCAATTTCTATGATTAACATTTCCTATTCCTGTACTTTGTTCCGTTTCATGTTCATTTTCTCCATTTACTTATACTTTGACAATTGTTATCTCAAAATCAAAAGCATTATACTAGTAAGAATACTTGTTCATATCTTACAAATGTTGAAACTTGAAGTTTGAGCAATTTAAGTTCTGTTTGCATTGCTATTTGTTGGTAGAAAAGTGTACAAGAAGGGGGGTTGAATCATGCTTTGCTACTTTTTCATATATGAAACATTCAACAAAATACTACCAAGCATTAAGCTTGAAGTGCAGCAGAAATACAATTAGTTGTTTCAGGAAGTATATCTTTGAATCATTGAATTAGTAACAGAACAACTAAAACGATATTTCAGCAAATATTAAGTTATATAGCGTAACACAGAAAGAAAAAAGATATCAAGGAGAATAAAATATGACACAAATATTTTTATACTAGTTTGGCCAAACCTGTCTACATCCAGTACTCAACACACGTTGAGGTTCCACTACATATATTTCTCAACCCGAGAAAGAAAACTTGATAGTTTTACATTAGCCTTCTCAAACTCTCACTTATGACTAGTAAACAATCCCTATTGTCACAAATTGAGTAGTTCTTCCCAGCCTCTCCAAGCTGAACCGTGACTAGTAGACAGCCTCTATAGCCATGTTGCAAGTAGTTCTTCCTAACCTCTTCAAGTTAAACTGTGATAAGTAGAATGCCTCCACCATCACGTTGCAAGTAGTTCTTCCCAGCCTCTCCAAGCTGAACTGTGATAAGTAGAACTCCTCTACCATTATGTTGCAAGTAATTCTTCTCAGCCTTTCCAAGCTGAACTGTGATAAGTAGAGTGCCTCTACTATCACATTGCAAGTAGTTTCACCTTAGGCTCTCCATGTTATGTCTCACTGATTACTACTAGATCAAGGATACAAATGTTTTGTGTTTGGGTTGCCACTCGAACTAACCTGCACTCAAGTTTCCTTACAAATATACAATGAATAGACTTGGGAAAAATTGAGCTATTTCTTTCTAACATCTCTTCCAGGGAAGAGTATATAAATCATTGAGAAATATAGAAAGAAAATTTTTACACTTCAAGGAAACTGATTATATCATATGATGAACCTTGCAAGAAGTATGGAGGGATTTTCATAGAGTTTCCACTCTTATATATTCAATTCATTCCTTAGCTTTTGAGCACAACATCTCCATTTATAGCGGTCTCCCTTTGTAACCATTGCCTTTGGTCAGTTCTTCAAGTGACACGTGTAGATCATCCATTTGTGTCTTGGAAAGTTGGTCTAGAAGAGTAGGTTGACAGTTTGTCACATCAGTTGCAGAAGCCATTGTATAGTTGAAGCTTTTGATGTTCCTTCAGAAATTACTTTTTCACTTTCTAATCATAATTTCTGAACTCCTTCTGGAGGTGAGGGTGACTGACCAAATAAGCAGAAGAGATGACATATCAATTTTGAAACTGAATTTGACTCGAGATTTGGAATTTGAAATTCAAATTTCCTTCTTTTTCTTGTAGCGTTCAACACTCAAAATGAAATGAGCTTTCTGACGTGCGTTATCAGTCCTTTGACAAACTTTTGGTCTTCTAATCTTCAATCTAAGCTTTATGATAATGAAAGATTTGTGATCATGATGATTGAAGAATGTGTAACATGTTGTACTCAAATTTTTTGCATGATATCTTCATTCTCAGTGTACTTTCTGATGTCTTGTGCTACTTTCTGAAGACCCATGTATTGGTTTCTTATTCTTGATTTGATTTTATTCAGTCCGTAAAGCATGTATACATACTTTTCACAATATAATAGTCACTTCTATTAAGCTCAATTTCTTTACACAAGATAAATCATGTTTGCATATGTAAAGTGAAATTATTCTCATTTAAGTCCATGCTATACAATTCGAAAATACCTTTTATGCTTTGTCAAGAAACTCAAGGTAGACATTAGTCATTCTTCAAAGTATTTTTTTAAAATTGATTTTATTGTCCTTCAAAATATATAGCTTTAATGCTTTTTGAAGGATTCTGGATTTTACACTATTGTTGAGGTCGAGTTGACATAAAACACTCTTGGATAGTTAATTGATAAGAACTTGAGAACTCACAAAGAGGAATTGCTTCTATTCGTCGAATTAAGATCGCCAAGCAAAGCTTATCGAATTCATTTGTTTGCCTTCAACCTACAGTTTCCTCTCATGTTGTGCATGTTGTTTATAAGTCAATCATTGATCGTGGATGCAATGCTTCTTAGAATGATATCGTATTCTCAAAATGTTCCAAGATTACTTGTTTCCCATATTTTTTTACCCACATATATAAGTGTTGGATGACTTGAACTTGTTATCATATTGTTTGTGGTGTTTTTAGTGACCTCTATCAAAATGTGACATGTGCAATACTTTTGAATCCAAACCTCAATTCGGCGAATGGAATCACTTTCTCTTAGAGGACAACATGTGAAGTGTTTAAAGTTTTTCGATGGAGAGGCTAAAAAGAAGAGTGAAGTCTCACATGAAAACAAATTTAAATGAGTAAAATAAAGAAAACTCAAAGCAAATTTCAACAAAAAAGAACACAATAATATAATTTAATTAAAAAAGACAACACTCATAAACTAAGGTTTGCTTCTCCATGTGTGCTAATTGACTTGAAAGACTAAAACTTAGTGTGTGAAAGCATTGAATTGAATTTCTTACAACTGAGCCCAAGGCTCTTATTTATAGACAAATCCTATGCTTATCTTGCTAACAAACTAGAAAATCTTTATCCAGGTTGGCTTGACATGCTTGCTTTGCTCCCTTGCTTACTTACACCTGACAAACCCACGATCTCTTCAACCCCGTTCCTATCTTCAAGGAATACTTTACTCTGCCTCACTTATCGTACTGGAAGACCTCTAACTCTTCATGATTTACTTAATTTGTGATACCACTACTAATTAATATTTCGATGCCAACGGCTATCCTTTACGTGGACCCTCATTTTCTCTTAATCATGAGCAACCCTTCGACACCGATATCACTCCTTGCATCCTCTCCTCTTTTAAAACAACTAGCCACTCATTATAGGACATGTGTCATTGAATTTATTCAACATCCATCAGATGCCCCCTAGACTCTTGCTTTTGTTGAAAGCTTACATCTTTACTTGAGAAAAAGGTGGTTTCTACATTGCCCAGGCCAAATTTAAGGGCAGCCAACCCAAGCTTACGTGGCAGCCTCGAATTGGACTATAGTCTCTTATGGGACCCACTCACTTACAGGTTTAGTATATTCTGGTCTCACCCCCAAATATTTTATGGCTTCACACTCTAACCCACACCACATTTGAAATTCACGTTTTTACCCCATACTCACGTGTGTGCGTAGATTACTACTGGTGCTCTACTCAATTACAACTCCAAAGCTAACTTACCTTCTTTCCCCCCAAATCCCTAAAATGGAGTGAGTGTGACCCATGAACCCAAGCCAATTGAGCCCCAATCTCGGTGTTCATCCTCCCTCGCCACCTGCATCTGCCTTTGTCGATGTCAATCTCGCCCTCCGCTTGCTGCCTTCTGGACGAGGACGAAGACGAACGGAAGCCCGAACTCCACCCACCTCGGCGTCCTGCCTCAGTGTACAAAGTGAAGAGCCATTCGACAAATATCTCTATCTGGTTATTGCTTATTATTGTTCCTTCGTCAGATCACTTTCTTATGGCCTTTTCAAATTTATGTCTTTCTCTGTGTGTGTGTGTGTGTGTTTATTTTTTTTCTTCTTCACTGTTTGAATCTAGTTCTTGCTCCCAGATAAATAAATAAATAACTCTCTGGGTGTTGGTTATTGTAGAGTTCTTGTGCTTTAGCGGATTTCATTCATTTGAGCCTTGTGCTGGGATGTCATTCGAGTTATCTTCATTTCTGGTCAGTGTTTCCCTTTATTATTATTTGTTTTACCACCTTCTTATTTTAAGCTGAATTTTGATTGTTTAATATATCTCATTTGTCTTGTTTTGTTATTGGTGCTATTAGATTTATGGGGTTCAAAAGTTTAAGGTAATTTTATTGATTTGGATTATTATCTGTTCTTTCCAAGTGCAAGCCTATTACTTTCATAGTTTATCGTGGATCTTCGAGAAATACTTTTTTGTTTAGATTATTTTGTACATTATTCCTCAATTGATTTGCTTTTTCATAGAATCACCAAATCCTCTTATTGTGCCAAAATCTAATTGTTCTTTCTAGCAAAAAGAACTGGATTTAAGTTTTGGCAAGATACGTCGCTGTTACCTTGCAGCAGGTTATTCCTTAAAACTAATTTGAGGTTTAATTCTATATTCTGCAGTGCACAACATTATTTTCTTTTTTCTGTTTTTGTGTTCTCTCATTGAAAATTATAGGGATGAATGTACCTTTGAAAGGCATTTTGATGCATTTTGTGCACTCTACATTGTATGTGAACAACGGTGGTTTATTTATTTATTTTTTTGATGAAGTTTATTACCTATTTTGGAATAAGTTGTTAGGCCATTAGTAAGTAATGACAACAATGTATTAGAAAGGATCCTTTTTTTTATGCAAAACTAATGGCTAGCAGAATCCACCGAATTAGGTTTGAGAATCCATGCCTGTTTGCAGGTTTGAGCTTCGAACGGATGATAAGGAGTATGAGGAGGAGGGGAAACAGAAGGTGATGATGAGCTTTTACGAGTTTTCTTCCCATCTGTGTAAGTCAATGATCACTAATGTGGTGCATCTATTCAATTTTGCAACTCCTTAACTACTTATAATTTTCAATCAGAAGCCTTTCTAATAGGGTGTCTGATCTCTGAATCAGAATTCTAGACAGTGTCTCTAAAAGCCTCATATGGTAACTGTGGATAAGGGTGGATGTGAGCTTAGAAGGAAATTGCCACATTTTAATTATTATTTTTATTTCTTGTTCAGGAAACAAATGTCATGCACAGTAGACGGGTTCATGCTGGTAAGGCATTGAGAATGATTTTGAGTGGTAGTACAAGTTCAACAAATTTTGAGCAGTGTTTTGTGCCTAGTTTATAGTAGACTTTATTTAGGAGTTTTATCCTTCTTACAATTGAAAGTGTATATTTCTACTTTTGTGCAATTGTCATTTCTTCCAACTTGCTTTGCTAATATTTTGAGATTTGTGGGCCCAAATAGTTCCAAAGAATGGTATAAATTCAAGTAAATTTTCAAATGAGTTAATTCCCCAGCTTTAAAAGTGTTCTTCTCCTCCAGGTACCGAGGGCCTGTTAATGTGTATATTGGGGATGTTGAGCATAGCAATTCTTCATCTACTGCATGCTAGATTCTCAAACAAGGTCTGCATCTACAGTCATTATTAGTCTTAATCTAGGAGGTGTTGATTTGTGATTTGCAATTTTTTTCACTCTAAAGCTTATGATTTAAACCTACACGTGGAACAACTGTGTTGCTGCAGGTGTTTTTCAATTTTCATCTATTAGTAAGAATGTACATCTGAGTGCATTCTCGATGCAAATTACATTAGTCCCTCTATTTTCCATGCTACATAGACAAGTACAACCCAACATATTGCTAATGCAAGTTGAACACTAGAAGTTCATTTCTTAAGTTGCAACATGTTAATAGTAAGAATAGCTACAGGGAAATTGTAGGTGATGATTTTTTGTCCCTGATCAGGTAACAAATCACAAGGTGAGGTCACTTACTATCATGCACATCCATGGCTAGCTCTTGGGGAACTTACGGTTTGATTCACTTGCTACATAACTTGCATTAATTATCTATTATATGGCATGTTTTGCCTATGGTTTAGTTGATACCTATTACTTGTATTCAGCTACTGGTTTCTTTTTCCTTTTTATGCTATTTTCAATTCACATTTTTAACAGAAATTGTCAAGACCCCATTTATTTTAAGGGCTGCAACTAAAGCATTGTGGATTTCTTGTCACATTATATCGCTGCTTCTTTAGTTTGCTAATGGAGCTTGGAGCAACCCAGCAAAGTTATGGTTTAGTTCCTTTCTGATGGACAAGTGATTTAATATTAGTTCCTGTACTGTTGCCTGTGTTGCAACTTGCCCTACATCAACTTGTTAGTATATTTTATGTAAACTTCAATTTCTTTGCACCATATCAATTAATCGTAATGTAGCTTTGAAAGAAATGAGTGCTCCAATTCGTTTCAAGCACCAGTACATTAGCAACTGTTTCATTCAGTTTGATATCTTAAGAGAATTGGATCAATTGATCATTCTGTTGTACCTAGGTTGATTACCGCCGAAGGTTGATGGTGTAAAAGCTTAGGACATGAGGCAACACTATGGTTACTATAAGAATTTGAACAGATGATTTTTTTTTTCCATTTGTTATCTTCCTTGTGCCTTTATAATGTTATTATTTAATGACACAAGTAACTTTGAGTGAATATGCTTTAATAGAAAACATTACTGAATATAGTCAATAAACTAAAAAATAGTCATCTTATTTTAAAAAAAATTAAAAAACTAACTGAAAGATAGTTGCTTATTTAAAAAATAAATAAAATTAAACTGAAAATCATTCGTCTTATTTGAAATTTTAAAAAAAAAAATAGTTGCGCCAACTTGGTTAAGGTAATCACGGGTGTCAAGAAATAATTCAAACATCTTGTCATTCCCATATTATAAGAACCTATTATTGCCTTACATTAGATGCTTGTGATCTTTTTCATCTAGTTGAGCATATTTGCCACTATTTGAACAAGTGTTTTTATTTTGTATGAATTTCACCATGTAATAGAGCTTAGAAGATGAGGTCTCGCATTTCATAGAAGAAATACAGGTCAAGCCTGCCATTTAATTCTTTTGTGACATCCTATTAGGTACTTTTTTAGCATACAAAAGAACATTGCATCATTACCAGTAAGGAAGCAATATTACAGTATCAGTAAACATGGTATCGATGTACTCTTTCCTACTATGCTGTGTGGATTACACTCCACGGGAAATCAATTCAAAAATTGTGTCTAAGCACTGGGTGCTATATTGGTCCATGTAAAAAAGGCTAAGCATTCCATCCTACCATAGAACAAGTAGTACCATTAATGAATGTTTAACCAATACACCTTGCAGCTAGACAAATTTGCATGAGGGTCAACTGAAATTTGTAGGGACCAAGGAGGATGGATATGCTAAGTCCTTTTAAAAAAATACAATCCTTCCTGCCGTGTCATTTTGCCATGTGAATGAGCTACATGACCTCCCATGAGTGGTATTTTCAGCTTAAATTTCACAAGCATCATCAAGCATGATAAATGGCTGAAATTGACACAAAAATAATGAATAGTGCAAAGTTAGGATCCAAAGACTAGTAATGACCACAGAGCACAATATTATATATATGAATTATATAATATTTGAGGGAATGCTTTATGACAATTTAGGGATAATAATCATTAAGGATTATTGATTTTCACGGGTGACATATTCTCCAAGAAATGAATTTTGAAAGCAAAATGACTGAGATAAAATATAGCAAAATGACACTGAGACTTACCATTTGATGCTTGCTATTTACATAGTTCATGATTATCTCCCCCATTTTGCAGACTCCAAGTTGTGATTAATGCTACAAGTAAAACCACAACCACCTAAAAAGGAAAGAAAATGAGAGATTTAAAGTGCACTCCTAACTTGATAAGAACATTTTGGACTAGAAAGGCCAATGTCCCCAAAATCAGAAAGTACTACTAAATTGAAAAACAATATTGAAATTTTATTACCAAGTAAAAATTAACAAAACAAATATTCCATATCACCTTCCACTTGAACAGAACTGCATTTGGCAATAAACTGTGCAAATGAATTTTCCAAAGCATAGAAATAAGAAGTGAAAAAGTACGTTCTTGTCATATAAAACCAACTCATTTAAGCAAGAGCAAGATGACCAATAGTATCAAGCAACAATTCAATGTTTCAAATGGAACTCAAAAGCCTGAAAAACATAAGTTTTTAAAACACTAAACCTAAGTCATACTGATCAAATGTCACTCAGTCGAGATGAAGAATAGAACAATCAAAGTTTGAATCTTGTTGAACACTATACTTGATATCTAGATCCATATATAAAACTACAGGTAACGAAAATCTAGATCAGTTAAACACAAAATCCTTGCCTTTCTATCAACTCTGGCATATCCAAAGAATGGAATCACAGCAGTGATATTTTGGCCGATGCTCTTAGACATGCATCAATCATTATCTGGAGCTCCATTAGGTTCCCATTTGCTGGAGGGCATTTCCGCTGTATAAGTTGCACATTGCAACCTCTAAAACTCTCTTGTAACTGGATATAGATTTCTCCATCTACGAACCGCTTTATGGAAAGCTTCCCAAGCTCCAGGCCCATGTACCAAGCAACTTCCTAGTCAAATCGACATATATTTTAGAGGGGAAAAAAAAAACAAAACAACAACCACAACAACGGAACTCGAGAAAAAAAAAACTCCAATACAAAGACACCTCATACAAGCTAACATTGAGGGAACTAAAAGGTTTCAATTCTTATACTGATAAACACTTCATACATTATTGAGATAGATAAAACCTTCAACAACATCAGATACTCAATATAACAAAAAGGCTTTTTTTTTATTAAATTCGTATACTGATCCAAGTCAGAAATGAAACTTCGAGTATTGGTTTAGAAAGATATGGTATTACATTAATTTAAAGAGTTTCAAATGAAAATATTAAAGTAAAGAGCAGCGTAATCACCTGGGAGAGTACAGGATTGGCGGAGCCGGTGAACAGTTTCAATCGGTTACCGTTCCGGTTGATGGTTTTCTCGGCCCTCGCGGATTGCAAGAAATTGGGCAGCGTCTGCTCGTTGAGAATGGGAATGATCGATTTGACGCTTCCTGCATGTCACATTTTTGGCACCCAAACAGGAAAAAAATGGGCAGTTCGAAAAGCCATCAAAATTAATTAAAACAAATAAATAAATAAATAATGTATGAAAAAAACTTAATAAATTTTATGATTACCACGGAGATTCGAGTGCGGGAATGATAAGCGAAGCCTTGAGCTCAGAGAGTGGAGGTGTGGGAAGAGCCAGTGCAGAGAGAGTAAGAAGAGGAAGAAGAAGGTTGAAGGAGTGAGGAGGCCATGATGTTAAGGCTTGTTTGTTTGTCTTCTTTGCCCTTTTTCTTAGCAACGCAGAGAGAGAGAGAGAGGTTTAGAGCAGAGCTGCTCGACGTTCGAGCCCTTCGTATGTGGCGGGTCTGTGCAATTTTTTTCCACTAGATTCGGAATTCAACTTTGGCAAGGTTCGAGCTCTTTGTTTGTGGCGGGTCTACACCAGTATTTGATAAGACTGAAACCCGATCGATGACTTTTCATGGCGCTTAACAAAAATTGCATACTTCCCTCTTAAAAATTTGAAACGGCGCCTCCTATTTGCAAAAAAGATTTGTCTGCCTCTCAGGTGTCTTTTAAGCACATTGGTTTGACAATTCGGAAAATTACACCATCATTGTATCGAATTTAAGGTGCTCTTTATTTTAGATTTTTAAAAAAATAATTATAAAATTTAAATTTTATATATAATTACAAAAATTTTAAAAATTATTTTTTCAGAAGCTATTAATTTTAGTTTCTATAAAAAAGATTAAAAATATTTTTTTAAAAATTTCAATTAGTTTTAAAAATTGTCAAAAGATATAAAAAGTGATTTTTTTTTAAAAAAAATTATTTATCAAAATAATCACAAACAAATGCACCCTTAGTTTAATTATGCTTGGCAATCCTATATTTTCCAAAACTATCATTTGTTTATCTTGAAGTTCACAAAAATTACACTGGCCTACCTTATATATATTGATTAGCTAATTTAAATAATAAAAAAATGAGACATATATATAATTTTTAATTGTGAAATTATGAAATTGACAATATTTAATACATTTATTGAGTAAATATTTTTTCATCACATGAAAAAAGAGCTTATAATTATAACCTATGATAATAATCAAAGACATTTTAGTTAGAGTTTAAGTTTAATGCATTGACTGTGTAAAACTATTTTACATAATTGTCTAATCAAAATATTTTATTTATATGACAATGCATGATTAGATGATTGTGTAAAACTTTTTTACACTATCAGTGCATGACAATTAAATCATTTTAGTTAATATATATGTCAAATATTATCAAAATATTATAATTTTATCATTAATAATCATGTATACATCAATATTATCTTTTTTTGTCATTTAAATTAATAAAATAATATTTATAAAGGAGATTAGTGTAATTTTACAAAATTTAAGAGATATTTTATAATATACATTCTAAAACAAACATATCAATGTAAAAATAATGTCAAATTATGTAAAGATATTAATTGAAATATAAAATTTTATAATTTTTCATTGATTATTATAAAAAATATATATCTCTAAATGAATTATTTGACTTCGAGCCAAATTGGGTCAACCTCGACCCAAAAAGTTCATGGTAAGTCTTAGAGTTCTTTTAGGCCTCCTCACATATCTCAGGCTCTTTTTAACATAAGTCTCAGAGTCTTTGCAAGTACGCACACCCCATTCACTAGAGAATAAGAAATATCAAGTCTTGTGTTCCTAGAATCCACATTCAGGTTAATTATCTTAGCTCATAGGTACACTCTATACCTTTTGATTACTTTGCTACAATAACAAACTATTCTAACATGTTCATCTAAGGTTAAAGAGATTCATGATTGAGTATTCTACCACACTAGTAAGGGCTTGCAAGAAGCTTTGACACCATAATTAGTATTTATATTTGTTGAGAGTCATATCAAGCGGGTTTAGTAGCTCAAGAAATTTTCAATCCTAAAACAAATTTAAACTTTGTATTGTATCAAATTTTCATAAACAAAATAATGTGATGTGATTATGCCATTTAAATATAGTCATCAAAGGTAGATAAAGAATTGGTTAGACCGAGTTTGACCAAGTCTGAACTCAAATCAAATTTTAGGCCTGGTCAAGTTTTTAAACTTAAACTCGACTCGATAATGACCAAATTAATAATGAGGTCAAATCGGGTTAACCTAAACTTCAATACCATGAGGATTTGGATATTACAAATAGTAAAGTCATAAAATTTTACAAGAAGCAAAATTTAAGAGATATTTTGTAATATACATTCTAAAAAAGCATATCAATATAAAAATAACGTCAAATTATGTAAAAATATTAATTAAAGTATAAAATTTTATAACTTTTGCTTATTATTATAAAAAATATATATTTCTAAAAGAATTATTTGATTTCAAGTCAAGTCGAGCCAACCTGAAGTTTGACTCGAAAAAGTCCATGGGTCAAATTTCAATATCCGTATCCGACGAAGTAAACTTTAGTTTGGGCCAAGTTAGCGGGCTGGACCGAGTTATTAACACCCCTGATAGTCATATAAAAATTATATTCTTTAATATTAGGCCATTTAAATTACTAATGAGGCATTTCGTTATTTTACATATGGTTCAAGATTCAAATTATATTAAAATTTAAATAAATGTTATTATTTAAAGATTTACTATTTGTTTATATTTATTATAAATAATTATTAATTTTTATTATTTAAAATTATAACTTCTATTGATGTAATTAATTATTTAATTTTTATTAATAATTATTTATTAATGTTTTCAAATATTAAACTTAAAAATTGTACTGTAATCCATTTTTAAAAAATATTTGAATATTTTTAATTTGTCTTTTTCGTCATATACTATATAAAAAATAATTATATTAAAATAATAACTATATTAAGCAGATCTCAAGGTGATTTGTGCTTTTTACCCTATACATAAATATAATAGTCAAATAATGCTTATTTTTTAAAAATTTTCATTGATTATTTAATTTAGTGGATCCAAAAGTGGATTTCTTAAGATTGGGTTAGCCTGATAAGTAAAATTATACATTGGTCCAATTCAACTTAGTTTATTTTGACGTGGCCTAAACTGGCCTAACCCGATTGTCCAAAAACTATTTTTTCAAATAATCAACTAAATATAAGTGTTATTACTAGTTGAATTGAATCATTTATCCCCTTTTCACTTCGAAAATTTAAATTAAAAATAAATTTTGACAAAATAAAAATATTACACTTGTGAACCTTAAAAAGGCCCAATGCTAATTTGGATTTTGGCAAATGGACAATGAAACAAAAAAAAAGAGTCCGACCAAAAAATAAAAATAAAAAGAAGCGCAAATACAAGCTTATCTCCTAGCACTGACACTTATTTTTGGTAGAGCTCCCAATACTAATAGTAATATGAAAAAGTTTTAAAATTAAAAAAAAATACTTAATGTATTTAGGTTATTTGTTCAGTTGTTTGATTTTTCAAACCCAAATAAAAGCCCCTTAATATTATCATAAAAATATTATCATCGCACTTGCTTGGTCAAACAAGACGCCCATATTAGCATAATAAAAAATTTTAAGTGAAAAATGGAGCTTTTCTTTTTTGTTTTGGACTCCGTTACTGCTGATTTCTCTTTTTCTATTTTTTTTTTCAATCATTAATGATAGAATGTGTTAAATGAATCTTTTTCAAAGCTAATGGTAAAAATGGATAAAAGTGGCTCTTCACAGATTGCTTCTTTATTTTCGGTTAGAGTACAAAGACAAGCCCCTCTTATGTGTCAGGATGCATGCCTTCCTTTATGGGTCAAGACAGAGGCCCAGCCTTTTGTTTGGTCAAAGAGGCCCTCATTTTATATTGCTTTATTGGTTAAGACAAAAAAAAAAAAAAAAAAAACAAAATGCAGACCTAAGACAGCCTCAGGAAAATGGGGTTCAGTGCCCAAGAAGTCTTCTTTGACATATCTGAATGTAGAAGCGAGCTATTTTATGCTAAGAGAAATGCATCAAATTAAGAAATGCATTATTAGTTTGAAATTAATCATTTCTCAACTTTTTAATGTTAATGCTGACCAAAATGGTTTGATGTAACCTTCATGACTTCACAACGAATAAAGTTTTGTGTTTCTAGTCCGGATAAGGAAGAAAATTAAGCAGCAAACAATTTAGAGCATTGTAAAATTTAGCTCATATAGCACAAAAGATATCATGCAGTATTCATACATGTGGTCACAAGACAATAGATCCTCACGTTTTGTATACTTAAAATGTAAACATACGTAGATTCTCTTACATTGCCTCGTACACTCATTGAAAATCCGGTACACAAACCTAGATGACTAGAACACACACTAAGAGCTGTTAACACAGGGTTTTAAGGATCAAAAACCATGTTGCAATCTTCGAAAGGATTAACCATGAAAATAAGAAGATTAGGAAAAGGCAACAACACCAGCAAAAGTATAACACACTACATCATACTTCTTTCTCCCAAAAAAGAGATCATAACTCTCCAACCTGCATAGGCAAACCAGAAAAGTTGTGATATAAGGTGACAAGAAGTCTATAATGATTTAGACCTTTAGTTGCAGCCCTTAGAATAACATGGTTTTGATATATCCTATTAAAAATGTCAACTATAAATAGAAAATAAAAGAAATAAACAAGGCTTCACGAGCACAACCAAATCCAAAGGCAAAATGTACCACATAACTAATGCAAGTCATGTAGCAGGTGAATAAAGCAATGAGTTCCCCAAGAAACAACCATGGACTTACATTGATATTGAAGGATCATAGGCAAGGTGACCCTTCCACCTTGTAAATTTGTTGCCTGATCAAGAACAAAGGCAATCATAGAGACAATCACCACCTACGATTACTCTGCTAGACTACTACACAAAGGGCCAATTAATCATCGGTCCATCAACCCTTAATGGGAATCAACTACCAAATGAAAACCAAGCATGTGAAGGAAGGTAAAAGTAATACCATAAGAGATTATGCAAAAAAAAAAAAAGTTGTGCTAATAGAGAAATTGAGATTATCCATAATCAATTATCTATCAAATATGCTGATGGTAGAACTTTAAAAAGTGAAATCAGTTCAGAATTTTTTTTTTTTATAATTGAATAATTGATAATACACAATCAAGTGCCACCTGCAGCACTTGAATTCCAAAACTTCAGTCATACAATCGGATGACATCTCCAGCACAAGGCTCAAATGAATGAAATCCGCTAAAGCACAAGAACTCTACAATAACCAACACCCAGAGAGTTATTTATTTATTTATCTGGGAGCAAGAACTAGATTCAAACAGTGAAGAAGAAAAAAAAATAAACACACACACACACACACAGAGAAAGACATAAATTTGAAAAGGCCATAAGAAAGTGATCTGACGAAGGAACAATAATAAGCAATACCCAGATAGAGATATTTGTCGAATGGCTCTTCACTTTGTACACTGAGGCAGGACGCCGAGGTGGGTGGAGTTCGGGCTTCCGTTCGTCTTCGTCCTCGTCCAGAAGGCAGCAAGCGGAGGGCGAGATTGACATCGACAAAGGCAGATGCAGGTGGCGAGGGAGGATGAACACCGAGATTGGGGCTCAATTGGCTTGGGTTCATGGGTCACACTCACTCCATTTTAGGGATTTGGGGGGGAAGAAGGAAAGTTAGCTTTGGAGTTGTAATTGAGTAGAGCACCAGTAGTAATCTACGCACACACGTGAGTATGGGGTAAAAACGTGAATTTCAAATGTGGTGTGTGGGTTAGAGTGTGAAACCATAAAACACTTGGGGGTGAGACCAGAATTACACTAAACTTGTAAGTGAGTGGGTCCCACAAGAGACTATGGTCCAATACGAGGCTGCCACATAAGCTTCGATTGGCTGCCCTCAAATTTGGCTTGGGCAGTGTAGAAACCACCTGAGAAAAATTGGAGTTTCATTTCATCCTTAAATACATTCCCAAATATATTAGTGCCATTTGCTGCGCCATCAAAACTTTAATGACACTTTATGCCAACTCAATTTCCACTTTCATTAGTTTCAATTTTCAAAACTTAAAAAAGACGTTTCACTTTTTTCCAAAAATTCTCTCAATCACACACAGTTTCACCAACTCAAATTTGAATGGTTAGGGGTTTCTCGGTTTCCCTCACACTCAGCCCATAAATTCTTTTTTCTTCTTCCTTTCTCTAGTTTCTGCAATTGCACGACCCTTATGCTTTCGTTTCAGCTCATCTTCTTGTTATCCTTACAAGTTACAACTTGGGTGAATATCTTGGTGGTTTTGTGGCAAATTTGGATGTTTGCCCTGTCACAATGGTAGAATTTGTGGGGGGTTTCTATAGTCTTGAGCTGGCTTGGTGGAAGGGATTTCGTCGCATTATTTTAGAGACAGATTCCTCAAGTGCTATCTCTTAATTCAACGCTTAACGGATGTAAAACATCCTCATTTGGCTTTGATTCGTTTGATCCGTGAGTTGCTGAGCAGACAATGGATTGTGGGAATTCATCAAATCTATTGCAAGGCATTATTGAGCGATTGATTATTTGGCCTCTTTAGGTCATTCTTTAGGTATTGATGTTTGTTATTATGAGTGTTTTCCTACTAGTTGGGGTTCTTTTTTAGGGGAGGATATTCTTTGCCGAGCTGCCATGTAGTTTTGTTGTTGCGTCTGGCCATTTAGCCCTGTTTCACCACAAATTAAAAAGAAGAAGAAGAAGAAGAAGAAGAAGAAGAAAAATAGAGAGATTTAATTGCCCTTCTTATGATTCTGATGATAAGATTTCAGACATGTTATTAGATCCCTTACTAAACTTATCAAATCTACATTTATTAACTTTAGTTTCCTATTTGACTATGTCAAATGCAGATTCACCGATGTTAACATTGTGCAAGTAAAAAGAAAAAATTATATTCATTACAAAATGTCGCTGTAAAATGGCAACGGCGATTTTGTTTTTCTCTTAATGCAAATATCTTTTGAGATCTCAGCAGTCTTGAGTCCTTTTTATTCTCCTCAAAATATAGAACGAGTGCCTCTGCATGGGCTATAGAAAGATAGCGACAAATATATAGATACATACTTGGAATGAAAGAATATATGTATGTAATTGTGATTAATTTACAAAGAGGAAACACTTTCACGCCGAGGTACATCTTTGTTCCTAGTATTGGAACCCCATGCAATGGCTTCAGCAACAGCTCTTTGGCGTTCCGCAATACTATCATCATCAATTAGATTCAAAGTGGCTGTACTGGTTTCTTGCTTTGGTGGTGGGGAGGGCATGTCAATGGGTCCAATCCCTGGAGTGTCTTGAGGCCCTGGACTTGGACCCAGGAAGCTAAGAGCAGTGACAACATCACTGATCAAAGGCCTCACTGATGGCTCGTCATTGAGGCACATAGCTGCTACGGCAATTGCTTGATGCAATCCTCTCATTGGATAGTCTCCTTGGAGAAGAGGATCCGCTAATTCTGTGTATCTATGAGGGGCTTTGAATACTGGATGTGCCTGTTTAGTTTCGAAAAGAATGAGAGAATATGTAAATTTCATATAAGCCCTTATATATTCTCACATGAATACGATTGATTTTCAACTCACTACTTTATACTAAAACTAATTAAAAGACCATACAAATGGAATTGTTTACATCCACAGTGCAACAAACTTAAACTCATGTTATATATCCATGTTTATTATGATATTCATTTATATAAACTCATTTTATATATCCATGTTTTTTTATGATATTCATTTATATTGCTATAGAGTTGATGTAACGTGCTTTTATCAACGACCACTTTTAAAATGTGATTTTGAAATATACACTTGTTTGCTATGACGCTATTTGCATATCATGTAACTAGAAAAGAAATGTTTTCAATGGGTTAGTTAATTTAACATCGAGATAATCTTAAAAATCTACTTAAATCAATAGCTTCTGAAAAAGTAATAATACTAGCACAATTCTTCCATTTTAAATCCTGCACAAGCTACAGAAGTTGCTTAGGTTTATGTGGTCCTCCCTGAACATTGTAAAATTTTTGCTGGAAACTCTATCCAATGTGACTTCTAATAAATTTATCAAACACGGAAAGATTGCAGCATAGATAGACAGAATGTGAGTAGGGAAACTCACCCAAGTAACTAGGTATTGCTCCCGTGTTGTTCTGGTATTATCAATGGCTCTCCTTCCAGTGATCAGTTCAAGCAAGACAACTCCAAAGCTGTAAACATCTGATTTTACGGTGAGCTGACCAGTTCTTTGGTACTCAGGGGCACAGTATCCGTAAGTTCCCATTACTCTTGAAGAGACATGAGACTTGTCCCCTGTAGGTCCAAGCTTGGCTAGTCCAAAATCAGAGAGTTTGGCATTAAAATCGTTGTCCAACAAGATGTTGGAGGATTTTAAATCGCGGTAGATGACTGGGGGATTGGCCTTATCATGCAAATATTCTATTCCTTTTGCAGCATCTAATGCTATTTTCATTCTGGTGAACCAATCTAGAGGCCTTTGGTGTGGATGAAGATCTGCATTGAAGTTCAGTAAATATTGGTAATGATTAATGAGACAATGTATTAACTTTTTGTTACAAAGAATGTAGTATCAGACATACACACAAATTAATATGCACCGAAATTTCGAGTATCATAAGACACACACCAAATTAATTTTAATAGATCATGTACATATAATTGAATTTATGGAAAGCAATAATAAGAAAAGAGTCCATTTTGCACACCGATGTTCTGTTCTTTTTCCATTAATTTGCTTGGGAAGTTTAATATTGCATATTTGTATCAACTTCACTGTTCTTAATCAACTAACTCTTTCTTGCGACAGTTCTGTCTTCAAGCATGTCAATGCAAAATATTAGTTACATTTAAAATCTCAATAAAAATGACACTGGAAGGAAGAATCTTACCAAGTAGATGGTCCTCAAGAGATCCCAATGGCATGTACTCATACACCAACAGTCTCTGATCTCCATCAGCACAATATCCAATTAGATTCACTAGATTTTTATGGTGTAACAAGCTCAACATCAACACTTCAACAAGGAACTCTCTGTTCCCTTGCAATCCATTCCTGTCAAGTTGCTTTACAGCTACTTCCTACAATTAAAGGACCAAATGTCAATGGCAGGTCCTTCAGAAGTTTTACGAACATAGACAAATTAAGTGTAATTACCCTACCTGGTTGGTTTTTTCAAGTCGTCCTCTATAAACCCTCCCAAATCCTCCTTCCCCTATTAGGCATTCCTGCCTAAAGTTCTTTGTGGTTGCAGCCAACTCCCGGAAGGTGAAGGTTTGTGCAGCAATGTTATTGTTCCCATTATCTTTGTTGGCTTCCTTGTTTATTATTTTTGGTTCTATTTGTGGGTTGACCCTTGCCTTTTGATAATGATTACCATCTGTACAAAATAAAATGATGAATTAGGCATGCATCTTCCTTATGAAACAAATTTTCAGCATAGAAATTCATTCAATTGCTTCTCTTTCCTAGAAATATATAGAAACAAAATGCTCTGTCTATTGCTCGATCGCCAATTTATCAAAGCCAAGATTATATTATTTAAGCTTTCTTGGTAATTAAGAAATGGTAGAAACACCAGCGCCTCAGCAATTTAATTCAACTTCCAAATTTCATATCATAAAAAAAAAAAATACATGACATTTGCTGTATAGAACGCAATGAAATTAATAAAAATGACAAACAGGTGTAATTATGATATAGATTTCTGGGTAACAACCCCAATAGGAAAATACACAAATGATTTGATGGAGAACTTATAAAGAAAACTTCTGCTTCAGAGTTAATTATATATATATATATATGTGTATGTATGTATGTATGTATAAAATTCAGAAATGAAACCTATCATAGTGGTGTAGCAGTGAATGTTAGGTTGTTACCTGCAGGCCGTAGATGATGAGGTTGGGATACTGCCTCAGGAGATTGAGCCGCAGGAAATTGTGTCCTCTTTCCGTTGTTAGGCCTCTTTTGTGGTTTCTTTTCATGGGTTGAAAAACATGAAAAGCAACTCATTTGTCTAAGGTGTTGATTCAGATACTCAACCTGAAAAGTGAAAACCTTTTAAAATAGTAGACACCCCAGTTTTCAATCTCTGTCAAAAGCTTCCTCACCTATATCTTTTCTATGAACACAAAAGGTGATAAAAATTCACAATGATGTGAGAATTCAAATAAGAAGAACTGGAGAATCTAATTTTCCTTGTCTTAATAACCATGAATACAAAAGAATGGGAGCTCCAAAGCATTGATCTCAAGGAGCCAATGGGGTTCCAAAAGTAAACAAAAAAAGGATCGAAGTTTCAAAGACAACCATATTGTATAATATGATTGAAAAACATATTATACAATGTAACCCAAAGAGGCCTAACAAACTAAGAAACTAACTACACTAAGTTGGCATGGGAAAACCATGCAAGGAGAAGTGTGTTAGGTTAGGTCAAGTCAGGCAAGGAACAAACGTAC
The DNA here is from genome assembly GCA_031216105.1 of Dalbergia cultrata. Lineage (NCBI taxonomy): Eukaryota > Viridiplantae > Streptophyta > Magnoliopsida > Fabales > Fabaceae > Dalbergia > Dalbergia cultrata. The sequence goes on from CM062353.1 coordinate 49,585,468, forward strand.
ATGATAACATTTTCTGGTGTTACCGCACAAAATGGCGACGAAGAGGGAGATTAGTTTTGGACCTGCTCCCAAACTGTTGGGGAGAGAGAGAAAGGAAAAGATAGAAAGAGAGAGAAACATGACACCCTAAAAGGCTAAAACCCATTTCAACGTGTGGAGCAAAGGTCATGATGCCGTTGAACATGACAATTATAATCCATTCTAGAATGAAAGAAGATAACGATAGACACGATCAATCCATATCAAAGAGAGTATAGGAGAAAATAAACGATGACATTCTTTGCAAGGATACTTCATATATGGGAATGGTCCTGTATGGAATGATAAGAATTTGAGCAAACAAACTTTCATGACGTGAACATTTTTAATTTGACATTAATTTAATCTCAATAAAATTTTTGACATTAATTTAATTCTGACATCATTTTTAATTTTTTATGCCAAATTAATGTTTAGAATCTTTTGAAGTATTTTGTGGTGTGAAAAAATATATTTATACGGAATTTTTTTGCTTAGGTGTTCATTGATATAGAGTATAAACTGTATATGAATAGGAGGATCGGGATAATAAATAAAAGAGTAAAGTATCTGTTTAGTCTTTTAAGATTTTTTTGTCGAATTATTTAGTCCCTAAAATAAAATAATTACCTTAATAATCCCTCAAAATTAAAAACATCGGTCCCGTTAGTCCTCTGTTACTTCTCCATTCAGGGACACCCCCACCACCACCATGGTTCTCCTCTCCCTAAACAAGCTTATGCCCTCTCAACCACCACCACCACCACCTGAACAAGCTTATGCCTTCTCAACCTCACAAATCACCACCACCAACACCCACGGCCTCCTTCCTCACCACAACATCCTCCATCAACAACCATCATTTTCCTAACCACCATTGCAACTACAACTAAACAAAATCAAATCACAGCAAGTCCCAACAAATCATAAACCAAGCACGTTCATGCCATTTCAAACATTAACAAAATCCTAGAGAAAAGAGAAAAGAGGAAAAAGGGAGGAGGTTCTGTAGCCACAGCCCTCCCCACCAAACACCCCGGTGAAGCTGCAGATGAAGTCGACCGTCGTGTTCTAGAAGTTCCAGGAGGCAAGGTGGAGCTGTGGGTCATGGAGACCAAGGGGGAGAGGAAGAGGAAGAGGAGGGAGAGGAGAACCATGGTGGTGGTAGTGGCGGCGGCGGTATTTAACATCCATTTAACGTTCCATGTAAGCATTCGTTAGTGTTTCAAGTCTTAAATCTATTTAGTGACTAATTATTCCTATAAATAAGATCTTCAGGGACTGCGACTGTAATTTCATATGTTGAAGGACCAAATAGATCGGTGAAATTTTTTTAAGGGACTATGATGATAATTTACTCTAAATAAAAATGTTGCCATATGATTTCTCAGTTATGTACATAAATCCATATTCATCTACATACCAACCTCATTATTAACTTAATCATTTCTCCTGTATCAATGGACATAGCCATCGATTATGTCCAAAAATCATAACTTTGTAGTTTATAATGGTTTATTGATCAAATTGAAACCTGAAGCATTTCATAAAAAGGTTTAGAAATTTTTGTTTGCTGGATAATGAGAAAACTTTCCATTCTCCTAAACGTTGAAATAGGAAAAGAAAATTGAAAAGTGATTAACTCTACATGCCTTCTCTAATTTTCTTAATGATTAATTATTTATATTTGTTATTTGAAAAAAAAAATCTACTATATTAATATTTCAGACTCATTTCATGGAAACTATTACACATGTCATTTATATAGTGATTTAGACTTCACATGTCATTTATACAGTGATTTAGTCCACATTTTTCTCAATCTTTATGTCTAAAGATTTTGTTTAAACTTAATTTACAATTTATTTATTAATTATTTTTCATATGAAATAAATCAAATATCACAATCATTAAAGTATCAACTATTACAATCATTTAAGATTATCATTTGCACTAAGAAAGAAGCCATGCCAATATAATTATGTTGTTTACAATTAAATTAAGAACCATTAGCAGCATCTCATTATAAAGGTAATATAAAAAATTATAAAGGAAATATTTCTAAAAAAATTAAGCTTTAAAATCATCATATTTTTTTAAAAGAAAATGGGCAGGTCAAATTGTTAACAAATTACTAATTGATTGATTTTGATATGATAATAATTCAAAATTCAATTTCTACCAAATTTATTCTTAATCAAATATTTAAGACACATTATAATACTAATATGATAATTTATTCTTAATCAAATATGATAACAATATAATTGATATAATACTAATATTTAAGACTCATTACATAAAAATTTTCCATGTGTTATTCATAGAAAAACTATACCCCATCATTTTCATAATCTTAATACTTAAAGTAAGTTTTTGAATTTAATTTACCTTTTAATTATCAATTATTTTTTCCAATAATACCTTTATATCTCTCTCGCAATTAACAACAGTAATATAAAAAATAAAAAATAACATAAACAAAATTATAATTCAATATATCATACCATAAAAATTTTATATATATATATATATATATATATAGTATTAATGATAATAAAACTATTATAATTATGTTTCATTAGTAGTATTTGTTATTATGAATATTTATTTTTAAAGTTCAAAGTATTTTTAAAATTTTTTCTTTTTAATTTTTTTAATAAACCCGTAAATATCAATATGGATTCAAATCTCCAATTAAAATGAGGAATAGGAACTCATGATAGGAATGTGGATGAGAGTGGAGGAAAAATTTTAAATGAGGACAGGATTAAGGGAAAATTTTCTAACTTTAAATTTAGAGTTTTTGAAAATTATAATAAAAAATTATTTATCTACTTATATCACTATATCCTATTTAATTTTTTACATCTTGAACATTCCAATCTATTAATTCTATAATTTTTTTCATACTAATTTTTTTGAAAAAGAAAATACATTCAATTTTTCAACACTAAGATATTTAAAAAATTAATTAACACAATTTACACTTCTTTAATAATGATACTAAATATTTATTAATTTTTAAAAAATTAAATAATTATATTATTTTTTTTATCAAAAATAATATTATAATTGATATATTACTCTAATATTTGAGATTATATAAATTAAAATTATATTTTTTTACTAATTATCACACATTAATTATAACATATATTTTAAAATTGATATTTTAATTTATTGAAAGGATGTACAAGGAAAAGACATATGATTGAAACCATATAAACTAAATTTATTTATTATTTTTATTTATAAAATATTTTTTAATATTTTTATAAATTAAATATTTTGATTTACTAAAAAGATATAAATGGCTAGGGATAATAAAAAAAAATTAAAAGTGTATACATGTAGCAATTACCCACAATAGAGAAGAAAATTAAGACATATTTTGTCTTCATAGGGACGATCGATGGGGGCTAAGTCCCTCTTTGTTAAAGAGGATATTGATGGGAATAGCACACTTTCATTTCTTTAATTATTTTTTTGTATTTCCATTATGTATGCATTTTTTATTTTAATTATTTTGCATTAATAATATTTTTTATTATAAATATTTATATTTCAAATTGTAAAATATTTTAAAAGTTTTCTCTCTTTGAAATTTGTTAATAAACCCCTAAATATCATAAAAATTCAAAATTCCTATGGAAAAAGGGAAATAAGGACCCATAAGGGGGATGAGAAGTAAAATTCTAAATGGTGATGGGATGCGTGGGACATGTCCATTTTCTTATGAATACTCAATGTCATCCCTATAAATAGATCATGATATAGTAAAATTATCTATTTATTCTCTTTCTTTATTTAACAATTTTAACTTACGAAATGTGTAAAAATTTCATAAAATAGGCTCTTTATTATTAGTTATAGGTCATCTATCCAAATCTTTTCAACTTTATAAACATGATATTCAAAATAAGATATAAAATAGAATGACACATTTATATTTTTTCCATTTATTTACTTATTTAACTATTAACTTACTTTTAAGATAAATTATATACTCAATTTTCTATAAGATATATTTAAACAAATTATTCTTTATTCTTAATAATGATTAAGAAACTAATTTTTATTATCTTTTCGTGTATCTCACAGGTGAGACGATTAGTTTAATATAAATGCTCAAACAAGAGTGGCTTCTTATAATATCTTTAAATAAGAATGTGTTTAAATAGAGTATTTTAGAATTGTAAGAACCCGGCCTCACAATTTATTGACACTTTAATTTGTTTCAAAATATACGAGGTCCAAGTCTAAAGGCTTGCTCTCCAGCATCAACTCTATTGTCTTAAAATCTAACCAAAAAGTTAATTCTACGCACTATGTGGACGCGTAGGTCCGACATCTATGCTTAGATGTGGAGTATTTTGACAAAACAAATTTGAAAAGAAAAGTTTAAAAATTTTAGGAGAAATTCGGTCAGATCTTCTTTGACCTTCTCCTAAATTGGACACTGGTTATTGTGGTAGAAATTGGTTGAGAAGATGGCTGTGGTTGCTGGGTGGGGTGATATTTAAAAATGGGGTAAAAATTCATAAATTAAATTTATTAATAAATTGTATAAAAATTATATTAATGAATTTTTCATCCAGTTATTCACGTGTAGTTTTAAAAGAAAATGAAACAAAGTGGCTTTAATCATCTCCATTTTTCAAAATCAATGTATGTGACGAACAATAGAAGATAAAAAAATAAGGATTAAAAATCTTGTTCTCATTTCTTGCTCTTTTCTTTATTTCTCAATTACAATTTAATATGTAGAAATGAATACTTACATACATACTTGAATTTGTCTTGGTGTTCAAAATTTTGTTCAACTGTAATATTTTTTGAGTGAAAAAATGTAACCTATATGAAATTCCAAGGAACGAAAACCAAGATAGAAGTCTTGAATGTATCATGTACGGTCAAAAAAGCGACCATCCAACAACTAATTAAACAAGATTCAAGCAAAAAAAAAATAATAATAATAATTAACCAAGAGCAATAAGTTTCAATGAAGCCCAAACACAGCATTTATTAGGACGAGAAAGAATAATAGTATGAATTATTAGGATAAGAAAAAATAATAGTATGAATATTCTACAGTTAAGGGTAAGAAGTCATAGTTTGAGAAGGTTCTAGAATAATTTTTAGTATTATAAATATAATCATTTGTGATAAATGAGAGGAAGAGAAGAAAAATATTAGCCTTTAGTTATTAGTTATTAGGGCAGTTTTTAATTTAGTTATAATCAAAGGAAGTCCCTTCCCTCTGACAAGGAAAATTTCCTTATCAATTGGTACTTTCACTTCAAACTCCTCCTCCATCATGTTTCATTCATCTGCTTACCTACTATACCAATTCTCCGTTGTTTCACCTACCCACCACTAACACCTCAATCTTATTCCACTAAAACACATTCTGAATTTCAACCTATTTCAAGCATAGTCACCTCCACCACCTTACATAGGATTCTTTCTTGGTTATGCTTCAACCACAATTCCCCCTCAGATCTGCAGTGGAGATCACATGATCCCCCACCACGTACTAGACCCTCCTCTAGACCCCAATAGGAAGCTTACAATCACCATCGATTGCATGCATCATCAACTGGATTGCATTCCTTAAGGCTTGAAGTTCTGGAATGCAAATATCAACCACAGCATCAACTCTAAAATTCACAAGTTGTTTGCACGTCAGTGCTCACAAAGCCGCCTTCTTCAAACTCATCAACACCACTAGCAAAAAAACAACAACAACAGCAGGAGAAAATCAACCAACATAGCCACTACAACAGCAGCCCCAATCAACATCAAGCAGAAACTAAACATCCACAACAAGCAAACCTGCCACCCTGCCACCCTGCCACGGCCACAGTCCTCAGATTAGTGTCAATTAGTATCAGTTTCATCAATTTTTATTAATTTGTCTCAGTCAGATATTTTTTTACTCAGCATAAATCAGATACAATCATATTTCAATCAAGCCAAATTTTATCAATCAAATCAATACTTTTTCCAATCAATCCTGATCAAATCACTGTTAATTACATCCGTCAAATCTTATCTTAATCACTCAAACTAACTCAAAAAATCTATAAATAATGGTACGCTTTCATGCAAAAGGGAGGATGAATAAGAAAACTATCGGTTCCTATTTTTCATGTCTGGTCTTTTATATTCTATCATCTCTTTCAGTTTGCAGGTAAGAAGGTATTATAGCAACTTGATCATTTTTTGAATCAAGGTAACTCTCTTTACAGCTTTATTTTATCATGTAAATTGATTGTCCATTTGTTTAAAAATGGGGCATCACCCTACAAATCCACCACCTTCTTGACACTACGCTTCCTAAATCACAAGCGATTACTACTGTAATTGATTGTCCCATGCCCAACACCACCCAAGTTTTCTTCTCTCATGCGAAAATCCATCCTTTTTGGTTTAATCATCCTTAATATTGCTGCCATTGCGTTTGTGTACCTGTTACCTATGGCCGCGAAGCACACCTTTTTCCATTTCAAATTTAACCTGGTGTTGAGAGTTGAAACTGCCATCGTGCGTTAGTGTCTCTGTTTATTCAGGTTTTCTTTTTGTTTGTATTATGTGTGTTAGCTTTTTTATTAGTTTTGTTTTAGTTTTTTGTTTGTCTATCTCTTCTCGTTCTTTAGGTAGTTTTTTTACCAATTCCACTTAGTTTTTTTAATATATATATATATATATATATAAAGGTAGTTTAGTTTTTAATCGTAGTGATTTGTGTGTGCTGTTTTTTTGTTTTTTCTGTAATTGAGTTTTCCACTGTCAATAAGAACGAAACAATAAAAATCTTTGTGAGCCTATTATATTCCATGCAACAATCTATGACATTTATGCATGATCTACCCATCCTCAAGGGTCGCATGAATTCTTAGGAAAAGATAAATATTATTAAAGTTATAAATAAATTTACATAATGAGTTCTAGGGTAACCGTATTTATATGGATATATTAAGGGTACAATAGGATTAAGTTTCTATCTTTTTTCTTTTTATCATAATTCAACTCTTGAACCTCAATCTCTTTACAAAAGACCACTTTTTATAAATTGGTTGTTATCTTCATCGCAATGCCCTCCCGGATAGTTGTGACACTAGTGAAAGGAGCATATCTAAGAGGAAGATGCTAACAAATTCCCTCTCGCACCACCACATCTCAATCCCATTGGAGCAATGCCTCCACCTCCTCTACAAGCAATGCCTCTTTATAGTTGAGAGCATCACATCATCAGCCACCACAACTTCACTGTGACCTCCTTCTATGAGATGGAAGAAGAGCTTAGGTCAAATTAGGGGTGGCAATGGGGACTTGGATGGGCGGATATCCCCGGGGATCTTGGGGATGGATCCCTGCGTTCAGGGATTTTTGTCACCGAGAGGACGAGGACAAGGTTGAAACTCCCCCTGCGGTGAGTTTGGGGATGAGGATGAGGATTACGCTTCTTGCCCCGTGGCCCCGCCCCCATGGGTAATTTAATAATTTCCGGTATAAGTTATATTTTATTAATTTTTTATATTTTTATCAAGTTTTATAATATTTTATTAAGTTTTAAATATTTTTATTAATTTTTTTTAAAAAATATCTTAATGTAACCATTTCACTTACTATTGTTCCCATCCTATTTAACTTGGTCACTTACTCTCTATACTCCCTCAAGTCTCAACACTTCTTCCCCCCAATCTGTCACAACAGTCATACTCACAAGTTAGTTAGTCACAAAACTCCAAGCCTTTATGGCCTCACTCCCTTAACGTCACGCCCTTCCCCTCTCAGTCCTTCACTCCTCGCCATTAAGTCATTCATGCCCACCCTTCACCCCCCTAAACTCCAAGCCCACCCACACCCACTGGTACTATGACAAATAGAAAAAAGCACGACAAACGACATGGCAAAGGACAAGCGAATAGCGTGGTGACGGTGGTCCTGTAAGTACCCTCTTCAATCCTTTTTCCCTCAATTTTGCACCTATCCGTAGATCTCCACAGGGAATCGAGGATCCATGGGGATCAGGGATGGGGGATGTTTACTCCTTACTACAGTGGTGGGGTCAGGGTTAGGGAAGCGCTTGGAGATTTAGGGCGGGAATGGGGAAGTACTCCCCGCACTTGCTTCGCCCCATTGCCATCCTGCCACGACCGGATTTGGGTCGTGACCGACACGTAAGGAATCACATCCCCATGTCAGCTTCGTGACCTCGAGTCTCTCTGTACGCATAATTTAATAACAAATTACATTTGTAAAATATCCTTTTATCCCTAATGAATCTTTAACTCTTTTGAAATCATGCTCCTCATCAATAACATATTATAATCAAACTCTAAATACATCTCTATGATACAAAGTATATGAGTTACTCTCTATAAAAAATATCCATAGAACTATCATCATGTAAATATAGAACAATCATGACAAATCAATACAAGTACCTTCATGGTCCGGGACCTTGCCCACAATGTACACTAGAGCACTCTATCTCTGACCAAAAAGCAAAAGACACTTCACTTTGAAGTGAAGCTCACTAACTATAAATCTCTACTGCTGGGGAGGAGGTGGCTGAGAGGGACCCACAGTAGCTAAAGTATCTGTAATGTAAAAAAGGAGAGGGGTGAGTTTCATCTAAAACTCAGTGAGTGAATTCTCACCTGTAACCCCTTTCATGGGACAACAACCAAGATGCATAAAACTCATAATAATACTAATAATCAATAACAAAAATAATAATAAAACAAATTCCAAAGTTTTTTCTAGTAATCCCATATGTAAAAATATAAAACAAAGCTCTAAACTCCTCTAAGTCACAGTCAATAATACTTTGAACTTGAGAAACACACATAAGAATTATAATAACTGTTTGTAACTATCTCTGTTTTTTATAGGCACTTCACTAGGTCCCAAATTACTATGTTCTCTAGAAGTTCTGCCTCCATGGCTGTTTATTTCTATTGCCTTCATGACTGTTTAATACTATTGCCTCCATGACTGTTTAATGCTATTGCCTCCCTAGCTGTTTAATGCAATTGCCTCCATGACTATTTAACACTATTGCCTCCATGGCTATTTAACACTATTGCCTCCATGGCCATTTATTAAATCTCATCATACATATCTCAATAGGAACAAATAAAATCAACAATACTGAAATTACATGACTAAAAGGTGGGTGCTTAGTCCCTAGCGAACAAGAGCCCCTAAATTCTTAGTATTCTGAGTGTTCTGGATTCAATAACTCTAACAATTTGACTTTAGCATACCTGTGGCTATGAAAATCAAGCCCAAGGGATAACTACTTGTAGGCATCTAGATTTCAAGCCCACAAAATATGTATTGGAAGTTGCTATAAATCATACTGAATTTCATACCTCTGGGTACCATAAAATTGTAGTTCTCAATTTAAATCTCAAGCTAATATAAATCTTTATATACATGATAAATCTAAACTCATTGCTCAAAACGTTGGGATCCAAAATCATAAACATAATAACTCAAAAGTGGAGTAACATATTTATTCACAAACTAAATCATGCTTTCTGTATATATTTATTTTCTCTAAATAATCTGTGCCAGGCTCTTCTCTGATTTACACTCGATCATATATATTATCTTACTCTTAAAATCATGATGGAAGTCACAAAATCTGTAACGTATATAATCATAAGTTTGTTTTGGCTACTTATAAAAATCATTTTAGCAACAGTGGTCCCATGAGTTTATGAAAATATAGTTTCATGCTCTTTGAAAACCAAAATCTCATCAACTTAAAGAATCGTTAACAATCTCTCATCCTTTCTAAAATAGCCTCAGATCATACATTTCATGATATCTGAAAACCATGATTTCATAAACTTAACATAATTAACATCTATAAAAAAAAATCTCTTTGAAATATGCTCTAACATTATATGTTATGACACAATATGCAGAAAATAACTCTAATAACAAAAAATAAAGGCCACAGAATTGAGCCCACTCACTTGGAGAAGGAGAACAAGAGGGAACAACTCCGGTAAAGCTCTAGAGATGAGGGATGGCACCAATATCTACTATTTCAACCATTAAACTCATGAATACTCTATGGATATCTCTAGATTACTGTCACACAACTCTAACAACATTGGAGGAGTACCCTCACTTAACAATAAAGAGGGAAATAACAAAGCCTAACCTTGGATCATGAAAGGATAGAGAGAATGGGAACAAAATCTAACAACATATACTCACCTTGATGATTGGGGATGATGGATTGGAGTTAGATTGAGAGAAAAAGAGAATTGGAAGTTTAGGGGAAGGGTTTCCTCGGTTTTGGAATGAGAACCCAAGGCTTGAAGGATTTTAAAAGGGTGGGTGTTTCATTAATTAAAACTGTGTCATTTTGTACTGTGCTGACATTGGGTCCACTCACTACAACGAACCTGGAAAAACAACAACTCGCTGTAGCTAACATATCTCACTGCAACGAGCCTCCTAGCCTGTCTGCTCACTGCAATGAATATAACTTGCTGTAGTGAGGCTGCTCTGTAGAATTATGCAGCAACAATGCCTAAAAATATTATTTTACTCTCCATTAACTTTAAGACATAAATATAAATAAGGAAATACCCCCCATTTGGATTCAAATAAAATATAAAAAAAAAAATCAAAATCCCAACCAATCAAAATCCAATTTTTGAGTTCTAGTTAAAATTAAAAAATTCTTATGATTTTCTAAACTTGTGGGCTAAAAATGAAATGTTTGGGGGTTTCCTAAAATTAATTAAAAATCACTATTCAATTTATTTTTCTTTGGAAAGAAATTACCGAGACTTTCCCAAGAATCTGACTCTATCATATAGCCCTCCAAGGAGGTATAGGATCTAGACTTAGTGAAATTGCGGACCTGGCAACATGGATGGGTCCAGGTGACCTTGAGGTCATACAGAACTTATCTACTGACATGTGTATACTGGGTATTACACATCTGTAGGTCAAATAGGGGAGTGCATTTCTCAATTTTTTTTTTGTTTAGGCCAAACTTGGCCTAGTCTAATATCTTGGTCCAGAATTGGAAGTGGGCTATTGAAGAGTGCTGATCCACAAAAATTAATAGGCCAAGTCTATTTTATTTCAGTTTTTTTTTTCTTCAAACAATGGGATCCTAGTGGAATTTTTTTTTCATTTACTTGATTTTCTTTTTTAAAAAAGTCTCTTAGGATTAATAATTCTAAGGTAGTTAAAATAGTTATTTTTGTTAATGTTTATAACCTTGAGGACAAAGTTGATGTCAAAAGGACGGTAATGTTAGGATAAGAAAGAATAATAGTACGAATATTCTAGAGTTTAGAATGAGGTGTCATAGTTTGAGAATGTTCTTAATACCTTCTAGCTTTATAAATGAAATCATTTGTGCTAAATTAAAGGAAAAGAAGAAAAATATTGGTCTTTATTTATTAGTGTAATTTTTAGCTTAGTTATAGCCTTAGGAGGTCCCTACAGGTTGAAAAGTGCATGAGAAGAAGAGTTGAATTGTGCCTCAATTTTTCTTTCCTATTTAGATTTTGAAAAACTTAAACAAGTACTATCAAGTATGAACTTGAAGTGCAGTTGAAATAACATCAGTATATGTTAGAATGTAACTTTCTGACCTGAAAAAGAGATATGAAAAATGAGTTAAAGAAAGTTTTTCAAAAAAGCAAATATAATAGGCAACAAAATAGAATGTAAAGGAGATTCAAGGAAGGAAAAGAAACTATACTAGAGTTTTTATATTGGTTCGGACAACTTGGCCACATTCAGTTCTCAACAACTGTTGAGTTTCACTAATCAACATTTTTTCAACCTTGAGAAAGTCAGATAGTCTCTTAATAGCCCTCACAAGCTATTTCACATTCCCAGTAGCTCATTGTACCATCACTTCCAAGTAGTCTTTGATAGCTACCTCAAAACAATCACTACTAGATCGGGTTACAAAGAATATGTTTGGGTTGGATCACTCAACTATCGAATACTTAAGTTTTCTTAAAATAAATATAGTGTATGAGCTAAAAACTAGAGTAACTTCTTTCTAACATTTTTCCCTTGGAAGAGGAGGTTATCTAATAAGAACTTAGAAAAGAGATTTTTACAGAGATGAAAGTGATTACAAACTGTAACAGCTTTACAAAAGATGAAAAAAAATTTCTTTAGCATTTTAACACAAGGTAATGATCAAAAGTCTTAAGTTGTAAGCACAGCATCAGAAACCTAGTGACACTAATTGATCTTCTTTTCGTGTCTTGGAAATGAAGTCTAGAAGAGTAGCTCGGTGTGTCAGAGTTACTTTTGTAGTTGCAAAGTCGTTGTCTAATAGAGGTTTTCGAGTCCACCTTCAAAAACTACTTTTTGCTTTTTGAACAAGGTTTCTAAACTATTTCTTTTAGAAGCTAGGATGGTTAACCAAGTTGAAAAGTAAGATGTCATATCAGTTTTTGATTAGGTTTGACTTTAATTTGAATTTGAATTTTCCCTCATTTTTGTAAAGTGCATTATTTATAGTAAAGGTGATTTCTGAAGCATTGTTTTCTCTTGATCTTCCTTACTTCAATCAGAGCTAGTAAGTGAATGAACTAAAACGATCATGATGGTTGAAGATGGTAGCATTTCTTTCTTCAGAGTTGGATTGAAATCTTCACTTGAATGATTCTTTTTGAAGCCAGGTTTCTATTCTTGATAATTTCCTTTCATGCTCTTACCATACCAATGTCCATTTCAAGGATTATTTTTCACTTCATTTAAGTTCTAAATCTCCTTGAATGAGATTCAAACATGTTTACACATGGTTTCATGAAAATAAAACTTGTTCATAAAGTCATATGTTAATGTGAATGATCCTATTTGTATACTTAAGCAAACAATTAATCCTTTTTCAAAATATTTTCACGAAATTAATTTTGTTATCATTCAAAACATTAAACACTAATGCTTTCTAAAGGGTTTTGGAGCTAACAGTCCCTTCCCTCTAAGAAGGAAAATTTTTCTATCAACACTAATGACTAGAGACAATACAATCTAACTCCAATATGAATTTGAGACTTCAATCATTAGAATTCCACTAGTAGATAACTCTAGTGAACCAACAAGCAATTCTTGATCATTTAGATCAAGAGTAGCAGAGTTTATGTAACGCCCCGATTTTCTGTTAAGAGTGGAAATGACCAAAATGCCCCTAAGGTCATTTTCAACCCGGAATTTGAGGAAAGCCGGTTCGGCAGTACTCGAAGGACGAACTCAATGTTGGAAGGGGATTCGATGACTTGTGTACCTTCCCGGGATCGAAAATCTCGTTTTCGAGTTTTCGGGTCAAAATGACTAAAACGCCCCTGCGGTGTTTTACCCGTTTGCAAGTGCCGGATGAACCCGAAACTTCTCCAGATGATTTTAAAAGGCGTTTTTATGTAAACTGTGACTTTAGTTTTGGTCCCGGAGGTCCCGGGCGAAATTAGTGCAAAATTACGGTTTTGCCCCTAGTTTCGTGTTTTTACGCTTAATCGCGTGATTAAGCAAACCTAAGCAATATTAGATTCTAATCGAAGGTTAATTAATTTCCTTAATTAATCTTGAGTCAAAATAATTTATTAAAGTTGATTAGAACCTAAAAGTGCTTAATTACAACTTAAAATCATATTTTAATTTCAAGACTCCTAATCATGGAATCTTGAATAGTATTTTCTCTTTCCAATTCCTTAAATCATGGAATTGTGTTACACATTGTTTATTCATAAATGAGTTTAAAATTCTTTAATGATGTATGAGCACTCCTAATCTTGTCATAAAGTCCTTAAAACACATTCTTAGTTACCTAAACTTAAGCTTAATTGTTCCTAACCTTGTACCTAAGCTAATACACATTTAAACCTACCATTAACACCCAATTAAATGGTCAAAACTCACCCCCTCTCTGCTGCCCAAGGCCTGGCCGAAGCTGTCCCTCCCCATTATGCATCACATGTTCAATTTTTCAACACTCCAAGGCCATACCTCAAGTCACATACACTATACCTTGTCATAACTTTCAATCAAGCTTGATTTTCCAAGTAAATAACTAATTAAAATAGCCCATTTTCTCCATTTATTTGTGGCTGGAAAAGTTCCAGCATGCATTGTTTCTAGAAGCCTTATTTTATAAAAAATTGATAGGAAATTAACTCACATCAAGCCATACTTTGTAGCATAGCTTCCATACTTCAAACTATGCTTGAATGACCTTGTGTAAGAGATATTTTCCTCTCCCTTTTCCCTCCAATACCACACGGCCACTCCTCCCCTTGCTGAGCCCCATGGTTTTGTTTTTCTATAAATAGGATGCTTGTGATAGCTTAGTTGCACTTTGAAGCATTTGCTAAGTTTAGAATTCTAGAGTTGTCTTGCTAGTTCTTTTCTTTTCTCTCAAAATTCCAAGAGAGTTCTTCCTTTCTTTTCATCTTCATCTTCATCCTCTCTTCATCTCATCATCATCTCTCAACCTTGAAACACCACCCCATAGCCTTGAAACATCATCAAACCTCTCAAACACCACACCTCAAACACAACCTCACTTGAAACACAACTCCAACCTTCTCATCCTCCCTTGGCCGAATCTATCTTGCCTCTTGGAGGAGCTCATCATCTTGTTTTCATTTTCAAAAGTTCAAAGATTTCATCTTCACTCTAGGTAGGGAGTTTCTTTTCAAACTTTGTTTTACTCAAAAGATGTGTTTCCTCTAGTTTTCTCTTGGTTTCTTTTTTAGCTTTCCTTTATATTCCTTTTCTTTTTCCATTTCGGCCTCTTGGCCTTTTCTTCTCAAACATGATAGCTTGATGATGAGAGTTTCTAGATGATGACCTTGTGTTCATCTCAAAGAAACCTCTAAAGCTTGAGTTTTCCTTTCCTTATGACTTCATCTATATGATATCTAGCTCACATGGTTTTTCAACTTAAGAAAATTAATCTAAGGATTTCTAAAAGCCCAAGCCTACCCTTGTCAACCTTAAAGTTGGCCGGCACATTCTAGAGATTTTCTCTAGATAGGGGTTTTGGGTATTTAATAAAGAACTTGACTTAGTTTCACTTTCTTTTTCTTTTATACGACTTTCGGTTTTGGTGTTTTGATCTTTGAGATATTGTATTGGGTTGTTATCTTATTAAAGTCTTGAATGAGCTCTAGTCAACCATAAAATGAACCTTGCATCATGTTTACTTTATGCTTTGCATATCATGTTTACTTCCTTGCTATCACTAAATATCAAGATAATAAGTTAACCTTGCATTATCATGTTTATATTTCAAACTATGCATTATCATGTTTATATTTCAAGTTCTCACTTAATACCAAGATAATAATGAGTTGCATTCATATTTACTTTGTGCTATCACTTTACTTTCTAATGGAACCTAAAATAAGTGCATGAGCATGTTTATTTTTATGTCATCACCTAAATGAAACTAGACCTCAAAGACTTGCCCATTGTTGTCTCAAACAAAGGCCTAAAAATATTTATTTCTTTTGGTTCATATTTCGGCCCTAAGGGGGGTCTTGATGTTTCTAAGTATTGAAGACTATGTTTTATAATTTTCCAAGCTTTTATGAGTTTAAGGAAGGCATAGAACTAAGTTCTAAGAATTTAGGACCTCTTGAGACAAAGATAAATTGGTCACTTCCCTCTTAAACATTCTTATGATTTTAGATGTTAAAAATGCTTATAAATGAGTTTTGAAAGTTTTAAAAAGGTTCCAAGAGAAACTAGTATTTTATGTGCTTTAGAAATTGTGTTTTATGCCTTTTATGGAGAAGTATATTTTCGGTTCTTCCTTGCTCTTTACTGCCACTGTATGTGCTGTTTTAATGATGATAATG
Source organism: Dalbergia cultrata (assembly GCA_031216105.1). Classification (NCBI taxonomy): domain Eukaryota; kingdom Viridiplantae; phylum Streptophyta; class Magnoliopsida; order Fabales; family Fabaceae; genus Dalbergia; species Dalbergia cultrata. The sequence continues at coordinate 49,601,361 of CM062353.1, forward strand.
TGCCTATGTTTGAGTAAAAATAATGTTAATACTCATATGTGAAAGATAGGATAAGTTAGGAACTAGAAAAGAATTAATTTGAGAGTTCTAGATCCTTTAATTATGTAATTTTCTGGATTCTGTCCAGCAAGGTTTAGATTTAATAATCATGGTTTTTAATTAGTTTGAATGTGTAGGAATGACTCATAATTGGTTTAGGACTTAATCTTGAAGCCTTAGGAGCAAACCGAACTTAGAAAGGGTCATTGTTGTGACTTCTAGGTACCCGTAAAGTTAGGATTTCAAATTGTGCATCCTTGAGGTTTAGAGATGTTCTTGACCATAGTGTGAGGTGAGAAATACTTAGTTATAACCTCATAGGTTCCCAAGAGACTAGGTTTTGATGATCGATAACTTAGAATGCGAGTTAAGGACTTTAAGGGTCTAAACCGTAATTTCTAGAACCCCGTAATCACACAAATATAAAGCTGTCCAAATCTGCATAGTGCTGTTTGGATAGGTCCTTGAGCATAAAAATTAGTAAAACTTATTAGTTGTGAACCTATAGGTGTATAAGAGGTTAAGGATAATACTAGAACAATTAGTTCACAAGATTAAGACTCAAAAGAACCAAAGCATAAAACACTATGGGTTTATAACATAATAAGCTTGTAAGTTTATATGAATAATTGTCTAAGATATGTTTATGATACATATGCTATGAAGAAGTTTTATGTATACACTATGAAGAAGTTTCATGTGATGATGTATATGCTATGAAAAGTTTTATGTGGAAATAGGTTATAGTTTTATATATGATATATGATGCATGAGATTTGTCTATGATAAGTTGATATGTGCTATAACGAAGTTTACATGATGATATGCTATACCCCATAAGAAATGTTTGTGTATGTCCTATATGTTTTCATGGCATAAGCAAATTTAAGGAAATTCGGTCTACAGCCGTCATGCTGCCGAATTTCCATCAAATTTGAGGAACTTAAAAAAAATGGTCTTTTTGAAAATCATGAGAATTTAAATGTGACACAACACTGAGACGCCTTCTTGGGTGACACCGGTTTAGCCGAGCACCCCCAAGAAAACAAATCCGTGAGGGTATTGACATAGAGCTTGCCAAAGCGGACAATACTACGACGCACTAATTGCTAGTAGAGCGTTTCAAAGAGGAAATGACCCTAAGAGGTGATCCTTAAATTGCCCCCTAGCCCGTACTTTAAGTTGGGATTATGTTACGCTTATCATAGGATAAGTAAGAGCTAGTGACGACTAGTTAAGGTATGAGCTCATAACCTAGAGATGTTTTAGGGTGGCCCCATGAGATGAAAGTTAAAGTTTAAAATGTCACATGTGCTATACCTATCACCTTATGCCAATGTTATAATGTTTCTTAGTTATTCTATTGATTGGCTTACCTTTATGATGTATTCATGTCATTAGTATATTCCATGCTTAGTCATAAGACGCATTATAAAATATGACAGGCCTTGGATAAATAATACTTTAGAAAACTAACTTAAAAGGAGTTTATAAGCATGCACACCTTTTTAGAAATAAAACCCAAGGTTCCTGAGGATGTGATGATGTCACCTAGGTAGGGATTACCCTACTGAGAATCCTTTTAGAAGATTCTCATTCCCTCTCTCTTTTCTTCCGTCACATCTTCAGATGGCGACCTTCGTACTCTTCATCGACACCTCGACATGGGAGCTACACCATGACCCAGCACTCGGGTCATATCATTTTGAGGGTCGCTGCACTGTCAGAGTATTTATGTTTATGGGACGACCCTTCACAAGACGATTTAAGCTACCGCTTCACCCCCGACTGCTCCCTATCATCATAACACGATTTTTGAGCGAGCCAGACCACGCGACGAGCAGATCCTCCGCATGCAGCCCGAGGCGTCAGCCGTATGCGACTACCCGGAGTACGTGCCCCGTACTCAGTACTCGGAGATGGATCCATCCGAGGACCCGCCCTTGCACATGTACAGTTGGAGCTCCAGTCCCGCTCCCCCACCATGAGAGCCGGGAGTGAGGAGACAGTAGTTCAGCCGAGGTTGGCTCGTCGGCCATCCATGCGCCCTCGCCGCAGTGGACATGCTCCGATGATCCGCACGACCACTCCCGCCGAGATCTGCCAGTGGATCGATTCCACCCTCGATGCTCGGACCAGCAGGAGTAGGTGCATAGGATGGGTAGTAGCTAGTGCGCACACGCCACATAGTTGAGGACAAACCTTCTTTTGTATATGAGGTTGTCTACTCTAGGTGCACATGGGTATGGGTGTTGCTTTCATGTTTTCCTTGTACTTGTTTTCATGATTTCCTTATATTTGCATTTCAGTTGTATTTCATTTTCTTATGTACCGAATAGTCCTACCTTTTAGTAGGCACACTATCTATATATAATCAGTTGATGTGTCCATGTTGTATTATGATTTGTTATGCGTTTTATTATGATTTGCTCATATGACTTATATGAATTCCCATTCAAAGAATTATGCGTGGCTCTCACTTTGGTTTTAAATTCCAAAAAGAAAAATTTTACCCATATTTCCACTAAGTATTTTCAAGTAAAGAATGAGACCAAGAGGTAATATTCTAAAGATTAATCTAAATATATACTAGTAGTATTAGGTTAAGATTTAGGGTGTTACAATTTAGATATAAGAGGAAGAAAATATGAGAAGCAAAAGATAAGGATTACACTACAACATTTTTGTTCTTTAGCAGCAGTAAAAAATCATGGCTATATGTGAGAAAACCTTTACCTTTAGAATAGACAATGGTTTTACAACAATAGAGTATGCGGTTGTTACCTATTTATTTACACAACAATTTTGTACTTTCGACCACAGTAAAAATAAAAAAAAAACCGTTGCCTTTATCAATAGAATAGACAATGGTTTTGTTGATACGTATCATACAATGGTTTTATTCGTTGCCTTTCATTTGTTAACGGTTCCACACCATTAGTAATATTTGATAGTTGGAATATTTTTTAAATTGTTGTCAAGTTTTAAGCAATGGTTTGCACCTATTGCTATGATGAATATAAGTAACGATTTAAAAGGCATTGCTAGTTATAAGCAAAGGTTTTTCACATGTTGTAAACCCAATAGGCAATGGTTTTATAGTAAGTATTATTATTTATAGGAAACAGGTCACAAGTGTTGTCAGTCCTAATAGACAATGATTTTGTAAATAGTTCTAGCATTTATAAGAAAAAATTTTACAACTGTTGTCTAAACAAAAATATTACAGTAAAAACAAAAAACAATGTAAATCAATTTATCCATGACAAGCTCATACATATAATTATCAAATCCTATTTATAAATCCATAAGATCCATGAGCACACATTAATAACCTTTAATAAGTGGCATACAAGCAAACCTATATCAAAAAGATATAACTATGATAACATCTAATTAAGTATTGATAGTTACAAAATATTCACTAAGTACAAAAAGTATAAAGTGTAGCATCAAAGTCCTTTATCATCTCAAAAGATCTTGATCTCTTTTACTCTTTATATATTTGATCATCATATTCTTCGTGGTTGGGTTCTTCCTCTACCTCAACATGATTTTACTATAGAAAATTATGAAATTAAACATATAATCAACAAAACAAGACAAGGGTCAATATAAACACAAGACACATATGTAAGTGACTTTGAAATTTTTTTAACACTAACTAGAGTAAACATGAACCAAGACAAACAATAAGCAATTTAATCACCACAACATAAGAGCACATTATCCATTAAAATATGTGTCATAATACTAAGAACAACTAGCATAGTACAATGAGAACCAAAGTCAAACTACAACACTTCTCACTAAAATATACAATACATATTCAACCAATCTACATTTTTTAATCCACTTCAAACATAACTCCTAGAACTTTCTATTACAATAGAGATAGTTGCACAAACTTAAATAATCCATAGTTGCACAAGCTTAAACAATCAACACATACACAGCTACATAAACTATTTTTTTTTTTATAGAGAATAATTTTCTTGCAAGAAAGTACAAACAAATAGCCCAAACACATCTATAGTCGATAGCAACTAGCAACATACCAAGAAAACAAAAAACAACCTAAAGAAAATAGTTGCATCATGAAAAGAAACTTAACCTTCTTTGCAATGTAATGATAAGAAATTAATGTATATAAAGACAGAGATGCTGATTTGTAAGCATTGGAACCAATTATCAAATCCACCAGAAAAATAAATTGTATTAAGACTATAAGCCATCGATTGAGATTACTATAAAATAAATTAAACCATCAGTAGGTGAATTGTTTGGACCATTAGAAGTGCATCCCAGTCGAGCAACCAAGGCCTCCATAACCAATCCTGAGCTATTTTGTTGTAGCAAGAGTTTAACAAGAGACTTTAGATCATCTATCTCTTGGTGCATGATATCAACCTTACCTTCTAAGGAAACTTTTTCTTTTGTATATTGTATAAAGGTGGCTATCTCTTCACTTATCTTTAACATAGTTGGCGTGGTAACTCTCCTACCACAACGCACTTTTCCTGGCTTTTCCTTCCCAAATAAGGATTGGAAGGCTTGAATGGCAAAGTCTCTAGAATTTTGATTCTCAGTATGAAGATGTACCTAATTTGAATAAATGTAATTACAGTTAGAATCACACAAATGTATGTATCACAATAATAGCTTGCAGCCAATCAGAAACTTACAATTACATTCAAAGTATCGTTATCCAATTGTTTGCCCTTCTTGCTTTGGCGAGTTTCAATGAACATTTCTACTTGACTGGGTTGTTCATTATTCTCCTTCCTAGCACACTAAATTTAACTATTCAATTATTCCATATAGATACACTTACCATGCATAACCAAGCTCTAACCACGAATCCACGACAAAGAAACTAAAAATAAGCTTATGAAAGAATTGGCGATTGCTTGGACAGTTGCAACCATTATCCTCCCTACCCCCTGTAGGCCAAAAACTGCAAAAACTTTTCACTTCCAGCAACAAAATATCAGTTTTAATAAAGGGTTCCAATTTTTTTTCATGAAAAACTAATAGTCAATATATTAGTAAAAATTAATAGTTTAGTAATATGTACTATAACAAAACTTACAATAAAATGAAGTTGCCTAAACACTAATTCATATGCAAATTGAAACTATTTCAAAAAAAGCGTCATGATACAATCATCTAAGTTTTGCTAACCACATAAATCATCAACGAACTTGAGCTTTTTATAAACCTAGATGTACTTTGTGTTTGAATGCTAGGAACTCACCGTCTGCAATATTGTTTGCCAATGAATAACATCATAAGACTCAACTCATATAAACATATAAGGATCAAGTTAGCTCAAATACATGGCAGTTCATAATTATTAAACACACCAAACAACTAATAGCCAAACCCTTCTAGTTTTCACATACACCTTTACAATAGAAAATACTGATATGTCATCATAGTATTCATTTCTACCCAAATTTCAACTTATTACCTCATGTAAAACTAAACATAATTGTAAAAAATCAAGAGACCTCACAATCAACCATGTTTATAGCATCAGGTGAGGACCAAAATAATTTATATTGGGCTACAAAAACTCATACAATTTAAGGTGGTTCTGCATTTTTAGAGTTACTTATAGGTTGTCTTCTATTCAAATTTTTTGACAATTATTGATACTTAACCCCAACCTAGAGGAACAAAACTGCAAAAGGAAGAGAATCATGCATACAAAACAAAGACAAACGCAGCATATAGTATCTATTTTGGCATCCTAAGTAACAGGTGCAAAGACAACCCAAACACATAAAACAACCCTCACAGTATCAGTACATGACATGTCTAATAACTTTACAAGTAACTACATAGCAGAAACCATTCACCAAGACTAACAGAGATTAAAAAGGCAAAGAACAGGAGTAAAAGAATAGTAGCAGAACCAGCTGAATGCAGAACAAAGCATATAAACAAAACACAAACACAAAGATTGAAAAAAAATCTAAGACTAACTCTTCATTCGCTTTCGTTGTATTTTCATGGTTTTCTGGACTAATATAATACATCATAAAATTCTTTCTACATATATGATTGAAACACACTCAAACTCTTCAACAAAGTGGAGTAATCCAAAAAGGTACAATACATCATAGAATAAAAAAAAAAGTAAAGCCAATATAGTAATAGTAAACAATGTCAAGTTACAAATCGAAAGGCTAATATGGTAATAGCAATAATAGAATAAATAGCTTAATAGAAAGGTTAAACTTCATTTTGTCAAACCTCACATTTTTCCTCAGATCAAACACAAACATAGCACTGGCACATTCAACATCCGTAGGGCTTATCCGCTTTCCATGGTCAACCCACATAGTATAGCCTTTCTGAAATCCCTTGCTTATTAAATGATAAAAAAACTATATCTCTTTGCTCCCAAATAGAGTTGTTACACTTAGCACAAGGGCATAAGATTTCTCCTCCTTATGGTATTCCTTGAGAGAAAGCAAAATCCAAAAATGATTCAGCACCATGAATGTACTCTTCATTATATCTTGGCAAATTAGTCCACTCCTTATCCATCACTTTTTGTCTACTAGGATAACAAATATATTATAACATGTGAATTAGACTGACATACACATGGTTTTCTCATATAGAAATGGATTACAATCTAAATTTTAGCATAAGGGTTGATGACTAAAGCATTGATGACAAGTATAATAAAGTTTAATCAATCTATTCATAGCATAATATCCATAGATAAACCCCAAAACAATCAAGCCATTAGGAAAAGATTAAATTTATAGAGAAAATAAAAAGCTAAATGGCTTACTTGTTACAGAAATGCCAGCAGCAAAGAAAAGTGTCTCCATTTGTGCGATTCAAGATGGTTAAAAGTCTATTTAACATCACAAAGAAGTAGAAACAAAATTAGTTATTTTTACTCGTGCTAAGGATATAGGTATAGTATACAATAAGAGCACCAAATATCACTTAACCCAAAGATTACCAACATCAAACTTCTATAGGGTCCAAAAAAAAATTTAATGAGATAACTTGCACGTTATTCTATGTTTGTTTTAACAGGATATAAGACGCTATGATTGGATAACATAATGGCCTCACTATCAATACTAGGTTTAATGTGTCAAGGCCATGCAGTTAACAATGAACAGTGGCAAAATATAATCAAACATATAGGATCATACATATAAATGACTTAAATGTTTGTAAACATATAGGATCTCTTAAGTAGTGAAGTGGGTAAATTGTTACCTGAGAAGCAGCTTCAAGAAGGTAGAGCAAAGTCAATGTCAGATGAGGTTAAAAGAAAGGAGGAAAGCTATGTAGAAACTGATCATCTGAAAAAGAAACAAATGGCCCCATTACTCCGAATCCATAACTAGACTAAATCATCAACAAACCAATCAACAAATTAACACCAAAATCAGCTTCAATAAATTCAACATCACATAACAGTCAACAAATTAAACAAAAAATGAAAAAGAAAACAATGCTATTGCATCAGAAAATGCATGTTGGATATCTCTTGCACAAAAAAAAAAATGCATTTTGCATGCTTGAACTAGGGAGAATATGCACTAGAACTTGACATCACAAATTAAAGCAAATTTTACATTTCAAATTATTTGTTTTTGTTACTCAATGACGTGCCACAAAAATTTGATATAGAAAAAATTGCTATTGAACAACCTCTGGCATAAAATTTTGTCATGTTTTTATTCTAGGAATCAGTAATAAAATTGAACATCAAAGACAAATGACGGATTGTGCACCCTCTGCCTTCAAGTTCTAGCAATGTTTATGTAATTAGACATGTCTATGGTATTGGCTTTATTCGCAAACAAGTGTGTGTAATATGGTGAAACTGGCAAAGGATTCATGCGATATTATTTTTTTCAACTAAAAACCATCATTAAATCTTTTTGTCTTAGCCTGCTATCCAATAGGGAGGATTAATGGTGAGGAGGCAACCAAACTATGCTCTTAATAGAAAAGGAAATAAACAGAGACCAGAGAAATAAACAAAGAAGAAAATAAACTAAGTCTTGAATCTTTCATTAAAAATTATTTGATCATTTAATAAGCAAGGGATTTTTCTTTATATAAGGTTTTTCTTTACAAAGAAAAAGCTAATAAGAATGAACTGAACACCCAAAAGTAGGAAAAACAAGAGAGCTGGTTTAGCATGGAAACATAATTTTGCATTGCATGTTGATAATGCTTATCTTAGAGAAAACTAAAAATCTGAAGCATGTTTTATATAAATATTAAGAATGTATAAAAAAGACAATAACAAAACATGTGGGACAAAACATATGGCCATAACAAAAAGAGAAAAAAACAAAGGACAAAGAAGGAGAAGTGTATATAGAGAGAGAGGGAATAAAATTACAATTGAAGAATAGTTGAATACCAAAGAAACAAATACCAAAATGTACCATTCTTTGGGATAATCAATGCAAGCAATTTTGGAGATTAAAACATTTGAGCTATCTACATTTTGAAAAAGAAAATGACAGAAATAGAAGTAAACCGCTTACCATAATTCACAATCATAGCCAACAAAATGAAAAAAAGTAAATGAGAAAAAACAAAAATAAAAACAAACAAGCACCCAATCATTCTCTTCTCTCACGTACAACAACAACTTCTGCCTCAGATGCGTTTTCTCCTTATTGCTAATCCCACTGAACAAAAGAAAAAGAACAAAAAAGAAATGAAGTAGTATTTCAATCTACACACTAGTGAAAACAGAGTTTGCAGCATAGAATTAAAAACAAAACAAAAAACTCTTTCAGTAGTATTCAGAACAGTAGTTAAATCGGGCATTTTCCTAACCATGTTTATTACCATTGGTTTATTTCCTAAACAAAGTTAAAGCTGCTATACGGCTATACCTCTAATAACTCCAACTCTATTCACTATTTTATTTCATGTTTATTACCATCTTTTCCTTTCCACTGAGAAAGAGACCAAGGAGATAAGAAAGATGAAACAAAGAGACAAGAAAGAGGGAAAAATAGAGCATACCTGGAGAGAGCAAGATCGGCGGCAGCAGTTGCACATCGCGTTCAACACTCTTAGGAATCCACCATGTTGGGATGATTGGGGATGATGGTAGAGTAGTAGGCGTGAAGCACCGCCGTCGAATCAGCTACCACTTGCAATGGAGGACAAAGGCGATGGTTAAGAAGACATGATGCTTTCCGGCATGGTGGAAACAGCCGTGACGTTCCTAGGCACGATGGAGGCAATAACAGCGACTACTTCATGGTTTCAAGGGGAAGAAAGCAACCGCGCGATTTAGGCAAGAACACTGTCCAGGCGTCGTGAACAGTGCCCAAGCGAGAACAATAGCGATCCAAGCGATAACAGCAATGATTTAGGCAAGAGACCATTACTCCCAATCCATCTAGTGTCCAGGTGGAGAACAGTGCCAAGTTTCCTTTCCCTTTTTTTGTTTTGGGCCAAAATCCTTTTGGGTTAAGAAAGTGTTTTCACAAATGGTGGTAGGAAAAGGGAATTTGGTTCTTGCCCTTTAGTATAGGTATAATACACTAAGGAATAGTGGGTGACTATTACCCTACAGTTGGCAGTCATTGCCTATTGCTGCAAGTGCGTGTAACCATATTTTCAAAATGTGGTTAACAGAAGTCAATTATGTGGCTATATACACCAAAACACCCTACACCAACCACACCCTCTTCTTCACACCAGCCGCATAGCCCTGCATCCCAATCCTTAAAGATTGCCACCCTAGTCTTAGCCGCGGCCTCGCCTTCATCCAGTTCATCTTCTGTTGTGCCTCCAACAAGCTGCATCGCAAGGTCCACAATGATCGAACTGTGTCTACCTCCATGGCTCCATCATCGTTGACGTTGACAATGACCCTCTCCGCCTCCTTTGTCGTGGACAACCTTGTCACCGTAAAGCCAAGCCGTGAAGCCCAGCTATCGTTAAGCCAATAAATCTTGAGCTAGCCTTTGTCCGATCATGTTGCTGCCGCATTAGACTTTTCCCTCTATCACCGTCAATCTCTGTACAATCGCCACCATTCCCCTTTGCTTTTGTCTTATTTGCATGAGGAGTGGGTGGTGAATGTGGTGGGGGAGCAAGATGGAGGAGATGGCTCGGTGGCTAGGGTCGTCGGAGGATAAGGGGAAGAGGGGTACGAGATGGCTTCCGGTGACTAGGCTTCATCGCATAATGTGTAGGGGAAGAAGCAACAGAGCTCGCAGTGTGGAGGCTCAGCGGCATGGACCACGCGTCGGGTAAGAAGGAAGCCACGACGACTTCACAAAATGGAGGAGAAAGAAGCCATTGCAGATTCACAGTGGAGGTGACACTGACATGTGTCAGCTTCTTATTGGCCATCTCAAACGATAGCAGTGAAGGCATTGACCTTCAACTGCGTGTGAGAATCCACCTTTAATATATATTCTAAATTTTACGTATATTAAAGCGTATCATTTATATATTTAATAGTCAACATTTAAATAATTGTTGTAAAAAATAAATTAATTCAACAATTCATAAACCGTTGTTTATATATACTAAGGTAGTGTTTGGTAAAGGGGACTAGGGGGATGAGGACGAAAATACAAGGACAGTGGAGACGAAGACATAAAAAATACTGTCTCTGTATCGTGTTTGGTGGTAGAGACAGGGACAAATGTTGACTTTTCGTTGATCGGCGTTGACCATTGTTGATCGGCATTGACCGGTGGTGGCCGGCAGTGGTCGGCGGTTGACTGGTGGGCGGACCACCACTGGAAGTTCATGTCCCCATGTCTCGTCCCCACTATCCCCACTTTTTGGAGGGATAAAAATACAGGAAATTTTATCTCTGTCCCCTTTACCAAACAGTATACAAGATAAATTGTCCTTATATTTGTGTCCCCATCCCCTAAACCAAATACTACCTAAGAGTATGGTTTTATATTATTATAATAACATATTATATAAATTCAACCACACTAGCAACAGTGAAATAAACCCAGACTCTAGGCTTTTTTAAGTAATGGTTTTTAGGCATTGCCAAAGCCAAGTTTGGCATTGCCATAACTAGAAAATATTGTAGTGCATAATGTCCATACTTTCCACGTTATGTCTTCACTCCTTTTTTCTTTTTTCTTTTTGTCATTTTTGGGGAAAGGAGGGCTATTGACTCCAATGGTCAAACTCGAGTGGCATTTAAGGTGGTTCAATAGATGTTTTGAAGTTTCTAGTGGTCCAATTTAAAATTATTAAATTAACCATTTTTTAACTTTTAATTCCTTTTCCCTTTTCTTTTCTCCACTTACCCTCTTTGGGCACCACTATAACCCTTTGTTTGCACCATCCTTTAATTTGTCACCCATATTTCTCACTAATAGGTGGTAACATCCCCTTCAACCTCTCACCCCCACATGTTAAGAATTTCTCAAAAATTTTCATCCTTCTTTTGGTAAACCACAAAATTGAGCACATGAAAAACCATTATCTATTCTATTTGAATAGGATTAGGAGAAAAAAACAAAAATAAAGGTTGAAACTTTGAAAGCAGTACATCTTTTAATAAATTCATCATAATCTCGATGCCTTTGTAGTGAATTAGTATCATGGATTTGTTTGCGAGACCAATTTTCAATTAATAGCATTGTATTCTTCTCTATTCTCTTATTTTGATACTCGTTTGGATTTCTTTTCACTCCTCCATATCCTTTCTCTTCTCAGGTTGAAGTTTGGCTTTCCTTTCTCTTTGAGGTTGATCCTAGCAACGATAATATTCAAGCACCACTGGTAGGCGATGATGAAACCACTAAGGTATTGATATGTTTCAAGGTGCAATGACATCCATGGTAGGTGACGGCACTATAATTATCAAATTATCGACTTAAACTCTTTTGAGTTTAGATCCTCGAATCAAGTTAACTTACTTGAAAACTTGAACTAAAGTAAACTTGCGAGGTTACATATTTAGTTAGAATTCAGTCTCTGAAACAACAAAATATGAAATTTCACAATTAATAAGCACACACAATTAGACCTTCCAAAATTAAAATTTTGATGTATCGACTTAAGTTAATTTGATTATTCACATCCTAAAGTCATTTTAATTTGTATTTTATATTTTATTTTTTGTATTTGTTTTATGGTGATATTGCAACTAACCTTTTTACATTTTTTGGTTTGATCATACTCTATTATTGTAATTATCTATTATCGATATTGTTTAATTTTTTAAACATTCAATAAGTAAACTCTTAAGAGTTTACGATTCGAGTTTATCTTGACTTTGTGAGTTTAGCTAAACTTTCAAGTTTAAGAACCTTGGTTGGCAATGTAGAAGATGAAGATTTGTAATAGAATAAACATGAAAGGGACGTGAAGGAGTGAGAAATTATTTGGTAAGTCTTAAATATTATATTTTTAATAATTATTAATAATAAATTATTTCTAAGCCCTTAGATCTTAGGTGGCGGATAATTTAGTCCCACCATCGATTTGAATGATTACATGGCCCTCTATTATGGGTCGTTAGATCATGCTTGAACAATTCAAATGTAATGATATAACAATTATATTAAATAAAAAAATAATACAATAATTTTAAAGTTAAAATAAATAATTTTCATAAAGACAAAATTATCCTTCAATACCAATAAACTCTACGTCACTGCTCCTATTCTCGACCACATCCACCTCCTTTGCCGGCAGCGCTGTCAAGCTTGCTTACCAACTCAGCACCGCCACTCAATGACAAGGATGAGTGAACTGCAATGGTAATGAGCTGTGATGACTAAGTAGCTGCCGCCCTTTGCTCCCTCCCAATCCACATTGCCCCTCAGCCACAGCAAACCCCTCTCTTGCATCCCCTGCACAACCCATTCTGTCAGTGTTGCCAGATCACTCACTCCATTCCCTTGAATGTTCCTTGTTCGCACATAGCACCCTCCAAATGTTTCTTTGCTTGGGTAAGAGCCTGACGTTGCCCTTTCGACAAGAGAGTCAATATTACTTATTCCATTCTATCAACAGCTAACTCGATGGAACTTGGGAAAGAAATAAGGAATTTCGTTTTTGCCTGGTATTGAATCAATGGTTGATCCCTCTTGCTCATTGGATGTTCAATGTTTTTAACTGCTTGTGCATCATATTTGTCACAATAGTTTCCCTTCCCATCATTCCAACTTTTTCAATGTTTTGCTACTTGGAATTTCTTCCTTTATTCTGATACATAGCTTCCCTTCCAATTTCTTCTTTCTTCTTTTACTGTTTGGTTGTGTAGTTGTTGTAGCTGGTGGGATATTGGGCATTCCCAACAATCATGAAAATTCAATCAAATCTTAACCCACTGTAATTTCTTTTTGGTCAAAATATCTCTAAGTTTTTTAAGCAATGTTTTCTACATATTTGAGATTGGGCTCAAATTTGATGGACAAATACTATCAAAAAATTTGGACAAAAAGTTTGTTAAATGAGCAGCGGTGGCAGTGATGCCAGTGGGCATCATGGTGGGCAACTATGGTTGAGGAAAATGTTGGATGAATAAAGGAGGAAATGAAAAAATAAAAGGATGGAATAAAAATTAAACAAGTCTAATTCGGTAATTTTGATGTAAAAGAGGAGGAGCATGTAAATATCTGAAATAGAAATGGGACCAAATTATCCCCTGCGTAGATCTCAACACAACTTGTTCTAGTGGGAAATAAGTGCGGACTAGTAGAGAAAGTCCCCACCATATGAAGGACCAATGTATACAACGCTATCAAACTTTACTCCATGAGGACTCCAATCCTCTATGCAATTTTATCATTGGATTTTCTACTCGTTACTTACTTTCTTAATTCACCCTTCCTCAGAAGTTGGGCTTGAGCCCATTAGCCAGGTTACATCCTTGAAAGGAATGAGATAGAAGGCTTTATTGTGGTTGGAAGCCTATAAGCTAGACTGTCGATTTCCTGTGAATAAACGAGTACATTGGGACGTAAGAGAGGGATCATGTTCAATTTGAGAGCCCCCTCCCCCCACAACACCAAAACAAAAAAAAATCAAACACCAAAATACCAAAATCACAAAAAAGTTATCATTTATATTTGTTGACCAAAAAGTCACAAATTATCTTTGCCTCTTAACAAGTTGAGGAATTTATTGATTCTAAGCACCTTTACGTATGGCCATGTCTCATGTTGGTTTCATGAATTTTCATGATAATAAAACCTCTAAATTTATCAACTGGATGTTTTAACTTACTAAATCTATTAAGAGTTTTAACTTACTCTCCTAATTATACCAACAGCACTAAATCTTGTATGTTAGTGTTTCAATTGTTAAATAACTTGTTATCACCTATTAAACCGTGAAACTAGCATTCTACTAGAATAAGGTTGTGTTCCCATCATTTAACAACAATTGATTTTAATATCATTTTAATAGTAGTTTCTTTGACTTTATCCCATCATTTAGTCAATGGATTTACTAATTTCCCTTTAGATCTTACATATGTTATGGTGATTGCACATCTCTTATTATTTGCCTCACAAACTCATGTCTCAAGCTAATGTGTCTATAGAATTTCCATTATAAATCTTATTATATGCTCAAGACATGGTTGATTGTATTATCCCAAAAGATTGAATATTCATTATTAGTTGTGGTTGCAATTCTATATCATATAATAAATTCCTAAGTTATTCCACTTCTCATGGCTAATAAAACTATAAACTTTGCCTCCATAGTAAAATGTGTAATACGTGTTTCTTTGAGATCTAACTCATTGCTCCATCACCTAAGCTAAAATTTCATCTTGAAATAAATTTATTATCACTTAGATTTGCAATCCAACTAACGTTAGAATAGCCTTTTAGTATAGCAAGATAATCACTATAATGTGATCCCAAGTTTATGATTTTTTGAGAGGATCAAGATGCATTTGATGAGACAACTAATAATGAGAGAGTAAAGTCCTAGTTTGAAGGAAGTAATTAAATCTGGAAAAAAAAAAAGATAAATGTCATATTAACTATATTTGCATGAGCAAAAAAAAAAGTGTCACAAATAAAACCATAAGTGAAAGGTTATTTTAAAATACTATTGTTAAAAAGCCACAAATTCACATATTTCTCATAATGAGTGCTGCTCAAATTTTCACATCATATGTTGTGAATTAGTATGGGGTCTTACTTTTGTTTTGTGTTGATTTGATTTGTACTATTCAAGTGGGAGAATCTTGTATTATTTTATAGACTAGCATAAATCAATGTCACATTTTGATTTTGAATCTAGATTAATTAGGGCATGTTGCTTAAATTCGAAATTTTGTTATTTCTACTGTTATTGAGCATTTACTAGATGGACCCATTGTTGTTAAAGCATTGTGCAACACCCTAATTATTAACCTTCTATGCGTATGTCATGATTGGCCAATTATTAGATTTCTTACATTTTGATTTTGAAAGTTTAGTTTACTTCAAAATACCTTTAGTGGAAAATAGAGATTTTTTTTTTTGAAAACTTAAAACGACAAGACCCTTGTTCACTAACTCACAATTAAAACTAATGCAATCTGTGAGCGAAACAACACTTCCATAATAATTAGCAGATAATAGAACAAATCATGGATAACATAAACAGTCAATGACATATATCATCACCTCATAACATAAATAAAGTACTAATATACCATAGGAGAGCATGGGTCCATGAAGAACAACTAAACCTAAACCAACCCACATGAACAGAACTTAATATTTTGATAGAAAAACAAACCATAAAGAAATCATAGCTAAGAGCCAGTAATAAGACTCGATCTAAAATACACTCATTCATAAGATATAAAAATCTCAAAATAAGGAAAAATGTAGATAAGGATCACTAGTAGTCTACGTGCTCAAAGTACAAAAATATGCCTAAGAAGACAATCAAGTCTCCAAGCATGGGCTAGCTCCAAAATCATAGACTCAAGGGGCTCTAGTATCATGGGACGTTGGCTTGTCTGAAGACAACACGGAAAAAGAAAAATGGGGTGAAAATCAAAAGGAATCTCAGTAATTAAATAAAAATGGTACAAGTGTCATTATTGTCACCTCTAGTCACTTTGGTTTAATTACAAAATAAGTGAGCATGCTTTAATTTATTTTAATTCGTTCACAATTAAAAGTCTCAAAGTGACACATATTTTAAGTCTTGTAAAAAATAATAATTCTAGATTAATAAATAATAATCTAGAGAGCATGGCATTATTGACATTAAGATCACATAGAGAGAACTTGCATGAAAGAGTAAAAGAATCAAGGCATAACACTTTCTCTGGCACTTTTGTTTAGTAACATTAATTCCTTGAATATATCACCCTCTCTCATATCACCTTACCAATCACATCACTGTCCCTAATGATTTAACTGTCATCTAAACTCTGAATCACCTATCGCCTAGGATGAACTCATCCTAACAAGTTGTCGCTAGATTTACATAGGGATAGAGGGGATAAGCTTCACTTAACATTACATTTAACTTCCTTTTTTCTCATGTTTCCTAAGTTGTTAGTAGACACAAACATACCCTTTATGTATATCAAAGACAAGGCTTACATTTCCTTAATTTCACATTTCCATCAATTAACATTTCAAATAGAAAGTCACTTAATCCAGAACATAAACATGCCTAAACCAATTGCTGGAAAAAGGACTGGACCTAGCTAGCGTTCATCTAGTCACATATTCCAACAAGAGAAACAACACTGACATTTCTAAATGTCATTCACATATAAATATCCCAACTCACAATATCAAGATAATATCAACTTTAGATTAACATATTAAATCCCAAACTAGAATTTTATCTTTCAATTCACGTACAGTAGTTCAAAGACCCCCCATTCCCTTATCAAATCCAATGCTTGCACATTACACCCTAACATTTATACATCAAGCACAAGTCAAGAATGTAGGGTGAAAAGTGCACGAGAAAACGGGGTTGAATCGTGTTTTGCTTCTCTTTTCATCTCTTTAAAATACAGAAATGTTAAATAATATACCATTAAGCGTTAGGCTTGAAGTGTAGTAGAAACAGGTTAGATGTTTCAGAAAATAACTTCCTGAAGTATAACGTCATAACGGAACAATTAAAAATGAACTTTTAGCAGATTTTGAATGATAAAGCAGATTACCGAAAATAAAATGGATAAAGGAGAAGAAGATATGACACATATATTTTTATATTAGTTAGGCCAATTCTACTTACATCTAGTACTTAACTTCTATTGAGATTCACTAAAACCTTTCTCAACCCGAGAAAGAAAAACCGGATAATCTTTACAATAGCGTTCCCAAGCTCTAACCTGTGACGAGTAGACAAACCCTATTGTCACAAACCAAGTAGTTATTCACCAGCCTTTTCAAGCTGAACCGAGTAGTCTTTGACCAGCCTCTCGAAACTAAACCGTGACCAGCAAGAACACTTTGTTGTCGCATTGCAAGTAGTTTTACCTTAGCCTCTCAAAGTTATCTCACACTAATCACTACTGGATCGAGAATACAAAGGTTTTGTGTTTGGGTTGCCACTCGAACTAACCTACACTCAAGTTTCCTTAAAATATACAGTGAATAACCTGGGATAACTTGCATGAATTCTTTCTAACAATTCTTCCATGGAAGAACGTATAAACTATCCAAGAACATAGAAAGAAGATTTTTTACAAGTAAAGAAACTTATTACAGAAGTAATGAATCTCACAAGATGTGACGAGAGATTTTCATAGAGTTTCCATTCTCGTGTAACGTCAATCCTATTTTTCTTTTGAGCACAAAATCTCTATTTATAAAGGTTTTTCTTTATGACTGTTGCCCTTGATTAGTTCTCCAAGTGACACATGTTGATCATCTGTTTGTGTCTTGGAAACGTAATCTAGAAAAGTAGCTCATTTGGTGTCAGAGCTTTTGCAGAAGCCGTTGTAAAGTTGAAGTTTCTGATGACCCTTCAGAAACTACCTTTTCTTTTACTTTATGAACATGATTTTTGAACCCTTCCTTCTAGAAGTTGGAGTGGTTGACTAAGTTGGCAGAAGAGATGACACGCTAGTTTGAAACTGGATTTGACTTGAAATTTGAATTTCAAAAATTCAAATTTCCCTCATTTTCTAGTAAAGTTTAGCGCCCATAGTAAAGTGAGTTTTTTGATGCACGATATTAGTTCCTTGATAATTCTTCGATAGTATTCAATCAAAGCTTTATTGATGATGAAAGTATTGCAATCATGATGATTGAAGGTTGTGTAGCACATTGTTTTCAGAGTTTGCTTGATATCTTCATTTTAAGCATATTTTCTTATGTCCAGTGTTACTTTATGAAGAGCCGTACCTTGTTTTCTTATTCTCGATTTGATTTTCCTCAAGCCGAAAGGCATGTATATATACTTTGCATGATATAATGTTCACTTCTATTAAGTTCAATCTCTTTATATGAGAAAAATTATGTTTACACATGTAAAGTGAAATCATTCTCGCTTCAAGCTTGTATTATGCAATCCAGAAGTATCTGTATGCTATGTCAAGAAACTCAAGATCGACATTAGTCATTATTCAAAATATTTTCCTTAAATTGGCTTTGCTGTCATTCAAAACATATTGCTATGAAGCTTTCTGAAGAGTTTTAGAGCTAGCAATCTCCTCATTTTTTATGATGACAAACCAATTTGAAGAAAATCTTTTGAAGAGAAATTGAAAGAAATATAGCATGATAATCAATATTCTTTCAACTTATCACATGATGTGATTTTCAAGAAGTCCTTTTCTTAAGGCATGAGATAGATAAGATCAAAAACGTTTTGTAGCCTTAAGTAAATTAAATCAAAGCTATTTTAATTGTCAATGATGTTTCTGAAGTTACTCGGAGTACTTTTTTAGAGGTATCAAAGTAGTATGAAAAGGATATTATTGTTTAAGCCCTTTTTACAACCACAGCTTGATTTTTTGTCATTAAGTGCTTTCTAAAAATGCTCGTGCTTGAATAATAATAATAAAAAAAAGAATACTTGTGATATTTTATCTTAGTTAATTTCCTTTTTCAGCACTTCTCTAACCAAGCTAATTTTCAAATTCAATAAAATATCAGAACATGTTAAGAGCGTATTAAAGCATGTATGATTGAGAGAGTAAATAGATTGATACTCATGTAGTTTCTTATGCTCAAAGGAACCTTGTTATATTGATATTATCAGCATATGCAATTATGAGGTTTCTGAAGCTCCATAGGGATTAATCCCAAATGTATCAAAGCAAAGCAAAAACACGAACTTTCTGTATTATGAGCTAAAAACCTTTTCATAAGTATCATAGCATGAAATTTTATAAAACAAACCTTGAAACATATGTTCATGCTTTTTCATGTAAGCTTGCTTACTAATACATATACATATATGAAACAGAACATAACACATTATATGTCATATAAGCGCAGCATATTCGAGAATGTTTTGAGACTCACAAACTAATCTTAGTTGTATTAAAGCATGTAGAAACAAGTTTTTGAGGATCATCAAAAACTAAGCACAACCGTATTTTGGTCAAGTTATTTAGAGCTCTTTGAAAAACATCTCATATGTGTGTTAGAGAATATGTGTTTTACAAAAGGAAACATTTTAGGTATGACATACATATCGAGGCACAATAGATAGATATGAGTATCAGAGCAACAATAGAGATACTTTGTGCTTCAAAAGATACTAGCCAGTGCTAATCATAGATACATATGTGAATTAAATATCCTAGCATGCTAATGAATAAGTATATCAGAGAAAACATGTAAGAGATAAGAAGCAAACATCTACAAGCATAATAGCATAATAAGTAGGCATCGATGTGTATTAGGGCCTAAAACATGTATGCATCAAAGCCAAACAAAAAGCGTAAACGTGATTTCTGAATAGATATAATGAACTGGATAGTTCAAGATAAAATATCCGTCAAAGCAAAGAAAGAAAAAAATGATAGTTCAAAACAAAAACAAAAAAGATGCATGATGAAAAACAAAAGAATCTTTGAGCTCCTCCTCAACATAGGCTCCCCCTGAATTCCATAGCACGGCTCCCCCTGAGTTCCATAGCACTGGATTTTCTTCATGTCTTTTTCTTCTCCCCCTTTTTGTCATCAGTAAAAAGGAGGTGTGCAAGAAATCAGGAACACCATTTTCAGCCTTGGCGCCTTGGCTCTTGCAGAATTTCTTGAAAGGTCTAAAGAATTTGAAACTGTAATTCCTCATAATGTCTGACTTAGGTGTCGTGCTCTATAATTGTAGTCTCAAGCCTATCTTGTCTGGAGGCTATCTTTCTTAGACGTTTCAGGATAAGTTAATTAAACAAATTTCTTGAGCAAGGCTCGGTTGAGGTCAAAGGAGGTAAATTGATGGGTACCGATGTTGATGGATTAGCTTTAGGAGAAGGCTCAGGAATGTCAAGGGGTACAATGTCCCCACACTTAGGCAATTTAGCCTAAGGATCAGCATGAGCAGCAACAAGGGGTGGAGAGCATGGAACATTAGTAGTAGGAGCAGAAGCAGACTCAGTAGAAAGAGTAGAACCAATGTCAAGCACGTTCGCCAAGGCAAAAATAGCAGCTTCCTCAGCATTAGAAGCACTAATTTCTGATTCTTTATCCTCTTCTTCTTCCATGGAAGTAATATGGATGGAAAAGGAGGTTGAGGCACTATTAGAATGAGAGTAGATTTTGGTTCATGTGCTTCCTCAGCTGGTTCGTTGATGATAAGCTCCATAACAGATTCTTCAGCTGGTCTGATTATAGTACTTAGCCCAACCTTATCACTTCTAAGTAAATTTTCCTTTTCTTTAGATGAGAATGTTTTTGCTTATTCTTCTTCTTCAACACCTTCTTCGGAGTTAGTAATAATTACTCGATAACAAGCCTCTTGATATTTTGTGACTTCCTTCCTTAGAATGGAGATCCTAGATTCATGTATAAGCATCTTTTTGCATTAGAGCCAAATATCTCTTCTTCTGATGAATTTCCTTAGTTTGGCTGCCATATGAGTTTCTTATGGTGCAGACTCCTATTTTCTTTTTGTCCTTCTTTCTTTTATGCGAAGAACTAAATTTGATTCCTCTTCCTCTGAGTTTTTAATCTCACTTTCCCAAAGAATTAATTTCCTTTTTCTTTTAGCTATCTCCTTTTGAGACTTTTTCCTTTGGGAGGATTTTCTTACTTGGCCTCCCCTTGTCCTAGGACTTTTCCTCATTGGTTCATATTCTGAGGTGTAAACCTTTTCCTTGAGATTCTAAAAGTAGAGGGTGTGAATACCGTTTCCTCCATGTATTCATACCTTTCTGTGACAAGAGCAAAACGCATGTGCTGGAACAGCCTTGTTAGCAACATTCCATATAGGAAACTTGCTATCCTCCATTTCTCTTTCAAAGTGGCACTAATCACATAATCCAAAATGAGTCTTGGAAAATTTACTTTTCTTTTTGCCATTAGACAGTACAGGAGCATGCAATTCATGCCAACCAGTGCATTTGCGCTTCCTATATGGGGTAGAATAGAAAATTGTACCACCATATATATTTTCCTAGCCCTAGCACTTAACATAGTAGTAGTGATTTTATTTGGCTTATGAAGAATGGAATCAGTAAGATACCTAGAAACATCTCCTTCATTGATTCCTAGAGAGTGAGCTTTGTTTGGTGAGGAGCTGCAAATGATATTGGTAAAAGAGTACACAAAAAGAGGGGGCTTAACGGTGCTTTATGAAGTCTTCTTTTTCAATTTGGAACATTTGATATAAAACATACTATCAAGCATGAAGCTTGTAGTGCAACAGAATAATGGTTAGATGTTTTAGAAGGAAGGTTTTTGAAGCTTAATAATTATTATGCATTTTAACAATACTTGATTAATAATCAACTTAAGGTGCATAACATGAAAATAAAACATTAGGGAAAAGAAAGATGAACACAAGTATTTTTATACTAGTTCAGCCAACCCTACATGCAGTACTCAACACATATTGAGATTTCATTAATCAACAACTTTCTCAACCTGATAAAGTAAATGGATAGTTTTTACAATAGCCTTTCTAAGCTCTCACTTGCATAGTGGCCAACCCCAACTATGACTTAATCGAGTAGTTTTATACCAACTTCTCCAAGCTGAACCTAGTAGTTCTGTACCATCCTCTGCAAGCTGAACCGTGATAAACAAATACCTTTGTTATCCCATTGCAAGTAGTTTTACCTTAGCCTCTCTAAGCTATGTCTCACACTGATCACTATCGGATCAAGGTTATAAAGGTTATGTGTTTGCATTGCCACTCAAACTAATTTACACACATGTTTCCTTAAGAATATTTGCTAATATAGATTTGGGAAACATGAGTGACTTCTTTATCATATCTCTTCATAAGAAGAGCATACAAACGCTTACATAATAGGGAAAGAAGATTTTTTTCACTTCAAGTTGATTGATTGCATAATATGATGAATAGAACAGGAAGTGTGGAGAGATTTTTCTAGCATTTTTGCTCTTATGTCTTCAATTCTCTCATCTGCATTCATGTATGACATCTCTATTTATACAAGTCCTTCTTCATGATCGTTGCCTTTGATCAAATCTCCAAGTGACACATGTAGATCATCACTTGTGTCTTGGAATGTTACTTTAGAGAGGTAGGCTGACAGACTTATCAATCAGTTGCAAATGTCATTGTATTTTAGAGGTTTTTTATGTCCCCATTTTTCTTTTACTTTCTGACCATGGTTTCTGAACTCCTCTTTCTAGAAGATATGATCATGAATCAATTAGGCAGAAGAGATGACGTACCAGTTGTAACACTGGGTCTGATTCAAGATTAGAATTTTGAAATTCGAATTTTTCCTTCATTTTTCTTAGCATTATGTGCTCCACAGTTAAGTGAGCTTTTCAACGGCGTAATCAATCTCTTTAATTTTTCTTCAATCTTCCAGTCTTTAATCTTGGTTGTTTGATGATAATTTCTTTACGATTATAGTGATTGATGACTGAGTAACACGTTGCTCTTGGACATGAATTGATTTCTTCATCTTGGGTGTACTTTCTGATGTCCAGTGCTACTTTATGAAGATCCTCTCCTTGGTTTCTTGATCTTTGGCTTGATATGCTTCAGTCCTTAGGCATTTACACTTTCTTTCCATGAGATAATATTCACTTCTTTAAGCTTGATTTCCTCCTTTGAGATAAATATAATTTCTCATGTGTAGTGAAATTATTCTCAATTCAAATATGATTCTATGCCTTTGGTATGTAAACATGAATACATGCTTTGCATGAAATAACATTCACTTTCTTTTTAACTTAATCTCTTTCGTTGAGATAAATCATGCTTTCACATGCAAAGTGAAACATTATTCTTGCTTTAAGTCCGTATTATGCTTTAATCTGTATACATGTTCTTTGCTTGACATAATATTTACTTTCTATTTGACTTAATCTCTTCCTATGAGATAAAACATGCTTACACCCAAAGTGAAATATTAATCTTGCTTTAACTCCGTGTGATACAAACCGGATTAACTTGTTATACTTTGTCAAGAAACTCAAGATAGCTATTAGTCATTCTTCAAAGTATTTTCTTTAAACTAGCTTTGTTGTCAATCAAAACATTTAAGCTCATACTTTTTGAAAGGTTCTGGAGTTTACAATCTCCGCCATTTTTATGATGACAAACCAATTTGAAGAAAATCTTTTGAGGAGAAGTTAAAAGAAATAAGACAACATAAAAAATACAATGAATTATAATTTCTTTCAACACATCATGGTTCTTAAAATCTTAGTAAGTCTTTTTCTTAAGGCATGACTAGATATGTTCAAGAGAATTTTGAAGCTTTAAGTTGACTCAAATCAAAGATGTTTGGTTCATAATGATATGCTTCTGATTTAATCAGAGAACTTCTTTAATTTGTATCACAAAGATATTTAAGTAGATGTCATCATTTTAATCCAATTTTCCAATCAGGTTGATTTTAGTCATAAAATGACTTTCTAACATTTAAGTGTGCTAAATCAAGTAATACTTATGATATTGTTTCTTGATAGAAAATCTTATTCAACACCATCTTTTCCTATGCTCTCTTTTCAACAAAGAAAAAATATATATATATATATATATATATATATTGTAACACCCTAATTTTTAACCCAACTTTCTAGAATACATTAGGTTAAACATTAGGCTATTACTTTATAGTCTCATTCTTTCATTAAAATACTTAGCGGAAATTACGGGTAAATTTTTTTTTTTGAAAACATAAAACAAAGTGAGAGCCGCGAGCTTAACTAATCGAATGACAGAAACGTAAAGCACGCGTAACGATCATAAACATCCATGTAAAATAAATCATACATCAGAAGAACATAGATCATGAAGATGACAGAAACATTATATTAATAATAAAGTAGCTAAAGTACATAACTAGTCATACCCTTATAGAAACGGGCAAAGCTTGGAATACAACGGAAAAAGGAAATACAATAGATAGCAAGGTACATGGTACAATGTAAGGATAAAAACCCAAAATACTACCTTCCTACTATGCTATGAGCACTAATCTACATCCCCTCCCAAAAGGTACGGCCAAAGGGAAGATCCCCGCGAAGCTCGGGTACTCGAAAGCTCTCCAATGGAGTCTAGTGGCGACGGGAATCCATGGGTGATGGAGGCAGGTAGCCGGGGAAACGCTCTAACTCCTCCTGAGTGGCCCAATGCAACGTGAAAGGAACACGAGGTGGCTGAACGTGGGCTCCTTGATGCGGACGCATCTCGGCTCTCCTTGCCGGTAGCTGCACCACAGTCTCCTCACTTCCCATACGTCGGGATCGGGGAAAAGGGACTGAACCCTCCGAAGGAACATGCGTCGACCAATCCTCGGATGGGTTAGTCTCGGATCTCCTCGAACGAGGTACGTACTCCGGGAAATCTCGGACGGCAGAGGCAGACATACTGGCATGTCGCAACTGCTCCTCACGCGGGCGGGTGCGCTCGAAGATCATGTCGTCACTACCAAAAGGTGTAGTAGGAGTGAACTTGTAGCTCAAAACTGGATAGGCGAAAGGTCGTCCCAAGTACACAAAAACACGAACTTCACATCGACCCTCAAAGTGATATGAATGGTAGTCCGGGTCGAAGTGTATCTCCCATACTGGCGTGTCAATGAAAAGCACGAACGTTGCCATTGCTCTCTGAAGATGTGACGGAAGGAAAGAGAGAGAGGAGTGAGAAATCTTGCTAAAGAAATCTCAGTAGGAGTCTCCTATCCTAGGGTTACATCGTACACATCCTCAGGAACCTTGGGCTTATTTATAAAATAATGATCATGCATATAAGGTTTAATTAAGGTTTTCCAAAACTAATTATCCAAGTTCCATTCCTTTTAGCATGCATCTTGATGTTATGAATGCAACATGTTATATGATGGATGCATGGCAATACTTGAGCATATAAGACAACACCTCAAAGCACATAACCATATTCCATGTGGCATAAGGGCATATAATTTCCAAGTGAATTATTCCTCAACTTCGTGACATCAATCATGGTACTTTAGCATATAAGCCACCCTAAAAAAAATAATAACTAGGTTATGAGCTCATACCTCAGCTAGTCGTCACTAGCTCTTGCTTATTATCTTGAATAAGCAAAACATAAATAATAATCCCGACTCGTAAGTATGGGTAGGGGGCAGGGATCATCTCTCTCTGGGATTACCCTCTTTGAAACGCTTTGTGGGCATTTCACCACAGCAATTTGTCCGCTTTGGTAGGCTGCATATACTCATACCCTCACGGATTTGTCTCCCCTGGGGGTGGTCGACCGAACCGGTGTCACCCAAGCGAGCGCGTCTCAGTGCTTTGTCACATAAAAATCTCCTGAGGGTGCTCGGCCGAACCGGTGTCACCCATGGT
Source organism: Dalbergia cultrata (assembly GCA_031216105.1). NCBI lineage: Eukaryota > Viridiplantae > Streptophyta > Magnoliopsida > Fabales > Fabaceae > Dalbergia > Dalbergia cultrata. The sequence goes on from CM062353.1 coordinate 49,627,327, forward strand.
CAATTCATATGGTACTCATAAACATCTCTTTCAACCCTTTAAGGTTTGACTGAAATTTGGCAGCATAACAGCTGTTAAACCGAATTTCCTTCAAACTGCCACAAGCTAATTCACACAACATGTTCTTATGAAACTCATGCTATGATAAAATTTAACATTTTCATCAATCATTCAGGCATCAAGCACATCTTATCATATCATTGCATCTTACAACACATCATAGCATTAACAACTTTTTAGTGTCTTATGCATTGACCCTTATGGTCCTCAACTCACTTTCTAAGTTATAAATCATCAAGCCTAATCTCTCCGGAACTTATAAGGTTATAACTAAGTCTTTCTCACCTCATACTATGGTCAAGAACATCTATAAACCTCAAGGATGCAGAATTTATAATCCTAACTTTATGGGTACCTAGGAGTCACAACAGTGACCCTTTCTAAGTCCGGTTTGTTCCTAAGGCTTCACGATCAAGTCCTAAACCATTTATGAAGCATTCCTACATATTTAAACTAATTTAAATCCATGATTAGCATTACTAAACCTTGCTGGACAGAATCCAGAAAATTCAAATATTAAAGAATCTAGAACTCTCAAATTAATTCTTTTCTAGTTTCTAACTTCTCTTATCTTTCACATATGAGCTTTACCATTAATTATACCCAAACTCAAGCATATTATCATTATTAAAACAACACATACAGTTGGCAAATAAATAGCAAGGCAGAACCGAAATGTGCATCTCCATAAAAGGCATAGAACATAGTTTTTCAAGTACATAGAATACTAGTTTCTCTTGGGACCTTTTTAGAACTTTCAAAACTCATTTATGAATACTTTTATCTTTCAAAATCATAAGAATACTTAAGAGGGCAGTGGCTAAATCATTCTTATCTCAAGAGGTCCTAAATTCATAAAACTTAGTTCTACATATTTCTTATACTCATATAAGCTTAGAAAAATCATAAAACATAATTTTCAATACTTGGAAACTCCAAAACCCCTTAGGGCCGAAATGTGAACCAAAAGAAATAAATATTTTAAACCTTTGTTTGAGACAACAATGGGCAAGTCTTTGAGCTCTAGGTTCATTTAAGTGATGACATAAAAGCAAACATGCTCATGCCCTCATTTTAGGTTCCATTAGAAAGTAAAGTGATAGCATAAAATAAATAGGAGGTGCAACATATTATTATCTTAGATATTTAGTGAGAATTTGAAATATAAACATGGTAATGCATAGCTTGAAATATAAACATGATAATTCAAGTTCATTCATTATCTTGGTATTTAGTGATAGCAAGGAAGTAAACATGATATGCAAAGCATAAAGTAAACATGATGCAAGTTTCATTTTATGGTTAGCTAAAGCTCATTCAAGACTTTAACAAAGTAACAACCCAACATATACCTCATTACAAAGAGAGCTCTAGAGTTCTTGAACCAAGTTCTCATAGGAACTATGAGGTTCTTGAACATCATCATCAAGCTCAAGAAAACAAACTTTCTAAACAAAACCAAACAAAATCTCAAGGATCAAAATACCAAAACCGAAAACCTCACAAAAGAACAAGAAAGTGAAACTAAGTCAAGTTCTATATTAAATACCCAAAACCCCTATCTAGAGAAAAATCTCTAGAATGTGCCGGCCAACTTTTAGGTTGACAAGGGTAGGCTTGGGCTTTTAGAAATCCTTAGATTAATTTTCTTAAGTTGAAAAATCATGTGAGCAAAGTATAGTATAGATGAAGTTAAAGGAAAAGAAAAACTCAAGCTCTAGAGGTTCCTTTGAGATGAACACATAGTCATTCTCTAGGAGTCCTCATCATTGAGCTATCATGTGCTCCTTAAGGCCTCATGGCCGAAAGAACAAGGAAGGAAAAACAAGAAAGTTTCAAAAGAAAATCCAAGAGAAAGCTAGAAAGAACTCATTTTCAAGAAAACAAAGTTTAGCAAACACCCCTACCTAGAGTGAAGACACAAAGCTTGAACTTTTGAAAAGAAAAACAAGATGATGAGCTCCTCCTTGGTGCTTGATGGTTTCGGCCAAGAGGAAGCAAGAAGGTTGGAGTTGTGTTTCAAGTGAGGTTGTGTTTGAGGTGTGGTGTTTGAGAGGCTTGATGATGGTTCAAGGCTATGGGGTGGTGTTTCAAGGTTGAGAGATGATGATGAGATGAAGAGAGGATGAAGATGAAGATGAAAAGAAAGGAAGAACTCTCTTGAAACTTGAGAGAAAAAGAAAGAACTAGCAAGACAACTCTAGAATTCTAAACTTAGCAAATGCTTCAAAGTGCAACTAAGCTATCACAAGCATCCTATTTATAGAAAAAAAAATAATGAGGCTCACCAAGGGGGAGGAGTGGCCGTAGCATTGGAGGACAAAGGGAGAGGAAAATATCTCTTTGATTGTGTCATAGAAGCATGGTTTGAAGTATGGAAGCTATGCTACAAAGTATGGCTTGATGTGAGTTAATTTCCTATCAATTTTTGATGAAATTAGGCTTCTAGAAACAATGCATGGCTGGAACTTTTCCAGCCACAAATAAATGGAGAAAATGGGCTATTTTAATTAGTTATTTACTTGGAAAATCAAGCTTGATTGAAAATTATGACAAGGTATAGTATATGTGACTTGAGGTATGGCCTTGGAGTGTTGAAAAATTGAACATGTGATGCATATGGAGAGGGAGGAGCTTCGGCCAGACCTGGCAGCATGGGGGGAGAGAGGTTTTGATCATCTAATTGTGTGTTAATGGTAGGTTTAAATGTGTATTAGTTTAGGTACAAGGTTAGGAGTAATTAAGCTTAAGTTTAGGTAACTAAGAATGTGTTTTAAAGATTCTATGACAAGATTAGGAGTGCTCATACATCATTAGAGAATTAAAAACTCATTTATAAATAAACAATGTGTAACACAATTCCATGATTTAAGGAATTGGAAAGAGAAAACACTATTCAAGATTCCATGACTAGGAGTCTTGAAATTAAACTATGATTTTAAGTTGTAATTATGCACTTTTAGGCTCTAATCAACTTTAATAAATTATTTTGACTCAAGATTAATTAAGGAAATTAATTAACCTTCGATTAGAGTCTAATATTGCTTAGGTTTGCTTAATCACACGATTAAGCGTAAAAACACAAAACTAGGGGCAAAATCGTAATTTTGCACTAATTTCGCCTGGGGCCTCCGAGACCAAAACTAAAGTCACAGTCTACATGAAATCGCCTTTTAAAATTATATGGAGAAGTTTCGGGTTCATTCGGCACTTGCAAACGGGTAAAACACCGCAGGGGCGTTTTGGTCATTTTGACCCGAAAACTCGAAAAACGAGATTTTCGATCCCGGGAAGGTACACAAGTCATCTAATCCCCTTCCAACATTGAGTTTTCCCTTCGAGTACTGCCGAACCGGCTTTCCTCGAATTCCGAGCCGAAAATGACCTCAAGGGCATTTTGGTCATTTTCACTCTAACAGAAAAATCGGGGCGTTATATATATTTTTGTGTGTGTGTGTGTGTGTTTGTGTGTGTACAAATGATAAAAACTTTTGAGCATGATAAGAGAAAAGAGATATGAATGAAGTTTCTAATGCTCAGAGAAACCTTGTTATCAATGATATTGGAGAAATTTAATACGAGGTTTCTAAAACTCAAATAGGAATTCATTCCAGCTTTATTAAGCATTATGTTTTGTGAGCTTATTTTCATGAGCCAGAAAATTTTTTGAGTATCAGAGAATGAAATGACTTTTGAAATTCTTTTTCAAATAGATTTTGTCAACTGATACATATTTACTCAGGATAAAACATATTACTCATGTTTTTCTATGTCAGCTCACTTATTGATTCAATTATGATTACACTGTAACAGATCATTTGCAATATAAAAGTAGCACACTTGAGAAAGATTTAATTCTCCCTAACTGATCTTAGTTATGTTAAGGCATGGAGAGGATAGGTTTCTGAAGACCATCAGAAACAAGATATATGTAACCAATTTTGGACAAGTTAAGCAGAGCACATTAACCACATCTTAAGTGAGTAGTAGATAATGATGTGTTGATACTATATTAAGCTTATCATACATATCAACGACACTCAGATGAAATCAAGCTATAGCCAATCATGGATATGTGTGTGTGTACTGACTATATTTGTGTGTTGATGATTAGGCAAGACAGATAATACACAATTGAGCCACACATTTTCAGTCATTCTTTATGATTAGCTAAGCGTAATGATATAGGCATTGAATATGTACTAAGGCTTAAAAAATATCACTTAGTGTTAAGGATGGATGTGTAAACGAGCAAGCATAGGCATAAGCATAAATATAAGCATGATGGATAAGGCATTGATAAGTACCAGAGTAGAGGATAAACATCTATGTACCAGAGTATGAAAGACTAAACACATTCATAAAACATAATAGATAAAAACTACTACATTAAAGATAGTGTTCAAAATATTTTAGCCATGTTCAAGAGAAACAAGAAAATATGCAGTATTAAAAAAATTTTGTGCTCCCTCTCAACTTGACATCTCTTGAGCATGGCTCCCCCTAAGTTCTTATCACAGATTTTCTTCATCCTTTTCTCCCTCTTTTAGCGTCATCAAAAGAGTGTGTAGGAAGTCAATACCATCATTTTCAACCTCGATGTTTCAGTTCTTGTAAGATTTGTTGGTTGGTTTAAAGAATCTGAAGTTACAGTTCTTCATTCTGTCTGAGCTGGGCACCTTGTTCTATGATTGTTGCCTCAAGTTTATCTTGTCTAGAGCCAATCTCCCTTAGATGTCTCAAGATAATTTGATTGAACTGATAGCTTGAGGAAGGCTCATCTGAGGCTGGAGGAGGTAAGCTGATAGGTGCTGAGGTTGGACTAGCTTAGGGATATTAAGGGGTACAGTGTACCTAGATTTGGCGAGTCTACCTCCATTTCCGTCTGTTCAACAGTTGAAGATGTAGAAGACAGCATATTGACATTTTGTGCATCAAGAGAAGAGATGATAACATCTTTAGGTGTTTTATCTGTGATGGATAGTCCAGCTTCTTCAGCAATTTCTGATAATATGTCGTCCTCTTCTTTTTCAAGTAATGTGATGTGAATAGAAGAGGAAGGTTGAGGTGCCATGAGAATCATAGCAAATTCATTTTCATGAGCTTCTTCAACCGGCTCCTCAATGATTGGCTCTTCATGAATTTGCTCCAGGTTAGAAAAGAGCTTATTCATAATCATCCATCCCATCTTCCTCAGGTTTTGATTTCGACGCAATGGATTTTGTCATTGATTCCATCAACTAATTAATTGTCATGAAATCATCATTTGCATATGAGGAAGTTGTCTTGGGCTCAGGGTTTTCTAATATTGTAGAAGCAACTGGAGGTTCAAAAGTGAAAACTGCTTCTGTGTCTCTGGGAAATGCGGCTAAGCTCAGAAAGGAGGTGTAACCAAACTGCTCACTCATGGGCCTAGTTGAATATTCCTCAATCACCACAAAAGGATTTGGTGAGGAGGATCTTCTTCTTTGAGAGCTCGACCCTTAAATGCCTCTAGTTTGTTGTAATTTATTGACTTCATCTAACCTTCTCTTTTCTTAAGAATTCTTTGTTCTTTAAGAATTCTTTCTCCTTCTTCTTCATTTTCTAAGGATTCAATGTCTTTGTCTTTGATTTCAGTGTATGGAGCATCACTCATATCCTTCAGAATAAGTGTTGCTTGGCTTATTCTCTTCGGTAGACTTTTGGGCTTTGATTTTGTGATCTTCCTTCGAATGGGCAGTTTGTCAAGTCTGCCTTGAGGTTGATTGTCTTCTGAACTTTCAGTCTTTCCTTTAGAGACTTGTGTGAATTATGAGGATTTTGTTGGTTTTGCCTTTTGTTCTTCTTTTTCTTCGACCTTGGAGGGGATTCTTAGGAGACAATTTTCTCAAATATGAGTTCTTCTGACTCAGGACAGCTTTCAGAGGGAGCACATTTTCTTTTTATTCCCTTTTTCATCTATAGAGTCCTTTTTTTTTTCTTTTGTAGGGGAATTTTTAATTGCCTTGAATAGGGAACTAGTTTTCCTGGAGGTTGTTTTTATAGGTATGGGGTTTGCCTTCTTTCTGGTTCTAAAGGAATTGATAGTAAAGTCTATACCATTGGAATATTCAAATACCTCTTCAGTAAGAGGATACTTGACATGTTGAAAGATTCTAGTTAGCGACATCCAATAGGGCATTCCTGCAATTTTTCTTTTATCTTTCGAAAATGGCATTAAGCATGTAGTCCATTACTAGTCTAGGCAAGTTTACTTTTTTTTTTTTGGTCAGAAAACAGAAAAGTAACATACTGTCCATTCCTAAAAGTACATCAGTACTTCCTCATCTAGGAAGAATAGTAAATTGTATAACGGTAAAAACTTTTCTTGCCTGTGATTGAGCATGGAGGTTGTGATGTCTTTCAGTCGATACTTTGTTGAGTCAGTGAAGCATTTTGAAACATCTTCTTCGCTTACTTCGAGTGATTTGTACCATCCATCATGAGCCACACAATTTACCCTAGTGGATGGTGCCCTTACTACTGTAGACAAATCAGATAGCTCGATTTCCATGTAGGTGTCTCTGATGGTAGCTTTGATAGTATTCTGATTTCTTTCCATAAACGCATAGAAAACAATTACCATTCCAGGAAAAATCCTATCAGAAATATCCAGAAAATACTCCTACCCCTAGAAGATAAAGACTTCTCTAAGTATTTGTACTTGAGTTAGCAACGAGTTATTTAGCCCTTTTCCGAAAGCTATCGTTCTTTGGCAAAAGCTTTCTTCATAGATTTCCAACATGTAATCTTCATTGAACATGATGAGAGGTCCCCTTTTTGTAGATGGATTAATTTCCTGTTCTTTTCCCATTTTTCTTATATCAGTGATGGTTACAGCTGAAGAAGAGAGGTTTGAATTTGAGAGGGTTTATAAAGGGGGTAGATGAGGATTTTGAGGTGGAGTGATACAAGGGTTTTGTGAACAAATGAGCTATTTCAGAAAGGGTTTGAAAAAGAGAGGATATGAAACGATTGTTAAGGCATACGAGTGAAGTCAATCACTTGGTTATATATAATGAGGAGATATATATATATATATATAAGTGATGCAACGTGAGTGGTTGATAAGTTGGTGTCATGGATGAAAGAGAAAAGAAAAAAAATTTCCTGCTCTTTCAACTTTTATATTTGATGAGTGGTTTTGGCTCCTTGAATTTACTTTTTGAAGGTTTTCTTTTTGAACTCAGCCTTTCATATTTTAACCCTATAAAGCATTGTTTTGTCTATGGCGACTTTGAAAGATAGCGATGATTTTTCATGTTGATGTCCTTTTGTGATATCCAGGTCAAAGATGTGAAGAAGAGAGCACCAACAAAAAAATGTTTATATATATATATATATATATATATATAAAATAAATGGCATATTTTAATAAAAGAAAATACTATATTATATAGTTATCCAAAGAGGAGACATGGAGTTATAGTGCTAAAAAAGATTCTTCTAATCAAGATCAAATATCATTAATAGTATGGAGGTCTTAGGAATACCTTAATGTCAGATCTTTTAGGTGATCCCTTATCCGCAACATTTGGGTATAATAGATTGCTTTTAGTCTTCCATTTTCATCTTGGTCATCAGAGGTAAATTTCTTTCTAACATCTCAATGCTTCTTCTCATGTTTAGTTTCTGAAGTATCTATTTTCAGAAGTCTACTTTCTGAAAATGTGAATTCCATCCCTTTAGTAGATTTAAAACATCTTGCTTTTAACTTTCTTTTTGTCTTTTGGATTAATATGCTACTTCATTTATCCCTTCGATCCTTATCCTCTACAATCGTTGGATTGCTCAACCCCTCAGAGGCTTAGCTCCGATACCACTTGTTGGTAAAAGAGTGCACGAAAAGGGGGGATTGAATCGTTCTTTCTAAAATCTTCTTTTTCAATCTAAAACATTTGACATAAAACATACTATCAAGCATGACGCTTGAAGTGCAACAGAATAGTGATTAGATGTTTCAGAAGGAAGGTTTCTAAAGCTTAATAATTATTATGTATTTTAACGATACTTGATTAACAATCAACTTAAGGTGTATAACATGAAAATAAAAGGTTATGGAAGATAAAGATGAACACAAGTATTTTTCTACTGGTTTGGCCAACCTGCCTACATCTAGTACTCGACACATGTTGAGATTTCATTAATCAACTACTTTCTCAACCTGACAAAGTAAACAAATAGTCTTTACAATAGCCTTTCCAAGCTCTCACTTACATAATGGCCAACCCCATCTGCAACTTAACTGAGTAGTTTTGTACTAGCCTCTCCAAGCTGAACCGTAATAAGCAAATACCTTGATATCCTGTTGCAAGCCGTTTTACCTTAGTCTCTCCAAGCTATGTCTCACACTGATCACTATCGGATCAAGGTTACAAAGGTTATGTGTTTAGGTTGCCACTCAAACTAACATACACCCATGTTTTCTTAAGAATATTTGCTAATACGGACCTGGGAAACATGAACGACTCTTTTCTTATATCTGTTCATGAGAACAGCATACAAAAGCTTACAAAATAAGGAAAGAAGATTTTTACACTTCAAGATGATTGATTACATAATATGATGAATAACACAGGAAGTGCGGAGAGATTTTTCCAGCATTTCTGCTCTTATGTCTTCAACTCTCTTATTTGCATTCATGTATGGCATCTTTATTTATAGAAGTTTTTCTTCATGACCATTGCCTTTGATCAGATCTCCAAGTGACACATGTAGATCATCACTTGTGTCTTGAAATGTTACTCTAGAGAGATAAGCTAACAGACTTGTCACATCGGTTGTAGATGCCGTTGTATTTTAGAGATTTCTAATGTCTTCATTTTCCTTTTACCTTCTGAACATGGTTTCTGAACTCCTCCTTCTAGAAGATATGATCATGCATCAATTAGGCAGAAGAGATGACATACCAATTGTAACACTAGGTCTGATTTGAGATTTGAATTTTCAAATTCAAATTTTCCCTATATTTTCCTTAGTGTTCTGTGCTCCACAGTTAAGTGAGCTTTCTGATAGTGTAATCAATCTCTTTAATTTTTCTTCGATCTTCCAGTCTTCAATCTTAGTTGTTTGATGATGATTTCTTTGTGATTGTAGTGAATAATGACTAAGTAACCCATTGCTCTTGGACATGAATTGATTTCTTCATCTTGGGTGTACTTTCTGATGTCCCATGCTATTTTCTTAAGATCCTCTCCTTGGTTTCTTGATCTTTGGCTTGATCTGCCTCATTCCTTAAGCATTTACACTTGTTTTTCCACGAGATAATATTCACTTCTTTAAGCTTGATCTCCTCCTTTGAGATAAACATGATTTCTCATGTGTAGTGAAATTATTCCCAATTCAAGTATGCTTCTATGCCTTTAGTCCGTAAACATGAATATGTGTTTTGCATGAAATAACATTCACTTTCTTTTTTGCTTAGTATCTTCCCTCGAGATAAATCATGTTTTCGCATGCAAAGTGAAGCATTATTCTTGCTTTATGTCTGTATTATGCTTTAAGCTGCATACAGGTTCTTTGCTTGACATAATATTCACTTTCTATTTAGCTTAATCTCTTTCCATGAGATAAAACATGCTTACACATGCAAAGTGAAATATTAATCTTGCTTTAACTCGATGTGATACAAACCGGATTAACCTGTTATGCTTTGTCAAGAAACTCAAGGTAGCCATTAGTCATTCTTCAAAGTATTTTCTTTAAACAGGCTTTGTTGTTAATCAAAACATTTAAGCTCATACTTTCTGAAGGGTTCTAGAGTTTACAGTCTAGCATTTGGTCCTTTGATGATCTTGGAGAGTCTTGTATGAGTAATTTTGATAGCACAATCTCTTATCATTGTTTTTATGGATGAGCCTAAGTTTCCTTCTACATGGGAGTAATGGCAGTAGCCAGTCTTGGGAAGACTCATTCATTTATGGCTAGATATTCTTCCCATTTTTGAAATGAAAATACTTTGTCAAGAATGGATATTTCTTCACGAAGATCTTTTCACAAAGACTTCCCAGCTGCTATCTTTCTTAATGCAAAGTGCTTTTCATAGTGATCCTGCATTTGTGGATCATTATATGTGTGAAAAAGAACTCTCTCTTCAGTAGATTGGTCACGTTTCTTGCCTTCAGCCATTGTAACACCCTAAATCTTAACCTAAGACTACTAGTATGTACTTAGGTTAATCTTTAGAATATTACCTCTTGGTCTCATCTTTTACTTAGAAAATACTTAGCGGAAATATAGGTAAAATTTTTCTTTTTAGAATTAAAATCAAAGTGAGAGCCACGCACGAATCTTTAAAAGAAAGCATAACGAAACACATAAGCAAAGCGTAAAGAAACACATCATATCATGGAAACATCAACTGAAACATAGATATATATATATATATAATGTGCCTACCCAAAGGGCAAGACTATTCGATACATCGGGAAACGGAATACAACTGAAGAACAAATACAAGGAAAACAAATACAGGGAAATCATAAAAGCAACACCCATACTGTAACACCCTAAATCTTAACCCAAGACTACTAGTATGTACTTAGGTTAATCTTTAGAATATTACCTCTTGGTCTCGTCTTTTAGAAAATACTTAGCGGAAATATGGGTAAAATTTTTCTTTTTGGAATCTAAAATCAAAGTGAGAGCCACGCGCGAAACTTTAAGGGGCAACATAGCGAAACATATAAGCAAAGCATAAGAAACACATCATGTCATGGAAACATCAACTGAAACATATATATATATATATATATAACGTGCCTACCCAAAGAGGCAGGACTATTTGATACATCATGAAGCGAAATACAACTGAAATGCAATACAAGGAAATCATAAAAAGCGAATACAAGAGAAACTACCCACATACCCATGTGCACCTAAAGGAGACAACCTCATATACAAAAGAAGGTTTGTCCTCTACTATGTGGCGTGTGTGTGCACTAACTACTACCCCTCCTATGACTACTCTGGAGTCCGAGCAGTCATGGGTCGAGTCGATCCACCTTGGCGAATCTCGGCGGGAGTGGTTTGAGTGCATCATCGAGGGCATGTCCACATGCGGCGAGGGCATAGATGGCCGTCGAGCCAACCTCAATTTGGACCACCAGTCTCCTCACTCCCGACCCTCATCGATTGGAGGAGCGGGGTGGGCTCAAGCAGTACATGTGGGATGGCGGGTCCTCGGATGGGTCAGTCTCTCGGCAGGGACGCGGCACATACTCGGTACTTTCGCGTCGCTGGCGATGTCTCGGGCTCCATGCGGAGGATCTCGCCATCGTGGTCTCGCCGCTCAAAAATCCCGTTATGGCGGTAAGGGCGATCCCGGGGTGAAGCGGTAGCTCGGGACGAATGCTGTGAAGGGTCGTCCATGAACATGTATACTCAGCGACTGGCCCGACCCTCAAAATGGTATGACCGAGTCTTGGGTCATGGTGCGACTCCCATGCAAGGGTGTCGATGAAGAGTACAAACGTCGCCATCTCAAGATATGACGGAAGAAAAGAGAGGAATGAGAATCTTTCTAAAAAGAATTCTCGTAGGGTTATCCCTACCTAGGTGTCATCGTCACATCCTCGTGGAACCTTGGGTTTATTTCTAAAAGGTGTGCATGCATATAAGTTCCTTTTAAGTGGGTTTCCCAAAAGGGTATTTTATCCAAGGTCCATCATATTTTATAATGCGTCTTTATAACTTAAGCGAAATATACTAATGATATGAATGCATCATAAGGTAAACCAAACAATAGAATCACTAGGAAACATTATAACATTGGCATAAGTATAGTTTATGTGACATTGTCAACCTTAACTTTCATCTCATGGGGCCGCCTAAAACTTCTCTGGGTTATGAGCTCATACCTTAACTAGTCGTCACTAGCTCTTACTTATCCTATGATAAGCGTAACATAATCCCGACTTAAAGTACGGGTTAGGGGGCAAATTAAGGATCTCCTTTCTAGGATCATTTCCTCTTTGAAACGCATTGCTAGCCACGTGGGCCTCACTTAATTTGTCCGCTTTGGCGAGGCTGCATCTACACATACCCTCACGGATTTGTCTCCTCACAGGGTGCTCGGCGAACCGGTGTCACCCAGGAGAAGCGCGTCTCAGTGTTGCGTCACATTTATATTCTCATAAGTATTAAATCACAATTACCTCATCATTTATCATATCCATTTTTATCATGCATTCTCATGTAGCTTTTTCATAACATATATATCATCACATGAAACTTTCTCATAACATTCGTCACATAAAACTTTCACACTAACATCATCACATAGTCATATTTAACAATCATCCCCATAAGCTCATAGACATGTTATGTTATAACTCATAGTGTTTTAAACTTCGATTCTTATGAGTCTTAAACTTGCAAATTAATTATCCTTAACTTCTTTATACACCTATAGTTTGACAATTAATGAGTTTATACAAGTTTTATGCTCAAGAACTAATCCAAATAGCACTAGGCGGAATTTGGACAGCTTTATGTTTAAGTGATTACGGAGTTCTAGAAATTACGGTTTAGATCTTTATCTCACATTCTAAGTTATTGATCATCAACACCTAGTCTCTTGGGAACCTATAAGGTTATAACTAAGTGTTTCTCACCTTACCCTATGGTCAAGAACATCTTTAAACCTCAAGAGTGCAGAAATCAAATTACTAACTTTACGGGTACCTAGAAGTCACAATAATGACCCTTTCTAAGTCCGGTTTGCTCCTAGGGTTTCAAGATTAAGTCCTAAACCAAATATGAGTCATTCCTACACATATAAACTAATTTAAAGCCATGGTTATTGAATCTAAACCTTGCTGGACAGAATCCAGAAAAATAAATCTTTAAGGGATCTAAAACTCTCAAATTAATTCTTTTCTAGTTCCTAACTTATCCTATCTTTCACATATGAGTCTTAACATAATTATTACCCAAACATAAGCATATTAACATCATTAACACAGCTCATGCAGTGGCCAAACATAGCAAGGCAGAACCGAAAGCAAACTCCATTTAAAGGCATTGAATCATAGTTTCTAAAGCACATAAAATACTAGTTTCTCTTGGAACCTTATTAAAACCTTCAAAACTATTTTATGAACACTTTTATCATCTAAACTCATGAAAATACTTAATAGGGCAGTGGCTATGCTATTTTCATCTCAAGAGGTCCTAAATTCATAATACTTGGTTCTACACATTCCTTATACTCATATAAGTTTAGAAAAATTATAAAACATAGTTTTCAATACTTGAAAGCATTAAGGCCTCATAGGGCAAAATATGAGCCATAGAGATAAATGTTTTAGACCTTTGTTTGAGATATCCTTGGGCAAGTCTTTGAGCTCTAGAATCATTAAAGTGATGACATAAAAATAAACATGCTCATGCACTTATTTTAGTTATTGCTAGGAAGTAAAGTGAGAGCATAAAATAAATATGTGGTGCAACATATTATTATCTTAGATATTTAGGTGAGGACTTGAAATATAAATATGATAATGCAAAGCTTGAAACATAAACATGATAATGCAAGTTCATTCATTATCTTGGGATTTAGTGATAGCAAGGAAGTAAACATGATATGCATAGCATAAAATAAACATGATGCAAGATTCATTTATAGTTAACTAGAGCTCATTCAAGGCGTTAACAAGATAATAACCCCATACAATATCTCAAAGATCACAACACAAGAATCGAAAATCATATAAAAAGAGAAAGAAAGTGAAGCTACATCAAGTTCTTTATTAATTACACCCAAACCCTATCTAGAGACAAATCTCTAGAAGCGTGCGGCCAACTTTAAGGTTGACAAGGGTAGGCTTGGGCTTTTAGAAATCCTTAGATTAATTTTCTTAAGTTGGAAAACCATGTGAGCTAGATAACATATAGATGAAGTTGTAAGAAAAGGAAAACTCAAGCTTTAGAGGTTTCTTTAGAGATGAACACAATGTCATCATCTAGAAACTCTCATCATCAAGCTATCATGCTCAAATCAAGGCCTCATGGCCGAAAATGAAAAGGAAAGGAAAGACAAGGAAAGTTCAAAAAGAATCAGAGAAAACTAGAAAAACACTTTCTTGAGCAAAATAAAGTTTGAAAACAAATCCCTACCTTTTGATGAAGATAAAGCTTGAACTTGAAGATGGAAATGAGATGAGCAACACCTCCTAGGATGGTGATGATGATTCGGCCTTGATGAGAGAAAAAGAAAGAGAATGTGTTTCAAGTGGAGTTGTGTTTGAGGTGTGGTTTTTGAGAGGTTTGATGATGGTTCAAGGTTTTGGGGTGGTGTTTGATGGTTGAGAGAGGTGAAGATGAGATGAAGAGATGAAGAAGATAAAGATGAAAAGAAAGGAAGAACACTCTTGGAACTTTGAGAGAAAAAGGAAAGACTAGCAAGACAACTCTAAAACTCTAAACTTTGCAAATGCTTCAAAGTGTAACAAGGCTAACACAAGCATCCTATTTATAGAAAATCAAAACCATGGAGGAGTGAATGGGGAGGGTGCTGGCGTAGCTTTGAAGGGCAAAGAGAAAAATATCTCTTACACAAGGTCATTCAAGCATGGTTTGAAGTATGGAAGCTATGCTACAAAGTATGGCTTGATGTGAGTTAATTTCCTATCACATTTTTATGAAATTAGGCTTCTAGAACCTTAACATGGCTGGAACTTTTCCAGCCACAAATAAATAGGGGAAAATGGGTTGTTTTAATTATTTATTCATGTGGAAATTCAAGCTTGATTGAAAGTTATGACAAGGGTATAGTGTATGTGACTTGAGGTATGGCTTTGGAGTGTTGAAAAATTGAACATGTGATGCATAATGGGGGAAGGAGGTTCACGGCCAGCTTGGGACAGCAGGGGAGGAGGTGAGTTTGACCATTTAATTGTGTGTTAATGGTAGGTTTAGATGTGTATTAGCTTAGGTACAAGGTTAGGAATGATTAAGCTTAAGTTTAGGTAACTAAGAATGTGATTTAGGGGGTTTATGACAAGTTTAGGAGTGCTCATACATCATTAAAGAATTTAAAACTCATTTATGAATAAACAATGTGTAACACAATTCCATGATTTAAGGAATTGGAAAGAGAAAACACTATTCAAGATTCTATGACTAGGTGTCATAAAATTAAAATATGATTTTAGGTTGTAATTAAGTACTTTTTGGTTCTAATCAACTTTAATAAATTATTTTGACTCAAGATTAATTAAGGAAATTAATTAACCTTCGATTAGAGCCTAATATTGCTTAGGTTTGCTTAATCGCGTGATTAAGCGTAAAGAAATGCGAAACTAGGGGCAAAACCGTAATTTTGCACTAATTTTGCCCGGGACTTCACAAATTAAAACTGAGGTCATAGAATACATAAAAACGCCTTTTAAAACCATCTGGAGAAGTTTCGGGTTCATCCGGCACTTGCAAACGGGTAAAACACCACAGGGGCGTTCTGGTCATTTTGACACGAAAACTTCAAAACGAGATTTTCGATCCCGGGAAGGTACATAAGTTTTCTAATCCCCTTCCAACATTGAGTTTGCCCTTCGAGTACTGCCGCACTGGCTTTCCTCCGGTCATTTGAAAATGACCTCAGGGGCATTTTGGTCATTTTCACTCTAACAGAAAAATCGGGGCGTTACACATACCCATGTGCACCTAGAGTAGACAACCTCATATATGAAAGAAGGTTTGTCCTCAACTATGTGGCGTGTGTGCACTAGCTACTACCCGTCTCATGCGCCTACTCCTGCTGGTCCGAGTATTGAGAGGTGGAATCAATCCACTGGCGGATCTTAGCGGGAGTGGTCGTGCGGATCATCGGAGCGTGTCCACCGCAGCGAGGGCGCATAGATGGCCGACGAGCCAACCTCGGCTGAACCACCGTCTCCTCACTCTCGGCTCTCGTCTGTGGGGGAGCGGGGCTAGAGCTCCAACTGTACATGTATGAGGGCGGGTCCTCTGATGGATCCGTCTCCGAATACTGAGTCCAGGGCACGTACTCCGGGTAGTTGCGTACGGCTGACATCTCGGGTTGCATGCAGAGAATCTGCTCATCGCGTGGTCTAGCTCGCTCAAAAATCCCGTTATGACGGTAAGAAGCAGTCGGGGTGAAACGGTAACTTGGGACTGGGTATGCGAAGGGTCGTCCCATAAACATGAATACTCTAACTGTGCAGCGACCCTCAAAATGGTATGAACCGAGTGCTGGGTCATGGTGCAGCTCCCACGTAATTAGTTTTCTAAAGTATTATTTATCCAAGGTCCGTCATATTTTATAATGCGTCTTATGACTAAGCATGGAATATACTAATAATATGAATGCATCATAAAGGTAAGCCAATCAATAGAATAACTAAGAAACATTATAACATTGGCATAAGGGGATAGGTATAGCACATGTGACATTTTAAACTTTAACTTTCATCTCATGGGGCCACCCTAAAACATCTCTAGGTTATGAGCTCATACCTTAACTAGTCGTCACTAGCTCTTACTTATCCTATGATAAGCGTAACATAATCCCGACTTAAAGTACGGGCTAGGGGGCAAATTAAGGATCACCTCTTACGGTCATTTCCTCTTTGAAACGCTCTACTAGCAACTAGTGCATCGTAGTATTGTCCGCTTTGGCAAGTTCTATGTCAATACCCTCACGGATTTGTTTTCTTCGGGGTGCTCGGCTAAACCGGTGTCACCCAAGAAGGCGTCTCAGTGTTGTGTCATATTTAAGTTGTCATAAAGTGTTAATTCATAGATACATCATTATTCATCATATAAATCTTTCTTGTAGTATGCATCTCATCATATAATCATATATAAAACTATAACCTATTTTCACATAAGACTTTTTCATAGCATATATATCATCACATGAAACTTCTTCATAGTGTATACATAAAACTTCTTCATAGCATATACATTATCACATAATTATACCTTAGACAATTATTCATACAAACTCACAAGCTTATTATGTTATAAACCCATAGTGTTTTATACTTTGGTTCTTTTGAGTCTTAAACTTGTAAACTAATTGTTCTAGTATTAGCCTTAACCTCTTACACACCTATAGGTTCACAACTAATAAGTTTTACTAATTTTTATGCTCAAGGACCTATCCAAACAGCACTATGCAGATTTGGACAGCTTTATATTTGTGTGATTATGGGGTTGTAGAAATTACGGTTTAGACCCTTAAAGTCCTTAACTCACATTCTAAGTTATCGATCATCAAAACCTAGTCTCTTGGGAACCTATGAGGTTATAACTAAGTATTTCTCACCTCACACTATGGTCAAGAACATCTCTAAACCTCAAGGATGCAGAATTTGAAATCCTAACTTTACGGGTACCTAGAAGTCACAACAATGACCCTTTCTAAGTTCGGTTTGCTCCTAAGGCCTAGAGATTAAGTCCTAAACCAATTATGAGTTATTCCTATACATTCAAACTAATTAAAAACCATGATTATTAAATCTAAACCTTGCTGGAAAGAATCCAGAAAATTACATAATTAAAGGATCTAGAACTCTCAAATTAATTCTTTTCTAGTTCCTAACTTATCCTATCTTTCACATATGAGTCTTAACATTATTTTTACTCAAACATAGGTACATTATCATTATTAAAACAGCACATACAGTGGCAGTAAAGAGCAAGGAAGAACCGAAAATATACTTCTCCATAAAAGGCATAGAACACAATTTCTAAGGCACATAAGCTACTAGTTTCTCTTGGAACTATTTTAGAACTTTCAAAACTTGTTTATAAACACCTTCATCCTTTAAAATCATAGGAATACTTAAGAGGGCAGTGGCTAAATTATTTTTATCTCAAGAGGTCCTAAATTCATAAAACTTAGTTCTACATATTCCTTATACTCACATAAGCTTAGATAAATTATAAAACATAGTTTTTAACACTTGGAAACACCAAAGCCCTTTAGGGCCGAAATGGGAACCACAAGAAATAAATATTTTTAGACCTTTGTAGAGACAACAATGGGCAAGTCTTTGAGCTCTAGGTTCATTAAAGTGATGACATAAAAATAAACATGCTCATGCACTATTTTAGGTTCCATTAGAAAGTAAAGTGATGGCACAAAGTAAATATGAATGCAACTCATTATTATCTTGGTATTAAGTGAGAACTTGAAATATAAACATGATAATGCATAGCTTGAAATATAAACATGACAATGCAAGGTTCACTTATTATCTTGGTATTTAGTGATAGCAAGGAAGTAAACATGATATGCAAAGCATAAAGTAAACATGATGCAAGGTTCATTTTATGGTTGACTAGAGCTCATTCAAGACTTTGATAAGATAACAACCCAATACAATATCTCAAAGATCAAAACATCAAAACCAAAAGTCTTACAAAAGAAAAAGAAAGTGAAACTAAGTCAAGTTCTTTCTTAAATACCCAAAACCCCTATCTAGAAAAAATCTCTAGAATGTTCCGGCCAACTTTAAGGTTGACAAGGGTAGGCTTGGGCTTTTAGAAATCCTTAGATTAATTTTCTTAAGTTGGAAAACTATGTGAGCTAGATATCATATAGATGAAGTCATAAGGAAAGGAAAACTCAAGCTTTAGAGGTTTCTTTGAGATGAACACAATGTCATCATCTAGAAACTCTCATCATTAAGCTATCATGCTCATGACAAGGCCTAGAGACCGAAATGAAAAGAAAAGGAAAAACAAAGGAAAGTTCAAAAAGAATCCAAGAGGAAACTAGAGAGAAACACTTTCTTGAGCAAAACAAAGTTTGAAAACAAATCCCTACCTAGTGATGAAGGTAAAAGGTTGGACTTGAAGATGGAAATGTGATGAGCAACTCCTCGTAGGATGGTGGTGATGATTCGGCCAAAGAGGAAGGAAAAGAAAGGAAATGTGTTTTGGGTGAAGTTGTGGTTGAGGTTGAGTATTTGAGAGCTTAGAGAATGATTTAAGGTTATGAGGTGGTAGATTGAGACTATGAGGTGATTATGTGAGGGAAGGATGAGGAAGATGAAGATGAAGAGAAAGAACTCTTGGAGCTTTGAGAGAAAAGAAAAACTTAGCAAGACAACTCTAAAACTCTAAACTTAGCAAATACTTCAAGGGGCAACTAAGCTATCACAAGCATCCTATTTATAGAAAAACAAAACCATGGGCTCATCAAGGGAGGGGTGCTGGCCGTAGCATTGGAGGACAAAGGGAGAGGAAAATATCTCTTTGATTGTGTCATAAAAGCATGGTTTGAAGTATGGAAGCTATGCTACAAAGTATGGCTTGATGTGAGGTAATTTCCTATCAATTTTTATGAAATTAGGCTTCTAGAAACAATGCATGGCTGGAACTTTTCCAGCCACAAATAAATGGAGAAAATGAGCTATTTTAATTAGTTATTTACTTGGAAAATCAAGCTTGATTGAAAGTTATGACAAGGTATAGTGTATGTGACTTGAGGTATGGTTTTGGAGTGTTGAAAAATTGAACATGTGATGCATATGGGGAGGGAAGGCTCATGGCCAGGTCTGGTACAGCAAGGAGGAGGATAATTTGATCATATAATTGGGTGTTAATGGTGGGTTTAAGTGTAGGTTAGCTTAGGTACAAGATTAGGAGTAATTAAGCTTAAGTTTAGGTAACTACGAATGAGTAATTAGGATTTTATGACAAGGTTAGGAGTGCTCATACATCATTAAAGAATTTTAAACTCATTTATGAATAAACAATGTGTAACACAATTCCATGATTTAAGGAATTGGAAAGAGAAAATATTATTCAAGATTCCATGACTAGGAGTCTTGAAATTAAAATATGATTTTAAGTTGTAATTAAGAACTTTTAGGTTCTAATCAACTTTAATAAATTATTTTGACTCTAGATTAATTAAGGAAATTAATTAACCTTTGATTAGAGCCTAATATTGCTTAAGTTTGCTTAATCACGCGATTAAGCGTAAAAACACGAAACTAGGGGCAAAACCGTAATTTTGCACTAATTTCGCCCGGGACCTCCGGGACCAAAACTAAAGTCACAGTCTACATAAAAATGCCTTTTAAAATCATCTGGAGAAATTTCGGGTTCATCCGACATTTGCAAACGGGTAAAACATCACAGGGGCGTTTTGGTCATTTTGATCTGAAAACTCGAAAAACGAGATTTTCGATCCCGGGAAGGTACGCAAGTCATCTAATCCCCTTCCAACATTGAGTTTGCCCTTCGAGTACTGCCAAACCGGCTTTCCTCGAATTCCGGGCTGAAAATGACCCTAGGGGCATTTTGGTCATTCTCACTCTAACAGAAAAATCGGGGCGTTACAGCCATTATAGAGTTGTATGTGTGAAGTAGAGGAAGAAATATTGTCTTGAAAAGGTTAAGAGGTAAGGAATGGAAAGAGTTTGTGTGGGATAGGGAGCAGTTTAGGTTGCAAAATGAGGGTTTAAGAAGATGGTGAGCGGTTTCAGAGAAGGTTTGAGAGTGAGGGAATTGAAATAGTTGAAGAATCATATAGTATAAGACAATATCAAAGGTGTAACGTGTATAAAGTGAAAGGTAATTTAAGTGGTAGGAGGTGGCTGACTAAAGGTGAACAGGCGTGGGAGAGAGAAAAACTAAAAAGAGTCACAATTATCCTACTTTTTTCATCCTTTTTCAGACAAAGTGGTTTCTAACTCGGGATGACTTTCTAAAGGGGTTACTTTCTAAGCTTCACTTTTCACTTTTTGACGCATTGGAGTCTCGCCATAATTTGTCCATAGACTCATCTTTATATTTTGAATCTCGTGAGACCGTCTATACCCCATTTTCTGACCCTTTTGTTCTTTTTTCTGATAATCTCATCTACTTTCTAAGCTGACATTATGATCTTTAGGCAATATTTCAGTCTTACAAACTAATGTCTTTGTGTGGTCTTTAGTTCAGAGAAATGAAGAGGAGAACACCTAGAGATGTTTGTACATGAATAGTTTATGCATATTAAAAAACCTTTAAGTTTAAAAGTTTTTTTAAAAAAAAAATACAAAAATAATCTTCAACTAATGATTTTGTGAATATATCTTGTACTTGATCTTTAGTATTCGCAAATATTAACTCAACATCTTTCTTTTGGACATGATCTCGAATAAAATGATGTTTTACATCAATTGCTTAGATTTGGAGTGCTGGATAGGATTCTTAGAGAAATTAATGGCACTAGTATTATCACAAAAGATAGGGATTTAGGAACACCTCAGGTGATAATCTTCCAGCTGGTTCCTTATCTACAATATATGGGTGCAATAGCTTACAATAGCTACATACTCAGCTTCAGCAGTAGAGAGTGTGATGTTATTTTGCTTTTTGCTCGATCAAGTGATCAAGCTTTTCCATAAGAAACAGTAGTAGCCACTAGTTCTTTTTCTCTCTACTCTGTCTCCGATGAAATTAGCATCACGATAACCTCTCTTGAATCCATTCTTCAGCAAGAAATTACTTAGTGTTTCATACCAAGCTTGAAGAGCTTATTTTAGACCACAGAGAGCTTTCGTAAGCTTGAACACATGGTTGGGAAGGTTTTCATTCTCAAAACTAAGAGGCAACTTCAAATATACTTCCTCAGAGAGGAATCTATTTAGAAATGCAAACTTAACATCCCTTTGGTAGAGAATGAACCCCTTGAAGGCATCAAAAGCAAGTAGCATTCTAATGGCCTCCAGCCTGGCTAATGGTGTAATGGTTTTATCATAATCAATTCCCTCTTGTTGATTATAACCTTGTGCAACCAATCTTGCTTTATTCGGTGTGACTCTACCAACTTTATTAAGCTTGTTCCTAAATGCCCACTTTGTACCGATGATAGTCTTTCCTTAAGGTCTTTCAACAAGCATCCAGACTTTGTTTTTCTCGAATTGGTTCAATTCTTCTTGCATAGCATCCACCCAACTTTGATCACTCAAGACTTCTTCAATGCATTCAAGTTCAATAGTGGAAATGAAAGCATGTTTTAACATATTTCTAAGGGATAATCTAGTTCTCACACCCTTGGAGATGTCTTCAAGAACTTTATTATGAGAAGCTTCCTTTAAATCAGAAATTCCCTTATAGTTTCTGTAGCCTTGAGATTCCTTAGTTTCTCTTTCATCTTCATGTTGCTCTTTTTCGTGTCTAGAAATGTTATTTTCTAATTGCTTTAGAGTTATGAGCAAGCTTTCTAAAGTATCTATGTTCTGGAGTCTACCTTTTAAAGATCTAGCTTTCATCTGCTTGCTTTCAAAAGTTTCCTTGAAACTCATTTTCTCAAAAGTTTCTTCTAATTCTTCGAGATCATTAGCAAAGTGCTTCTTGAGCTCCTTAAACTTAATGTGAATTACCTTTTCAATGGATAGTGTTCCCTTATTTCACAGTATGTAAGCTTTAAAGATAGAAGAGTAACCTTCATCGGCAAACTTTACTAATCTAGAGTTTTTAGGGCTACAGGTTTCTGAACTAACTTCGTGATCAGGACATGTGTCTGGAGCAGCCATTGTCCATGTACCACGTGTTGTTAGGTTTCACATGCATTCTCAAGCAGACCTCAGGTTCACTTTCTCATGAATAGTCTGGCATGAAGCATAGGTTTGCAACATCTAGCTTCTCCTAATCTTCTGATCCTTCATTTTCTTATTTCAATTCATTCCAGGGCTAGCATGCCTTTCTTTTTGGGCATGAACTTCTTCTATGGACCCTTGAGTTTAGGACATTTTGGTTTGAAGTGTCCCTTCTCCCTATAGTTGTGACAGGTGACACTTTTCGGCTTCAACTTGCCTTTTTTGTCTTTTCTGAGGTTGATGTCCTTTATTCTCCTTGATTTTCCTCTCCAGACTTTGAACATCTTCTTCACCAGCATGGAGAGCTTGTCTCAATCTTCTTATTATATCTCATTATGAGGTTCTTCCTCTTCATCAGAGGTTTCAACAACTTTCATTGCCTTTGCCTTGTTCAGATTTTGATGAGATGACTTCAAGGCCATGGACTTGTTCTTCTTGATGGATTCACCATGTATTTCAGAGAGCAATACCTCATGAGTTTTGAGAGACCTAATGAGTTCATCCAGACTAAGAATTTGAAGGTCTTTAGCCTCTGTAATGGTTGTGACCTTAGGCAGCCATTTGGGAGGAAGGCTTCTCAAGACTTTTCTAATCATTTTAGAGTTAAAGTATCTTTTGCCTAGTCCCTTTAACTAATTTATGATGTGCATGAAACTCGTGGTCATTTCATCAATATTTTCTTGATATGACATTTTGAACATCTCATATTGATGAACTAGTATACTAATCTTAGTCTCTTTAACTTGATCAATACCTTCATGCAACATATGCAATCTGTCCCATATCTCCTTTGCTGTGTCACAAGCAATGATTGTATCATACTTAACTTTGCTTAGTGCACACGTGAGCAGGTATTTAGCTTTAGAGTTCAGCTAAACTCTGGCTTTGTGTTGCCCTGTCTACCTGCTTCTAGGGACTTTTCTTGATATAGAAGGTGCATTATAGGTTCCAGGAACCTCTTTAGTTAGTACATATTCACCTCCTTAGATTAGTTCCCACAGTTCAAGGCCTGTCTATTTTGTGAACAACTCAATGCAGGTTTTTCAGTAAACATAGTCCCTATCATCAAAGAATAACGGAATGTTGATGGAGTGTCCTTCTGCTATGTGGATTTTTTGTGCCATTTTGTCCCTCGAGTCTTGTCCTCTGCAATCATTGGACTGCTCAACCCTTTAGAGGCCTGGCTCTGATACCACTTGTAGGTTGAAAAGTGCATGAGAAAAGGGGTTGAATCGTGCTTTGGTTCTCTTTTCATCTCTTTACAATACTGAAATGTTAAACAATATATTATCAAGCGTTCAGCTTGAAGTACAACGGGAATAAGTTAGATGTTTCAGAAAGTAACTTCCTGAAGTATAACGTCAGTAAAAGAACAATTAAAAATGAACTTTCAATAGATATTGAATGATAAAGCAAGTCAGTGAAAATAAAAGAGATAAAGGAGAAGAAAATATGATACAGATATTTTATACTAGTTTGACCAATCCTACCTACATCCAGTACTCAACTTCCATTGAGATTCACTATAACTTTTCTCAACCCAAGAAAGAAAAAATGAATAGTCTTTACAGTAGTCTTCTCAAGCTCTAATCTATAACAAGTAGATAACTCATACTTCATAAACCAAGTAGTTATTCACCAGCCTCTTCAAGTTGAACTGACTAGTCTTTGACCAGCCCTTCCAAGATAAATCATGACCATCAAGAACACTTTACTATCGGATTACAAGTAGTATTGTGTTAGCCTCTCCAAGCTAAAATTGAGTAGTTTTTGACCATCCTCTCCAAGCTAAACCATGACCAGCAAGAATAGCTTGTTGTTACATTGCGAGTAGTTTTACCTTAGCTTCTCCAAGCTATCTCACACTGATTACTACTGGATCAAGGATACAAAGCTTTTGTGTTTAGGTAGCCACTTAAACTAATCTACACTCAAATTTCCTTAAAATATATAGTGAATAACCTAAGATAACTTGAATGAATTCTTTCTAACAATTCTTCCATGGAAGAACTATTCAAGAGCATAGAAAGAAGAATTTTTACAAGCAAGGAAACTTATTATAGAACTAATGAACCTTACAAGATGTGAGAAGAAATTTTGGAAAAGTTTCCACTCTTATGGAACATCAATGCTGTTTTTCTTTTGAGCACATCATTTGTATTTATAGAGGCCTTCCTTTATTACCGTTACCCTTATCAGCTCTCCAAGTGACATGTGTTGATCATCTATTTGTGTCTTGGAAACGTAATCTAAAGGAGTAGCTCATCAGGTGTCAAAGCTTTTGCAGAAACTGTTGTAAAGTTGAAGTTTCTGATGGCCCTTAAAAAACTACTTTTTCTTTTACTTTCTAAACATGGTTTATGAACTCTTCCTTCTAGAAGTTAGAGTGGTTGGCCAAGTTAGCAAAAGAGATGACATGCCAGTTTGAAACTAGATTTGACTTGAAATTTGAATTTCAAAAATTTAAATTTCCTTCCTTTTCTAGTAAAGTTCAGCGCTCCATAGTATAGTGAGCTTTCTAATGTGTGGTATCAATTCCTTGATAATTTTTTGGATCTCTAGTCTCCAATCAAAGCTTTATTGATGATGAAAGTATTGTGATCATGATGATTGAAGGTTGTTTAGCATATTGTTTTCAGAGTTTGCTTGATATCCTCATTTTAAACATACTTTCTGATGTTTGGTGCTACTTTCTGAAGACCCAGACCTTGGTTTCTTATTCTCAATTTGATTTTCCTTAATTCGTAAGGCATGTATACGTACTTTGCATGATATAATGTTCACTTCTATTAAGTTTAATCTCTTTATATGAGATAAATCATATTTACATATGTAAAGTGAAATCATTCTCACTTCAAGCTCATATTATGCAATTTGGAAGTACCTGTATGTTATGTCAAGAAACTCAAGGTAGACATTAGTCATTCAAAATATTTTCCTTAAATTGGCTTTGTTGCCATTCAAGACATATTACTATGAAGCTTTTTGAAGGGTTTTGGAGCTAACAAAGAATGCAAGAAACCCAAGCCCTGATTGCCATGCAAAGAAAAACAACATTCTTAGTATAGTTCATATTTCAATTGCTAAGTTGATAAAGCTTCAGCACAACTTTCAGACGCCTTTAATATGCCAAGGTTGAACCCACGTATTCATTATACTCATATATACACTAAAATTCCTTTTGAACTTTAATTAACTTTAATATATATGTGTGTGTGTGTGTGTGTGTGTGTGTACACACGCGCGCTCAGAACCATATGGCCGAAATGCACACAGAAGGGTATAGATATGTTAGTTTGTTATTCTTATTAACCTTTCCATTGTTACCATATTAACTACAGTTCCTACCAAACATACTAATTATATAGAACCCCATTCTTTAATTCCTATTTGGACCAGATGCATAGTACTCCTCAACACATGAAATTTCCTTCCTTAACTTGTCTTACACTGAGCCCTGCCTACACCTCGCACCTCATATACTAGTTAAAAGCTAATGCCCAGAATTAAGATGGTTCCTTTTTTTTTCTCAAGGTATCTGGTTCACAAGTGCACACATGAGTACGTAATAATGTCACCTACAATAATTCCTTGAAGCATGTAATCTACATTATATGTAATGAACATAAAAGAAAAATAGCCTCAACCCCTATTATTTTACTCTTACTGCTACAACATGCCCACACCAAAAAAAGGAGATTTAATGTTTCTTTCTAGCATCGGCTCATAAAGTAGTCGAATCAAGTGCGAGAAAAATAAGCAAGAAGGATCAATCCCAAGACTACATTTTTTAGAACATTATTTTAAGGACAAAAAAATAAAAGCATCGAAACCTCATTCTAGGATTCAAATAGTAAACAAAATAAAATGGTTTCAAGATAAAATCCTCTACCTCACTTCCAAGCTTCAGACTCTAAGAACACTTGCTCACCAAACCTCCAAGATGAAAACAAAAAGCTCTTCCCTTCCACTATTTTTGCACAGGTGATGCTCCAAGGAAAAATGACTTTTGGATTTTAGGGAGAGAATGGAGGTGGGGTTAGGGTTTGAAAGCCATGGGGCTTGGACTTTGAAGGAAAAAGGAGAGAATAGGGGAATGGTGGAGGTGGAGGTGGGTTTGGAAGAAGAAGGAAAAAAGAAAATGGAGAGTGATAAGAGTGAGGGGCGCTGTTACAAGAGTAAAAGAGGTAAAGTTTTTTTCTTTTTTTAGGTGAGGAGGGGTTTTAGGGTAATGTGATAGGGGTAGGGTAATTAGATAATTTTATATGAAACACACTAAAATAATTATTTAAATCAACTCAAGACTATAATTAAATACTATTCTTTTCATACACCATTGTCCAAGTAAATTTTATTTTAATATTGTATCTTGAAATTTGGATTCAAAGGAGTTCTAAAATTTTAAAACACTATAATCTTAACACTTAAATAGATCAACACAATAACTAACATAAAAATGCACTCAAACTACTAAGAAAGGAATTTCTAATAATTCATTATTAAATTAATTAAGGAAATTAATCCTTAATTAAACTCAATTAATTAAAATTAACACATAATTATGACTGAAATAAAAATTGGGTTTTACACACTACATATCGACATATTTCTCTATGTATGGATTCTGCTATAATATTTAGGCTCATTATTCCACTAATACAGGAAAAGAGCCATTTTCTTGACCTTACGTATAGGCTTTTGATGCCTTATTGAGTCAAAAACGCGAATTTGGCTGTACCAGAAAAAGGAAGGAGCTCTCTCTCCCTAATGACCTCCTTGGCTTATCTCACTTCTTTAAGATCAGAAGATTCAACAATTATCAATTGATATATATATATATAGGCACTAAATTTGACCAAGTGTCAAATTGTTGAATTGACGTTTGACTTTGACAGTTCTAGGATCAATTGTGTTTGGCATGTTAAGAGCTGACAAAATTGTGCGAAATTAACAAGGTATCTAGTTTGTCAAACAACATGTCAAAACCCAAGGAAGGCCAGTTATGACAGCTGAGTATCCAATTTGGCAACTCAACATTGACAGAGTTCTTTTATTTGATGTTTAACAAGTCGAGGCTGAAGTTTATTATTTGAGACTTAGAAGATTTTAAGATCAAAGGAGATTAATAGAATAACCAGAAGCTGATGACAACTAGCTATCATGCTCAAGGTTCGACAAGTTGAAGTGGGGTTTGTCACTTGAAGACTTAAAAATTTTGAAGATGTTGAAGATACTGTCATAGTGACTCCATTGCCTGTGTTCGTCAATTGACGGTTATTAATGGTTTCCAGTGGATAGAAGTTTGACAAAGAGCAAATGACAAATCAAAAAACACTACTACAAATAAGGGAACTTGTGGTAATCCATCCACGGCAGTTTCAAAGGATGGTCATCGGTGACCATTAAAAGCAACATTTCCCTACAGTTCCTCCAACTGCCGCCACTTGCCAGTGAAATTTTGGCGTAGAGCTCTCTTACTTTTCCATTGCTCTCTTGCATCAGCCCCAATCTCTCTTTTGTGTTGCTCACTCTTCGAACGAAGGTCAATGTTTGCTCTCCCCCAAAGGCTCCAAGGTCAGTGATTACTCTCACCTAAGGCTCCAAGGTCGCGGCTTTGCCTCACGTGACGCTCCAAGGCCAACCGCTCCGAGATTGACGCCCCTTCGAGGTCGCCGCCAGCTCCAAGGTTGTTACTTTCTCGTGCGAGACACTCCAAGGTCTCTGGTTTCTAGCACGCAAGATGCTCCAAGGTCACAGGTTTCTGGCACGTGAGATACTCAAAGGTCATTGCCCGCTCTGAGGTCATTGAAATCTCTTGCACGAAGCTCCAAGGTCGCACGGTTTCTCACACGCAAAGCTCCAAGGCCAGCCACTCCAAAGATCGACTCCAGCTTCGAGGTTGCATCTTGGTCCGAGGTCGTTGCTTTCTGTCTCGCCAGCCTCCAAGGTCGCTGCTTTCCCTCACGCGAGGCTCCAAGGCCACCGTTTTCTCTTGTGCGATGCTTCAAGGCAGGCCACTCCAAGGTTGCCGCTTGCTTCCAGGTTCATGTTTCCTCTGTTTTGGAAAAATTTTCCCCTTTTTTCTATTTCTTTCTTATTTTCTAAATATTTAGAAACCAAAATCCCTTATTATGATTTCTTAATACTGTCAAGAATAAGAAAATAGCAATAACGGATTGAAGATTCTGCTTGCCACCACAAAATTAATGTTGTTGTTTCTCATACTCTTTGCTTCAGGAGACATCCAAAACTAGCCAAAACAATTAGTATGCTATTTTAGTTTCCCGATAATACCACCAATTAAGCAAATGCATGAAAACTGAAACTCAAATTGAATGAATTATTTGATTGAATTGTTTTGTTGTTTTCAAAGAGACTATACGATGTGAGTGATATCATATCTATTTAGTTGTTTAAGGTACTTTCTGAAGCAAAAAAATATTATATCATCACTTTAATTATTCTAGCATTTATGGTATATTTTGGTTTAGCTTCTTTTTCTCCTCTAAAGGGGATGATCTGCATTTTTATCATGTGGCAAGTGTTTTTCGTTCTTCATAGTTTGATATAGGTTTGGCAAATGAGGATTGTTTTTTAAAATGAAAACTTGTACAGTCCTCCGAACGTTAGGATCGATTGGTCTATAATTTGTTAGTCCTTTTTTCACTGTTGTAAAGGGCTAATATGTTACATTCTATCTATTTTTTCTTATACTTTGTAAAGGTTATACCATGAACATTTATTTCAATTGATATGTATTCAAATAATTTCTTTTTTTTTTTACATTCATGAAAATTGTAAGTCTTTTCCTATTTAAGAAGCTTTTCATCGTGTTGCAGGAACATTTTATAGCTGAAGAGATTAAGCAAATTACTGGGGAAAAGCTGACTTTATTTTTTAGCAGCAATGCAGCTTATTTTTTACCATGTTTGAGCCTTGCTATAATGTGGCTAAGAATTCATGGGACTTTGTTGTTTCTAGGAGGGTTTATGACAATGACTTATTTAGGGCAACTTACCACACGTAAAGCAAAGTGTTGGGGTTGGAGTGGTCTCGAAATTCCAAGCAAATTGGGTTCTTCAAGGTGAATTTAAATTTTTTCTTCTATTGTTAGTAATTGTATGGGAGTGTTAGAGCAGGTTAATCTTCCGATTCGTGTTATAGTTTGTAAGAATTTGGATTGACTTGTCTAGAGGAGTTGGTAGAAGTGATATATCTTGTAGATGGTTGAATTGATATGTGATGGTAGATTTTGCTGCATTGGATGTTTGTGTAGATAAGTTATTTACTGGTTAAGCTTGAAATTGTTTAGATAACCATGGAGTGAGCTATAGTTGATGCATTGTTGCAACCAACTTGCTAGATTAATGTTAGGTGTTATTTTCCTTGGTTACATTCCAAGTTCCCTTTAGATTTTTATAACATCATGGTGATTTGCTTAGAAGATTGATGGTTTTGTTAAAGATTGGGGTCATGTGTGAGTTTACTAGAAGATGCATTGATAATGGATTCTTCATAGCAGAAGGTTTGCCACGAAGATGGATTTCGTGTTTACTGAAAACTAACTGTTTTGTGGTACTTACACTGTGTGAATAGAGACTATTTTGAGTGAAGGTGTTGCCCTTAATCTTGGAAAGGGAATTCTATTAGCAAAAGCACAAATCTAGTAGCTTTTGTTCAAATGGTTATGTAGTACAGGGCACTAATTGGTACCTGAAATGAGATAAGAGGAGGGACTTGGAAAAAGATCTTGCTTTAGTGAAGAGAAAATCATGAGCAAGTAAAGGCTATATAGAAATATTTATGTAAGCCCATAATATGCATGCTATTTCTGATTCCAAAAGGCTTTGTTAAAGATGGGTTGAATTTTGGTGCTGATAACTGATTTCTATCTTCCTTCTCTTTTTATATGAAGTAGCATATTTCATTGACAGTCTTGATTTTTTTTTAACTTCGTTTATTCTCTTTACATTTTCTTAACTTAGTCATATGTTTATGGCGCTGTTCATTGAGTTACATAATGGGTACTTCCCCAATGTTGTAGCCCCCTTCCCCCCTCCCCCTTTTTTCTCCTTTCTTCTCTCCCCTTCTCTTTCTCCTCTTTTTTCTCTTCTCCTCTTCCTATCCTTCTATTCATAAAGATTTTAATGGACATGTGTTTATCCTAGAAGTAAGAAATGTTTCTACTCATTTACGGATGCCTTGTGTGGTCTTCTATTTGAGACTCAACCAACCAAGGTTTGAGACGTCTGCTATAATTTTTCCTGTATTAAATTTGGTTAAATGGGTCAACTTTTTTCCCGTTGCCCCTAGCAAAATATAATAAGTTGTTCTTGTCTTCATGAGTAGTATCTATTTTTTCTCACACAATGAATCAGATTGTCTAACTTTGAGCATTGTCTTTCAGATTGTAGCATTGTTGACTTGGCAGAGGAAATAAAACTTGAAAAACTTAGTGCTAAGACCACATGGAATTTTGAGATTTAGGTTTCTTCTAATATAGTGTTTCATTTGCTTGATAGGTTTGCTATCAAGTTTTAATGGCTCTTGACCAACACACCCGGGCATATTTTGCCTTTGAATATTGTATACTTGAAATTGATTTGACCATGTTACATTGGTGGCATCAATTGTCCACATACAATTTGATTTGTGGACTAATTCACTATTTTGCCCCACATTATAAAAACCTCTAATTGCTTGCCTATAACTTGGGCAGTTCTATTTATTCTTATTAAATTATTCTATATTTCATTTCTCTATGCCCATTAATTGATTGGAAGGATTATCTTGTTCTATTATAAGCTGTATGTTTTCACTATATGGTTTCTCTAAGTGTTACTAGGTGGATTAGTTTATTATGCATGTTCAAACTCTATCTTACCATTTTTTCCTCTCAGAAAAAAAAAAACCCCTCTAGGAACAAAATATACAAACCTAAATATGCCTTTACATATTTAAGGAATCTATTCTGAATTGGGTTTCCTATCTAATAGTATGTACTACATGTCATAAGACATTCAACGATGTAAGTTGATCGGCTTTAGTGCTTCACTTTGTTTTGCAATTATATTCGGGTTGCTTTGTGTGATTTGTTTTGGTAGAAGAATATAAGTGTTTCAATCATATAACCAAAAAGAGTCCTCCACTAAAAGTTGTTTATGCTTGAATTTTATGGATGTTTGAAAGTATTTGTAATAGAAAGATAGCTATTGTGACCAAATTTATGAGAAAGAATATAGAAGGGGAAGAAATGTTATCTTAGCAATTAGCGGTGGTTAAAACCGCCACAATTATAAAGGCATATATTCACTTTTCCAATTTTGCAGTGATTCCAAATCGCCGTTAAATTGTTCTCGTGATTAATGGCTTATTTATTTGTGGCGGTTCTTGACCGCCGTTACAATAATAAGGGAAACCTTTTATGGCAATTCTAATCGCTGCAATGATTTAAGCATATTATTTTTTGGATTTTTTGCTGCGGTTGGCAACTGCTGTAATGTTTTAAAGTGTCACTTTTATTTGACATTTTTGTGGCGGTCTTAAACCGGAGCGAAAAGGTATTTTACGATATTTATTCCAGTGGTTGGCTCGCATCACCTCAATAAGGGTTGGCGACAGTTGATATGGCGGCGGTTTGGGAACCGCCACAGGATGACTTTAGTGGCAGTTAAAACCACCGTGAAAGTCCTTTTTCTTGGTAGTGAAACTATCAAAGCCCTGTGGACAACATCTAGAGATAGCCAAGGACAAGTGTCAAAATCCAAGAGACTGAGGTTATCTATAAATACCAAATCTGTATCAATTGTAAAAGGGTTGGAATTTTTACTCGCACACTCACTCTGAAACATCTTCAATGACTAGACAGAGTCCAGAGTTAACTAAGTATTGTTCTCAACCCATTTTCTTGCTTTCTTAGAATTAGATTTCCTTTCAAGTTCTTTACATTTCATGTATTTTATCTTTAATTTGTCAATTAAGCATTTTACATTCTAACTTTTTGCAAATTTTTCTTCTTCTCTAATTTATCAATTCACATTGCATTCATAACACACAAATCACATTGCACATTTCACATTTCATTTCATCCTCATTCCATTATTAAAAATACGGTTTGACACTCGATTCTTTTGGTGGATAACCCAAGAGGAGTAGCTTTTTTCTCCTCAAATTGAGATCTTAAAAAGAAAAAAGTTATCATCCAAACAACTGAAGTTTGTCAATTTTTGTCTGGTTTAAAGTAGTTTGGCCTCCTGCATAAGGAAATTGTCAATTATTTATTGTTGATATATAGTTGTAAAATTCTGCCATAATCTATATATATGGCAGTTTGGATCGATATTTTCGTCAAATAATATTGGTACTTTTGTCCAATCTAATTTATCATTTCGATTGCTGATTTGCGTGCAATAGTCAGAATTAAAATTTTAGATCTGAGGGCCAAAATTTGGACAGCAAAAAATCTTTTCTAATGCCAATATCCATGAATATAATTCGGAAGACAAAATTGTCTCATGAGTTCATGGCTTCAATGAAATTACACTTTTTAATTCCCACATGGATCATGTTCTTGTCTAATCGCTGCTTGGCCATGGAACACTGCTTCGGATTTTGCTTATCTATCTTTTGGCGACTTTTGCCATAATGATGCCACAGAAAATGCGATAAAACCCACAGCAGTGGTTACCGCATTAGAAAACGACACATGTCAACAGGTACAGGCTACAGCTTTACAAAAACTAATTTTGAATACAAAAATGCTATTTTAAAACCCCAAAAGTGAGTGTTTATTAGAACACTCATTTAATAATTATTAAATGTAATGGTAGATTTCACATACTCCATTCATTACATCACATCCAATGGTAAATGTAATGAATAGCACTACTCTTTTGAATGCAAGCCAACGGTGCCTTTCTATAATTTAAATTGGAAAAGAAACCCACAAACATCTTATAATAATAATAATAATAATGATGATGATAATGAATTGCTAATTTTTACTTTTAGGACTTTCAATAAAGAACCAAATTGGAAAAAAAAAAACTTTCAAAATAACTTTTTTTTATGCTCCCTGTGCATTGAGTGCATGTTTTGAGAACACTTCTCAAACTGATTTTTCACCCAAATAAAACAAAAAAAAAAATCATTATTTACCTATATAAAATATTGAAACATCAATTGTCTACAAAATCAAAATATACATCATTTCGTAGAAGTCTTCTATGAAATCAATGCAATTACTATATAAGTGTAATTGCTATTCCAACTAACCTGTGCACTTCACCTTTTAAGTAGGGGTTATGGGTTCAAATCTCACCTCCATGTTTTTTAATGTTTTGCTAATATCTCATTGCATTTTTTTATTTGTAAATTTTTAAAAGTAATTAATTGTATTATGATAAAACAATTGATTAGTGTGTTGATATGCTAACTCAAGATCTCTCAAATATTTTTTCCTAATTTTTCTATTTTTAACAATTATTTAAACTTTTCAATAAATAATAACAAAAAAGGGACCTATGTTAATTTATATATATATATATTATAATATTGGCCAACGTAATTATATATAATTAATTATCTTGATATAAAAATTATCAAGATGCATAATTTGTTTTAAAAATAATTAGGTATATTCTTGGACTAATATAACAAAAAGTCTAATACTATTATACTGGGGATTAATAAACACATTTAATTAGAAAATTATAAGCAATTAATTATTGCAGCCAAAAAGCTTGTAGTTAGCCTTGTATTAGGTCGATCGATCTGGTTTATCATTTTTTTTAATGTAGGTAGACCTTTAAATAGAAAAATTAATTTTACCAAAATTCTATCGTCTTGAACACTCGCTTAAATTCGGCAAATCAGGTAGTGCTAACTATTTTTTGAGATTACTCTTGGGGTGCCTCTACAATTTTTAAAGTAATTGTTTATGATTTTCTAATTTACTATATGCATTAATTAATTTTCAATATAATAATATCATTACTTTTTGTCGTATCATATTAGCCTTAAAACGCACCAACTTCCCTAAAACAAAATATAGATCGTGATAATCATTATAACAAGATAATTGATTATATATAGTCACAATCTTATAACAATATTGTGTGTGTATATATAGAGGATGACTCTAGTGAGAAGAGCGACTTATTGTGAAAGTGAGAGAAGTAAATATAGGCCGTGTAACCATACATGATAGTCATTATTGAAAATTATTAATGGTAATTAATGATCACGTGATTATTTAAAAATAGGTTTAATTAATCCACTAGTCCATATAGTTTCACAGAATTTTCAATTAGGTCCCTACATTTTAAAAGTTTCCAATTGGATCTCTATAATATATTAGATTTTTCAATCAATCCCTGCTGTTACAAAAAAATGGAATATTCTATTTCCATCTCATTGTTCACATACGACAGTGATCTAATTGAAAATTCTTATATACTATAGGGACTTAATTAAAATTTAGAGAGCTGAAGAATAATTAAACCTTCAAAATATGCATTTTACTTTATTTTAATGCATTTGATTAAAGTAAAAAAAATATATCTACACATTGAGTGCTCAAAATAAGCAAAAGAAAAATTATTTTATTTAATTTTTTCAAAATAATAAGTAAAAAAAGTATTATTTCTCTCCTAATGATATGATCAAATAAGTAAAAATATTTTTAAGTACTTATTATCAAAATAAAGTATTATTTAATTTCTATCCTAATAATTACACTCAAATAGGTTGATCATGTTGAATAATTTAAAAATAATAAATTCTCATTATATTCAAATTTTATTATTATCACAACTTCTTTTAAAAGTATTTTTATTGAAAATAATTATCACAAAATATTAATAAATTCATGCAACACATGCACATTATTTCTAGTATTTTTATCACAAACTGTATTAAGGTTTTCGCTATTTGAAAAGAATGCAAGGACACTCTTTTTCATTGGTTGTATTCATGTATCCTGTTATGTATCAAAATGAAAGGCATTTCTATACCCATCACCTTATAAGTGAAGTTGTGGACATGTGTTCTTATGTAAAGTTCAAATGGTGATTGTGAAATAGCAATACTTATTAATTATAAAAAATTGTATTGTACATAACATTAAAAACACTAAAAAATACAATTTGTACTAAAAATACTAGGAATAACATGCATGTGTTGCATGAATTTATTAATATTTTGTGATAATTATTTTCAACAAAAATACTTTTAAAAGAAGTTTTGATAATAATAAAATTTGAATATAATGAGAATTTATTATTTTTTAATTATTCAACATGATCAACCTATTTGAATGTAATTATTAGGAGAGACATTAAATAATACTTTATTTTGGTAATAAGCACCTAAAAATATTTTTGCTTATTTGATCATATTATTAAGAGAGAAATTTTACTTATTATTTTGAAAAAATAAAATAAAATAATTTTTCTTTTGCCTATTTTGAGCACTCAATGTATAGATATTGTTTTTTACTTTAATCAAATGCATTAAAAGAAAGTAAAAAATATATTTTGAAGGTTTAATTATTCTTAAGATCTCTAATTTTTAATTATGTCCCTATAGTGTATAAGAATTTTGAATTAGGTCCCTGCCGTATGTGAACAGTGAGATGAAAAATGAAATATTCCATATATTCTATTTTTTTATAATGGCAGGGACATGATTAAAAAATATTATACACTATAGGGACCCAATTGAAAATTCAATGAAACTATAGGAACTGATAGATTAATTAAACCTTAAAAATATCATGTGATTTTATATTTTAATCTTGACCATTTATGTAAAATTCAATTATCCAAATGTGATCATGTATATATATATATATATATGTGTGTGTGTGTGTGTGTGTGTATATGTATATGATTTTTATCATTATTGAAACATCTTGAATTAGCGAACTAATTAACACACTAACCAATTGTACTATCATAACACCATTAATTACTCTTGAAGATTTTCAAATAAAAAAGAGTTGTGTTATTTGTACTAATAAGGTATGGGATACTGTGCCGACTCACATATCATCCATCATTGGATGAGATATGAACCACATTCAAATAGAGTTCACATCTCATTCAATGATGAATGGTATATGAGTTAGTACGGTATCACACATCCCATGAATACAAATAACATTTTTCAATAAAAAAATGCAACAATATATTAACAAAACATTAAAAAAAAAATGCATAGGTGAGATTTTAATATTTAACTTCTACTTCAAAGTGATGCATAGACCAACTTGACTAGCAATTTTACATGTTTAATAATTGCATTGATTTCATAGAAGATTCCTACAAAATTGCATGCATTTTGATTTCATAGGAACCTTATGAAATCACCTAATAAACTAAAATGGTTCACATTTGCAATTAATGTTTCAA
Organism: Dalbergia cultrata; assembly: GCA_031216105.1. Classification (NCBI taxonomy): domain Eukaryota; kingdom Viridiplantae; phylum Streptophyta; class Magnoliopsida; order Fabales; family Fabaceae; genus Dalbergia; species Dalbergia cultrata. The sequence goes on from CM062353.1 coordinate 49,664,384, forward strand.
TGTTTTATATATGTAAATAATGATTTTTTTTTTGTTTTATTTGGGTGAAAAACCCCTTCTCAAACAGCTTTTATAAACAAAATATTTAATTCTAAATAATTCATCATATTTGGTAATAATAATAGATTATAATTAAAAACTATAAATTTTAAATTAAAAATAATGTATAATTATAACTGACTTTTTGAAGCTTTTAACTAGAACAGAAGCTGATTTCTTTAAAACTATAATATTTTTACCAAATTACCTGTAATAATAAAATATTATAAACAACAAACGAATAATTCATAGCATTCTCAGTAATTTAGTATAGAAAAAAATTATATGATACAAAACAAAAACACACTAATTTAAAATAACTTTTAAGTTAATATATTTAAATATAATTTGATTTTTACATAATTAATTATATAAAAATATTTATACTCATAATCAATTATAATTATTGAAACAATTTTAATTTCACAGTTTCCCAAACACACATTAAATACTTTAAAAACTTAAGACGCTTTCCAACTGTGTGCGCGTATTATTCTCTCTGTTTTTTTTTTTTAAATCATTGGTATCCGGGCCAATGATTGACTAATATGAATTCGTCCACAATAGAGGTCACGGGAGACTCTTCTAATTGCTCCATTCACAATTTCATAATTCAAACATTAGACATTGCTTAAGGTACTTGATGCCTCATCTCGCTACACCAACTGGGAGATGATTGTATATATGCTTATTATTCAGCCATTCTATATGTTCATGGTATCATTATTTATGGTATTCCTTGACATGGGAGAACTTCCACAGGATGGATGATATGACTGCATTAGATTAGTCAAATGGTGGTCCAGTTGCAATTTGAAGAAATTATTAGGGACTCAATAGGGCTAACTTTTAATGAGAATAGACAAAAAAAAAAAAAAAAAGAGAGAGAAACGCTGTAGGTAAAAGTATATGATTGGAATAGAAGCTGATTCATCCATTGGCAATGGTACTGTTATTATTATCAAATCATGGGCTCACACATAACCTTTGGTTGGTGGCAGCTTTCTTGATAAATGTGTTTAAGACAAAAGCAAAGTCCAAAGACAGATCAAATAATGTTGGTCAGGCAAAACAAAAGGTCGCGAGTCCTCTCACTGTTTCGTGTCACAGATCTGACACCACTTGCTGGCAGTGCATCAGATTCCGTTCTTATCTGCATCTTTTCTTCCTCCTTCAGCTTTGAAATCCAATAGAATGCAGTGAAACCCATGCAAACCACTCACTCACTACCTCCTATGCCTACTTCTTGTTAGCTCTTTTTTTGGATTCTTCTTGCAATTCGTAGTGTTTGAAATGGCGGTTTCTAGCATGAATTCTCTTCGTAAAAGGGAAAGAAGGGAAAAAAAAAAAAAACCTGTTTTGCTTAACAAATTATGCATTCCCTTCAGATCTTCTGAATCATTAGCAATTGTGCAACCAAATATAGCACAAGAACTGTAATTGACTTCTTGTTCAGAAACAAGTATCAAGATGGAAGTGGCACGAAAGAGCTCTATTTCTATGAAATAAAGATAGACCATATATAAATAAAGATGGAACCGGATTACGAAAAAGAGAAAAATAACACAACCAAATTGTCCGAAAATTATGAAAAGTAAAGGGCATACACAATCTTAAAGAAAAAGTGGAAATTGAAGTTATATATATACACACACACAGGACATAAATTTAAACCTTTGTTGTTCTTCGTGATACAAATAGTGGTAGAAGGCAAAAAATAGAAAAGATAACACAGAAGAAGATGGATTCAAATGCTTATGCCACCAAATACCATATCGTCATCATCTACATACGAAAGGAATAATATATATGGGACACATACATATACATAAATATAGAAAAATACTGTCTCTTGCTATACATTTCCAGCCAAAAAAGGAAACCGGGCGAAAATTAATTTTGCTAAAGATGATGACGACAACAAGCCTAACAAACATCTCACTGATGACACGCAATATTTAATGGTGAACTGAAATAAGAACCACGAAGATGAAAATTAAAATAAGTATGCTGTTACTACTCCCTGTCATCTTCAAACTTCAACATTCAGCTAGCTAGCTATATGGTTCATATGTATGTGCTGGTAGATGTGGTATGCCTCTTGAGTTCTGACTTACCGGTTTGATATAGGGTTCGGACCACTTGGAACTTCATGAGCTTCATGTCCAAATTCTCTTCTTGCATCCTTAGACGAACTGTGAGATTTTTTGGTTTGGTGAGGGTGCAAGCTTGTGGTGGACATGGGTGATTCTGATGATTTATTAATGGGTTCCGAGGAAGCCATGGGGGAAGGGTTTCGTTCTTGAGATAAATTGATGAGGAGGAGGAATATGAAGAGAAGTGTGAGGAGATGCAGGAAAATGGGTGATTTTGAGGAACATTCTGAGATTGGTGATGGTGTTCTATTAGATTCTGCCATGCAATTGGAAAAAGAAGACCATCCCCCAAGAGCCCACAAGGGTTCAATATCCATCAACCAGCTCCAAGGCTAAGAAGGGAGAGAGGAAGAGCAATAGAAGTAGACAGATAGAGAGATAAAGACGATGAGAGAGAGAGAGAGAGAGAGAGAAGAGGAGAAGATTCAACAAAAGTGATTGGATTGGAGGCTTTGAAATTCGGTGCACATTTGTCTAAGAACCGAGACAACCTTGAGATGGAAGTTTTATACCAAATGTATGTTTGCAATTAGCGATTGAATTTACCAATATATCCATGCATGATATTATACAATCAATGTTAATGCCGTTGTTTTGATATGCAGTTTTGCATGCATGGAAATTTTCTGTCCCTAAATGATATATTTTTGTGTCCCCTAAATATTTATTATTAGATGAAAAGAAAAAAATTAAAATAAATTTATAAATTATTAAATATATAACATATTCCTTTCACATATTAATAAATAATTAAGGGACAAACAAAAAGACATCAATATAGGACACAAGATTTCCATCACGGCTATTATGCGTTGAAAACATGGTTAATCCTTTCCAGATGAATAGAGAGACTTTCACAATAGCATTCCTGCATTACAGAATTACCCTAGCAACACTAAAATTTGAATCCATAAGTATTAATTTCTTTAGAGTATGGTTAATTAAAATATTAAATTGTGTTGTGAGGACCAATTTGAGCTCATTGATACTAACTAATTTTTCTGATCTTTTATAGTTTGTCCATAAATTTAGTCAAGTATAATGATAATGAAATACTATTTCAGAGATGAAATACTTCACGAAGAAAATAACGTTATTCTTTTTGTTAATTTTTAATTAATTTAATATAATGTACAATCCGTTTGTAACCGTGCTCATATTTTAACCAGGTGTGAATCATCAAATTCACTCACCCACAGATATATAGTTTTCTTTTGCCCAGACTTTCTCTTCAATATATTGTCTTTAAAGTTCATAGTATGGATCACAGGATTTAGGGTTTAAGGGCCCATTTACTATACCATATAAGAGATGATATAATAAGTTAATACAATACGTGATAATTTTATACTTTGTTTGGGGCAACTAATGTATTATGTAAACTTATCCATCAATTAAAATTTAAATAATTATGATAAAGAATAGTAGAAAACATCAAATTGTATAAAAGAAAGAGAGTAATTTTATATTTTTAAAATCTATTGAAATATTAAATAGTTGTAAAATATAAAATAATACATAATAAATAAATTTTAATATAAATCAATTTTTTTATTTAATTTATATTCAATATTTATTTATAGTTGGAGTTATTTATAAACAAATGATAATATTTTATATTTAAAAATTACATCTGAATTGTTAATAAAAGTTTTTATTTTACTTTGAGTTAATATTTATGTATAAGTTAAAGTTGTCTGTGAAAAAATGATAATATTATATAATATAAAATATAATATTTTATATAATGTCACATCAAATACTGTACAGTATATCATGTCATATATTATTAGGCCTTATCCTATTAGATGTACCAAATTGACTCTTAAAAAGGCTAGTTTAGTTTGAGTCGAAAAAACTAAATTCAAACAGAGTAAATTTAATTGAATTGGTTTGGTTTAATCTTTAAATTATTTTCAACAATCTGATCCAAATCAAATTGAACAAGATCAAGTAGGTTAGATTCGAGTCATTTGGTTAAAATAAACAACGAAGAAGAATATGTTTTTAAGTTTTCATTATTAAAGCTACAAACATTAGTTCAAAATTTGGTAATGAGATATTTAATAATAGTGTAAGCAAATAAATTTCTTAATTAGAAGATAAAGATTGTCCTCATTATATTAAATGCATAAATGAAAATTTTAAACTTTATAAATAAATAAATTGGTCAAGTAGTCGGGTGATCTAGGTTGAATAATTGCACATAAATTTAAAGCCTTACTATGAATAATTAATTTGGTTTACTTTTACCTTGAAATAAATGAACTAATTATTCGAACCAATTTAGTTGGTTTAGTTTGGATTCTCATATTCATTAGGTCAATCTTGATTTGATAATATAACACTCCTACCTCTTATTGTTTGACTATAAGTAGAGGGTAAACTAGTGTTTACTATTTAGACCAGAGATGAAGTTATCTTGCTCCCTCACCCAGGGAATATATAAAGCTGGGGTGTTAATGATGGGAGCTATGATTGAGAAGCAATTATGATTTTGATAAGGGCATACTTATGGTTCTAACTAAGAGATGATAGCCAACATATGGGTGATTGAGAGGCTAAGCTAGACTATTTGGTCGGTCCACAAATTCTCCAGACTTATCTATTAAGGGCAAAATGACTCAATGTAAGTCAAATAGAAGGGTTGACTGATCGGTCCGCAAGCTAAAAGGTCTAGTTAGGCCGTTCGGTTAGTCTACTATCCCGGCTTATATTGTTTTGTTATGCAATATATTTGTTTGAAAATAAAAAGGATAAAAAGTCTTGTTATGCAATATATTTGTTTGAAAATAAAAAGGATAAAAAGTCAAGAATATATTATGAAATTTAAAAGGAATTTATTACAAGAAAGTGAAGGCATCTTGCAAAATAGTAATGTGACATTTTAAAAAATGAAGTCCTACATCTATTTTTTAATAAGTGTTCATCTATAAAATTTTATTTTTTTACTATTATTTATTCTTTTAAGAATTATATATAATATTAATTATTTTTTCCCATAATACCTTTATGTGTGAGAAGAGTTAGTGGACAAATTAAATAAGAAAGAAAGTATTGAAGCAGATGATGACAAGGTTAGTGTTGTAAACCACACTTAAATTTATCTAATTTCAAGTTTATTCAATTATTTTCTTAATATGTGTACATACATTAAAATGAACACTTATTAATGTAGTATTATACTAAGAATCTTAAAAGGTAAAGCCATTGGCACAAGATGGAGTGGTAGCTTTTTCTTGTTTGGCTGCTTGCTGAAGAAATCTTTCTTTGACTTAGAGAACCAAGTAAAGGAAAAATATCGATTGTGTTCCTTCAATGCTTAACCCTTTTCCCATGCAGACAAATGGTTTCAAAACTCCCTTGCACAGCGCGTGGATTTTACATCCCAGACATGTGCAAATTATATTCCTATTCCTTAAAGAAATATGTGCTCCCATTGCATCGGGTGTAATTTCATAATTTCAGTTTTAAAATGAAAAGAATATTTCATTATTTTTTAGCTCCTTAAAAACTAAATTAACCTCAATTAGAGCAGTAGTGTTCTATCAATAAGAAACAAAGATAATAATCTTCATTAAAAATTTTGAATGACATGTAATTAGAATAAAAATAGTTTTAAAATTATACTTCTTAGTCGGAATGAAATAATAATATATTAAACTAAGTCTCAGTTTCAGCTCCATTTTTTTAAGCTATTTATGTATTTCCTTTTAATCTTGGTAAAAGAGAGAGAATCAGCCACTTTCTTTTATTTATCGCCACTTCTTTTTTAATGTTTGTAGATTAATATTCCCAAAAATATCCTTAATTAGTATTGTGTTTAATGTTTTCTATTATTATTTTAATATTTTAAATTATATTTAATAATTGCACTAATTAATGTTACAGATAAAAACCAACTGTTTTTAGTTTATCAATTTTAAAATAAAATCAAACCATTATTCTTTAAGGTTTTGGACCAAAAAAAAAAAAATGTTCCGTTTTCACTTTGATACAAGCAAAGTAAGATATAATACACCTCTAAATTTCGTAATTTTTCTTATTGTGTAAAAAATTTATACTGATGTCTAATTAAATCTTTTTTATTTACATAATTTTTCAAATAGTAGAAATGAGAATCAACTATATTTATTTATATATGAGTGGATAATAACCTAAATTTTTTATACCATTAGTATATTAAAATTAAATGCTTAATTTTAAAATATAAAACTAGGTAATTTGTTAAATGCGTAACGTATAATTTACATATCTTTACCCAATAAATAAAGGCATTTTTAAAAAGATCATTCTAATTTTTCTTTGAAAGATTTATCGTCGATTGCATGAAGCGTTACATTAAAACTTTTGCATATATATATATATATATATATATATCTATCTGTGTGTGTGCACATGTGTGTGTCAACCTTCAAGTTTTTCTTACTTTTCTGACACCTTAATTTATGAGTAATATTATTTTGACATTTAAAAAATTAATTTTCATTAGGATACCTATTTTTTTACCATTAAATATGATAAATAAAATGAATGAGGGGGATTATCATTATATCCAATATAAAAAGTGGGTGTCCAAAAATACTTTTTGAATACCAAAATAACATTTGCGTTAATTTTAGCCATGTACCCTTGCTCATCATGTGTCATCGTCACTCAGTGAGGTTCAAGTTGAATCCTAACTATGCACTGAACACAAAATTAACTAAGGGTATTTTATGAAGGAAAATAATTTGTGTATGGTATTTTGATAGGTGATTTATACTAATATAAGATAATAGGAAAATTTATTTATATATGGTATTTATAGAATCCACCTATAAATGGTGAATTCTGTGTGGATTATGTTTTATTTTCATTTTACATTAAATTTGTTTTTGACGAATTCAATATTAAATCTATATTTTGTGGATTCTATATTGAAAATATCATATTCTGTGATTGTTTTTACTAAAACACCACATTGATATAAATATACAACCCAAAATTCTATATGCAAAAAAAAAAAAAAAAAAAATCCATTTTATGAATGTTAAATTACAAGAATAAAAGAGGAGTGTGAATAGCCATTTACAGAGAAGAATAGTAATCCTTTCGAACAATGCGGGCTAGACCCCTTGGGAGGAGAGAGGAGAATCTTATGCATGCATTAACTTACGCATTGGACAAATTATAGATATGGCTTGGAAACATTTGATTACTGATTAGAAAGTAAGAAGTATTCCCAGGAAATGAATAGCTAGTTATTTGATTCATGTTACTAAGATTCGAATAAATATATCTTCCTTATTCAAATCCTCTAAAACTGTTCTTTTTGGCTCTTGCATATGACAAACGTAGAAGAGAAGAAAAAAAAAAGGAGGGGGGGGGGGGCGCTGATATTCCATTAATGCAGAAGAATCAAGTTAATGGCTTCTTTTATGGAATCATAGTCCTATAATGATGCGAAGGTATATAGAGAAAGAGCTATTATTTACTAAATCACCATGCATTTGAGATCCAGAAAAAGAAAATAATTCCATTGACGATCCTACGTACTCGATAATTTTAACAGATATAAATATATTGTGGGATCAGTACATTTGTATCAGACTTTTTCTTAATTGATTGGGGTAAATTGTGTCAATAACACACGTATAAAACCGAAGCATATGCGAGGTGCAAACGCTTGAAAGGAGAGTGGGCATGGCAGTATTGTTTTGTGGAAATAAGAATTGGGAAATGCACATGGAAAGAAAAGCACATATACTCTTTATCAAATACGTGTTCACTCATATAACAGTGAAAGAAACAAAAGAAGGCAGTGACATATATGTCTCCCATGAAGGGTGTGCATGGGTCCCCACAGCCTATCCTTGTTGCAGACATATGGAGAGCGATTATACGTGAAGGTCTCTTTTGTGATTTCACCATTCATCCACCACTTTCAGTGACAGATTCACCATCTTGCTTTAATAAGTTGTGTTGCTTTTAGGCTTTTAGTCCCTTTGCCACTACATTTATTTCACTTTAGAAGGGGGAGATGAGAATGAAATGAAAGCAGAAAGTGAAATTTATATCTTTTCAATCCGAAAAACAATAGAAATATGTGTCATGTATTATCATTTATTATAATTATTAGAGTAGTATTTTACAGTAGTTTTGCGGATAGCACGAAATGAATGTTATTAATTTAATTAGTTTTTAAAGGCGAATCTCGTCATTTTTATGTAATATATATACCACTTTTTTTGTCATAATTAATCATAGAAAGGCTTAATTAAACTGCCCCCAAAAGAGGAGTGGAACATAGTAAAGAGATCTAAAACATCAGAATTTACAGACTCCGGATAAGGATACTGCGCATCATACATCTAAAGCACATTGAGGAAGACTAATTTTGGTGTTTGAGGCATGCCCAATACATACATAATAGTAGCTAGTAACGACTAAAGGCTAAACCAGCTTTGAAAACTGCAATGATGGCACCAATTACCAAGAGATCTTTCTGATATTGACTACCTAACTACATTCTTGATTATGCACTTTTTTTTTGAAAAAAAATGGTTGCACACTATGAGGCGCATCAAGTTAAGAATCTTAATAATCGTGAGGCCAAGATGTAGGGATTGATTGAATGGACGTCCTCAAAGAATGACGTTAGGATGCCGAGCTAACAGTGGAGCCAAGATGGATGACTTTGACTATAATTGAAGGACTGAGTTGAACTGGAGTAACTTTATGTTATATGGGTTCTAGTTGTATTATTGTTATCTCTGTTAATTATTTGGGGCCCTTATCAATACTTATTAGTTTTTGAAATTTATTATTTATAATTATTATTATTGTGATAATTATTATTAGTTTTTGACCTTTTATTACTGTTCATAATTTTGAACACAAGATTAATAATTAGGGTTTCTTTTAAGCTAGGCCATTAATGGTCATGACAGCTAGTTTCCTCATTATAAGAAAAACGCAAGTTATCAATGGACTTTATCGACGAAAAATAAGAAATTTGAGAATTTTTTTTTTTAGTCATTACTGATGGATTTTTCCGTCAATAAATCCCTTGGTATAATTCGCGCCAACTTTAGATGAAAATGGGGCACGAATTACCGATAGATTTTTCTATTGGTAACTAATATGAATGATTTTAGGAAGAAATTAACATTATTGACGGATTTTTTTGTTGGTAATTTTTTTTAAATTTTTTTTAAAATAATATTACCAATGGAAAAATCTATCAGTAATTAACTTAAAATTTTTAATTTCAAAATTAATGTTACGGATGGATTTTTCTGTTGGTAATTTTAATTTTAGAAATAACTATTAAAAGCAATTACCGATGAAAAAAATCTATTGGCAATTTTTGGAGAAAAATATGAAATGGGGCCTTGGTGGTCATTACCGATTATTTGTTCTGTTGGAAATTCAAAATTCCATCGAAAATAGTAGACCAAAGATTAAAAAGGTTGTACCCCCATTAGCCAAGTGTTCTTTCTTTCTTTTTTTCTCTCACACTCTCTATCTCATTCTAGATCTCTCACGCACTCTCTCTCTTTCTAGATCTCTCTCTCTCTCTCTCTCTCTCTCTCTCTCTCTCTCTATTGCTTTGTTTGCCTCACCGGAGAAGGGAGCTGCGCAACAAGCTAGTCGGGTGGCAATTGTAACATCCCCAAATTTATAACTAAGATAAATATTAATCTTAATTAGCAATAGCAAAACCAAGATAATTTGGACAAATGTTATGAAACACAACAAATAGACTACTTAAGTATGTCTAGAGAAAAATGCAAAGAATTACGAAAATGCCATCACTTAGTAGAAATTACGAAAATGCCCTTGCTATGTAAAGGAAATTACCAAACTACCCTTGCCTTGTTAAATGACGAAGATACCCTTACTCTATGAATGGAATTACAAGAATACCACTATCATTGTCTAATTACAAAAATATCCTTGTTTTAGTTAAAGAAATTACTACAATGCCATTTGCACAAATCCCTAGACTTGTCTTTAGACAAGAATGAATCTAAGCCATTGGATTAAGATGATAACACAATAATTTAACCACATACATCATACACATTTCTGAATCACATACATGCACTAAAGGTTAGAAAATCTCCACTAACATCTTTGCACAAAACATGGAGCATTTTCATCCAACATGTTTGCATAAAACATGGAAACATGTTTGCACAAAACAAGGAGCATTTTCATCCCAAAATTCAGCCAACATGTTTCCATAAATCATGCTCCAAGTGCTTTCCTTCTTCTATTTTTTTCTCTAATCTTTCCACTATAAATACTCCTCAAACTCTCTTCAATTCAAAAACTCCCTAAGTGTTCTTTCTTTCTTATTTTATCATTCTTCTTATGTTCTTCAAAGACTTCTCTTGATCCTCTAAACTTCATCCAAACACTTAAATCCTAAGTCCAAACTTTCACTAGCCCTCACAAGAGTTACAATCTTTAACTCTAGTAAGAAATATTTTCTTAAGCACTCAAGTTCTAGAACCAAGATTCAAAGAGGGTCATCCACTCCAAAGACTCTTGTTCAAAGCTTAAGGAAGAAGAGAAGGACCCTTTTTTAGACCCTACACAAGAGGTAGGAGTTTCTTCTTTATTTGTTTAAGTATTGTTGACTTCTAACTTTGCTCATGGATAAAATGCCTCAAACTTGAGTTATTGTCAAAAGTTTTGAATAATTATATTTTTAGAAAACACAACATGTTCTATTATGCTATGAGTACTTTTATGATGTTATCAAACTCAAATATAACTTAAAAGATTGTATGTGATAATAGTTCTACACTTAGTCTCTTATTCCGCTTATTTAATTAAGTGCGCAATGTAACTTGATTATTATCTATAAAAGCGCTATGTATTTCACTTCTCGTTACAGGCTTAAGTTTTTAAAAAATTAATTTATTTAAAAAAAAACAAATTTCCACTATTTTTCTAAATTAATTTCAAAAGAAAATAAATGCAAGGCATAAGTGACAACTAAGAGAATCCAAATGTGAACTTAAGCATAGTGGGGTTCTATTAGGGTGTTACAGCAATGCTTTGATCTCGGCCCCTTTTCGTGCAAGCAGTGGCCTATGACTTGGACCCCCTACGTGCGCATGAGCTCGCACCAAATCTGGATCCCCTATGCACCCGTGGCCTAGCACCAGAGCTCGCCGGCATGCGGACACCCTGCTCGCTGGCACTAGATCTCACACCAGAATGCGGATTGTTTGCCCAACTGCGACCTGCCTTGAGCGATCGCCCGACATCGAGTTGACCACCCAAGCGCTTGACCGCGAATCTCTCTCCCTTTGCATGACTTCCTGTGTTAACTGCTTCCTACGTCGGAGCAAATTGCTTCCTGTGTCAGCACGAACTGCTTCTAAGTGAGCATCCTTTTGTTTTTAGTCTGATTTTGGCTATGATTTGGATGGCCCCTGTTTCATTAGTTGTTTGGCTATGATTTTCATAGCTAATATAAGGTGAAATTTTGTTTATACTTGGAGCGCACTGATATATTCTTGTTTTGTGTATTAGCTTTGTTTGAAGAAAACTATCAAGTAAAAGCTTTGGGCAATTTGTCTAAGAAGATTTTGATTATACTACTTTGAACTGAAAATAAAGTAATCCAAACATATGATTTTCTTATTCTACAGTGTAGCATTCAAGTCACTCTTATATTACATTGAGAATGTTGATCTACAATCTCATGAGCATAATTTTCGGTTTGGTGACCATCTTACCCTCATGTGCATAATTTCACCTTTTCAATAAATTAACAAAATGTGAATTAGGAAGGATTGATTAGCGAAATATGAACAGAAGATTGGATTGGATGGGCCAAGAAAAATGTGAGTTAAGAAGGATTGGTTAATGAAATATGAAGAAATATGGTTTTGTAGGCTAGCTATATTTTTTAACATATAAATATGCTTGGATTGAGGGATTTTTATTAATTGATTTATTAATTTAAATAATTGATTTTGTTAGAGAACGTCAAATTCGATTGGAGCATTTCTTTGACAGAGCATATAATTCTTTTGCCGACATTAAGGTAAGTAATTGTTTTCTCTCTTTATTTAACTACATTTTTGCTAGGATAGTCTAAAATATAGTTGTAGAAAATTGGGATTGCATGACTAGAGGGGAATGGCGTAAAAGTTCTTTCCTGACTTGTTTGCATTGTTTGCTGTGGAGATTGATTGTGTATGCTGAGATTGCAGGATATGCATGTTGTGATGTTATAAGGAGGTGTGCTCTAGAACGGTTTTAGGATCTTTGAATGTTTAAGGGGAGCTGCTACTATTTTTTTTTTTAATTTAAAGAGTTGAATCTTAATTTAAGGGGAAGTTCTACCTAAATTTTGTTAAGTTAAACAGTACAATCTATTTACTTAAAAGACCCTTACTTTCAGAAGATGATCTTTTGAAAGATACTTATAATTTAATAAAATTTTAATTTCTGAAACGTTAAATGAATTTGTTAGGTTAAATTACACATTCAAGAAGCATGATTCCCGCAAATAGACTATAGATGTATGACAGGGTGCACTCCAGTCGAGGGAGAATCAAACCTGAATTTTATGTGGGAGTTGAGTAGTTTATAAGGGTGGCTTGTCTGACAGCACAATTTATGAATGAGCAAAAAGTTATGTGTCCTTGTGCTAGGTGCAAATGTAGGAAATATTTTGATATGGACACCATTAGGTATCACCTGTATAAGGATGGTTTTATGGTGGATTATTGGGTTTGGACTATGCATGGGGAAGTTGCCACACAAAATTGAACATGCTAGTGTTGAAAATACATATATTAGAGGTAGTTCAAGTAGCGTTAATATTGGTAAGTATGTCACGGGAAATATTAATTGGGAGTATAACTCTAGATGATATGAGGAAATGATTTATGACGTAGTGGGTCTTCAAAATCATGCAAATTATGAACCTTCTGTCAAGGCTCCTAATGCTGAGGCTAAGAAATTTTTCTCTATATTGGAGGCTGTAAAGGCCCCAATTTGGGAAGGGTGTGTACACTCCTAGTTGTCCTTAGCGGTTAAGATATTAGCTATAAAGTCAGAAGCTAACCAAAGTCAAAATTCATTTGAGTAGTGGGAAATGTTAATGAGTGAGATTAGTCCACAGCCTAATTCTGCTCCAAAGGATTTCTATCAAGCTAAGAAATTGGTTTCAAAACTCAAGCTGAAATAAAAAAATATATATATTGTTATTTGAAGGGATGCATGTTGTACTACAAAGATGATGCATACCTAACCCAATGCAAATTTTGTTAAAGCCCTAGGTTCAAACCAAAAAGATCTAGAAATGGAAGATATAAGAATGTTCCCTATAAAAGAATACACTATTTGCCCCTAATTCCAAGGTTAAAGAGGTTGTATGCTTCAATGAGTTTAGCACCTCACATGAGATGACACTTTGAGAATAAGAGAAACGATGGGGCTTTGTGTAGACGGATTTACTCTGAATTATCATTTTAGCAAACCCTCTTATTGCTAGCTTGTGGTTCTTACACCTTACAATTTCCTTCCTAAAGTGTGCATGAAAGATCCTTACATGTTTCTAACTTGTATAATCCCTGGCCTCGATATTCCCATAGCCAAGATTGTTGTTTATCTCCAACCATTGATTGATGAGTTTAAAGAGTTATGGTATTCAGGTCTACAAACTTATGATATTTCCATGAAACAAAATTTCTTGTTGAGGGCATCATTGATATGGACTATCAATGATTTTCCGACCTATGGAATGTTGTCAGGTTGGATGGCATAGGGAAAATTGGCATGTCCAAATTGTATAGAGGATACAAAAGCAATTACATTGAAACATGGTAAAAAAAACTCTTGGTTTGACTGTCCTTGGAGATTTTTAGACTTTAATCATGAATTTGGAGGGTAAGAAGGACGCGTTTAAAAAGAAGACGGTTGAACATGATGAGCCTCCCGTGAGACTAAGTGGTAATCAGGTTTGGCACAAAGTTAGAGACTTTCCAAAGATAACTGAACTGGGTAAATCCATATGATTTCCAAGATATGGAATAGATAATAATTAGACCAAACAAAGTATATTTTAGGAGCTGTCTTATTAGGGGGATAATCTAATTCATCATTGTATTGATGTAATGCATGTCGAAAAAATATGTGTGATAACATCATAAACATTGTGATGGATACCGATAAGACTAAGGACAATGTTAAAGCAAGAAAAGATTTGATAGATTATTGCAAGAGACCTAAGTTGAGTTTACAGAAGTTGCCAGATGGCCGTGTGTGTAAGCTGAAGGCATGTTACATACTAACCTTTGTGCAGAAACAATGTATGTGTAGATGGAGGCGAAAGTTGATGATGCCTGATGGTTATGCCTCAAACTTGGGAAAATGCGCCAATGTTGCACAAGGACAATTTTTTGGCATGAAGAGTCATGATTATCATGTATTCATAGAATGTTTACTTCCTATTACATTTAGAGAATTACCTCTCCTTATTTGGAATCCATTGACTGAGTTGAGTCAATATTTTACAGACATATGCTTGTCCGCTCTGAGGGTTAAAGATCTCTTAATTATGGAGATAAACATCCCTATAATTCTGTGCAAAGTAGAGAGAATATTTTCTCCTGGTTTCTTTGATTCTATGAAACACTTGTCCGTACACTTGGCATACGAAGCACGGGTGTGTGGGTCAGTTTAATACAGATGGATGTATCCATTTGAAACAAATATTGGAAGTTTCAAGATAACTATGAAAAATATGCCTCAAGTATAAGGTTCCAATATGTGAGGCATATATTTCCAAGGAGACATCACTTTGAGCCACATGTTCAATCTAGACGAACAAGGGTTTCTCGGAATAATGATGGGGGTGAAAGTTTAGTTTAACATGCTTTGTCTATATTCAGTCAGTCCGGACATCCTGCTGGAAAGTCTAAGCCCTATTGGCTATCAGAGTAAGAGAAACATGTTGCGCATTTGCATATCTTAATCAACTGTGATGAAATGCAACCATTTAAAGCGTAAGTGATATCAATGTATCACTTTCAATTGTTGATGCACTGACATAAATCAAATCTTATTTTACTTGCAATGTTTAATTTACAGGTATTTTGAACAAATTGATGAAAGACACACCCTTGAACAATTTACAGCATGGTTCAAATCATTTGTATGTGACCTAACTATCTAGTAACCATTTGATCCAAAATTACACACATGTTGTAGTTGTTATCTTTTGTGTTGATGTTTGAATTTCAATTATTCATGTAGGTGTTTAATAAAAACAATAATGTTTCATATCCTTATTTACAAAGTTTAGCTTAGGGTCCGGCTAACAAAGCAAACAATTGGCCAATGTACTATGTGAATGGATATAAGTTTCACACATTTGGATGGGGCCACAGAAGAGTAACAGACAATAGTGGGATTTGTGTAAGAGTGGATGTAGGCACTAAGGAGGGTGATTGGTATGGAGTAATCAAACAAATACTAGATATTGAATATGTAGGTGATGTACCTCAAAAATTGGTAGTGTTATTCAGTTGTGATTGGTATGACCCAAGACGTCCTGACGGAACACGCATACACAACCAAAATAAAATTACCGAGGTGAATTATACTGAGAGATATGGCACATATGATCTTTTCATTATTGCTCAAACTGCAAGATAGGTATATTATGCATCATACCTTGGAAAGTGTAGAACAGATTGGAAAATTGTCATGAAAGCTAAACCTAGGGGTCGAGTTGAGGTCGAAGAATTACCTGATGATGCTTATCAAGTGAATGATCCAATCTTTTCTCAAGTAGTTGTTGATACAGGAACATTGCCAATGTTACGTTCCGATTCCAGTGAGGTTGATAATTCATTCTTCTAGTGATTAATTAGTGAGTGAACACAACGAAAGAGATAGTAATGATGATGAAGACGAGGAAGATGAGTTTGAGGATGATGTTGAGACTAAGAATGATGAAAATAGTCCTCAACTTCTAGTTTAAATGTGATGTGTCTAGTTTCATACTTATTACTTCTTCTTATTTTAAATTATCATATTATTTAGTTTTTCATACATTGTCGTTTGTTTTTCAGATATGGCACCTAAGGTGAAAAACAAGGGCAAGGGGAAAGGTGCCCCAAATAATTAGACAATCATCCTTCCTACTTAGACATCTACCATAGCCGCTTACACCTCCACTTTTAGCCCTTCCATGCCATTATGTCGTGCTCGTTAGGAGTTTACCATGATACCTACTCCTAGGCATGTGACAGGAAAGGTGCCTTCACCTCCACCACCACTGGTAGATCTTGTCCCCACCCCCACACATAACTCACAAGGGGGTGCTGAAAACGAGGTGGTTGGTGGCTCCTCGACAGGGCAGTCAGGACATAGGTCCACATGGGATGAATGGGTACCATTTGTACGTCTCAGTAAGAAAAGGTTAGTAATTTAATTCCTCAATTCATGAATCTTCTTGTAATAATTTGAACAATTTCTTGATATATACTAACATTGTTTTGTACTATTTGTTTTGCAGTTGGCATCCAAACACACGAGCCATGCATGAGGTGACACACAACATCCAAAAATTGCATCAACAACTGATTGAGTCCTTCGACAAGCTGAGGAAGGAGGAGAAGCTATGCTGGTTTCTTGAATGGAAAGTAAAATAAAATAATTAAAATGAAATGTATGATTTACTTTAGAAACTGCTTTCAATTACCTTTTTCTTTTTTTTTTACTTCTATGTGTAGAGCCACTTCATCATCCATCCCAAAAATGAAGATTTCATGTTTAAGCTCTTCAAATCCAAGGCAGCTCATAGGCTACAAGACATGTACATCGAAATCGGGGAACGGCAGGACAAGACCCCCAAGTGGATGACTCAGGCCAACCTGGACTATTTGTGGGAATATGGGAGAGGTGATAAATTTAAAGACAACTCTTTGAAAGCTAAAGCGAGTAAAGCATCGCAAAAGGGTGGATCCGTTCATTGTGGTGGTTCTGCTACTGTAGAGTCTACGGTCACCAGATGGTTTAGTCATTATTTTAAATATTTTCTAAATTCTTTTTGTTAAATTTATATTTTTACTTACTAATGTTTTACATGTTTCACTCAAATTGCAAATTATTGAGTTGAAGAGGCCACCCATACAGACTGACTTATTCAAAAAGACTCACATGCATAAGAAAGACAAGACATGGATCGATCAGCTCAGAGAATGCTTGGGTATTTATGTTTTGAGCACTTACTGTTTGTATATATATTTAATTTATTATCTCAAATATTTGATAGAGGTTTAATTAATTTTATTTTGTTATAGAATGCGCATGAGTAGCGCTATCAGGGGGCTATGACCCAACGAGATGAGAGGATCACAACTGGTGAGGAGTGCCCATCGATTGATGAGGACCTGTTGTGGTAAGAGGTAGTTGGTGGCCTTTACAAGAACCACATCTATGGCATGTGGTCATTTTATGCAAGTAGTTTGTCCTTTGCCTCTATCATTGGGGCATCTACAAGCACTGGGTCCACTATTGAAGATGATCAGGTCCACGAGTAAGTTCACTTGCTCAACGTGGAACTTCATCATATGCAAGAGAAGGACGCGGAGAGACAAGGCCAGTTTCAGGAGATGCAAAAGAAGATGGAGGACAAGGAAAAAGCCATAGACACGAAGATGAAGAAAATGAATAAGGAGATGATGTCTTTGTGTAAGAAGATGCAGGCAGGCTCATCTGCACTGCCAGACGCCGATGATGATGATGATCTTGTTGACTTATCCTGATTTTGGTTATTGTTTTTTCTTTCCTTGTTATATGTTGAATTTTTGTATTTGTGTCTATACACTTTCTGACACTTTTATCTATTTTACATTTTGAAGTAAAATTCATTGTGTTTATTATTTATTGGGAATTGTTTTTTATAATTTTTCATTGTTAAATATATTGATATATTTATAATTAGCTTTAAATAAAAAATAAGCTCTTAGATGATCAGGTAACGCACAAATTATAGCATATTTATTAAAAAAAAAATTACTAATCGATTTTTCTGTCAGTAAAATGAATAAATGAAAAATAAAATTTAAAAATTTATAATTATTGACTGAAAAATTGGTCGGTAAACTAAAAATAAAAATAAAAATTTATGAAATTCAATAATTATCGACGGATTATTCTGTTGGTGAAATAAAAAAAAATCCAATAATTACTAATGAAAAATCCATCGGTAATTATTGGATTTCATAAATTACTGACGGATTTTCCATCGGTAATAAAACAAAATCCACCAGTAATGCCTAACATTGATGAATTTGATGACAAATTGTTCAGCTCATTACAGACGAATTTTTAAACACAACATCCATTGGTAATTTCGTTGGTAATTTTTTTTGACCAATTTTTTCTGTTGATAATGATTTCCAACTATGTTATTACTATTGGTCAAAATCCATCAAAAAATTTGTTGGAAATTAAATTTTTCGTTGGTAATAGGTAAAATCTGTCGATAACATCATTTTTTCTGGTAGTGCCTTTATTATTAGTTGCTCATTTATTTGCTCTCATTTTATGTTTTAAGGAAACAAATTGGCCTACAACAAGGGAGATTTTTTCACACACATCATTATAATTGTAATAAAGGTTTATTTCTGTTTATGTCATATTTGTTATTCTTAGTATTCTTGCTTCTTGTTTCACCTTAATAGATATCAACCCTCTAAATTAAGGCTCAAGGAAGAATAATGTAGAACCCATGTAAATTGAATATTGCTTCTCTATATTACTGAATGAGTCAAAACCATGCATTACAATACAAGGAGAACAAATACAAGAAGATAGAAAGGAGAACTAGAAAATAAAACTAACAACAATATCATAAACCAACAAACTCTAAAAAATTGTAACAACTTCTATCATTACAAATTTTAATTATCTCTTATTTAATTTTATGTCATCCCCATCGTCCCCCCTAAACTCATGGTCGAAGAAGATGAGACCCTAAGTTTGACCATGAATCAATCAAATGATGCACTATAGGTAGAGGTTTTGTGAAAATATCTGCAATTTTCTCAAATAATGGAATGAGTGATGAACACTTACTTCAATTCTTTGAATGATCTTATCTTGAACAAAATAGTGGTCCAATTAAAAGCGTTTTGTCCAACTACATATGTAAGATTAGACTTGCTACTAGAAGGGCATAACACTTAGATTACAACAAAATACAATTAGAGGAGTAGTAAGATTAATTTGTAACTTAGGCAGCATTTGTTTACTATCCCTGGGATAGAAATACAGAGACACTAGAAAAACAAACTTGTTTGGTGATAGAGACAGGGCTCTTGGGACAAATTTTTTGTATTTTTATCCCTCCAAAAAGTGAGGATATGATATGAAAACAAAAATTTAATATTTTTTTTTCAATAATACCTTTATACATATTTATTAATTCTCATTGTGTAATAAAAAATGGTGGTGTTACTAGGAGGTCCGGTGATCAGCCAACGGCCTCTAGCAAAACTCCGGCGACACTCCGGCAAACACCAAACATACCATTAAAATGGCTCCCATGAGAATTTTGAAACGACTTGGACTTATCTTTGTGATTGGGGCCTTGACCATGATTGATAAATGAAATCAATGAAACCAGTTTGGTAGTGGTGGTGTGGATTACTAGATAGAGATGAAGGAAGAGTTTGGGTTTGGTATTGAGGGTAGGGGTGGAGGTTTCATAGTTGTATAGTGGCAGCGGTAGGGGTGGGGGCAGTGGCAGTAGGGGTGGAGATAGTGGGGATCAGGGAGTATGGTGGGGTGGTGGGTGTGGGCAAAGACTAATTTGGGGGGTTTTTGGTTTTAACTAATGTGCCATGTCACCAACCCCGTTGACTTAATATCAGGGACCATTTGGTGACAATTGAAATTATCAGGGACCAACTTATCTAATATTAAAATTATTAATAACTAACTTAGGGGTTTACTTTAAGAGTATAGGTGAAATCTCATTTAAATATATATATTTAAAATATTAGTTACTAAAATGACACTTTATTTTTATTTTGTTTTATATTTTTATAGTTTTACAAAGGAAATAATGAAAGTAATAAAAAATTTTAAATTCTTTTACAAATGCATAAAATACACAAAATAAACAAACAAGCGAAAATTTTATAATTAATATTAAAATAGAACATACATTTAGAAAACGTCTTTGAAAACTTAACAGATTCTTGCTTGTTTATACGCTTAAGCCATAGAATTTTTCTATAATAAAAGAATTTCTGAATAGATAAATGTAGTATTTTATGGATTTTAATTTTTTGTCACACTTTTTTTCTCAATAATATTATTTTTAATACAATAGTTTCAATCATAATTATCAAACTCTTGAATTGGCTTATAAATTTTTATTCGCTTACAAGTTTCTAAACACCCAAATCGAGTTAACTCACTTAATAACTTAAGTAAATCTGCAAACTTGGCAATATTACAATCTTGTTTTCAATTAAATATTATAATTTTATCTTTTTAATTGGTCATATCTTAGAGATGTGATTAAAAGTTAGACTTAAGAGAGAACGGCTGACAAGAGTTATTTTTAGTACGTGTCTTTCATTCATTTGAGAAATTTATAAAAGAACGGAGGGACATGGTAAATTTCTACGAGTCTTCCAAAATCTCTCTAGTTTTTAACGTTCTAAAAACGGTGAGGTTTGATAAATCTTTCATTTCCTTTTAGTTTATTTTTAGAGTAAACTCCCAAATTAGTCCATGATAATATTACCTGTGGATAATAAGTGTGCTCTATGACAAAAATAATTAATCGCTTATCATGCATAATTGCAACCTCTCGTAGCCTCATTCTTGCGTCTCCTTTATCACCGCTCCAACCCTAAGAAACATCATTAAGGTTTTCTTTTTTGTACTTTGAAAATTACATTGATCACAACAATCCTAATGACTTAAACATCATTAAATTTCAATTTTAATTGTAAATTTATTAATAATAAAGAAAGCATATTTGTGTCAAAAACCAAGAAAAAACTAGAGCAATTAGCATGCAATAATAATGTATCAATAAATAAATAAAAAACACATATTTTGAAATAGCCAACCCCCAAGAGTAAGAAAGTGTTTCAAGCAATCAAGCATTATAGCTAATGAGAGCTAGCGAGGTGGGGTGGTGATGAGAATTACAATGGGATGGAGAGATTGAGAGTGAAGGTAAAATAGTTGAGTGAAGTAGGATGTGGGTGATGATTTACCGATTAATTTACCAAGTGTAAGTGATTAGGGACTGATATGTCCACATATTCCAATTGTAAGACATCTCAGGACTAATTTATTTCTTTTTTTTAATCAAGAATCAAATTGTCTATTAATAATATTATTAAGGACTAATTGGGGGCTTACTCTTATTTTAAACTCTTCTTTTATTTTGGTGGATAATCCGACAAAATTTCTTTTGAGCCCTCAAACCACAGCAAGATTGAATTATCTAAACTCCTGTTTTTCTTACCCTTATTTTTTTTTTATACCTTTCTTTTCTTTTTTCTTTAAAACCACAAAACGCACCAGGAATAGAAAAAAAAAAAAGCCAAATAAAAGGAGCGACAGATCTTTGTGGCTATAATATGCATATCAGTTATCAAGCATCATGCATACGTCAAGGAAAACAATAATTATGAAATGATTTTGCAATTTGTAGTTGAAGTTTAGCCAAAAAGTCAAGTAATTACGCTTGTCTCATGTGTAGTTCAGACCGCGCACTAACCACGTGTTTGGTGATATATGCGATATCTTGCTTAATTTGTTTTGTGGAATTTTCAACGCATGCACGTACCAATCACTTCAGTGAAAAGGACGCGTAAAATAAGAATGGCCGATAAAAAAAAAAATAGATAAGATTTATTTCTAAAAGTTTCTTTTTTCTTCCTATATTTTTGGCTATGATGTTTTCAAAATATAAATGACACCTAAATTGTAAATACAAACTCGACATTTTGTATTTCATTGTGATTCCTAATATCATAATATGGTGTTTTATACTTTAGTGTGATTCTTTTATATTATAATTTGGTATTATATCTGATTTTTTCCTTATGGGTATTTTCTATATCTAGGAGGATAAGATTGAAATGTTTTGAAAATGTTAATGATATAAATAGAACAAAATATAGGAGGGGTGTATTTACCCAAAAAGTTTAAGATTTTGCTGAATATTGCGGGTGTGTTTGCTATAGACGTTAGTACAATTATTTTTAAAATAATTAAAATTAAAAGAATTAATTTTTAAAAAATGATTTATACAAAAAATTTAAAATTAAACCTTAAAAAATTAATTTGAGATAAAAATTTAATTTATATCTAATTTTAGTTAAAAATAATTTTGGCCATAGAGTGTCATTTCCCTCCACAGCCAAGAGGGCAAACAAAATAAAAATATTTCTCTTCAAATCAATTTGGTTGAATTCAACCAGATAATTGGAACAAGTTAAACTAATTAGGCATGGAATCACATGTTTAAAGTTTTTAAAATTTTATGTGTTAGTGTATTAAAAACTTTTTAAAAAAATTTCAATCATAAAATAATTCACTTGTGATTGTTTAATCAGTGCCATTAGAACACTAGTTAAAATAATTCAAAATTTATGGCAAATCATTTGTTTTATTACATATATAAATTCCCTTTTTTTCACTATCATATATTCACTTTTTTATCAATGTTTATTAAAATTGTAACATTGAAAAAATTACCACAAATATAAAATTAGTGTTAAAATTCTTTAGGAATAATTATGTAAATGTTATATACAAATTATATTTTCAAAAAAATTAATAATATTTTTATAATATAGTTATATTTTCTAAATTCTACTATAAATTTCCGTTATATTGTAACATTGAATCAGAAAGTGCAAACAAATATTAATTTTTTTCCTTCGTTCTTTTGTTGGGGCTTTTCTTCTTTAGTTGTATAAAAAAATGGAAAAGTGGGAGGGCTAGCGAGAGACTAAAAGTTTTAGATAAAATTTATTGGACTAAAAATAATTTTGGCCTACAAGCTAGTTTTCACTTTTGTCCCTGTATTTTTTATTTTTATTTTTTCAAACATTACAAGACTATTTCGTTTTATAGTTGTACTGGACGTCAATCTGCCTATATTAAATGATCGGTTGGCTAACATAAAGTCATATAATTGAACCATATATAGCAGCCAATAATCCTACATGTCATATCATAATGATTTTTTTTTTGTTTTGATATTAATAACAAAAGGCTCAAACCTCACCACGTGAGGGAGCACCAACACACCGAAACCAAACAAAACCAACAGACAGGGGAAAACAAATGCAAATACAGTAAGAACCCTATAACTTGCTGCCAATAACTGAAAACTCCTTCCTTGACCGTTATTGATGATGAGCTTTAGGAGAACAAGGAAGCAATGTCAACACCTTTAGGAGCAACACTTGGCCGATCTTGCAATATACCAAACCACCAAGCAGTCAAAACTTAACAGCAAAGTAAAACCAGAAAAGGAAGCTGAAAAGCACCAACACTTGCTGAACTCAAAAGCAATGCCAAAACCTCTCTAAATTGCCACCACTTCAATTAACGCCAACCAAAGCAGAACTGGAAATAAAAGGGATGATGTCTCGATCTGAAGATAAAAACCAAAGACAGCATTTCCACTTTGTGATTTAGTTCCACTGCAAACTCTGAATATCCAATAAAAGAGTCCTCAAGTAACAACTTGGACCAGCTCCAATCCCTTTACTTGATAATCTCAACCATGAAACAATTATGAATACTATGCACGATTTGTCAATCCATGCAAAGACAAAATAAACTTTTTCTCCAAATCATATGATGATCTTAGTTGAGTCTTCTAAAAAGTAGCTCCAAAACAAAGTCTCCAAGGAGAGACCAAGGTTTAAACCAAACAAAATTGAAACCAAAACACACACACCCACACACACACACACACTCGAGACTCACACTCAGAAAGGCCATACACCAAAACCTTCAAAACAAAACCAACCATCAAGGAGGTCTGAATTCCTCTCAAGAGATAAAGTGTATCACTCAATGAAAATCTACAACAGCACAAACTGATTAAGAGAAAAACACCCTCAAACTCTCATGACTCCCCCTCAAAATAATGCCTCACTGTGTATCACTCCATGCCATCACCACATCACCTAACAACCAAATCCTGAGAGAAAAGAGCAAAACCTGTCAAATAAAAGTGTCAGAACCAGCAGATAATACAATTTAATCACTCTCAACTGAATTGTGTTTCTCCCTCTATTCTCTCAACTCTCCCTCAGAGCTAAAATACCTCACAGTGTTTCTCTCTTATCCATCACGCCACACAACATCTAAACTACAGCTGCCAAATTAGAAAATTTTAGCATTCCAATCATAGCAAAACACCTGCGAAACCTGACTTCAACAAAACAGCAAGTCAATATTCAATAACAAGCGAAGATCTACATCTATCTATGAGGTTAGACATGAATTTATGCCAATTAATCTGTTCCTTGTGGAAAACAACTCTGTTCCTTAACTCCCAAATTAATATTAAAATAGCAAAAAAACAAATATTCCACTCTCTCAGCTGCCTACCCGTGAAGCTCACCTCATTCCACATTTCAAAATTTATTTTTGGATCATCAGCGATCACCCATTCAATACCCCACCAATTACAACAAGAAACCCAAATCTTCCAAGAATGATTACAAGTGAAAAATAAATGTGACAATGTTTCCTCAAAGTTATTGCAAAGAGCACACTTAACCTCGTCATTAGAGATGATATTTAGGTGTTTCAATCGAGCTCTTGTATTAATCCTACCAACAAGAACAAACCAAGCAAATAATTTTGCTCTAGAGGGGGCACAACCGTTCCAGACACTTCGAAAATAAGGCTCAACTTGATCCCCAGAGTATCTATCCTGGTAAACTTTTTCTACGAAAGACTTTACAACAAAACTTTGAGAAGGATGATAGCACCAAACAACTTTATCTGGTCTATTATCACTTAGCTGGACCCTATTCACAATGCTCTCAAAATCATTCAGCAAAGGAATTTCCCATTCAAAAAGGCTCCTCCGCCATCTAAAACTCCATGTCCAACCTAATTCACTTCAATTACCACATTCTGCCACCATCTTCTCCTTTTGAAGGGAAATAGAGTAAAGTCTTGGAAACACCACCATCAGTTTGACATCACCAATCCAAACGTCCTCCCATAACCGAGTTTTACTACCATTCCCAACTACAATCCTAATTCCATCAAGAAAGATAGATCTACAATTCTCATTGATATCACAAATGCCACTAATGGTCCCCCACACATCTCTTTTGGCAAGTCTATGTTGCTCTACCAAAGATATAGATCCATCTAAATTATGGCAAGAACATACAACTTTTTTCCAAAAAACTCCTTCTGTAGAAAATCTCCACCACCACTTAAAAAGAAGAGCTGCATTCCTTATTACTAAATTACCCACTCCTAGACCTCCCCATTGACGGGGTTTCTGAATAACTTCCCAACTTACAAGAGGAATTGCATGCCTAGACTCATTTGAACCCGAAAAGAATCTACTCTGAATGGATATAATCTTCCTTGCAACCGCTTTAGGCATCTTAAAGATCCCTAAATAGTACATGGGCAAACTGTATAAAATTGCCTTGATCAAAACCAATCTACCTGCCTTTGAGATCATGCTACCTTTCCACCCACTTAACCTTCTCCGAATTTTCTCTATTACTGGAGCCCAAGTAGCCACATATCGAGGATTTGTCCCAAGAGGAATTCCTAAATAATTAATAGGCAGGGAAAGAACTTGGCATTTTAACATTGAACTAAACTCATTTACCAAGGAACCCTCACAGTTAATAGGCACAAGAGCAGATTTACTATAATTAATGGATAGGCCAGTCATAACCCTAAAGCAATCTAAAATTCTTCTTAAGTTGACCAGCACATCTCTATTAGCAGGAGCAAAAAGAATTGGGCCAAGGGGGTTATTATTGGGCCAATAATGATATACGACAAAATCTTATGATAAAAATGGGTTATTATTGGGCCAATAAGTTATGTTAGAGGATTGGGTCCAATAAATTACTCAGTGACGATTTTGACTTATAAAATTGTAATATGACACATATGATAATTAACTAACATGTATGATTAAATGATGATGTGATTCTATGTTAGCCAACTCATTATTTAATGGACGCAATCTAACACTAAAACCAAAAGGTTTTAGAAATGTTTAAAAGTGAAACCAATTTTTTTTCATATATTAAAATAAAAAGTCGATTATTTTTTAAGGGTCAAATGATATTTAAACCCAAACTATTTGACATTTAATGATTTGATATAACAAACATGCATGAAAATACAAAAAGTGAATTTATATTTAACATCATATTAAAATTAGGAAAAATTACACTTTACTTTCCTGAATTATAAGTCATATATATGCACTTTAGACAGTAAACTTTATAATATGTAGTTTGACTCCTTGAACTTTCATGAATATGCAAAATCCTTGCATTACTCTTTTCATCAATTGTTAAAAAAAATATAAAAAATTTAAGAAAATTTAGGATACTGGGTTGCCCACTAAAAAAAGTTTAAGGGGTCAATTTGCATATGTTCCAAAGTTCAAGGGGGTAAATACACTTAGTTGGGCTAAAATGCATTTTTGTGAAAGTTATGGGATCGATTTGTACATTTTTAAAGTTTGGGAGTTAAAGTGCACATGACCTATATAGTCTAGGGGATAAAATACAACCTGTCCCAAGCACTAGCTGGTTCGGACTAGAAACTAGCGACCTAGCCACCGGACTAGTTTAGCTCTCTAATTGGACTAGACTTGCATTCAAATTAGTCAAACTTAGGTTGAACCGACAAGTTGCTTGCGAACTGGTAGACGAACCGTCAATTACTAAGCTAATTGATTGGTTGTGATATTATGTGCCATTAACTTTACATATTATATACATAGTTACATTAAATTGTAATTTTTTATATTATATGACCCAGTGACCCAGTGTCTTGATCGAGTCAATCACCAAAGTGAGTATGATAACTATGATCTAATCAACATGGAACAATTATATCCCCACTTTTTTCATCGAATTATATAGTAGGTATTATTATTAAGAAAGTGTAGCTTAGTTTTAGAAGAAACCAGACAGGATTGCACATTACAAATTTTGATCTCGTCAAATGATGATTTTAATTTAGACTAATGTATATATTAAGAAAAAGGCAAACTACACTAATCTCCCTTGAGATTTGATGAAATTCACCTTGATTCTCCTTTATTTGTCCAGGTGATATTTGTAATACCCTGATTTTTGTGTTATCTTAATTAAGTGTTAATTAAGGCTAATTAAGGTTAATTGACTCTAATTAAGAATTAATTACCTTAATTTGTCGATGGATAATTAATCATCCCCAATTAATTTTAGCCTCTTGAAAATTTAAATTCATGTTTATGTCATTTCCCTCCAATTCAAAATTTCAAGCTCCCTTCCAAAAATTCAAATTCTAAGACACAATAATATAATATTATTGTTTGATGTAAATATGTGGGAATATTAAATTATTTGTTGATCTATGCTTATTTTAATTGGTATTATGAAAAATTGCTAAACTACCTTCATCAGATTACACTAACACACCTTTACCACATTACATTTACATCCCCTCTCCACCAACTGAAAGAAAAAGAAAATCCTACCCCTCTAAGTTTGGGAACTGGCGCCACCCTCCCCTTAACCCCCCATTCTTTTTGCTCTCTCTCAAACACACACACACATACAAACACACCCACTTCACGTACTCTATCCTTTTCTTCTACCTCCACCTTCATCCTCTATCACCATCACCACCTCCATAACTCCCTAAAATCCAAATCCACCCCAATTCTCTCCATTCCAACACCAAAACCTCCTTCCATAACCATTTGGTTTTAAAAATAAACTCCTTATCTCTTTCTCTTGCTAGCTGTAGATTCAACTAAGGGAGGAGAAGGGGATTTTCATCCTTCCTTTTGCCAATAAGCCTCAAAATCCTCCAATCCCTTTAGTTCTCCAAGTTAGATAGGGTGTTCTTGCTACCAGCATCTTTCCTTGTGCCATTTTGAGCCTTTTCTATGAGTTTGTTTATGTTTTTACTCTTGTGGATGTTAAAAACAAAAAATGATACTGTAAGTATTTTGAATGGGTGTTGGTAAGCTTGATTGGAAGCGAAAACTAGAATTTCAAGCCCTATTTTGCTGCTATAAATTTTGGCTATGAAGGGTATGCCATGTACCTTATGGTTTTGTTTGGTTTCTTGCCAAGAAAGTGAAAGATGAGGTTGTTTCTATGTTGTGGTGCATGCCCATTGTTCATAGTCACTGGAAAAGTTTATTTAGAGCCCAAAATAATGCAAAAATTTGGTCCCAACTTTTGAGATTTCTAATTTTGATAATTTTCTTAGCATGTGGATGGTGAATAATGATAGATTTCAAAGTTTGGAATGGAGTTTTTGAACTTATTCATGTTGGAAATAATTTCTAGCTTTGATTTCCCCTTGATAAGGGGGAAGAGAAAATCCATTAGGAGTGCCCAGTTAGGCCCCAAAGTGGATAATATCTGCTTTGCCGAATGTTTTGGGATATTACAAAAGGAACTAGTGCCACATCAGTTAGAGAGGGGAATTAAACATGCCTTATAAGGGTATATATATCTCCCCGATGCAAACCCATTTTCCCTTTGAGAGATGGGAGAGCAATTCAATAAGGGGTGCCCAGTTTGGCCCCAAAGTGGACACTATTTGCATCGCCTGAGGTATGGGATGTTATAGAAGACATATCGTCCTTTAAAGGGGAAGGGAAAAACTAGTCTCAGGATCGGTATGTCAGTGAGGATGCTAGGCATCTTGAGAGAGGTGGAACTAGTCCCACCTCAGTTCGGGAGAGGAATAGAGCATGCCCCAAAGTGGACAATATCTGCATCATTTGAGGTCTAGGCTATTATAGAATCTATTTCGATAAGATAATATTTTCAAAATGATTAACAGTTAACCAAAATCATAACCATTGTGATTTGAAAATGATTTTTTTAGGCACTGCCGAATTACAATGATGCTTACTTGAAGATATTAAATATTTTAAGAAGTTATTAATTATTAGAATTGAGCAAAAAATTTGTCCATCATGTAAATTATTATTATTGTCGTTATTATTATTATCATTATTTCAAAAGAGAAATAAGTACATAATGTGAATATACCAAGATATATGTTATTTGTTTTTAAAACCTCATTAGTTTTTCATTTCAAAATATATACAGATATATCCGTGATACAAAAGATAATTAAGAGATATGTTGGGGTAGTTTAAATTTGAATTATCCAGGTAGTTACAAAAGATATAGTTAGATTTAGTTTAGCTATTATCCTTATTTCACTGTTGCTAATATTAAGCAGTTAGTTAGGATATCTCTATAAAAGACCTTTAACATAACCTTATTCTTATGCTGCCAAGTATGACCCCTATTGTGGTATTAAAAAGTTAACTCAATTATCTACAAATGCTATTTCTACCCTTGAGGACAAATTCTAACCACAGTGAAAGTTAAATACTTAAGAAAGGTTAAAAGGAAAAATTAAAAAATGAAAAAAAATTTGTTAGTGATATTTTTCATCTCTTGGTATATATTTGGCACATTATAGTACTCCTAAACTTTCTTTTAAAAATCCTAGCCGCCCAAGGATTTTCCCTAAAGAGAAAGACACAATTTCTCTCAACCCTCTTTAATTAATCTCTTCTGGTAAGTGTTCTCACTCCTATCCTTATATAGTTATGAGTTTAGCGAATCTTTAGGTTATTGTGGTGTAGTTTTCTTTTTTCTTTCAATTCCTAATATTGTCTATAATTCCATGGCAATTGAGAGTGCCATTCCAATTCCTCAGTATCATGCTGGCAGTGGCCAAGCACTCTCAGTAATGAATGGTGAATGGATTTGAGCTCATTATCATACTTTTGGTCATTATTAGTATTATTCCATCATTATATAAATTGTTTATGAAATTCTATAATGACTTATGCCAAATACATGCTTTTACGAATTATGCCAATGTTTAGAAAAATTATTATTTTTCACAGTTATTATGAAAAGCTTATTTTAGAAAGCTCGTGGGGACCATATTTGATACCTTGCGTTTTATAAAATATCTTTGTCCATGTTTATGAAATTATGAGACCTCAGTTTAATGTTTATAGCAAAAATATTGATTACCATATTTTCAGACTATAGATTTCCTATTAAGTTTTTAAAACATCAGCTATGATTTATTGAAAGTGTGGAACAGAGTATGATTCATAACAATTGTCAGATACATACTCTGTTGGCTTTTGAAATCACTATGACTACAAGTCGATGATCCCTTGGACAAGATTGTAGAACCTTAGTTATGCTACAATCAGATTGTTAAAATTATATGAATTCAGAGCTTTCAGATTTATCCAATTTAATTGCAAGTTATTATTATTTTTTAATTAATAAGAAACAGAACATTGAGTAAATGGTTGCATGATTGATTGTTAACCTTGGTACCGAGTGGTCTACCAGAGGACTAGCTCAACCCCAGTTACAATAAGGAACCCAGTGTGTAACACCTTCTCAAGCATAACATCATCCTTAAGCCATATTATTAGACTCAGGAGTTGTTAGTTATAACTTGGCGGACCTTTGTTAAATATCTATAGCAAATTCGATTGATTCATACAATAACTAATTCATAATTTTACATAAATATGTGAAAAAGGAAATAAAATATTCTTTAAGTATAAATCCAAGTACAAGAAGGTTCTTCTATGAGTTTTAATATACATCTGTCTATTTATATACTTAAAAACATATATACATAATGAAGTACAATTGCTAAGAGGCTTCAACTATTAGGCTACTACATATCATGGTGGCAGCTTCATAATTTCCCTAAACAATCTAGAGAGGACACGAAAATACACAACATAGGGGTAAGAATTCTAAAATTCTTAGTAGGACATCCCTAAAATGCATAATAAAAATCCATGTTATTGTCATCATCCCAGCCACTTTGGTTTATTGAGAAAATGTGATCATACAACATATATCAAAGTTTTATTTTAAAGTTCAAAAATCATCCTTCTAAAGTGGGTTCCTTTTAGTATCCAATCACTTAATATACATCTATCATAATACTCAACATCATAGTAATTCATTCTCATCTTTACATACCTTTGGTATATCGAAGGAGATCTCATATCTTTCCATGCCTTTAACATATCAAAGGGGATCTCTGATTTTTACATAGCACATAATATAAAGGATTACTTAGGATAATTATTACTCTAACTTGTCATGGCCCTTGACCTATGGTGGCTTATTCTGCTCCTAGGTAATAGACTGCTTTTCAAGACTGAGCTCATTCCTATACATGATCCTTGAATTTTCTCTCCAATTCGCACACAAATATATTCCTAGCCAGGTTTTTTTCCACACTCAATTTAAGGGTAGTAAGGTTTACTCCCTGACTGACTAGACGACCTTCCCCAACCCAATAAGACATATTCATTGAGGTAAGCAATTGTCAAAAGTATTCACAATTATATGCACATAACATCTTCATGCTTTATGGCATATATACAAGCATCATGATCATATATGCATCTTAATTATGTAAGTATCTTAATTATATATGCACACGTATTACTCATTATCATAGCTCTAGCTCATAGAACATCTGTCAATACTTTTAGTCTCAAATATTCACCGTTGTATATGCATAACATCATCAATAGATTCACATAGTATAAATGAGATTAAATCATAGACCTTTCATAATCTTTTCAGCCAAACTAGTATGCTGCCAGAATTTCGATTCTAAAGAAAATTATGGAACTACTACTAAAAATCCTCAAAACAAATCAAAACTATTTTTTAGAGTTAATTTAATGTGTCTAAGAGACCTTGTAAAAGTTTCAAATCAAAATAAGGTCTCTAGCTATATTAACAAAATCCACAAATTCGAAGGTCAGGAACTGCTTATTTTTAGCCAAAAGTCAGAATTGCCAATTTTATTACCCTATCCAATGAACATATAAAATCATATGAAAATTCATGGTTGGACTTCAAGATATCCTCAACACTTGTAAAATTTTCATCTCAAAATTTGATCATTTGATATAGTAACCAAATTATACAAATTTAGTACTTCAGAATTGATTGTGCAGGTAAAAACCCTGACCATCTTGATTTTTGAATTTTTAAAAATAGTAAAAGTGCTCAAAATGACTCAAAAAAATACTGAGAGCACTTTAACATGTTAGATTCATCACATAAAAAGTTTAGCTCAAGATAAGGCTTTTAACCATGTCAGAAAAATCAAATAATTTCACTTGCTTGCTTAAAACCGAGATTTCCAACAACATAGTTCATCCAAATAATCCACCAAATTTAAAACATCATTATTTATGTATGAACATTAAAATCAACCAAAGATTTCCAGCCAAATCATTCAAATAAATTTCAGAATTAGTTTGAAGGAAAAGAGGTTAAAGAAAACTCTACTCGAATCTTCATAACTCATTGCCTAGAACAATCTTTCCCAAGTGTTTCCCTTCATTCAAAACCTTTTAAAACAACCTTTAATCCTCTCTTTAGTAGTGATGTATGATAACTCAAAGTGAAAAAAATTATAGATTAAAATTCTATTGATTAGTTTTGTAGATTATAGAAAATAGAATAAGTTAAGCGAAGGAATCCTGGTGTTTTAGTGACTTTGAGCTTGGGTTTTGGGGATTTGAAAGCAAGGATTAGGGTTTTGGAGCAATATCAATGGAGGTTTTGTCCTTGGAAAAGGCTATGAAAAATTTCATAAAGGAAGAAGGAGAAATGTGATTCCATTCCTTTTAAGATAATGTACACATTTATTAATTATGAAAATGTATTGTTTGAAGATAAATGGTGGGTTTTTGTAATGTTTCTATTGGCTCATAGAAAAAGGCAAGGTGTGGCTTCTCCCAAGCCACACACTTGTCACATTAGATGTCCCATTTACACTGCAAGTTTCATACAGTGTAAGAAATTACACACCGTAATTTTATCGAATGGGTAAAATATCATACCGATAAAACAAATATTGCTTGAAATTAAATTTTGGATCTAAAATTTTCATGTCAAACCTTTCCTAGCCTTAACTCTATCTTTTCTTAGCCTTGGGCATATCTTGGTCCCGATTATAGGGTTTTGGTGGTCTCGATGGGCTGCGGCACCTACACAGTCACTATTCACATTTTCTTTCTTACTAAGTTGTTCTTGTTAGGACTAATTTTATCCAATTAATAAAGTTCAAATAAAATTTTTGAAATAAATTTTGGCGTATTACACATTTTGGTGTCCGTTTATGGGACATAGCTCGGTGCCCATTAGTTTCAACCATTCAGCCTAGTACAATAATATATTCAGTTCAACTCTTGTTTCTTTGCTAATTATTGTTATGGATTTAGTTAACATATGGTTTTTATTATAGTTATGTATTTAAATATTTAAATGTTCTATATTAGTTGCATGTATATCATTGTATTACTTTTCTTGTCCCATGTGGGTTGTGAGTAGAGACCTGCTCACTGAGCTTTTTATAAACATATCCCTCCTTTTTTGTCCCCTTTATAGCTATAGTTGCAGATCCAATTATCAATTAGACTCAGCTTTAGTAGCTTTACAGCTATTCTCGTCGTGAGCTTCAGTTTCTAAAGAAGTTTAAATTAGGATGAGGTTAGAATAAAGTGCTCCAGTAGTGTGCAGGCAGTGGCCTCTGACATCATTTAGTATGCATGGTTATTTCAAGGATATATTATGTAATTTTCTTCCACGAACATCATTTAAGATTGTCTATTTAGTTATGGGTTTTGGAACGATTTAGAATAATTAAGCATTTTATGTATTTTATTAACAAAGTTTTCAAGGAGTTTTGAGGAATTTAATTATTTAATTATTTTTATGATTTAATATAAGTATTAATTTAGTAATTTACTACATATGATTGCATGAAATTTATTTTAGAAAGCTTCCATAAGGGACAATATCCCTTATGTGCCAGTCACAATTTTTGGGTCGTGACAAAGTGTTATCAGAGCTAGTCCCGGAATCGGTGTGCTAGCAAGGATGTTAGGCTCCTTGAAAGGGGGTGGAACTATTCCCACATTGGTTGGGGAGAAAAACAAAGAATGCCTCATAAGGGTATGGATACCTACCTTATGTAGATGCATTTTCCCTTAGAGGGAAGAGCAAATCCATAAAAGGGCACCTAGTCAGGCCCTAAAGCGGACAATATCTACATCACCAAAGGTTTGGGCCATTGTAGAGGCCTGAGCTCTAATGTCAATTGTAAGTGAAGATATGGCACGAGAAGGGGGTTGAATTGCGCTTTCAAACTTTTTAGCTTTCTAAACTCAAACAAAGTCTATCAAGTGTTTACACTTGAAGACAGTAGAAAACATAAGTTAATAAGCTTCAAAAAGTAACTGTCTAAAGTGGTAAGAAACTTATGAAATTTCAGAAAATAGTTTGAAAAGAGAAAGAATATTCACACAACAAAAACAAATATTGTACAGTAATTTAAAGAGATAAAGAAAGAAATATTGCTAAAGAGTTTTATACTAGTTTGGCCAAACACTACCTACATCCATTTCTCAACAAATATGTTGAGTTCCACTATCAACAATTTTCTCAACCTAAGAAAGATATTCTTTGAATAAATTTCTTAAGCTATCTCCAGTAAGCAATAGATACAATTAACGTTCACTCATAACCTCTCCATGATAATCTTACTCTGATCACTAACAGATCAAGGTACAAAGTATAAGGTTTGGTGTTAACTTTCTAAGAAAAACACTCAAGTTTCCTAAGAGAATACAATATTCAAGAACATAACTTGAGAGTCTTCTTTTTAATCTTCATAAGAAGAATATTTTCTAAGATGTACAAGAAAGAAGATTTTCCTTTACAGAAAATTATTTCAAAGAAGGAATTAACTTCATAAAGTGTAAGAAAATTTAAGCTTTGAAAGTGCAAAAGTTCCTTCAAGTTTGAAGACTTCCTCCTTTTATACTTAGATTTGAATTGGACCATTGTCCTCTTGATCTTTCCTTCTCTTGACACATGTAAATCAAGCTTTGTGTGTCCTAGGATCTGTCTTCTGGAAATGTAGGTTGAGTTCTGTCAGTACTGTCTTTGTTATTACAGAATCTATTGATGATGGTTTTTGAATAATGCTTCAGAAACTAATTCTTCAATCTGAATGTAGTTTTTGAACCTCTTTTCTTGTGAAGACCTTCTAGAAGATGGAGAATATCCAAGCGTAAAGTTGATAGGTCACTATCATTACTTTCTAAGTTTTTGACTTCATTTGAAATTCAAATTTGCATTCAATTTCTGTTGGCCAAGTGTAGTTTCTAATGTACTTGTACTTTCTGACCAACTTCTACACTTTTTGAGCCTTTTATATTCTTTCTGGAATGTCACTTTTGGGTGGATGATGATCTTCAGATAATGTTGGTGTTCTTTAAAGATGATCATAATAGAGATTGATGATGATGTGCTTGATATGATCATAAAAAGTCATTTTCTCACATAATCATGGTATTTTCTGGAATTATGTACCACTTTCTGAAGTCACTGATCACTTTCTATAGGCCCTGACTTGCTTTCTCAAGATTCTTATATATTTAAATTCATTTTCTGAACAAATTTTCACTTTCTTAAGATACAAAATCTCTTTGAATGAGATTTTAATCATGTTAAAACATGATATTATGAAAAATATATCAAGAATTGAATTATTTGGATATGATGATGAAAATGTTAAGTGATACATATGAACACCATATTTTGTCCATTTTAATTTATTATCACATTTATATTTGCATTAAAAAAAAATCATCTAGTCTTTTATTTTAAGTCCGAAACTAGCCCATTTTTTTTCCAACCTAAGTGTTAGGGATCTACTCAAATGAAAAAAAAAGGAAGGCAAGCCCATTCACCTAGCCCAATAAAACTAATGACAAGCGGTGATTCAACTAAAGAAAAGCCAAAAAAGAAAAAATAATGTAAACATGCACAGGTCTAATGCATTTAATCCATTGATAGTGCATTTAATGTTTCAATCATGTCAGAGTTGACAAATTACGTCCCCAAAATTCTGAATTCAACATTCCGACAGAGAGGGGACAATAATTCATTGATTACGGATCAATACATTTAATGTTGATCATCTTATTCAAAGCTCCAATAGTAAAAGGAATCAATGCATTTAATGCCTCAGTCAGATCAGGTTGACAATCTCAGCAGCTAAGAATCAGAACATTAATTCCTCAACTGTCAAGATCAAGAATTGCAAGGTATAAATGAGAAAAATTCAAAGATAGGGAGGTGGAGTTAATTTCAGCAAGAGATGCAGAAAAAAAAAGATACACACAGATAGAAATGAGCAAGAATTAGAGAGATTGAAATAGAGCTGCCACACTTATTCATAGAATTTAGCCACCATCATCATACTCAAACCACCATTACAAATCACCACCACCGCATAATAGCACAACAGAACCTAACTCCACTTTCAATCCATACGGTCATTGTTCCCCTTTCACCATCACCATTACAGCAACATATATACCATCACTCCTTGTCACACCATTAACATCAACACAATTTGAAACACTGTCATCATCATCATCCTTCAATCTACATCCTTCAACCCTGTTGCAACCTAAAAAAATTTTTTTTAACACCACAGCCACCATCATAATTAACAATCTCAACCCCAAAATCAAATCTAAACAAAACTGAATCGCACAAACAAACATCCATAAAAGAAAACAAAGGGGGAAGAGAATAATAACAACAACCACAGCAAGAAAAACACAATAAATCCCAGTTGAAACTGCTATTCACACACTAAGCATTGCGGAGCCAGAACTGTCAGCACTAAGCTAGAGATGCCACTATGAAAGTTCCGTCGCGTGATCTTTATAACATTCTCCCAAGTACAACATCATCCTTAAGTCATGATATCGTACTTGAGATTTGTTACTTATTAATTAGTAGACTTTTTTTAGTTATCTACAGTAAGCTCGATGGGTTCATGTAATAACTAGCATAATTCGATTAAAATATACAACAAAGATACAAAACATTTATCTAGTATAAAGTCAATTAAATAAGGAAGCTCGACGATGAGCTTATATACATATACAATCTCTGTTACATTTACATACATATGACTCCAACTAAAATATCAACTACTAAACTCCTGCGATCCCAAGTTCCTTTGTCTAGTAGTCCCATAGTTTTCTGGATCAACCTGGAGACGACACGAAAACACAAAAATATAGGGGAGAGAATTATACAATTCTAAATAGGCCAACTCCCCAAATACGCAATCATAATGTCATCATTATCGTCCCAGCTACATCGGTTTATTAAGAAAATGTGATCATGCAACACCTATTAAAGATTCATTTTAAAGTTCTAAAATCATCCTTCCAAAGTGGGTAGCTTTTAACAATCAATCACTTAGAACACGTATATCATAAAACTCATAATCCTAGTACATAAAGCTAAACAAATTGATTCAATACTGTATGGGTAAGCATATGCCAAAAGCAGTAAATTATCTTAAGTGGCTCTGTTTCTGCTTATGGCCTTAAAACTCAATTCAGTGGCCCTGCTCCAACCTATAGCCATAGAAATCAATTTCAGTGCATTTTTCTCTTTTCATCCACATAGGAAAAACTTAGTTTTATACCCTATAGTATCTGCCATGGATAACTCCACAAAGGGGCATTTCATACCAAACGCTACCTACCATGAACAACTCCACAAAGGTTAATGCACTTTTTCCCTTCCCTTTTACCCAATATAAGTCTTGTTTTTGTTTTGTCCATATGTCAAAACATGCATAATTGAAGTCCTTACTTGCTCTTTCGTCACATAATTTCATTTATCACCTTTTGTTTTCCCAACGCATGCTCCAATCACACATATAAATATTTATTTACAATGTAATTCTCATAAATCACTATTTAAAGTATATGGCCTGCATTTATACTCATCATACTTGAATCAAAAGTCATTTTATTTTCAAATCAAGAATTTAGTTCATCTCCCGTACATTGACAGATTTCACACCCTTGTAGCACTAATTAACTTGCACATCAAACAAACAATTTAAAAGCTATAACAATTGTCCAAGACACTTCAATGTGTCCACAAGGTTCCATAAAACTTTCACAGCAAAAAGAGTTCTCACAAAATTGGACAAATTCGGAGGTCAGAAACCTCTTATTTACAGCTAATATCCAAAATTCCATAATTTTTAACCCTAGCAAATGACTGAATCAACTTGGAATAAAAATCACTGTCGAACATCAAGATGTTACCAATACTATGTAAAAATTTCAAAGCAAAAATCAATCATTTGCTAAGGTAACAAAATTAGCAAAATTCAGTGTTCCAGAATTAGCTGTCTAGACAACTCAACAATAGTCTCAACTTTACATTTTTACAAAATAGTAAAAGTCATTTTGACCCAAGAAAAATCATGAAGTTGCCTTAATGTTAGCTTCAACATGTAATTTTTCTAGCTCACAAAAATATATACAAATACATTAGAAAATTCGAGAACCATAACTTGTCAGTTTAAATACGAGAATTCTAGCACATGATTCAAAACTTATTTTGCAAAAATGGTTTTTCTAACATCATCCAAACACTCCACCAAAATTAATACATCAATATCAATATATTATCAACCAATAAAACTAAAAATATCAAATTAAATCAGTAATTAAAATGGTAAAAAATGAAAGTGATGCAAAAGAGATTTCCCTACTTTGGTAGCTTTAAGGTTCTTGGCTCCAAATGATGATCCAATAATGGTTTCCTTCACTTCAAAGCTTTCAAAACAACTCCAAGACCTTCTTTAAATAGCAGAGAATGATAGTTCAAGTTGAGAAATGGTGAGGGATTGAAATTCCAATTGGTTAGTTTGGAAGATTATGAGGAATGGAACAAGTTTTGTGAAAGGATCTTAGTGTTTTATCAAGTATAGGTTAGGAAAATGGAGGTTTGAAATCAAGTTTTTCATGTTCTTGAAGAAGAAAAATGGTGGTTGTTTGGTCCTTGGTGATGGCCAAGAATGTTGCTTCAAAGTGATAAGGTTTGGTGCTTTTAATATATCTTAGGATAAAGTAGCATTTATGTAATATTAATGTATAATTTCTTTTAAGAAAAGAAAAACAATTGGATGGCTAGGATTTAATCTTGTAAAGCAAGATTAAATCTTAGCCTTTCACTAAGTCAAAATGGACATATATTATTCTTTTGTAGAGATTAAACTATCTTTCGGTGTTAAAAATCTCACACCAAAATTTTATCAAACGGGTAAAACAATATACCCAGGTAATCAAACATTGCCCAAAAAATAATTTCAGGTATAAAACTTTTATTCCTACCTATTTCTAACCTTAATCCTATAATTTATTAGTTTTAAGCATCTTCGAGCCCCAATTCTAGGGTTTTGACTATCCTAGTGAACTAGTAGGGCCTACTAGGTTAATATTCATATTTTTTTATAGATTCGTTGGATCATCCTCATCATTGCTATATCTGTTGGATTGTTGAAATTATGACTAGTAAAACTCAAATTAATTTGTAAATAATTTTTAGGTGTTACAATCTTCCTCCATGCACATCATTCATCCGCGCCAACCCCGCTGCTCCAGCCCCATTGTCAGTGCCCCCGAATAGGCTCAGGCCGCCATGGAGTCGTTGTGAAATGCCATTGTCAGCCCAGACCTCACCTCCGCCTTACACCGTCATCAGAACAGTGCTGCATGATCCTCCTCATACCCCTATGCATCATCGCTCGCGCCGCCTCAGCCAGCCACAGCCTCGTTCATGTCACCTTTGTCAGCCTCAACCCTGCTCAAGTTGCCAAGCTATGCCGCAAGCCTCACACGCTGAAGTCTCCCTTGCCACTACCTTGTACTTAGCCTCCTCCTTACTTGGTCTCCTTTACTTTTCCATTTGTGTACTATAATGAGTTTGGTCTAAGAGAATTAGTGATGTTTATTTTTGGGTCATAGGACTTTGCATTTTCCTAGTAACTCTTTGTGTTTCATTTTTGTTGATCTGCATCTTTTTTTTTTTTGGGCAGGATGCTAGTTTTGGGTTTAGAGTGTTTAGGCTTAGTTTTCTTAGTTAGGGCCTCTAGATTTTATATTAGGCAATCAGCTAGGTCCTAAGCTTATCTACTATGGTTTCCATTTGTCTTTAGCCTATTATTGTTGTGGGCTTCATTCTTTTCCAAATTCAGAAAATGTTTTATGATCTCTTGGGTTTGGTATTTTTAATTTTATTTTAAAATCTATATGAAACCGCTTTGGGCTGATTTTATATATATATATATATATATGTTGAGACAAATTGATTTCATTTTTTTAGGGTCTGAAATATTTGTTTTAAAAAAAACTAGAAAGAATTTGGATTGAGTTTCATTTTTTTTTTTTTTTTTTTGCCTAGGACCTTTTGAAAAAAATGATTTTGGGTTTTCTCTTACTTTTTGGGTCTTTAAAAAATAATAATTAATCAATTAAATTTTTATGTTGTTTTGATCCACCCAACAATCAATGTTTATGATTGAGAGGATGATGCCTCCTTCATGCATTATTGAATTGTAAGGATTTATTCAGTAGCCCATTGTTAACTTGAACTCTGAGAAAAAGTGGATTTCATTTTTTATAACAATTTGTTAGTAAAAAATTTATTTCAAAATTAAAATCAACCAAGCACATTTTTATCTTATTGCTTAATTAAAACTCACCAACACACAAGTACTTTCTACAGAATGACGTGGCTTTGAGTTTCTCTATAACACCCTAATTCTTAACCCAACTTTCTAGAACACATTAGGTTAATCATTAGGTTATTACTTCTTAGTCTCATCATTTTATTAAAATACTTAGCGAAAATTACGGGTAAATTTTTTTTTGAAAAAATATAAATAAAAGTGAGAGCCGCACTGTTATCTAGACGAGAGGCATAAACATCAAACATAAGGGAAACAAAAGCTAAGGCAAGTAGCAATCGAACAACGATCATCTCAGCAGAGGAAACATTTCAGTAATAATAATATAGTTGGGATACATAAGTAGTCACGCCTTTATAGAAATGGGCTGAATTTGGAATACACAAGAAAATGAAAATACAATAGAGACAAGAAAACATAGATAAACCGTAACTACCCAAGTGCACCTAAAGTGGATAACCTCAAGACAGAAGAAAGTTTATCCCATCTATGTGAGAGTGTGTGCACTAACCCTCCCTTAAGATTTGCTACTGGAACCCGGGGAAAGGTGAAATGTAACCGATCCATGGATGCAGGGCGGCAGGAGTGGGCACATGTGAAGACTGAGCGTGACCTCCTCGATAGGGGTGCCTCTTGACTCGCCTAGCCAGTCTCGGCTGTGTAACAGTCTCCTTGCTCTCACCTCGCACGAACTGAGGTGTAGGAGTAGAGCTCTCGCTATACATATGCGTCAGTGGGTCCTCGGAAGGGTCGTCCTCCGAACTAGGAGACCGAGGCACGTAGTCCTGGAAGTCTCGAGGCATCGAACCACCAGTGTATGTCCGCATAATCCTCTCATCACACGTCCAGGCACGCTCAAAAACCATCGCATCGTCATAGGGTGACATCGGGGAGAAACGGTAGCCCTGTACAGGGTGTGCAAAGGGGCGTCTGATGAACATGAAGACTCGTACGGTGCACTACCCCTCAAAATGGTATGATCCATGATCCAGATCAAAGTGAAACCCTAAGTCGGTGTGTCGACAAAAACCACAAACGTCGCCATCGCTCTCTGAAGATGTGATAGAAGAAAGAGAAGGAAGAGAAAGAGGTGAGAATTCTTACTAAAGAATCTCAGTAGGAGTCTCCTATCCTAGGGTTACATCGTTCACATCCTCAGGAACCTTGGGTTTAATTATAAAAGGTGTGCATACATAAAAGGTTCATTATTAGGGTTTATAAAACCAATTATCCAAGGTTCATTCCTTTTAGCATGCATCTTGATGTTATGAATGCAACATATTAAAACATGAATGCATGGCAATGCCTTAATCAAACAACTCAATGAATCATAACTTCAAGAAAGCACACAAGTGGCATAAAGGGCATATAACTTTCACGTGGATCTTTCCTCAACTTTGTGACATTAATCATGGTACTTCAGCATAATAAGGCCACCCTAAAATAACTAGGTTATGAGCTCATACCTCAGCTAGTCGTCACTAGCTCTTGCTTATTATCTGAATAAGCGAAACATAATAAAATAATCTCGACTACGCAAGTACGGGTAGGGGGCTAGGGATCACCTCTCTTAGGATATACCCTCTTTGAAACGCTTTGCGGGCATCAAGTTACAGCAATTTGTCCACTTTGGTAGGCTGCATCTACTCATACCCTCACAGATTTGTCTCCCTTGGGGGTGCTCGACCGAACCGGTGTCACCTAGGAAAGCGCGTCTCAGTGCTTTGTCACATAAAAATCTCCTGGGGGTGCTGGGCCGAACCGGTGTCACCCAGAGTTTTCAACTCATGTGGTACTTTAAAACATTTCTTCA
This sequence comes from Dalbergia cultrata, assembly GCA_031216105.1. Classification (NCBI taxonomy): domain Eukaryota; kingdom Viridiplantae; phylum Streptophyta; class Magnoliopsida; order Fabales; family Fabaceae; genus Dalbergia; species Dalbergia cultrata. The sequence goes on from CM062353.1 coordinate 49,707,320, forward strand.
ACCCTTTTAGGTTTGATGGAAATTCGGCAGCATAACAGCCGTTAAACCGAATTTTCTTCAAACCGAAACTTATGCCACAAGCTATTAACACAGCATATTCCTCATTTAAACCTCATGCTATGATAAACTTCATATCTTAAACAATCATTTCCTCAGGCATCATAAACATCTCAACATGTTATTGCACCATATAAACATCATAGCATTAGCAAGTTCTTAATGTCTTATGTATTGACTCTTAAGGTCCTCAACCTACAATCTAAGTTATAAATCATCACAACTTAATTTCTCAGGTACCTATAGGCTCATATCTAAGTATTCCTCACTCAACACTATGATAAAAAAAACATTTCGAAACCTCAAGAATACAAAATCTAAAATTCTAACTTTACGGGTACCTAGGAGTCACAACAATAACCCTTTCTAAGTCCGGTTTGCTCCTAAGGCATCAAGATCAAGTCCTAAACCAATTATGAGTCATTCCTACACATTTAAACTAATTTAAATCCATGATTACCATTTCTAAACCTTGCTAGACAGAATCCAGAAAAATCAATTACTAAGGGATCTAGAACTCTCAAATTAATTCTTTTCTAGTTACTAGCTTCTCTAATCTTTCACATATGAATTTTAGCATCAATTATACACAAACATACTCATGATATCATCATCTAAACAGCATAAACAGTGAGCATAACATGGCAAGGCAGAACCGAAAATACATCTCCATACAAAGGCATAAAACTTGGTTTCTAAAGCACATAAAATACTAGTTTCTCTTGGAACCCTTTTAAAACTATCAAAACCCATTTATAAACATTTTTACCATTTAAAATCCTCAAAATAATCTCAAGGGCAGTAGCTAAATTAAAATTTATCTCAAGAGGTCCTAAATTCATAAAACTTTGTTCTAGATATTTCTTGAACTCATATAAGCTTAGAAAAATTATGAAACAGAGATTTTTATACTTGTAACAAGTATAACTCCTTAGGGCCGAAATCAAAGAGCTAAACAACATATGGTTTTCAAGCCTTTGTTTGAGACAACAATGGGCAAATCTTTGAGCTCTAGGTTCTCTTAAGTGATGACATAAAAATAAACATGCTCATGCACTTGTTTTTAGCTTTCATTAGAAAATAAAGTGAAGGCATAAAATAAACATGAGATGCAACTTATTATTATCTTTGATATTTAAGTGAGGACTTGAAATATAAACATGATAATGCAAAGCTTGAAATATAAATATGATAATGCAAGTTCATTCATTATCTTGATACGTAGTGATAACAAATAAAGTAAATATGATGTGCAAGGCATAAACATAAATATGAATGCAAGGTTGATTTTAATGTTATCTATAGCTCTTACAAGACTTTAGAGATCAAACAACCTAACACTCATCTCATCAAAAGGAGCTTTAGAGTTCTTGAACCAAGTTCTCAAGGAACTATGAGGTTCTTGAACATCATCATCAAGCTCAAAAGAAACAAACTTGTAAAAGAAAATAAAACCTTAAGGAAAAGGAAACCAAAATCGAAACCTCAAGGCAAAGGAAATAAGGAAACCGAAATCAATAGCAAGGAAAAGTGAAGGTAGTCTTGAGCTAAAATCATTTTGAACTATAAAATAAAGATGAAACTTAAAGAAAGTAAAAACTCAAGGTCTAGAGGTTCCTTTGAGATGAACACATGGTCATCATCTAGGAGCTCTCATCATTGAGCTTTCATCATTGAGCTATCATGTATCCAACAAGGCCTCATGGCCAAAACTGTGAGGAAGAAAAACAAAGAAAAGTTTCAAAAAGAAATCCAAGAGAAAGCTAGAAAAAAACTCATTTTCAAGAAAAACAAGTTTAGAAAAACACTCCTACCTAGAGTGGAGATAAAAAGCTTGAGAAGGTGGATGATGATTCGGCCAAAGGGGATAAAGAGGTTGGAGATGTGTTTTGAGTGAGGTTGTGTTTGAGGTCAAGTGTTTGAGAGGTTTGATGGTGGTTCAAGGTTGTGAGGTGGTGTTTATAGTTTATGAGATGATGATGGGATGAAGAGATGAAGAGATGAAGAAGATGAAGATGAAGAGAAAAGGAAAACTCTCTTGAAACTTGAGAGAAAACAAGGAACTCAAAGAAAGCTTAGAAAACTTGAAATTTAGCAAATGACCTAAAGTGTTTGCAAGCTCAAGTAAGTAAGATATTTATAGAAAATGAAAACAAATGAGAGTCCAATGGGAGGAGGGAGAGGCCGTACCATTAAGGCAAGAAGGAAGAGAAAAATATCTCTTACAAGTGGTCATTCAAGCATGGTTGGAAGTATGGAAGTTATGATGCAAAACATGGCTTCAAGGATGGTAATTTGGAGTGAAATTTCTTTAAAATTTGAAATGAAATATCTCTTCTAGAAGAAAGGAGGGCTGGCTAAATTTGAGCTACAAAAAAGAGAGAAAAAGTCTTCTAGAAGTGGTCATATGAAGCATGGATGAAAGCATGGTGTTTGTATGACAAAGTATGGTTTATGATAAGATGGAAGCATGGTTCTTTGAGTGTAAAAATTTGAGCATGTGATGGAAATTTAGAGGGTATGTTTCGGCCAGACCTGGATAGCAAGGAGGAAGGAAAAATCTTCCATGTAATTGTGTGTTAATGATAGGTTTAAGTGTAGATTAGTTTAGGTGCAAGGTTAAGAGTCATTAAGCATAAGTTTAGGTAACTAAGAATGAGGTTTTAAAGTTTTATGATAAGGTTAAGGAGTGCTCATGCACATTTAGAGAGTTTAAAATTCATTTTATGAGTAAACAAGGTAGACAAATTTTCATGATTTAAGGAATTGGAAAGAGAAAATACTATTCAAGATTCCATGACTAGAAATCTTGAATTTAAAATAGGATTTCAAGTTGTAATTAAGCATTCTTAGGTTCTAATCAACTTTAATAAATTATTTTGACTCAAGATTAATTATGGAAATTAATTAATCTCCGATTAGAGCCTAATATTGCTTAGGTTTGCTTAATCACGCGATTAAGCTTGAAAACACAAAGTTATGGGCAAAATCGTAATTTTACACTAATTTTGCCCAGGACCTCTGGGACTAAAAATGAAGTCACAGAATACATAAAAACACCTTTTAAAACCATATGGAGAAGTTTCGGGTTCATCCGGCACTTGCAAATGGGTAAAACAACACAGGGGTATTTTGGTCATTTTGACCAGAAAACTCGAAAAATGAGATTTTCGATCCCGGGAAGGTACACAAGCCAACTAATCCCCTTCCAACATTGAGTTTGCCCTTCGAGTACTGCCGGATTGGCTTTCCTCGAATTCCGAGCCGAAAATGACCTCAGGTGCATTTTGGTCATTTTCACTCTAATAGAAAAATCGGGGCGTTACATCCTCATTGTACCAGAGGATACGTTGGCATAGCCAACAATTATCAAGCCAAAATTAATTTTTCATTAAATTGTGTTATTTTTTAATTTTATTTTATTTTATTTTATTTTCTTTAATTTAATTTTATTTTTATAATTAAAATTTTTGGGGGAAAATAAATATTATTAAAATTATAATTAATTTCCATATAAGCTCTAAGGTAACCGTATTTATACGAATGTATTAGGGGTGTAGTGCAGTTAAGTTTTCATCCTTCCTTAATCATAATTAGACTCCCAAATCTCAACTCTTAAAAAGACCAGTTTTATAAAATCAAAAGTTTTTCCAATATTTGCTAAAAACAAAATTGGTGGCGACTCCCACTTATTTTGAAATAGGTTGTGATTCTTGTCGCAGCACCTTCTAGGTACATTGTGACACTACAGAAACTTAAGCAAGACATTAGTTCGTTCTTTAAAATATTTGCACCAAAATTGCTTTGTTATCATTCAAAACATAAGTTATAATTGCTTTTTCAAGGGTTATGGAGGTAACACAATCTTCATCAGATTTATTCTCTAGTTTTTGAGTAGCAAATACTAATAAATGTAACTTTTTCCACAAAGAATAGAACTTCTATCTTGCCATTCCATCTGTGTTAATCAATATCATTTGAATAGATTATTCTACTGTAATTAGGCTCCACCATTCAATCAAACAAAACTCCCTAGAAAAAAAGAAGAAGCAAGCTCTAAAACTAACAATTAGGGAAAGGTAACAAATATGTGTAGTGAAATCATACTATTCCCATCTTAAGAGAACTTACAAGAAGCGTAATATATGGCAAGCCAAAAGAATGACAAACAAATAATAGCTCTAAACGTGTGAAAATCAATAAAGGAAAGAATAACATAAGAATTTTTAACATGAAAAACTCTATGAAGGAAAAAAACCACAGAACTTAGTCCAAAAAGAAATTTACACTATGAAAATATCAATTAGTATAGTTAAAGAGTTCCACCAAAAGGATATGAAAAATAAACACCTAGTGTGGTATTAAAACAATAGAAATTATTAAAGCACCAATATCTATATACCAACAACCAGTAAAAATGGACACATTGAAACATATAGAGAATAAAGTTTTGAGTATTCCAAATAAACAACTACTATAAGGAGCAAGTGGGTGATATTTCACACAAAATAGAGAATAACTGAGTACTCAAAAAATAATAAAAGCAAATTCCTTCCAAATAAAATGGTGATAACAGTGGTGCAACAAGGATAAGAAAAGTGTCTTCTACAAACCTATAAAGCAAAGTGTTGCCACCATTTTTGTTCTTAAATAAAATTGTGTATTGGATTCACTTGAAAAAGGCCAAACATAGCATATCACATTGTAATGGCAAAGCACGAGTGAGATAGATGTAGGTCCTATGGCATGGAGGTGTTATGTGATGGAGATAGGTTATGGTAGTCATAGGCTAGTGACCTCTATGATGGTGTTGGCCATGATAGAGAGGTGGTAGTGCTTGGATGAGTTGGTACGGTTAAGGATGGTGGTTCATAATATTTGTAGCTTAGGAATGACATTAAGGTAATGAAGGGCAAAAGAGCATAGTTACAAGACTCGATTAGGAACAGCTGATCTAACCACTAAACCGGTGAACCACCCAAGTAACCAAGCCGAGTTAAGCATTGGATTAGACCTGTCAAACTCTTGCATTTAAAACTTTTTTAACTATTTGGTAATTAGTCCAATTTCCTGTTTCTCTCACAACAAATAAGTGTAGCTAAGCTAGCACTAAAGCTCATGCAATGAGTTGAACTAGCCCTCCTTTTATAGCACATTTTGTAGCATAAAGAAATGCACGAGAAGAAGGGTTGAATCTTGCTTTGCTTCTTTTTATCCTTTTCTGAAACTAAAACATAAACAATATACTATCAAGCATTAATCTTGAAGTGCAGTGGAAATAGATAATATATTTCAGAAAGTAACTTTCTGAAGTACAACGTTAGGCATAAAATAGCTAAAGAAATAGACATTCAGTAAATATTGAAAGATAATGTAGAGCAAAGAAGATAGATAATATAAAGGAGAAGAAGATATGACACGGATGATTTTATACAGGTTTGGCTAAAAACCGCCTATAGCCAATACTCAATTTTCGTTGAGATTCACTAACACCTTTCTCAACCCGAGAAAGAAAAATTGAATAGTTTTTACAATAACTTTCCCAAGCTCTCACCTGTGACCAGTAGACAACCCTTACTGTCACAAACTGAGTAGTTATTCACCAGCCTCTCCAAGCTGAACCGAGTAGTTATTAACTAGCCTCTCTAAGCTGAACCAAGTAGTCTTTCACCAGCCTCTTCAAGTTGAACTGTGATAAGTAGACCACCCTTACTATCACGTTGCAAGTAGTTTTTCATTAGCCTTTCCAAGCTATCTCACATTGATCACTATTGGATCAATGATACAAAGGTTAAGTGTTTGGGTTGCGATTCAAACTAACCTACACTCAAGTTTCCTTACATATATACAATGAATGACCCAGGATAACTTGAATGGTTCTTTTCTAGCGTCTCTTCTAGGAAAGAGTATATGAACCATTTAGGAACTAAAAGAAGATTTTTCACTTTTCAAGGAAACTGATTACGTGATGTGATAAACCTTGCAAGATATGTGGGGGATTTTCACAGAGTTTCCACTCTTATGTATTCAATCCTCGTCTTTCATTTGAGTACAACATCTATAATTATAGATGGTATCCCGTGTAACCATTGCCCTTGATCTATTATCCAAGTGACACGTTTTGATCATCTATTTGTGTCTTGAAAACACAATCTAGAAGAGTAGACTGGTATTTTGTCAAATCTATTGCAAAAGCAGTTGGAGTTAAAGTTTTTGATGTCCCTTCAGAAACTACCTTTTTACTTTCTAAACATGGTTTATGAACTCTTTCTTTTAAAAGCTAGAGTTATTGAATAAAAAGGCAGAAGAGATGACATATCAGTTTTGAAACTGGGTTTGACTTGATATTTGAATTTCAAAATTCAAATTTCTATCATTTTCTAGTAAGTTTCAGTGCTCTACAATGAAATGAGACTTTTCATGTGCACTATTTGGTCCTTGATGAATCTCTGGTCTTCTAGTCTTCAATTGAAGCTTTATAATGTTGAAAGTATTGTGATCATGATAATTGAATATTGTGTAACACATTGTTCTTAGAGTTTGCTTGATATTTTCATTTTAAGCGTACTTTCTAAAGTCCAGTGCCACTTTTTGAAGACATGAGCCTTTGTTTCTTATTCTTGACTTGATTTTTTTCAATCTGTAATGCATGTTAACATTCTTTGCATGATATAATATCACTTCTGTTAGGCTCAATCTCTTAACATGATATAAACTATGTTTGCACATATAAAGTGAAATTGTTCTCGCTTCAAGTTCATTTTATACAATTCAGAAATTCTTGTGTGCTTTGTCAAGAAACTCAAGGTAGACATTAGTCATTCTTCAAAGTATTTCTTTAAATTGGTTTTGTTCTCATTCAAAACATGTAGTGTAACACCCTAAATCTTAACCTAATACTATTAGTATGTATTTAGGTTAATCCTTAGAATATTACCTCTTGGTTTCATCTTTTACTTTGAAAATACTTAGCGGAAATATGGGTAAAATTTTTCTTTTTTGAATTAAACCAAAGTGAGAGCCACGCATGATTCTTTGAACGGGAATTCATACAAGTCATATGAGCAAATCATAATAAAACACATAAATAACATGGATACATCAACTGATTATATATATAGATAATGTGTCTACCAAAAGGAAGGACTATTCGATACATAGAAGGACGAAATACAACTGAAAAGCAAATACAAGGAAATCATAAAAGCAAGTACAAGGAAACCATGAAAGCAACACCCATACCCGTGTGCACCTAGAGTAGACAACCTCATATACAAAAGAAGGTTTGTCCTCAACTATGTGGCGTGTGTGCACTAACTACTACCCATCCTATGCACCTACTCCTGCTGGTCCGAGTACTGAGGGGTGGAATCGATCCACTGGCGGATCTTGGCGGGAGTGGTCGTGCGGATCATCGGAGCGTGTCCACCGCGACGAGGGCGTATGGATGGCCTACGAGCCAACCTCGGCTGAACCACCGTCTCCTCACTCCCAACTCTCATCGATGGGGGAGTGGGGCTAGAGCTCCAACTGTACATGTGCGAGGGCGAGTCCTCTGATGGATCCGTCTCTAAATACTGAGTTCGGGGCACGTACTCCGGGTAGTCACGTACGGCTAACGCCTCGGGCTGCATGCGGAGGATCTGCTCGTCGCATGGTCTGGCTCGCTCAAAAATCGTGTTATGATGGTAGGGGGCAGTCGAGGTGAAGCGGTAGCTCCGTATTGGGTGTGCGAAGGGTCGTCCCATGAACATAAATACTCTGACAGTGCAGCGACCCTCAAAATGGTATGACCCGAGTACTGGGTCATTGTGCAGCTCCCACGTCGGGGTATCGATGAAGAGTACGAAAGTCGCCATCTGAAGATGTGACGGAAGAAAAGAAAGAGGGAATGAGAATCTTCTAAAAGAATTCTCAATAAGGTAATCCCTAACTAAGTGACATCATCACATCCTCAGGAAGCTTGGGTTTTATTTCTAAAAAGGTGCACATGCAGGTAAACTTCTTTTAAGTTAGTTTTCTAAAGTATTAATTATCCAAGGTCCTTCATATTTTACAATGCGTCTTATGACTAAGCAGGGAATACATTAATGGCATGAATGCATCATAAAGGTAAACTAATCAATAGAATAACTAAGGATCATTATAACAGTGGCATAAGGTGACAGGTATAAATCTCATAATGACTTTTTCTTGGTTTTTTATAGCATATGTGACATTTTAAACTTTAACTTTTTATCTCATGGGGCCACCCTAAAACATCTCTAGGTTATGAGCTCATACCTTAACTAGTCGTCACTAGCTCTTACTTATCCTATGATAAGCGTAACATACATAATCCTGACTTAAAGTACGGGCTAGGGGGCAAATTAAGGATCACCTCTTAGGGTCATTTCCTCTTTGAAACGCTCTACTAGCAACTAGTGCATAGTAGTATTGTCCGCTTTGGCAAGCTCTATGTCAATACCCTCACGGATTTCTTTTCTTGGGGCTGCTCGACTAAACCGGTGTCACCCAAAAAGGCGTCTCAGTGTTGTGTCACATTTAAGTTCTCATGATTTTCAAAAAGATCTTTTTCTAGGTTCCTCAAATTTGATGGAAATTGGCAAGATGACGGGGGCAATTTCCTCAAATTTGCTTATGCCATGAAAACATATAGGTCATACAAACATATCTTATGAGGTATAGCATATCATCATATAAAACTTCTTCACAGCACATATCAAACTTATCATAGATAAAGCTCATGTATCATATATCATATTTACATAAATTAAGCATCATAAAACTCAAGACTTTTTAATGTCTTATGCATTGACCCTTAAGGTCCTTAACTCACGTTCTAAGTTATTAATCATCAAACCTAATCTCTTGGGTACCTAAGAGGTTTATAACTAAGTATTTCTCACCTCACACTATGATCAAAAACATCTCTAAACCTCAAGGATGCAGAATTTATAATCCTAACTTTACGGGTACCTAGGAGTCACAACAGTGACCCTTTCTAAGTCCGGTTTGTTCCAAAGGCTTCAAGATCAAGTTCTAAACAATTTATGAGGCATTCCTACACATTTAAACTAATTTAAATCCATAATTAGCATTACTAAACCTTGCTGGACAGAATCCAGAAAATTCAAACATTAAAGGTTCTAGAACTCTCAAATTATTTCTTTTCTAGTTTCTAACTTCTCTTATCTTTCACATATGAGTTTTACCGTTAATTATACTCAAACTCAAGCATATTATCATCATTAACACAGCTCATACAGTGACAAAATAATGGTAAGGCAGAACCGAAACAAACATTCTCCATAAGGCATAAAATACAATTTCTAAAGCACATAAAATACTAGTTTCTCTTGGAACCTTTTTAAAACTTTCAAAACTCATTTATGAACATTTTTAACATCTAAAATCATAAGAATATTTAAGAGGGCAGTGACCAATTCAACTTTGTCTCAAGAGGTCCTAAATTCATAAAACTTAGTTCTACATATTCCTTGTACTCATAAAAGCTTAGAAAAAGTATGAAACATAGTTTTCAATATTTAGAAACATCAAAACCTTTTAGGGCCGAAATATGAACCAATGGAAATAAATATTTTTAAAGCTTTGTTTGAGACATCCATGGGCAAGTCTTTGAGCTCTAGGTTCATTAAAGTGATGGCATAAAGATAAACATGCTTATGCACTTGTTTTACCTTTTATTAGAAAGTAAAGTGAGAGTATAAAATAAATATGAGATGCATCATATTATTATCTTTGATATTTAGGTGAGAACTTGAAATGTAAACATGATAATGCATAGCTTGAAATATAAACATGATAATGCAAGTTCCTTTATTATCTTGGTACTTAGTGATAGCAAGGAAAATAGACATGATGTGCAAGGCATAAAAGTAAACATGATGCAAGGTTCATTTTATGGTTAGCTAGAGCTCATTCAAGACTTTAACAAGATAACAACCCAACACATATTTCATTACAAAGAGAGCTTTAGAGTTCTTGAACCAAGTTCTCAAAGGAACTATGAGGTTCTTGAACAACATCATCAAGCTCAAGTAAACAAACTTTCAAAACAAAACCAAACAAAATCTCAAGGATCAAAATACCAAAACCGAAACCCTTACAAAAGAAAAATAAAGTGAAACTAAGTCAAGTTCTTTATTAAATACCCAAAACCCCTATCTAGAGAAAGATCTCTAGAACATGCCGGCCAACTTTAAGATTGACAAGGGTAGGCTTGGGCTTTTAGAAATCCTTAGATTAATTTTCTTAAGTTGAAAAACCATGTGAGTTAGATATCATATAGATGAAGTTATAAGAAAAGGAAAACTCAAGCTTTAGAGGTTTCTTTGAGATGAACACAAGGTCATCATCTAGAAACTCTCATCATCAAGCTATCATACTCATAATCAAGGCCAAGAGGCCGAAATGAAAAAGAAAAGGAAAACAAAGGAAATTTCAAAAAGAATTCAAGAGGAAACTAGAGTTTAGGAGATGATTCAAGGCCTTGGGGTGGTGTTTGATGGTTAAGAATCTCAGTAGGAGAGGAAAATGTGTTTGAGTGAGATTGTGTTTGATGTGAGGTGTTTGAGAGGCTAGGAGATGATTCAAGGCCTTGGGGTGGTGTTTGATGGTTAAGAGATGATGATGAGATGAAGAGATGAAGAAGATGAAGATGAAAAGAAAGGAAGAACTCTCTTGAAACTTGAGAGAAAAAGAAAGAACTCAAGAAAGCTTAGGAAAACTTGAAACTTACCAAATGAACTAAATTGACACAAGCTCATCTAAGGCACCTATTTATAGAAAAACAAAACATTGAAGCCCTTCAAGAGGAAGCCTTGGACATAGCATTGAGGGGGAAGAAGGAAGAGAAAATATCTCTTACACAAGGTTATTCAAGCATGGTTTGAAGTATGGAAGCTATGCTACAAAGTATGGTTTGATGTGAGTTAATTTCCTATCAATTTTGAATGAAATTAGGCTTCTAGAAATTTGACATGGCTGGAACTTTTCCAGCCACAAATAAATGGGAAAAATGGGTTGTTTTAATTATTTATTCATGTGGAAATTCAAGCTTGATTGAAAGTTATGACAAGGTATAGTGTATGTGACTTGAGGTATGGCCTTGGAGTGTTGAAAAATTGAACATGTGATGCATATGGGAGAGGGAAGGCTTCGGCCAGACCTGGCAGCAGAGAAGGAGGGAGATTTGATCATCTAATTGGGTGCTAATGGTGGGTTTAAGTGTAGGTTAGCTTAGGTACAAGGTTAGGAGTAATTAAGCTTAAGCTTAGGTAACAAAGGATGAGGTTTAGGGGTTTTATGACAAGATTAGGAGTGCTCATACATCATTAAAGAATTTTAAACTCATTTATGAATAAACAATGTGTAACACAATTCCATGATTTAAGGAATTGGAGAGAGGAAACACTATTCAAGATTCCATGACTAGGAATCTTGAAATTAAAATAAGATTTCAAGGTGTAATCAAGCATTATTAGGTTCTAATCAACTTTCATAAATTATTTTGACCCTGGATTAATTATGGAAATTAATTAATCTTTGATTAGAGCCTAATATTGCTTAGGTTTGCTTAATCACACGATTAAGCGTAAAAACACGAATCTAGGGGCAAAATCATAATTTTGCACTAATTTTGCCCGAGACCTCTATAATTAAAACTGAGGTCATAGAATACGTAAAAACGCCTTTTAAAACCATCTGGAGAAGTTTTGGGTTCATCTGGCACTTGCAAACAGGTAAAACACTGCAGGGGCGTTTTGGTCATTTTGACCCGAAAACTCGAAAAACGAGATTTTCGATCTCAGAAAGGTACACAAGTCATCTAATCCCCTTTCAACATTGAGTTTGCCCTTCGAGCACTGCTGGATCAGCTTTCCTCGAATTCCGGGCTGAAAATGACCTTAGGGGCATTTTGGTCATTTTCACTCTGGCAGAAAAATCGGGGCGTTACATGTAGCCCTAATACTTCCTGGAGGGTTTTGGAGCTTACAATCTCGCCCCTTTTATGATGACAAACCAATTTGAAGAAAATCTTTTGAAGAGATTTTGAAAGAAATATGACCGAATATATCTTGATAAGCACTTAATCTTTCAAAACATTACAGACTTTCAAATATCAGAAAGTCTTTTTCTTTAGGCATGATATGGATAAGTTCAAAAATATTTTATAGCCTTAAGTAACTCAAATAAGAGTTGTTTGGTTTGTTATGAAACTTTCTGAACTCATTCAGAGTGCTTTCTGAGATGTATCAGAGTGATATACAAACAACCTAACTTTTTGGTATTTAAAGGGACTTTCTATGATAAATGTGCTTGAATGACACAACAAGTAATACTTGTGATATTTTATCTTGGATAATTTTCATATTCAGTACAACTTTATCCAAACAAATTTTTTGAAAATGAATGCTCAAATATGTAATGATAAACGTAACAGAGCATGCATGATTGAGATATAAAAACTTATTGATGCTTATGTAGTTTTTGATGCTCAAAGAAACCTTAATACAAAAGTTATCAGCATATTACTATTCAAGATTTCTAAAGCTCATCAGGGATCAATTGAAATTTTATCAAAGTAAAGCATAAGTGAGCTTATTGTTATGAGCTGTGAAACTTTTCTTATAAGTATCAGAGCATGAAATTTTATAAGATAAAATTTGAAACATGTGTTCATACTTTTCATGTAATTTCGCTCATTGATACCCTTATGAAACACATTATATGTCATATAAGTGTAACATACTAGAGAGAGTTCAGAGACTCACAAACTGATCTTAGTTGTATTAAAGCATGTAGAAACAAGTTTATGTAGACCATCAGAAACTATGCACAACTATATTTTGATCAATTTATATAAAGCTTTTGAGATCTTCTCATATATGTGTTAGAGAGAATGTGTTTTATAAAAATAGATATTTTAAGCATTGTATACATATCAAAGCACAACGGATAATTCTAAGTATCAGAGCAGCAATAGAAAGTCTTTGTGCTTTAAAAGATACTTGCCAGTGCTAATCACATATATAGATGTGAGCTAACTACTCTAGCATGTCAATGAGTAAGCAAATCAGAGAAAGCACTTAAGAGATCAGAAGCATACATCAACAAGCATGATATATGATTAGCTAAACATGATAAAAGGCATCGATATGTATCAAAGCTTAAAATAGAAACAAGGCTTAAGACATATATGTATCATAGCCAAAACAGAAAGCATAAGCAAGATTACTAAACAGATAAAATGAATTGTATAAAACAAGATAAATGTCTGTCAAAATATAAAACATAAAAAAAATATATTTCAAAACATCAAAAGAATATGCATTCTGAGAAAAAAATTCTCTGAACTCCCCCTCAACATAAGCTCACCTTGAGTTCCATTTGCATGACTCCCCTGATTCGATATGGCATGATTCCCCCTTATTTTCCATAATGAATCCCCCTAATCTTCATAGTACTTGATTTTTTTTCATATATTTTCTTCTCCCCCTTTTGCCATCAGCAAAAAGGAGGTGTGCTTGGGATCAGGAACACCCTTTTTACCCTCGGCGCCTTAGCCCTTAGAGAATTTCTTGATTGTTTTGAAGAATTTGAAGCAACAAGGCATCATATTTACGTGACCTTCTTTCTATCTCATCTAATATGTTAGAGATGAGTTGTTGATTTTGTAGTAGCATTCATATTCTTAGAAGGTCAGAGGGAGGTACATGCTAAGGATGGCTGGGTGAAGGTTGATTAGTTTCCTGAGCTGGATTAGAGTCAAGAATAAGTGATGGTGTTGGCATGTAGGATTGCTCATCATGAATAAAGGGCGTTAGGCACAAGGATGAAGTCAGTCTCAATAACCACATTTCCCCTGTCGTTATCAGAGGATTTCTTTTTGGAGTCGAAGGATTTTTTCTCTGAAGAGGGAGGTCTTCCATTCTTCTATTGAATGGACATACCCTGATCATGTTTAGATTCATCAGAATCTGATGAGTTTGAGCTAGATCCTTCCTTGAAATCTGAGAATGATGATGTGGGTGATCCTCCATACAGGATGATGACTTCCGGGTTTTTTAATTCATCAAAACCATCATATAGGATTATTATTCTCCTTTTTCTTCCTGTTTCCACAGTGTCATCCTTTCCTACTTCTTTAATACTGATGTTTCTCATTACCTGAACCAACTCGAAGGACCACTGAGAGTTTTTCTTTTAGCCCTGAATAAGGTTATGGTATATTTAGTCCCAACCATAAACTCATACCATTTATTTTTCAAAGGGTACTTCAGGTGCTCAAACACTTTAGTTAGCAACATCCCGTATGGAACAGAGGCAAATTTTTCATCTTCTATAGTGGTATCACTGAGCATGTAGTTGAAGATGAGCTTGGGCAAATTAACTTTCCTTTTTGTCAGTAGTCAAAAGAGCAACATGTAGTCTATTCCTATCATTGAGAGCTAATGAGCCCTAGAGTTCAATAATCCTACAGTTATTTCACGGGGTTAGTGTCCAAGAGAGTTTGTGAGACACCCAAATAGGTCTTCAGCAGAGACTCCAAGGGTAGCATACCAATCTTTCTCAGTAGAGCATATAAGTCAATCATCCGGTGCCTGAATGATCTTGGAGATATCTATTATGCTCAATTCTAAATCTATTCCTCTGATATAGGTTAAGAGAATAGGTTTAGATACCTGTATCAATTGGGAGCAAAAAGCTGTCACCATTCTAGTGAAGATACAGTTGGAGATAGCAATGAATCTTTTCCATCATTGGAAGGACATGACTTTTATTAGAGTCATGACTTGAAGCATTACCTCTTTACCGAGCCTTTTTCTAGGAGCTGTTTGTCACTGAGTGACATTGTCAGCATACTATTGTTGATCAAATGATTCATTATACATCTGAAGTATTCCTAGGTCAACAATGTTCTCGTCAAATTTCTTTCCTTCAACCATTGTTGATACAAGTGAGTGAGATTGAGTAAGAAAGAGTAAAGCTTGAGAGGACTGAGAGAAGAGGATTTATGGGAGTTTGTGTGAGATGTAGGTTGATTTAGGTTTAGGAATGAGGGTTTGAAAGAATGAGAATATGAAACAGTTATGGAAGTATGCGATGGAAAATAAAGGTAAAGGAGTGATGTGTGAGGAGTGAATAGTTATTTGAGAGATGAAACATGACTGGCTGATGATGACAAGACATGGGAGAGAGAGAAACTTAAAAAAGTAGGAATTATCTCGCCCGTTTAATCTTTTTTCAGAAAGAATGATTTCTGACTCTTGGATTACTTTCTAAAGGGCTTACTTTCTAAGTGTCATTTTTCATTTTCTGACCTATCAAAGTTTTATCATTTTTTGCCATTGGTTCATCTTTATATATTGAGCATCATCGGACCATTTATTTCCCGTTTTCTGATCCTTTTCTTCTTCTTTCTGATCACTTCATTTGCTTTTTGAGCTCACAAATAGATCTTCTAAACTTCAAGGAGTGAATAGGTCTTGCAAACTAATGTCTCTTTATGGTCTTCATATTAGAGCACTGAAGAGGAGAATACCCAGATATGTTGTGTATGAACGCTTATGCTGATTTAAAAACTTTTTAGATTATAAGGCCTTTTCAAAATATAACAAAAACGATTTTAGGCTAAAGATCTTGTGAATAATTTTGACATTATCATCTTTAGTATTAACAATCATCAAATACGATTTCAAAATAGGGTTTGACATCGAGGTGCTTGGATCCAAAGTGTTGAATAGAATCTTTAACTAGACTAATAGTACTAGTATTACTATAGAGGATAGGGATATGCGAATACCTCAAATGATGATCTTCAAGTTGGTTGCTTATCCATGGCATTTGGCTATAACAGCTTGCATCAATCTTCATATTTAGCTTCAGCAGTAGATAGTGCAAAGGTATTCTATTCTTTGCATATCTTGGTGCTTAAATTTTTAAGAAGAAGGCAACATCCATTCATCTCTTTTGTTCTGCTCCATCTAGTTTATTTCTGAACTCCACTGAGTACCAATGATGACCTTTCTCTTGGTCAAGCATCTAGACTTTGCTTTTCTTGATTTGGTCTATCTATTCTTGCATAGAATTCATCCAACTTTGATCACTCAAAGCTTCTTCAATACATTCAGGTTTAATGGTGGCGATGAAATCACAATTTGAAATATTTGTTAGAGATGATTTGGTTCTTACTCTCTTTGAGAAGTCTCTAAAAACTTTGTTTTGAGAAACTACCTTTAAATCAGAAACTCCTTTGTAGTTTCTGTACCTTGAGAATCTTCAACTTCTTTTCCATCCTTAGATTGCTCTTCTCTGTGTTCAGAAGTGCTATTTTCTTATTGTTTTGGAGTTTTGAGCATGCTTCCTGAAGAATCTGAGTTCTGGAGTCTACTTTCTAGAAGTCTTGCTTTCAGAGGTTTCTTTGAGACTTATTTTCTCAAGACTTTCTTCTAGTTCTTCGAGACAATTAGCAAAGTCCTTCCTGAATGCTTTTCATCAACGAACATGAGTCATTTAGAGTTCCTAAGTATCAAGCACCTAATTCTCCCTCTGAACCAGGAAAGGTGTCTGAGGTAGTCACAGTCTTTTATGTTCATTGGTACCTTAATCAGTAGGGATGTTCAGACACACTTGCAATAAAAAGGATTTTCATTTTGATACTCAGCTTTCTTGAGTCCATTTTGGTTAGTTTTTGGAGGAGAGGTTTCCCATCCTTTCTAACAGATTTCTTCTTCAAGAACCATTTGTTAGATGGGTGTTCCTTCTTATTAGACATGGCGTAAGAAACTATGTTGATATTTAGAAGAAATAAGTTTGAGAATTATACAGCAGCTCATCATATAGAGCAAGAAATAAGGATTATGAAAGATTGGATTAGAATATTCTCACCCTGTATTCTTCTGTTAAGGTACACTCATGTCATGAAACATAGATTTTCAACTTCTTCTAACTTATCATGACTTACTGACTCATTCTTTTCATCTTCAAAGTTGCTCTAGGTGGCCATTATGCCATTCTTCTTGAATTTTACATTTTTGTGGTACTCTGAGCTTAGGATAAATTAGTTCATTATGTCCCTTCACATCACAGTTAGCAGGTTGCTCTTTCAAGATTTTCTTTATCCTTTTTGTCTCTCCTGAGATTCATGTATCTACCTTTCTTGGCTTCACCCTATCATGCTTTTGACATTTTTCCTCATAAGCAAGGAAATCTCATCTCCATTTTCATCATATTCTTCCTCTTCATTAGAGGTTTCAGTAACTTCCATTGCTTTAGCTTTTATGCTGCTTCTGATGTAGTGACTTTAGGGGCAAACACTTGCTCCTATTTCTGAAATCATCATGCATTTCAGGAATCATAACTTCGTAGACTTTACGAAATCTAAAAAGAGCATCCAAGACAAGAGTTTAAGGATCTTTGGTTTAAGATCTTCTTGTAGCGTGTGTAGTTTATCTCGTATTTCTTCAGTTGTGTCACGAGTAATTATTTTTTCATATCCAGCTCTGCTTAGTTCACATGTGAGCAGGTGCTTAGCTTAGGAGATTAGCTAAACTCTTGGCTTTTGCTGTTCTTGTCCACCTGTTCCTTGGGACTTCTCTTGATGTTGAGGAAGCCTTATTAGGTCCTAGAAACTCATCAGAAAAAGACGGTTAGTTGATAGAGTGATTTTTTACTATGTGGATCCATGTCATTCTGTCCCTCAAATCTGTGTCCTCTACAATCATTGGATTGCTCAACCCCTTATTAACTAGGCTCTTATACCACTTGTAGGGTAAAGAACTGCATAAGAAGGGGGGTGAATCATGATTTGCTTCTTTTTATCCTTTTCTGAAACTAAAACATTAAACAATATACTATCAAGCATTAAGCTTGAAATGCAGTGGAAACAGATAATATATTTCATAAAGTAACTTTTTAAAGTACAACATTAGGCATAAATTAGATAAAGAAATAGGCATTTAGTAAATATTGAAATATACTATAGAGCAGAGAAGATAAATGAGATGAAGGAGAAGAAGATATGATATAGCTGATTTTATGCTAGTTCGACCCAAAAATACCTACTTCTAGTACTCAACTTTCGTTGAGATTCACTAACACCTTTCTCAACCCGAGAAAGAAAAACTAGATAGTCTTTACAATAACCTTCCTAAGCTCTCACTTGTGACCAGTAGACAACCCTTACTATCATAAACCGAGTAGCTATTCACTAGCCTCTCCAAACTGAACCAAGTAGTCTTTCTCCAACCTCTCTAAGCTAAACCGTGATAAGTAAACAACCCTTACTATCACGTTGCAAGTAGTTTTTCATTAGCCTCTCTAAGCTATCGCACACTGATCACTACTGGATCAAAGATACAAAAGTTAAGTGTTTGGGTTGCCACTCAAACTAACCTACACTTAAGTTTTCTTACAAATATACAATGAATGACCTGGGATAACTTAAATGACTCATTTCTAACATGTCTTCCAAGGAAAAGTATATAAACCATTTAGGAATTAGAAATAATATTTTTTACTCTTCAAGGAAACTGATTACATGATCTGTCTATTGCAGAAGCCATTCGAGTTGAGGTTTTTGATGTCTCTTCAGAAACTTACCTTTTTACTTTTTGAACATGGTTTATGAACTATTCCTTCTAGAAACTAGAGTTGTTGACCAAAAAGGCAAAAGAGATGACATGCCAGTTTTGAAACTGGATTTGACTTGAGATTTGAATTTCAAAATTCAAATTTCCCTCAGTTTCTAGTAAGGTTTAGCGCTCCACAGTTAAATGAGCTTTCTGATGCACGCTATTAATCCCTTGATGAATCTCTGATCTTCTAGTATTCAATCCAAGCTTTATGATGTTAAAAATATTACAATCATGATGATTGAAGATTGTGTAATGCGTTACTCTCAGAGTTTTCTTGATATCTTCATTTTAAGCATATTTTATGATGTTCAATGCTACTTTCTGAAGACCTTGCCTTAGTTTCTTATTCTTGACTTCATTTTCTTCAATCCGTAATGCATGTTAACATTTTTTGCATAATATAATACTCAATTCTATTAAGCTCAGTCTCTTAACACGAGATAAATCATGTTCACATACGTAAAGTGAAATTATTCTCGCTTCAAGTTCATTTTATGCAATTCGAAAATCCATGTGTGCTTTTGTCAAGAAACTCAAGGTAGAAATTAGTCATTCTTTAAATATTTTTTTTAAATTGATTTTATTGTCATTCAAAACATTTAGTCCTAATGCTTTTTGAAGAGTTCTGGTGCTTATAGATTTGTCTTCAACTTCTTATTAGAGATATCAAAACGGGCTGGCTCACCCCATTTAAGCCTACCTCGCCAAAAATGGGGTGTGTGGGCGAGCTAGCCTGACAAAATAGTTAGCCCAACTCATTTTGGGGTGGACCACCCGTCCAAAAAATTAAAAATTACAAAAAAAATTTGAATAGCTTGATAATTTTTTAAAAAAAATTAAAACTTTTTTATTAATTAATGTATATCCAATTTTTTACAGTTCATAACAACTATACACCAACTCATTAAATTTAGTCATTTACATAGTAGATTATAATTTATTACATACAGTGCATGCATTTTTCTCCTTTTTTTGGTTTAGAAACATGTTAAATTTGATTTGGACTTGGCTTAATGTCTCTTGGGTTAGGGCCTTTAGGGCTATTATAAATTAAATAACACCAAATTGTGAAATTTTATTGTATTTTTTCAAAATAAAAAAGGCTTCGCCTGTGGGCCGGGCCTACCCCACTCAGCCAAAACCTGTAGGCTAAGTGAGGTGGATTAGGTGGGCTCAAAAGTTCAGCCTAGCAAGCGAAAAGAGGTAGTTTTGGCTAACTAACTTGGCGAGCCAAGCCCATTTTAAAATCTCTACTTATTATTTTTTATGTAGAACTTTTTTCCTCTTGCAGGCTGATATACAGGGACATAGAAACTTCAAAAAGATGGTTTTGGAAAATATAATACGAAGCAAATCTTTTCTCTGATATGCTTTGATATGATGATGGACCTTGTATATACTTACAGAGTTGATTTCATTTTTTATTATTTCTTTATGATCAAAAGAGATTTAATCTTAATACTAATGAACTTCCATGTCTATTCAAGCTGGAACTGGATGACACTTGTTCACGTTTTATACCAAGCATTTTAATTGTTGGATGGAATAAGATCATATTCTAAATTTTTACATGTCATGTCAGTAGAATCAATAATTTTTGTGTCATTTCATCATATTTAATTTATTAAATTTTAATATATTTTATATATTTATTTAATTACTTCTGGTTCAACTAGTGGCTTACTAATTGAACCAATAACCAGTAATCCAGTACCTCGAGTGAGTTGAATTTAAAACTACACAAAGGAGTCTACAATTGAGGGTTGGTATGAAAGTTGTAGTAACTTTGCTATAGCTTTGTTTGAGTTGTTTTGTCTTTCTGATTAAAAATGTTATGATTGAGTTGGAGTTGTTCTTGAGTTTGGTTTGCAAATCATTAAAGATTTGAGATTGTATGTTGGTATGGGTTTTATGTGGAGGTGTTGATTTTGTGGTGTTTGGAAATGATAAACATCCACTGATGAATATTGTGTATTGGTTGGTCTTCGATTTGGGTTTTTAAGAAAATTGAGATAATGAAAGCGTTTTTGTTTAGTAAAAGAGGATGATTTTTGGAAGTTGTTTGAAGTACAGAGAAGAAACTAGTGACATTCAATAGAAATAGAACAAATAATTAAGGGCAAAATAGTCATTCTATCTTCTTTTAAAAAAATTAGTCACACAAGAGTCATCTATCCTAAACAATAATGGGGGTTATTGACTAATTAAGAAATTCATATATAATTTTTAAATCTAAGACGGGGTAAATGTAATGTCAACTATCAAATAATGACTAACATTAGATAGGGTTATTGACTTAATGTTATTTCCTTTAAAATAAATGTGATATTATAGATAGTGGTAGAAGGCGAAAAAAATTCTAAATGTATAATCTTTGTTACTCTTAAGGGGGAGTGTAGTTGGCAAAATCTTTGAAAATTTTCAAGGATCTAAGCTTGGAAATATAACTACTCTTGTTGAGTTTTAAATAATTCTTGAGTGAAAAATGTCTAAACTTTATGGGTAAATTAAACCGACCTGCCTTGAGGTTGGGCGAAATTCACTCACCTCCCCTCTATTTGTAAAATTTACTAAGGTGGTTCATGAGTTTGTGAAATTATTACACTGATCTTCCTTGAATTTGTAAAATATTTACATCGACCTCCTTTCTATCGCTTAATGAACAGTGCATACTAGGGAGATTAGTGTCACCTGGACAAATAGAGAGTAGTGAAAGTAGGCTGTTGCTACCTCTTTAAATTAGAATTAATTTTATGCTAAGTTGAACCTAAAATTTAGTAAAGGGCACAACCTAGGTCATCTCTCAAGTAGACTATGTCACTTAGTTAGGAATTGGGGAATTTTAAGAATTAAATTGAAGCAATAATATTTATAGAGAGATGCATTGAGAAAACATCATCCCAATCCATCAAAAAACCCTTACACTAGTAAGAAAATCTATCCCCCATCTCTAAATGATTATAATAATGAAATAAAAGAGTACTTGAAGACAATAACAAGAATCCTTATCACAATCTCCAAGAACAAAGCAAATTCACTAATGAAATCCTTAACAAGAAGAATAGAGAAAAAGATATAGAGAGATGTAGAGAAAAAGATAGAGAAAGAATCCTAGTTGTTGCTATTAAGAAACAAATACTAGGGTAAAAGGCTATATCATTCCCTTAAATATTGCCCTCAAAAATAGCCCAAAGTAAGGCCCAAAAATATATTAATTATCTATAATTCCATCATTGCACGAGCACTGCGGTGCTTACCCAAAGTTAGACTTTTGCGATTTTGCTCCCTTTTTGCAACCTCCTTGCTCAAAGCTCCTTTCAAAGAGTTTCCAGTAATGTTCTTGACATTTTGCACTCAATTCAATGCTCTTGTGTTCAAAACCATACTCAAAGAGACAAGTTAAATGCAATAGGTTGTAAACCAATAATTGTTCCAAAATTAGTGCAATCATCAATGTTTCTATCAAAAATGCACAATGAGGACCAAGTCAAAATCCTAATTATTATCATCAATATCATAGTCAAATCTATGCAAAAAGCTAGGGTTTAGAAGCAAGATAAGTAGCATAAATACCCTTATCAAACTCCCCCAAACTTAAGTTTTCACATGTCCACATGCGAAACTAAGAACAAGATAAGGCATGGATGAGAACCAGTATACAACGAATTAGACTAGAATACTAACTTTATTAACTCTAAAAATGCATGATGCATGAAAAGAAATGGGAATACACCAAACCAATGAATCTACAGTGGTGGCATGTCATTGTAAGCACCAAGTTTAGAAATAGGAAACTGGATTCCATAACTAGACTGCTAATGCACCTAGATAGTGGTATGCAACTAGGGTTGTCTCACGAGGAAACTGAACTATTTAGTTGGAGTAAAAAAAGGGGTTTTGTTGCGTCAAATTAAAATAGCAATTAATTGAATTTAGCAATGATAAAAGAAGCTAGCCTAGGTGATTCTTGAGTTGAAGATTATCAATCATTAACATAACAATGCATTAAACACTTGGTGAGGGACTAAGTTCTAATCATGCAATCACACAACTAGATAGCAATTCTCCCAAAGTCAATCAACTAAAGGATAATGTAGAATATATGCACTTGAATTATTGCAATCACAACAAATAAATGCATGAATTAACTCAATACCAACTGCCTTAGTCCAATTCTCAATCAAGAACTATCTCTTCCTCTTGGTTAACTAAATGCTCACCAATCTATCAATTAACTTGCATTCAATTGACAAGCTAAATCGTATATGCTCACAAATCATGCTCACATACATAAAACAACACCTAACTCAGTATGGATAAGAATCATATACATGAAAAGATAGGAAAACACAAGAGAATGAGAACAACATCATGGTTTTCATTAAAATCCACAATGTTTCAAGACATAACCCTAACTCTTGAATCCCCCTTGGCTAGCAAGAGAGCTACTCCTCCATGAAGGAGGTTACAATTAGAAAATGAAGAGAAATAAAGCTAACAAAAATAGTAAATTGCACAAAACTGAAGATAATTCAGTGTATTGAAGTGGAGGAATAAGAAGAAGCAAGAGAAAAAAGGAAGAGAAAGAGATCTTCTCCAAAACCTAGCTCTATTTCCTAATTTGGCAAAGAATACCTCGGGTTTTGTGTTTCAAAGCTTTACACCATCATCAAAATTGGTAAAAAGGGGACCAAAGTGGGTCAAAATTGCAAAATAAAACTTTCAAGTTCGGTCCCACAACACTCGCTGTAGCGAGTTAAGTTTGCTACAGCAAATTAGCTCGAAGTTCTCCACTAGTGCCACTTCGCAGGCTTGCTACAACAACTAATTCCCGCTGCAGCGAAGTTGTTTTGATTTTTGGTCATGCTTTGACTTTTAGGCTCACTGTAGTGACTGATGCTTGCTGCAGCGAAGCTGTTTTGACATTCTTCTTTCTTCCAGCTTTCCTCTTTTCCTTCCATTAGCTACAAGTCCTACTCCACAATGCACTCTCAAGTTGACTCTTCAAATGACCATGATCCACTGTAAAAGACATAAAGGCCTAATAAGAGATAGAAACCAAAGTTACACAAAAGTCATTAAATAAAAATCAAAACAAAATTAAGTGAAAAGAGGTGAAAAGACCAAAGACTAACAAAACTTATGGAAATTAAACTAGAAAAGAATGCAAAAGTACCAAGCTTAGGAGAGGAATTATTTACAAAAATGGTGTCTATCAACTCCCCCACACTTGGACAATTGCATGTCCTCATGCAATAAGTGCCAAAATCAACAAGGACAAACTAGGGAAACAAAAAAAAAGAGATGGAATTTGATGAAAACCTATAGAAAAGATAATATGGACAAAGAGTTGGTGACGACTAGAATTTGAATTCACTTGGTCACAATTGCAAACACCGTTAATCAAAATTGGTAAAGCAATTATTCACCAAGAAATTACAACAAGCATGGATCAAATCAGAATGTGAATGAGTAGATTGGACTCTCACATGGATGTATTTCACTCAGTTTGCTCAAGTGTATGCAGGGATGCAATGCTCAAACACTTCACCATGCAATGCCTTCCATAAGCTTGCCTCTTCATCTCAATCACTACAGTTCAAACACAATAAAAAAAAATGCATCAAGAAGTCTTAGTTGGGGTTATAATGGGGTTAAGGTTAGGGTAGCATAAAATTTGGGTATGTAAGCTGAACTCAAATCTAAAGGAGACAAAGATATGAACCTATATGCGAAAGTTGTGAAGGGAAAGCAAAATTAAACCAAAAGTGACCTTTCAAGGATTCTTGTCATGGTGCATCCTAAAATAAGAACTACAACATTTGTTCAAAACAGCAGTGAATTGATGAACTCCAAATTTTTATTTTTTTATTTTTTATATTATTATTTTTAATTTGAAAGAAACATAATCATAAACTTTCACCTATTTGGCAATTATTCACCTAGAGCACTAATATCAACAGCACCATTGGTTGAACAAGGACTCTAAGCAAGTTCTAGAAAGCAAATCCAAAAAAGAAAACACACATGAACAAATAAGGATGACACATGATAGTCCAATCAAAGGGGCACAAAATCTCACAAGTAAATTGCATGTGCTTAATCCAAATAACACAGTGAATCACCAAGCATGCACTACAAAATAAAGTTAATACCAAGTAAGTCAATATAGGGAATGTGGTGTTAGCCTATGCATGTAACCTCCAAAGTGTCAAAAGGATAGTGTATGACATAAATAAAATAAAATATGATGTAAGACTCAAAACTAAAATTAAAAATAATTAAAATGCATAAATCTAAAAGAGAAAAGGAAAGAAGTCCCTCACAATGGGTTGTCTCCCATCTAGCACTTTGCTTTCACGTCCCTAAGTTCAATAGTTAGGACCCTCATGGAGGGTGTGAAGCTTTAACACACAGAGTTGCCATACGAGCCCGTAGATCCTTGGGGGCTTCATGGAGGTGTTACAACTTATGCCCATCAATTGCACAATGAATCCTAGAACTTGGGTTCTCTAACTCAATTGCACCACTAGAGAGTACTTGGGTGACCAAGAATGGTCTCTTCCACCTTTGAAACTAATGACTACTGCTCAGGTGGAGTACCTGTATCTTCATACTTGGAACATTCTACAACAACATACTTTTCATATCCCATAGGAGAGGAAACAATAGGAAAGGTGGGGTGTGTGTCCTTACCGAGGAGACTACCACATGCATCTTCCACTACGAAGTCAATGACGTCGATGCCAAATGCAGAGTGTTCCTCATGGGGAAATTTCATAGCATGAGATAAGCAAAGTTAGACTTTCATGTCCTTATAATCCATGGATAATGTGTCAACATGAACATCAATCATGGTTATAGCGGTTTTCAAAAAAGGTCTACTTAAGATTAATGTATGTTAGCTGACATTGATACCATTCCCCATCTCAAGCACATAAAAATTAGTAGGGAATATTAAATCATTTACCTATACTAGAATATCTTCCAATACTCCGTATGGCTTAGTGACGCTGTATGAATTAGCAACCTAGTAAGCTTAAGCTATCCAAAATGCAAGGACTAGTATAGTGATTTAGACATAACATTAATGCCAGCCCCAAGGTTAACCAAGGCATGCTTGATGTGCAGGTTCCCAATATAGTGCGCAAAACATAAAATGTGCCCAGATCCTTGCACTTAGGTGATAGCTTGTCCAATTTGACAATGGAGAAAGCATTTGCCCCCATAGCTGCCTTCTCTTCCCTATTGCCCTTGATCCTCTTCCTATTAGTGCATAGGTCCTTCAAAAAATTTGCATACTTTAGAATTTGTTTGATTGCATCCAATAGAGGTATATTCACTCCACCTTTCGAAAGGTTTCCAAAGCTTCCAAATCCAATTTTGGTGCATCTATTTTTTTAGGTTAGATTCTTCGAGGGAATGGTAATAGAGGAGTAGGATTTGGAACTGTCATGGGTTTTATTGAGCATTGCGACATTCTTTGAGCATTGCGGCACTCAATAGATGGCTTCTCTGTTGTTTTCACTGCCTTGGCTGAGTGCTGCAGTGCTCACCCGAGAGGTCCTCTATTGCTAAATCTCCTTATGGACATTCTGTTGAGCGTTGTGGTGCTTAGAAGAAACCTCTATGGGCTAATTTTCCTCTTGTGTTTTCTTCCTCTGTAGTCCTTATCACCATTGGAATTTTCATCCCACACTCAAGTGATTACACTGACATTTCCCCTTGGATTAGGCACGGTATGAGAAGGTAACTGAAAAGTTGTGGCATGCTGACTCTGGTTATTCTTCATTTGAGTCACCTCTTTTCTCAGCTGCGCACTCTTTTCTTATTTCCTACATCAGTTCCATCATGATCTTCATCATCTTAGCCTTATTAGGATTAGAGGAAGAAAATGTAGAAGGGGCATGTTACCTCAAATGAGGCACTTGGTACTTTGGCTGTAAAGATTGGTTTTGTTGAGAATTGGTTCCCCATTTCAGATGGAGGTGATTTTTCTAGCTAGAGTTGTATGTGTTCCTAAATAGGAACTAACCTGTCTAGTTCTAAGATTGAGTGGGAAAGGGCTTTATTGCTATTACCACAGTGGTTGAGTCATCTTGCAATGTTAGGCACATATTTGTGTGGTGATCATTTGAAGTACAAATGCCATAGATCATAGGAACCACCAATATTGTTACCTGGTTAATCATCAAATACTTCATGACCCTATAAATTACTTGTAAGGTTTGGGTCAACACTAGAATATCTGTATGGCTCACTTTATGAAGGCCCTTAGTACTGTGGCCATCCTAGAATCAAACTGCTAAAAATTTACAGCAATATTTTCAATCAAAGCACAGGCCTCTGCTAGTGTTTTATCCAGGAGTGCCCCTACTAGCAGCATCAATCATGCACCTATCAGTAAGTACAAGACCCTTATAAAAGTATTGGAGGAAGAGTTGCTTCAGAATCTTATGGTTGAGGCAGCTTGCATAAAGCAGCTTGAAGCGCTTCCAATACTCATGTAGATGCCACTCAAGAGGCGAGAAAACATCACTCCAGAAAGACTCTCTTCATTCACATCTAATTGTTCAAAGTGTCATCCGGTAGGTCAAAGAATCATTTTTCTGCAACACCCTCTAAGTAGAATAGGAATGCTTTAAGTTCGACATCATCCACCTCCACCTCATTGGGTCTCAAACTAAGACACACCATATGTAGCTTTTTCAAATGTTAGTGTAGGTTTTCCCCAGACAACCCATGGAGCTTAGGCAAAGCCTGGACCATATACCCCTTGAGCTCAAAGTCATTGTCAAGCTTAGGATATTCAATTGCTAAAGGATGCTAGGTAAAGTCAAGAACAATGAGCTCCCTATGTGTCCGCCGGTGCTCTTCCATATTTCCTGTATCACCTGAAATAGTAAATAAAGGATCAGATCGCTCAAGTTATTCTTCTTGTTGACACCTTTCTTGTCTGGTTTGCCTGAAAGTTTTCTCAATTTCAGAATCAATAGGTAGAAAATTGCCAGCAGACAGGGAAAGCCTCATATAAAGGAACAATAAAAAATAAAAGCAAACAATTAAAAACTGAAAAAAGAAAAAAGAAAAAAATAGTAAAATAAAACAACTAAATTCCAATGCCTCCTTGGCAGCAGCACCAAAATTTGAATGGAGGTTGTCACTACCTCCTCAAATTAGAATTAATTTTATGCTAAGTTGCACAAAAAATGTAGTAAATAGCACAACTTAAGTCGTCTCTCAATGAGGTTACATCACTTAGTTGGGAATTGGGGGTTTTTAAGAATTAAATTAAAGCAATTAAAAATAACTAAGAAAATTCAATAATTAAAAGGCATCAGCGCAAGGTATTCTAAGGATTGGAATTAATTATCATTGATCAAATATTGAATACATTAATGGCTATTAGTAAATAATTACTGGGAATTATACTAGTAATTGATCAACCTCTAGAATTTGACTAATGCAACGCAAATAACTAATAAATGAGATCCCAATTTATTTAGAAATCATATCAATTTAATATACCAATTGCTATAGGCTAATTGTCAATCAGAAAGTTAATTCTAATGCTCTCTTTCAAACATAAATCAATGGATCCATTAATTTATGCCCAAAGGGTTTCTCTAAATGACAATCGTCAATTTAGTTATTCTAATAAAAATTGTAACAATCGCAACAATAATTATAAGAATAGAAACTAAAGAGCATTGAGAAAACTAATGCATTCAATATAAACGGGGTCTCAAATATCATCCCAGTCCATCCTAAAACCCTTACACTAGTAAGAAAATCTACTAAGCATCTTTGGAGGATTTTTAATAATGAAATAAAAGAGTACCTGAAGACAATAACAAGGATCCTTATCATAATCTCCAAGGATGAAACAAATTCACTAATGGAATCCCTAGAAAGAGAAGAGTAAAGAAGAAGATGTAGAAAGATGTAGAGAGAGAGAGAGAGATAGCGACAGAATCCTAGCTGCTGCTATTCAGTAAAAAAAAAAAAACTAGGGTGAAAGTCTATGTCATTCCCTTAAATACTGCTATCTAAAATAGCCCAAAATGTGGCCCAAAAATAGATTAATTATCTATAATCGCGTCATCATATAAGCACTGCAATGCTCACCAAAACAGTGAGCTCTAGTGTCCTCCTTGTAGCTTCTACCGAGCATTAAAGTATTAAATGAGCATTGTCATTACTAAATGAGTACTCCATTGCTCACCTAAACATGGTCTTTTGTGATTTGCTCCTTTTTTGCAACCTCTTACTCCAAGCTCCTTCCAGAGAGTTCCCAGCCTTGTTCTTGACATTTTGCACTCAAATTGAAGCTCATGTGTACAAAAGCATACTCAAATAGACAAGTTAAACGCAATAGGCTATAAACCAATAATTCTTCCAAAATTAGTGCAATAGTCAATGATTCCATCGCATATACACAATAAGGACCCAGTCAAAATCTTAATTATTATCATCAATAACATAGTGAAGTCTATGCAAAAAGCTAAGGTTTAGAAGCAAAATAAGTGGCATAAATACCCCTTATCAAGTGGTCGCTATGAATTTCACCAAACCTCAAGATAAATCAGTGTAATTTGCCTAACTTTTATTCATACTTCCCAATGAGAAAGTTAGATTCCATATAGAAGAAACGTTTCTTAAAATGAAAAGACCAAATTATCCCATGACCTTAAATCTTGAACAACCATCACAATGGCTTGAATAACACATGCCACCACAAATCCACAGTCGAGTGGTTGCCAAATTGCTACCAGACCAATGTTGACCCTCCAATAGACCATTGTCAGCTTGTCGCCTGACCATCACCAATAGTCTATTTGCCATCAATGACAAGCCACCAAACCATCGTTGCCCTATCACCAAACCACTGTCACCTTATCACTAGACCAGCATAGGGCACCTCCTAAGTCTTGACCACCATTGGCACTTTGAAAGACCAACATCGAACCATCATTGACACATTGCCTATAACACCCCAAAGTTATTCAAAAATTAATTTGAAACTTATTAATGATAATTTGAGTATTCTGAAAGAATAAATGGAAATGAGGGCGACTCAATGAAAAAGCAGGAAAAAATTTTTGGGTCAAACATGAATACTAACTTTACGGGCCCACAGGTAAATAGTAACTTTAGAACTGAGGACAAGCTATCCAGGGATGGGAGAAATTAGACCCCGAAAGACAGGGTAGAGTATTAGGCTAGGGTCCTGAGGCCCAAGTGAAGATATTAAGTTTCCGACAAAGATATTTTACTCATGTGATAAAGTGTTGATATGCAATTTTTAACACCATAAAAGTGACTGTGTAGCCAAGTAACCACTACCAACCACATCTTGCCAAGTGGATGACATAGATTAAAACTTGGCAAGAAATTTTTAATCTTGTCTTACCATTAATTTTAATTTCACTTGTGGGCCAATATCTCATCTGTTCGGTAAAATTTCAATGTACGATTTTTAATACCTGAAATAGCAACTTGCTCACCAAGTTTAAATAAGCCATTATCTTGAGCCAAATGGATGGCCAAGATTCATTCTTGACCAACAAAAGCAATCCTAGCCATTCATTTCATTTCTTTTTCAAAAAGAAAAAAAATCTAGAGAAAGAAAACTAGATAAATACTACATCTAGCATAGGATGATATTAAAACAACTACCTTATCATCTCCAGCATCATATTTTTTACTAGAAAACACAGCCCCTCCATGATCAAAAACTCCAAACCCTAACCCTAGCTTCCATGGTCCCAAAACCCTAGCTTAAAAGTCTCCAAAATCACAAGCTTTCTTCACCAAACTTCATATATTCTTCATAATCTACAAAACTAACCAATTCAAATTTTAATTCACCACCATCCTCCACTTTGAGCCATCATACACCACTACTAAAATAAGAATTAGGTGATGTTTGGAAGGGCTTATAGGGGAGAAAATCATTTTGGAAGGATCATCTAAAGCAAGAAGCCTTAAAGCTTCAAGGTAGGTTTCTGTAACCTTTTCTTTTTCAAAGTTGTTTCTGAAAATTATTGAAAGGTTGAGCTTGATATTTTTGGTTTTATTGTATGATTACACATAAATATTGATGTGTTTGCATGGGTGGAGTAGTTAGATATTGTTGAAAAATCATTTTTGTCAAAACAAAATTTAAACTAATTTGCTAAAAACTCATATTTTTGACTGGCAGTAGGTATTTCATGATTTTTCTTAAGTAGTAGAAGATATCTTTTTTAGCTAAATTTTTTTATATTTAATCTAACATGTTAGTTAACTACATGATTTTTCTTAAGTCTATTTGAGGTCTTTTACTATTATTGAAAAATAAAAAAATTGAGGCTATTATAGTTGCTCTCTAAATAGCAAGTTTTGAAGCTTTGAATTTATCAAATTTTGTTACTACATAAAATAATAGAATTTAACTACAAATTTTTATATATTGTTGTAGCCACCTTGAACTCCATCCTTGAATTTTTCCAAAAATTGTTAAATTCATTTTCTATGGTAATAAAATTGAGAATTTTGACTATTTGCTAAAATTAAGTGGTTACTGACCACCAAATTTGTACAATTTTGTTAATATAGCTACAGATGTTTTGATCTAATTTTTTTACAAGATCTCATAGACATATCGAAGTAGCTTTGTGAATTAGTTCACCCTATATTAATGAGACTAATTAAATAGAGTTTTCTATGAGACTAATTCCTGACAAATGTTGTATGAGCTAGAATTATGATTTTAAGGAAAATGTTAGTGATTTTATGTCTTGTACATTATGTAAATTGGTTGATGATGCTATATATATAATTATAAATGCTTATGACAATTGCTCCTATATGAAAAAAAAAAGAAGAAGTTAAGATTATATTTTCTTGAGCTGGAGAAAGTACATATGGTTAAGTTAGAGAAAGTAAATTTGACTTCCCTTGAATTGAGCCAGGGAAAATAAACTTGACTAGGAATATATCTGTGTGAGAGTTAGAGAAAGTAAATTCAATAATCATGTATAGGAGTGAGCTCAATCATGAAAAGTGATCTATTACCCTAAGAGTGAAATAAGCCACCATAGATCAAGGGTCAAGACATTTAAAGTAGCAATTCTCCTAAGTTATTCTTCATATTATGTACTAAGTGCATAAATTTATTGTTTATATTGAGAGTAGTATGCTTACGTTTCATATTGACATTATATGCTCTAAATGATAGTGTTTGAATAAAATGAACATATTTCAGGTAAAGATTTTCAAAGGTTTAAGATAATTAGCTGTCCTTTATTCTACTTGCATGAAATGTTTTTAGAAATAAATTGCAATGGTTGAAAATGAATTTTGATGATATGTTTATACATGAAATAGTACCCTAAATTTTGATGATATCTTGCAGATGTTATCCCTATGGATCTCTGTTGACTTGCTATAGCAAGATAAGCATTATGATATAGCCACTCATTTGCCTAGTCTATTTTAGTACCCTTTTTGCTCAAGTTTCCATGTGATAGTGCAGCTCAACTCCAAGCACACCCAATTTTTGTGTTGTACCCCTCGCTTATGTAACACCCTCCCCCAAGTATAACATAATCCTTAAGTCATGACATTAGACTTAGGAGTTGTTACTTATAAATTATCGGACATTTCTTAAATATCTATGGCAAATTGAGTGATTCGTGTAATAACTAATGAGTAATTCTATTAAAATATATACCAAAGAAATAAAACATTTAGTGAATACAAGATCAAGAACAAGAGGAAGCTCTTCTATGAGCGTTAATACACATCTGTTCTCTATTCATACATATGCATACAACTAAGTACAATCGATACAAGCCTTAGGCCCTAAACTACTGCAAATTTGATTTCTCTCATGTAGCAACCTCATTGTTCTCTAAATTAACCTAGAGACGACATGGAAACGCACACATAGGGTTGAGAATTCTAAATTCTCAATAAGGTATCCCCAAAATGTATAGTAAAATAAATTCATGTCATCGTCATCATTCCAGCCACTTTGGTTTAATTAGAAAAAGGGTGATTATGCATTTCATAACAATGGTTTATTTTAGAGTTCAAAACCATCATTCCAAAGTGGACTTCTTTTAAACATTCAAACATTTTCTATACATATGTCATTGTACTCACATCATAGTAATTCATTCTAGACAAATAATTTAATAAAATATATGTATGAATTTGATAAATAAAGTATCTTTCTTTAATTTCGGTATCTTTCTTAACTTCACATGTCCTTGATAGGTCAAAGGGGATCTCTTCTTTTTTATGTGCCCTTAACAAGTTAAAGGTGATCTCATCTTTTTTTATATGCCTTTAACAAGTCAAAGGGGGATCTCATCTTCCTTTATGTGCGCTTGACAAGTCAAATAGGATCTCATCTTTCTTTATGTGCCTTTGACAAGTCGAAGGGGATTTCCTCTATACTATTCTCATCATTACGTGCCCTTGGTACCTCGAAGGGATCTCCTATTGTTCTTATCTCCTGTGCCATTGACATAACAACAGGGATCTCATTCATCCCTCATAAACTAATCTTTACTTTTTCTAGCATGTATCCCTATATTACAAATTACATGCTCAAGTATTTACAATCAAGTATTCATATCATACTAGGCAAAATGTCATTATATCATCAATTAGATACATTTGCACATTTTCAGCACATTGGTAGATTTTACACTTATCTAGCAACAACCAATTCCAAAGCTACAAAAATTATTCATGACACTCCAATGTGTCCACAAGGTCCTATAAAAATTTCAAATAAAGAATCATTTTCTAACTATGTTAAAAAAATTCTACAAATTTGGTGGTCAGAGACCACCTAATCTCAACTCAAAGCCAGAATTCTATAATTTTTAACCCTAGCAAATGACTGTCAAAACTCAAAATAAGATTCATGGTTAAACCTTAAGATGTTTCCAACACCGTGTAAAAATTTCAAAGGAAAAATCAATCATTTACTATGGTAACAAAATTAGGCAAATCTACCACTACAATTCCAACAAGTTAGCATCAATATGATCAGCCACGGTTCTTGATTTTTTTAAGACAATAAAAGTTTTAACATGACCCAAGAAAAATCATGGAGTTGCCTTAGGATGTTAGCTTCAACATATAATTTTTCTAACTCATAAAAATACCTACAAATACATCAGAAAAAATTTGCCTAATTCATGCCTAGGATAAAACCAAAAATCTAGCAACCTATTCAAAATTCCTTTTGATAAAAATGATTTTCCAACAACACCAAACTTCTCCACCAATGCAAATACATCTATATGTATGTGCAATCATACAATAGAACTAAAAAATATCAAATCCCAACAAGCCAAATTTGAAAAAAAAAACATAAATGAACAAAAAGGTGCAATGAACCCTACTTGTGAAGCTTTAGGGTTTCTAACTTCAAAGATTCTTTCAAAAATGATTTCCTCACTTCAAGCCTTCCAAACAGCACCTAATCCCTTCCTTAAATAGTTGGTTTGAGATATCAATGTGAGAAATGGTGAGGAATTCAAATTCCAATTGGTTAGTTTGATAAATTATGATGAATAGAATAAGTTTTGTAAATGAATCTTAGTGTTTTAGTGACTTTAAGCTAGGGTTTTGGGGATTCTAAAGCAAGATTGAAGGTTTGAGAGAAAACAACAATGAAGAGCTATCTTAGGAGCTTGATGACCGAAAATGATGGTGGTAGGGTAATAAGGTTGGTGGCTTATATTTATCTTGGTGTAATTGTAGTCAAAATGTGCATTTCTTCTTTTTTTAAAGAGAAATAATGAGATGGATGGCTAGTATTTAATCTTGTTAGTCAAGATTAAATCTTAACTATCCACTTGGCTTTAAAGGATAAACATTAACCTATTTTAAAGATTAAACTATCTTTTGATGTTAAAAATCACACACCGAAATTCCACCAAACAGATGAGATATAGGCACCCGGGTAAAACAATAATAAATGAAAGGCCGTGATTAAAACTTACTTTTCAAGTTTCAATCCTTACCATCCACTTGGCAAGATGTGATTGGTAGAGATAATTTGGCCACCAAGTAACTTTTACGATGTTAAAAACCACACATCAAAACTCTACCAAACAGGTAAAGCACCGTACCCGAGAAACTTTAAATATCTCTACGTGGGCCCAAGGCCTAATATTCTTTGTGGGCCCTATACCTAATACTCTATCTCGGTCCTCAGGTCTAGTTCTCCTAGCCCCTGTTCCATGGCTACTATTCCTCTACGAGCTTGGAAATCACTATTCATGTCGGCCTAAAAAAAAAATTTTCAACTCATCTATTGGATCGTCCTCATCATTATGATGTCTGTCAAATTTTTAAAATTTTCACTAATAAAGTTCAAATAAATTTTTGGGGTGTTACAACTTACACTACTAGCACCCTGTGGAGGACATACCAACTTAGTCATCATCGTCTGACTACGACTCCTCTACTGACTCTGGTATATCAACATGAAGGAGATATTAATATCCAACTAAGGAAACAATTTTCCTTTAGAGAATTTAGGAGATATTAGAGATGACTGTACATATCTATCGACTTGCTAAGTTACAGTTGCTGATGTTCCACTTGACATCTATATATATATATATATATATATATATATATATTGAAGCCGCATTAGTATTTCAAATCATTGATGATAGGATTATTATATTTTATTTTCATGCTTTATGACTACTATAAGTTAGAAAATATAAGTGACATAGTTCTAATTATTGTGTTAATACTCCAATAACACACGGTAGTTAGGAGCATGTCATTGTTGAACCATAATCGGCCCGCTGCTGCCTAACCGCCATTGGCGTGCCCCCAGTTCAATGCCAAGCTCTGCCATTTTGTCATCGGTACTTTCTGAAAAATATAATATATTCTCAACAATGCCAGTAGAAATTTTGTTTTCATATCATCACTAAAATGCATTTTCAAGAAAGCTATTCTTGAAAATAGCTTTCCTAACAAAAATATTCCAAGAAATTAAAAAAGAAAAAAAATCTCACAAACACATCCCTAGGATATGTTTGGATAGGGGGTAAAAATATAGTGCAAGTTTTTATAATAAATTTCATATATAAAATTACACATGAACCTCACTGATAAAAAGCTTATCCCACTTTTTACTCCCCAACCAAACATACTTGGAGATAAAATTATGTGAGTTGATCTCAACTTAAGGTGAGTATGTCCCACATGTTGGTATACGTTGGAGTGTGTTCAAAGCCTCCGTTTTCATTATTTTTTATACTTTGTTTTTATGCAAATCTTTTATACTTATTGAAATAATAAACAATATATAACATAAACTGCAATTTTGCACGATAACAATTTTAAAAAATATGCAATATCTAACAAATTAAGAGATATAAAATATATATTTTAAATATTTTATTAATTTGTGATTATATAATATATAATTATTAAAAAATATTAATTTTTGTCATTTGCATAATATTTTATTATAGAAAGAACAAACAAAAAATATCAAATGAATATGAAAGACAAATATTATATTTTATTTAGTTTTCTTATATTTCTGAAATAAAAAAAAAAGATATTAAAAATGTACAAATAAAAATAAATATTCAAAATAAATTGTAAATGCATACAATAACAAATAAAAAAAGAGATAATTATAAAAAAAACAGCAAAATAATAATTGATAAATTTATTTTGTATTTATAACACAATATTTAGCAAACATTCTACTATCTAATTATTTTACTTTTCCTGGTTAAATTGTTACTTGTGACTGGTGCCAAAAAAGAAAAAGAGGCCTATATCAATTATCAATACAAGAACAGTATCATTATCTTATATTGTACTTGTACAATATCACACATTGTATGATTGAATAGTGATACTGTCGTTTTTCATACTGGAGCTAATTTTATCTTGCAATCAAATAAGCTCTCACAAGCTGTAACTTCCAATTAAGTTAACAAAATTCTGTTCCATTTCCCCATTCAAAATAATTTTATTGTGTTCCATTAATTAAAATAATATTTTAAAACGAACCACCAAAAATAGAAGAACTACCACTTTGGCTCCTGAAAAATTATCTTGCAAACAAAATAACCTGAAAAAAAAGCTATATTTCCCGCTGATCTCTAAAGATCCATTTCCTCTAATAAATCCACTCAAACACTAACTGACCTCCATTTCTGTTAATTAAAGTGATTCTTTTAGGGCCTCTTCTGTTATGAGCTTTTAGAAATGAAGTAATCAGTTTACAATACCAGCTTGATACAACATATCATTTGGATTTTGGTTGTTTGGGGGGGGGGGGGTGTCTGGAACACTGATTCTAGTACCAACTTTATACAAAAGCATGACACATAATCACTTTCAATAACAGAATATAGGCTAGTTAATATTCGGATAAATTTATCAAGCAAAATTAATCTTTAAAACATTATGGACAAACATATTTTATTTCAAGGACTATTTTATCATCGATATGATTTTTCTCTACTAGAGTGGTAGTTATCAACATCAACTCCATACAATTCGTAATAAATGTCATTTACAAAGAACGGAAAAAATAACCAACACTCAGTTATTTGAAGATTTTAAAGTATTAACTTATTCTAACATTAACACGCCATTTACTCATTCTCCTGAATAAATCTAACTGCAGTAGAAGAATAATTTCATTACATTAAATCACATTTCTGTAATATCTTAATTGGTTTAATATAGCCTCAACTCTTCTGGAAAATCTTTAAGACATTTATCCGTGGGCGACAAAAGTAAAAGCGAAAAAGAGTTATGTTGTTTTACTCGCGGCACGAAGGATGTATCTGTGACTAGTGGTTACCTTCACTTTCTTTTACTTAATGGCTATCTACCAAAAAAGCTTTTTCAGATTTATAAGCCTATGAAGCCTCCCGTGACCAAGAGAAATGATAGATGCAATTTTTCAATTTGACTGAATATATGCCACAATTTTATCACTATATGAACCAAAAGGAAACAGAATAATGAAAAAAATAGACTGCACTAAACAAAACTGTACCACTCATCTCACTTCCATCTGAGGGACTGCCTAATACCTGTATAAATGAGTCCTAGAGACCTCCCAATCAAGGTAACCAAAAAGAATGAGATAGCAGAGCTCACTTTGTCAGTAACTGCTCTAATAAGAGGCATGGTGATGTCAGACAACTCAAGGAATAGGCTAAAGTAATACCTCCTGCAATACATATAATATAAACTCAGCCGTTAGATTCATAGCAGCAACACATCACAAACAAGAAGTACATTGAACAGGATTTAAAATTCCCATCGCAGCAATGTAGTAAACTAAACGATGCAATGGCAGAACTCTTAATTGCATAAATTAATTATTTTATTCACCACACGTTAGTAATGTCAAGTGAAAGTGTATGTACATGTTAGCAAAAAATAAAAACCGTGATAGCCCCTTCAGCCCCTCAATAACTATCCCAATGTGAACACAATCAGATGCTGCACATAAAAATGGGAAAGAACCTTTTCCAAGGACAAAAGAGTTGACAAATCAGTGTTAAAGTGAAAGTATCAAACAATCGAATTTAGTTGGCAGCTGGCAATAAGGAGTTAAGGACTACATTGCTTTCAGTGTCCCTAGGGTATGTTTGCTTTCAGTTTTCCAGTTTTTCAAAATTTGTGAAGAAAAAACTGAAAATTCTGAAAACTACAAATTTCAATTTATAATTTTTTCAGTTTTTCCTTCACAAATTCTGGAAAACTGAAAAATTAAATGAAAACTAGAAACTGAAAGCAAACAGCCCCTAAACTAAATTGAGAAAAATGGACTACATGAGCAAAGGTGTAGTGTAGGGAGAAAACATACCATCCTGTCAAGGCTCTCAACTCCTTAGTCCGCTTTACAGGCAAAGAGAAATGGCCTATCACAATGCAATGTATTTCAGATGACACGGTATTTGAATATAACTGGGTGAACCTCTCCCACCAACTTTGTTTTTCAGTCCAACTACTATCCGGTAGATCAACTGGTTGGCTCTCAAGTGTGCACAGGTCAAAGCGATCCTCATACATTGACACAACTGCATCCATGTTGTGGCATAACCACTGGTTCAGAGCCACCTGATAACCAAGTATCACTAAAATCCTTGGTGAAATTTTATCATAATTAAAACTAGTAAAATACTGAAAAACAAATGTATATCTGAAGAAGAAATATTTCTTTTTTAATTATTATCTTCCATGGTACAGGAAAACTTTCTCCTTAGAAAACGGGACATTTTCCATTCGATTCCCCCCCCTCCCCCTCCTCTTTTTTTTTTTTCCTTCAAGGCCAAAACAAACCTGAAGCTCCTTCATTCGCCTGAAACTGAATTCCTAATGACAGATAGTTAACAAAGCCTTAATCCCAACAACCTGAGTGCAATCCATGTGAACTAATCACAAATTAGGACCAACTTAAACATTATGGAAAATAATAGTATTTGATGATTTTAACAGTGGTCCGTAAGGTTAGGGTGATAAAAATGATAGTCGGGGAAGAAAGAACATTCTGCAGAAGAGGGAATTTGGTAATAGCAACCTCATTTATGCAGCAGGGGTTGTGCAAAGGAAGGGGAAACCTTGGGAAGGGATTATTAAACAGAGGGAATGATCCTAGTGGAGCTGTCCAGTCACTTGGTGTGGAAATTGGGGCCTTTGGGCAAGGAGGAGCAGGCCCTCTGAGTTCTGCAGTGTCTATCTTTCCTCATACTTCTGTTCTCTTATTCATTCTACCTTTGAGAAAATACACAGGCTTACCTCTGCTGTAAGGAGTTTACTGATAGAGATCAAGTACCTATGGAAATTAGAGTGTATAAAAGGAAAAGAATACAAGGGAATTACGGGTAGTACGGGCCAGGGTCTGGGGTGAATCACATGGAGCCCTCTTGGTCCTAACTAACTTGCATATTGGCACCTGCTGTGGGTGTGTGCTGGCAGGGAATGTGCAGTGTGTGCATGTGAGGATTCTGTTAGGGAAAAGGGTATAATTGTTGAGTAGAAGTAGAATCAGGTAGGCAAGAATTGGACTAGGCCATTTGGGAGAGTCTGAGCTGGTATAGCGCTCAAGAACTTCTCTTTTTCTGCAAGATCCATACTATTTTCTCTTCCTTTTGAGGTTAATAATACACTACATTTCTTCTGCTTCATTGCTCTTTCTTCTTGTTTCTATCATTTACCTCCCTATTTTCCTAAAGAAATTCAAGTTCCTATCAGATGAGAACAAGCATAATTGACAATATCACAAAAACAATGCTTAAAAAATGTTTCATAAAGGCAGCAAATGTAAGGATTAAGGAAAACACATTAAAACAACAATCAGTTAGCCACTGGCAGTGTTTTAATCAATAACCAGCCTAGTAAAAACATATTGTGTTTTCACATTGATTTGCTGAAAGAATGCTCATATTACGAAGATAATGACCAAAGAATTTTTCAAAATCAAAGAAGGGTGTTGTAATCTACAAATGTATAATCTTCACATATAATGCATAACATGTCATAAAACCCAGGCTACAAATTAGTCATTTCCAACACGTGATTTTGCTTAGTAGGATATGACAAGAATTGTTCCTATATGGTTAACCAAGATTGAGTGAGCAAATGTAAATAGTCAGTATCATATGCCCTCCTCCCATGCCATAGAATATTGGGGAAACAACAGTGAAGTAAAGATAACAAGGCAATATGAAAAATTCCAATTCATGCAATTTAAAGAAAAGATTTCTCCTATAGCACCAAATCACATTGTGCAACAGGAATGGAAAAATGTTAATATAAGTTAACAATTACACTTGATAGAATAATATAATCACTTTGAGGAACCACAATTGAAACTCATTACTAAAAGAAAGAGAATTGGCATTCAGTTCTTACAACTGAAAAGACTGAGAGAGAAATGATCAATATGGGTTAACAATAGAAATAACATCAATAAGGTGCCTATTTCGGGATTACCTTTGTTGGAGGTAGTACATTGCAACATTTTTTGAAAGTTATAGTCTAGGATAGAAGTTGAAGCTTGAAATAGCAAAAACACAGCATCATGCTAGGATCCAATTGCAAGGTATGGGACTTGAATCCCACATTGAAAGCATGGGATTCCAGTGTGGGTTTATGAGTCCTTGGGCTCTCCAATCAGCAATCACGATGGTTAGCTTCTGTGGTCTGGTTCTCCCAAGGTTCTTATCAATTGGTATCAATCTTCCACCATATCTCCCAGTTGCAATCGAGCAGTGCGGGTGGTGGCACCGGCATTGCAGTTTTCGCTCAGGACAATGGCTAGCTTTAGTGGTGTGATTCTCACAAGGTTCTTATCACATTAGGAGTATTGTTATGGTATAAATTGAAAAGTCTGTGGTGGGACATTTTTGGAAAGTGCATGGTGACCTTGCATTTTTCAACCTTCGTAGTAACAAATACTCCTGACACTGTAACATTTTCTATCCCAAGCTGTAACTTCTAAAAAATGTTGCAGTGTATTATCCCTAACAAAGGTAATATTGAGTCAATGCCTACCCGCAACTTGAGCTAAGATCTAGACTACAGCAGGAACTTGTTACGTCATTTTTGGAGTTCTCTGGAGGACAAAGCACAGAATGACTTGTCCAAGCTACTGGTTTTACTTGACACATCACTATCAAAGGAAATAAACTACAAATATACACATCACTTGGAAAAATGGCCTATATGGGCAAACAAAAGAAAAAATATCTTGGAGGCAATATGCTACAATGTTTTCTAAAAGTTACTGTCTGGGAGCGAAATATTACAGCCCAAAATAGGAAAGATACAACATTAATAGTACTTGTTATAGTGTAGGTTGAAAAGTGTGCAGTAGAACAACACTTTTGAAATGTACATGGTGTGACCTTCCATTTTTCAACTTACATTGTAACTTTCTATCTCAAGATATAACTTTTAAAAAAACACTTTGCAGCGTACTATCCCTTATGAATTTAGTATCATATAATATCTTCACGTAGTGCTGGAAATAAAGAAATATCATATAATATCTTCACCATATCCTAAAATATCAAGGATTATCATTGATGGCCTCTTAGGATTAGTTTTGATTTCTACTATTATTTCATGAGTATTTCCTTATTTAATTAGGATTAGGGTTATTATAAATAGGGATAGGTGTTTGTCTCTTTTATCACACCACATAATATCATATCAATACATTTCATATAATTTATAGCCTTTCTCTTCTCTCCTCTTCCTCTCCTATCTAAAACCAACAATTCAACACATAGAAACAAATACTCCCAACGTCATAACTTTCTATCTCAAGTTATAACTTGGAAAAAAAAAAATTTGCAGCGAACTATCCCTAATGAATTTAGTATGAAGTCAATTCCTATTTCACAAGTTTGAACCTTGAAATCTAAACTACAGCAGTACCTCATTACATAATCTTTGGAGTAAGCCAGAAGACAAAGCACAGAATGACATGTCCAAGCTATTGGTTTTGCTTGACACATCACTATCAATGGAGACAAACTAAAGATATACACATCACTTGGAAAAATGACGGATATGACTAAACAGAAGAAACAATATCCACAAGGTGCCTAATTCGGTGTTACCTTTCTTGGAGGTGGTATGATACAACATTTTCTAAAAGATATAGTCTAGGATAGAAAAAAAAGTATAGCCTGGAATTGGAAAGATACAGTGCAGGTTGAAAAGTGTGCAGTTGGACAACATTTTTGAAAAATGCATGATGACCTTCAATTTTCAACCTACGTAGTATCAAATACTCCTAACATCATAACTTTTCTCTTCCAAACTCTAAGTTTTCTACCTCGAACTATAAGTTCTGAAAAAATGTTGCAGCATACTATCCCTAGCTAAGGTAGTACCGGAAGTCAATGCCTATCAATAAACTTGAAACTAAACTGCAGTTGTACCTCATTGCGTAACTTTTGGAGTTCTCTGGTGGACAAAGCACAGAATGACATGTGCAAGCTATTGGTTTTACTTGATATATCACTATCAACGGAAATAAACTCCAGATATACACTTGCAACCCCATCTGCTAGAGCTATCACTAAATCTTCCAATATGGAAATGCCATGTAAACCAAATATATAGGAATCATAGCAGCAATCCTCCCTGATAAAAGATGGATGACTGGTGAGTGACTTAAATAAAAATATTATATAAAAAATTTAATTTTAAAAGATATGAATGGGATTTAAAGAAACAATATGGAATGGTCATGGCCTTAAAAATAAGCTAGAAACAGACAAGAAAGCTTTACTCCAATATGGACAACAATCATCATTGCAAAACATGTTTCCCTTTGTAGACTAGGTCAAATCAGTAAGCTTAGGGTTTCAAAAATCATGCGGTCGCTAATAACATCAGATATTCCACTGAGCAATCAGGCATTCTTGTCCCCTTTTTCCACCTTAGAACATTTATCCAGTAAAAAGAGAGAAGACAACAAACCAAAATGTCTCCCATCTGCTTCGGTTTCCTTGGAAGATAAACAATAGAAAACATTAAACACATGACAATCTCAACAGAAGCCTGGCAACACATCCAGACTAGGATTCATGTTATTTAGTTGGATAGCAGTGACCATATACATGAGAAAAGGCATGCTGATTAAAATCTAAAGATCATGAAAAGGCAGCTGAACACCAAAGGACAATCAGGATGAGTATCCAGAATCCACAAATCATTTGAAGCATCCATGCTTCATAGCATAGAATGTAACTACATTATCTATGGAATCCATAAAAAACCCAGAAATGTGCAAAGGAAATATCACAATCAGTAAAAGAAAAAGATTATAAAAGAATGATAAGTTTACCTAAGAGAACCAAAAGTAAGATACCACAGTAACTCTGAATACAAATCTTTCTTTCCAGACCTTGTAATGCTCTGTACAATCAAATTATCTCCTTTTACTTTTTCAAGTATCACAGAAGCAAATTCCTAACAAGAAAGTCGAAGTAGGATCAGTAATTCAGAACTTTAATCAAACATGAATGCAGTAAGGACATAAGTAGAGTGCCACATTAACTTTCAAGAGATACCTTGTCAGCATTGCCCTTTAGAAGGGAAAACTCATTTTCCAGCCAAGTTGCACAGATAGAATGACAGGATCTTTGAATAAATTCAGAACAAAATTTGAATGGAACATCCATGCCAACAGACCTAATGCTTGAAATACTCTTAATCTGGAAAACAAATTTAAAATCATTCCTAACAGTATTAAAAAAATTGTCAAAACAACTCACCTTCTTAATCACATTGGTATGCATAGTTCAGAAATAAACTATACAGGGAAAAGAAATGGCAAAAAAATGTGTAGGGATTCAAACTTAGCAACTGAGTTTTCATTTCAAGAGAGCATAATAATATCCCGACCTCATAAATACATTCAATGTTTCTAATGAACTGATCCATCTTCCATCTATATAAATAAAGCAATTAATGTACAGAATGAATTGTTGAGATATTACAAAAACAGAATATTCTTTGGTTTTCACTTTTTCCTTCATGTAAATTTTGTAAACAAGAAATATATCTCCCACTTCAGACTTCTTCATACTCATGAAAACTTTTGCTCAAGAAGTCGTGCCAGGGATATATTTAGCCAGAAAACACATTTCAACCATTTATTAGAATAGATCCAATTGCTCATCTAAAACTAGTCAAGCCTCCAGATTGTATCAAGTACCAACATAACATATACGCATATGCCAATATGGAAAGGGAAAAATAAAGACAGTGCCTGCCTCTTCCTCAACTTTCTGAAAAGCAGCCCAAAGCAGCCTTAACTTTGGACCCTCAGCAACAGCATTTAAACTCAAGGTTCGCTTTGCAGGTGGAAGGATGATGTCTCCTGAATAAGCTTCATGCTCTAAA
This sequence comes from Dalbergia cultrata, assembly GCA_031216105.1. Classification (NCBI taxonomy): domain Eukaryota; kingdom Viridiplantae; phylum Streptophyta; class Magnoliopsida; order Fabales; family Fabaceae; genus Dalbergia; species Dalbergia cultrata. The sequence goes on from CM062353.1 coordinate 49,751,977, forward strand.
GCATTTAGAGAATTCATAAGTTTTCCTCTCACCACATTCAATGCATACTTAGACTCAAGTTGATAATTTTTCTGCACCGAACTGCAAAACAGACAAGGGTTCTCAGGCAATAAAGAACCTATAATTTTGTCTCCAAATACCAAAATAAAAATTTCTTACATGAAAAATGATGAAAGTAATTCAACCTTGACATCTTTGACATGCTTACCCTTACCTACCAGAAATGTCTGATCTTTCAGAAAAAACTTTATCAGAATCAGTATTTTGATCACTGGTGTAAGATTTCACAACAGGAACTACTCCAGCCATATAAGTGAGAAATATACTGGCCATCAAAAGCACCTGATCAACAACTGGCACCAAATCAGAGGCTGTTGCACCAGCCAAAGCCCCCACGCCTATGCACTCTGAGAAGGTTGCTCGAATATGACTGCTAATTTCAAAATCTTTTGCCCCATTAAGACGTAGGTCAAATGTTTTCTGTACAGAGAAGTGACCTAACTGACTTCGATTTCTGGAATGCTTTCTGCACCATGAAGTAAATATTGAAAGGTCAGACTTCAACTTCATAATACCAGGTACAAAAGCAACAAAGATCACTACCAATTGTATTAAAGCACGAAAGTGATAATTCCTAGCTATCAACACGGCATTTAAGTAATACAGGGTGAACACACAGAACCATTAATGCTTACTGGGCTCTTAGAATCATCGTCAAAGAAACAACCATGCGAAGAAATAAATGAAATACTGGTTTCTTGGAACAGTCTATCGTTCGATCTAGACTAAGAAAGGGTATTCCAATTTTTGGTGTCCACTCCTTGAATGCCTGAAACCTCGCTCAGCAACAAATAATGGAGGGTAATTTTTCAAAACAAAACACATCACGTCTTTCTCTCTAAAATTTTTAATTACAATTTAAAAGGAATTTACATTGTTTATTAAATGATTAAAAACAAATATTTTCATGTCCTAAAAACAGTTGAATTTTGTCGTAGCAACATTTTTATCACCCCTAACCTTACGGACCACCGTCAAAATCATCAAATATTTTGACTAAAAGGTCATACGTTCAAATCTAGGAAACAGTCTCTCCGCTTTCGGGGGTATGATTGCATACATCAACCATCCCTAGACCCCACCAAGTGGGAGAATCGTGCACTAGCTGCCCCTTTTTATATGCTTTAAACACAAGACTCCCGTAGTCTAATACCCACCCTAGTCTATGACGTAAAAGAAGATTTGGAAATCAATGATATATTCTATTTTGGGTAGAATGAGTAAAATAGACATCGGCACAATATTCCATTCTAGCAGAGTTTTTAATATTTTATAAAGGCAACATTTACTATATGCTGATCCTCCAGAATTCTCATTCACACCTCTCATTGTCCTTGGAATGCAGGTGGGAGGAACGAGAAAATTTAAAGCTATTGATACATATGACGGAAAATCTAATTAAAACAAAATAAATTAAAATAAAACATTAAGAAAATAATATAAATAAGAGGCATGAAACCTGTGAAAAGCCTTGAAATTTGTAGGCTGATACGAGAAGCCTCTCTGTCTAACAGGCCTTCTTTGCAAACGCAGCTTACCACAGAATGGGGAAGCCACACATTCCGCCATTGATTAAACTCCTAGGTCCACAGTCAACACATAGTGTACTTCCTATATACGCATTTCATCAACTGCAAACAGTCCCAAACTATAAACATCAAACTTTATGGAAAATATTAAGACAAGATTCACTTCAAAACACCACAATTTCAAGAAAAAAACCAATATGATCCAAAAAGTTCATGAAGAACCATTGCTCGTAATAACCCACAAGCTTTCAACAGCGACAAACAAAAACAAAAACAAAAGGACACTCCTAACGTGGACCAATCACAACTTCAAAAGCCCAACATTTCTCCAGTATATGTGAATCCAACATAGTTCAACCAACCGAAAACTTCACGCCATCATAAAAATTATTGAAAGGCTGCAACACAAAGTGAAATTGGACATGCATTGTATAAAAAATGAAAGAAGGAAAAACACACACACACACAAACATATTCCTAAAATCAAAGAGAAAGAGGGATAAACCAAAAACAACCGACTTGGGGAAACAGTAACAGTGAAACAAATACGAGGGAAAAAATGGCTTATACCATAGCAGAGTTGGGAAATGTGAAGGAAACTCGGAAGATAAAGAGACGCAAGGAATAAGAAGAGGGTAGAGCTGAGAGTGAAGTGAAGGGAATGAAAGTAGTTACCGTTTAGGTCACACAGTCACAATGAGACGAAGAGATTGAGAGGAGAGGAGGATTGGATTTGTGCGTACCTGATTCGTTTCTTGGAGTTTACAGCCAGTGATTGCAAACGGCTGTAGGGCTATAAACAAAAAATGACAAAACCCTGTTTTGGCTCCCCGCAAATTTCAACTCGAACAAATTGCATTGGTACCCATAAACCTTTACATTTATCCCTTAAAAATTAAAAAGTGAGATAAATTGATCGTTTTAAAAAAAATCTCAAATTAATCCATTTAAAAATAAATTATTCGACAATTTAGTCCCTCTAACATAAGTTAATATAGGGATTAACTTATCTAATTATTTAATTTTAAATAAACTAATTTATGTGACTATTTAATTTTATAGGGACCAATTTTAAAAAAAAATTACAAAGATCAATATACCTAGTAATTTAATTTTACAAAAATCAATTTTATAGTTTATTTTTTTATAATAACCGATTTATCCGCTTTGAAATTTTAAATGGATTAAAATGAAGATTTTGTCCTAAAAAAGATGTGAGATACCCATTCGGTTAGATCTGATAAATTCATTTAAGTCGTAAACACACTTTATGAGACTATGACAAAGCAATTTTGCTGCCAAAACTTTCTTAAAATGACCTCGATTTTATAAATAAAACTAGATTGTACTGTGCACTGTATGAAAATTTAGTTTTCAAAATATTCCTTAATTTAAATTTATTTAAATTATTTAATATTTTATTTATAATATATTCAATTATATATATACACACACATTTTTAACTTTAAAGTAAAAGCTTATACAAATAGTTTCTATAAAAAGCAATTTTTTAATTAAAAATTACTTAATTGCATGTTTCATTTGTATTATTTGCAAAAAAGTAAACTATGCAAAGATTTTTTTTCAGTATTTAATTTATATACAGTGTCAATATTAAAATTTTATCGAAATCTTCAATCATGTATTATAATGTCAGCAAAATAATTAAATTTAATTGCTAACATAAATATTCAATCTTGAAAGTCTTGTAAATATGAAACATATAAACATTTTATTCAACATTATAAAAATGCAGTAAGAAGTTTTTTCACTCACCTAAATTTGAGTTTATAAATTAAAAATAGAATTTAGTTTATATGCACCATTGTTAAAAAAAAATTGACACATATATCTAGTCATATATGGTTATATAAACTTTACAAAGAAAAAAATAATTAAATGATATGTAAAATTCATTTATATCGTCAAAGCATCAAGGTTAATCTATTCAAAATAATAAAATATACTTTTAAATGTTCATCAACTTCTAATTATTTTATACTCATATATCATTAAATTTTTTTTATTGAAATATCTTTGAAATTGTCTAATTCTTATTATAATTATCTTAACATCATTTAAAAAATTATTCCTGAGAATAACAACTTGAGAATAATGTGTTTCTATATTTGTTATAAGTTTTACAAAATTATTTCCAAGCATCAATTATTCCCTAAAAACATATTTTCCAATGATTTAATGATATCTCATTCCCATGATAAAATGTAGGAATAAAAAAATTTCATGACTTGGAAATGACAATTATTAAACACAGATAAAAAATATCCCTAAGCTATCTAACGTTTCCCTCCACAATTTTTCATTTACATGCACTCATATGCACTTCATATATCCATTACACCCTCAAATCCACAATTATTTTATCAAAAATATTTTTCAATTATGATTTTTTATTTTTTTATTTTTTTGAAGTGTAATTTTTATTTGGGTTTAGGGTTTGACATAGTTGTTATTTTCTCATTTTATTTAATTATTAATATAGATGAGATGAAAATTTTTTAAAAAATTGATTGTTAATTTTATATTGATCATAAAATATTCCTAAATTTATGATTATTGGTTTTTTTTTAAGATTAATGTTCATTTTCTGTGCTTTTTTTTGCATTTTATTTAATTATTAGATCCGGATGAGATGAATAAATTTTAAAATATTAACTGTTAATCTTAAATTGATTGAGAAATATCTCTAAATTTATATTATTTTTCTGAAAGCGTAATATTCATTTTGAATGATAATAATAATAAATATGTTTGGGATATTTTAGAAATTATAAGATATATTTTCAGAAATATATATTATAAAATAAATGAATTTTAGATTTATTTCTAGGAATTTCAAAAAATAATCCCAAAAATATTTTTATGTTAAACAAGCAATTTGTTTTAAATACCCAAAAATGATATTGCCCAAAATATAATTTTCAATAACGTAATTTCAAACCTTGAAACAAACGTCCCTTGAACACTTGACGCACTATCACTCCCACTGATTTCTCCAAGACTCTATCCTCTTCGATCGACAGCATGCAACCCACGCCCCACTCATTTTGTGGAAGTGATTTGAACAAATTTGGGGTTTACAAATTTTGGGTTTTTAGGATTGAAGGGAAATAGACGAAGGAAAGAGATGAAGAGAAAAAAGGAATGAAGAGGATGGGGGAATAGGAGGGAGGTCCCTTGCTCAGCAAAACGATGTCATTCTGCTAAACCATCAACGTGGATGTGTCAATTGCCACGTTAGCTACCACACCACCTCCTCCGTTACATTTTCATCCGTAAACCAGTAAGTGTGCAACTATTGGTATAATCAAGAATTAAGTGAGTAATTTAATTTTGCAATTGACTAACAAGAAATGATCAAGGACCTATTTAGGGTTTAGTGATCCAAATATTAAAAATATGGTATACGCGCATGAAGACATCATTTCCCATTCTAGAATGTTTGTGTTTAACTCTCGTATCTTCTCTGACCTCGTCCGATCCTAGTTTTTTCAAAGTTTGAAAATTAAACCCACAATAGACCGTGGCCATTCCTTAGCAACATTGGCAACATGGAGGTCCAATAATAAATACGCCGAGATCAAACTCACGCTTTTCGCTTCCTCCTCCTTCTTTCAGCACAAAAACTCATTGTGTGCAACAAATCAAATTAAAGCAATAGATCCAAATTCCGAACCAAACCCAAACAAAACGTTCTCTGATCTGCCTATCTTTGTTTTTCACATAATAATCTCTTTCTGCTCTTCCTGTGTGTTGTCATATATACAGAATCAGAGTTTGTGATGGGGCAGCAATCTCTTATATACAGCTTCGTGGCTCGAGGCACGGCGATACTGGCGGAGCACACAGACTTTGCGGGAAACTTTGCGGACATAGCGTTGCAGTGCCTTCAGAGGCTGCCGGCAACCAGCAACAAGTTCACATACAATACCGACGGCCACACCTTCAACTACCTCTCCCATAATGGATTCAGTAATAATTTCTCTACCTATGTTTTCTTCGCGTGCTTGGTTTCGTTTACTGTTTTCAATTTTCGTTTTCAAGTATATTATTTCAATTCATTATCCTGTATTTTTTGGTTAATGATGGGATGGATGTTGTTCGTTTCTTTGTTACGTTTGAAATGGTCTTCTAAGAAATTGGTGCAAGTTCGATGAGTCTTACATTCTTTGTCTCTGTATTCGGAATAAGACTCACAATACATGGGACACCATGCTGAATCATATCTCATTAATCATTGAATGGGGTGTGGATTGCATCTAAATAAAATTCACATATCATCTAATAATAAATGAGATGAGAGTCGGTATAATATTTCATACTTTATAGTGCAAATAACATTTTATTGAAATGAAGGGATGAACTTCGGAGCAGGAACTGGTTGACTTGTCGTCTGTTGCTGGGGTATTATGGATTTATATATTGATCGAGTTAATTAATAGTCGTATACTGTTGGTTCAGGATGTAATTAACATCTCCTAAATCACCAACATAAATACGAGGGCAATGTAGTACTTCTCCACTGAATATTGCCCACGTACATGACGACAAAATTGGGTGGCGATACATGTTATTAAATATAATTAATTACTTGTGCAAAAGTTCGAAACTCTCCGACGGAATATATTGTAATAATTAATGGAAAATACTATTTCAGGACAAATTTTTTAATCATATGATTCGACGAAACATTAAACGCAAATGAACTTCCCATCAAATTTGACTTGAACTTAATTGGTTTGACTTTGCTTTTATTTGGTTGAGTACGAGTTTTGTTCCTCTAGGTTATAGCGTTTGGCCAACTTCTTTCTTTTATTGGTTTTGTTTTGGGATTATTAGTCCGACATTAGCTTAGATCAGCGAGAAAGAAAATTAAAAAGATTTAATTTAAATACACTGATAAAATGACGGTGTAAAACTTTTTTACACTATCATCCGATCTAATCATATTTTCCCTATACATATTACTATTAAAGTAATATGGTGATAGTTAACTATATTTTACTAATGTGATTGGATATCTGTATTAGAAAGTTTTACATTATTAATACATAAAAATTAAGCTCAACATTTGTAGTAACTAACTAGTCAAAAACTTAGTAGGTGTTTATATCTTTTGAAAAGGACTTATGTGCATTCTGAACATGGGTAATTCTCATTCTAGTCTTTCCTTAATTTTATGATTTAGGGTTTAGAATTTAGTAAATTTTGGTTGTATGCTCTACTAACATTGAGAGAATTTTACTTCAAATTAAGGGCCAATCTGGTTTAAACCAAGACGTAATTTTTATACAAACTTGTTGAAAGGAATAATGTTTGTTGTTTGCAGAATTCTTGTTTGCTCTTTTTTTACCATAATTTTTCCCAAACATGGATTTGAGTTGGAATGACTAATTTTGCTATATCTGATAGATCAGATGGTTGCTGGAGTGATTTTGACATTTTCTGATTCATTTATTTATTTTTGTTGTCGGTTTCTTTGGACGATATTTTAATAGTAAGATTTTTGTTTTTGTGTGGATGAAAATCTTCCGTCATCAAATAGTGTCCTATTCTTATTCTCAAATCATTTATTGAGACGTGAAAGATATATATTATATATATTTGATAATTTATAAATTTTTAAATACGTTATTATTCTTAATTATTATCTTTTCACATGACAATAAAATGATTGTGGGACAGAACATGAGACATCATTTAGGAACAGAAAATTTTCATCCCTTTCGTACATGTGTTCTCCGTGTTTATTTTATTTGAGTTAATAACAACTGATTGAATTGTATACCAATAGTTTTTCTTTTCTTTTTATTCAATATCTAACTACCGTTGTCAATAGTTTTAGGTTATTTGTTATTTAGTAGTGTACAAAAGAAATATACTGAATGTGTGTTTATATTTTTTGGTATACGGTAATGTGTTTTATATTCAACAATAATAACAAAATTAAAATTATTATAGCCATATTTATATTTACTTCATTTTCGAGAGAGATTTTAAAAAGAATTAAAATCTAATATACTAGAATTTTTTGGTACTTCGCGTTGCTGGATTTACAAATTATCACCAAAATATCTTTGAGATTTATTGAAACCTACACCACCTCCCATACAATTAATGGCTTGTTAACGGATAGAAATAGCATACAATATGCATATAATTATTAATGATAAAATTATAATATCTTATTAATTTTTTACATACAAATTAACTAAAATACTCTTTTGAATTATGTGAGGAGAAAACTCATAATCATAACCTATATTATACAAAAAGATATTTTAATTTAGTCAATCTATGTATCAAATATTATTAAAATATTACAACTTCGCTATTACTGATCATGTCCATGTCACTTATGTTAGCATATTAGTAACTCTGATTGCTGGTGAAGCTGGTCTAGGTTTTAGTACATCTTAGAAATCTTAGGTGATAATTTTGCAAATGTAACGTCATCGGCTATAACACTAAATCAGTAAGGGAAATGCTTTTTTGAATGCATAGGGTATGTTTGGTTTGAGTTTTCAGTTTTTCAATTTTCTAGATATTGTAAAGAAAATACTGAAAATTCTGAAAACTACAATTTTTAGTTTTTAGTTTCTATTTCCAGTTTTCAGTATTTCCTTCACAAAATCCTGCAGAAAACTGAAAATGAAAACTAGAAACTAGAAAGTCAAACCAAACAAACACTACAAATTCCAGTTTTCAGTATTTCCTTCACAAAATCCTATAGAAAATTAGAAAACTGAAAATGAAAACTGGAAACTGGAAACTCAAACCAAACAAACCCCTAATATCTTGATCTCGTACTGACACCAAATCTACCATCATTGAATTCTGTTTGGGCTCCCTTCAAATAAAAAGATTTTGTTCTTTGCACCCTTGGATTTCAGTAGGTATCAATGGATACTTCAATTTTGGTGGCACAAATATAACAACACTCAATCAGTAAATCTCGAGAGAAGTTTGTTCACCGTTAATTAAGATCATTGAAGAAGGTTATAGGTCTAGTGGTAGTTTTTTAAGCATTGAAATCTTTTATGGTTTGACAATAATAATGTGTAATGAACTATACGCACTGAAAGTCTAAAAGTGCTTGGCATATGGTAAGTAGCACGTTAACCTCTATCAAATTTGGTTTATATACTGTATTAATTTCCTTCTGAACTTAGAGTTAATTATAATTATTAATTAGTTAAACTCACGTGATCGATTATTTTGTAGCTTACTGCATTGTGGCAGTGGAGTCTATTGGTCGCCAGATTCCAATGGCCTTTCTTGAACACATCAAGGAGGATTTTACTAAGAGATACAGTGGAGGAAGAGCTACAACAGCTAGTCCTAAAAGCTTAAACAAAGAATTTGGGTATTTGTGTTTAACATGTTGTGTGAGGCAAATGTGTTTCTTTACTTTGAATTGCATTAATATGAAGTTTTGGTTGTATATGATTTAGACCCAAGTTAAAGGAGCACATGGAGTATTGTGTGGAACATCAAGAAGAGGTTAGCAAACTCGCAAAAGTGAAAGCCCAGGTTTCTGAAGTCCAAGAAGTTATGAGGGTAAACATTGATCAGGTATATATATAGCACTATTGTGTATTGTCTTTCTGGAATATGTAACACTCTTCCACACATTCAATTATTTAAAATGAAAGTAATCTTTGGAATTTGTTGAATGATTGAAAAGCATAAGCAAATTATTGCTTTCGTCTTAAATATTTTAATAATGTGTTTGGTTGGGGTAAAGATGCCATTGAAATCTAAGTGTGAGATAAAGTACATGAGACAAAAAAAATTTCACTCCCTGTTCTCTCCTTTGTTAGGAGAAATTTTTATGTGTACCTGACATATCATGTAGACATACTTTATGTCTATTAACAAAAAGACATTTTAGTTAGGACTCGCTTTTAGCTATATCATTTTAATAATAGACATAAAACATATTTAAGTAGTGTTCCAATGCATCTAACAATTTCTTGAACGATATGTTTCTAAGTTGGAGTTTTGAAAGAAAAGTGAGAAAAATGAAAGATTTATAATGTAAAATTTTAAAATATTACACTACAAGCTCTTCTTTTCCCTCCATTTACCTTCAAAATTCAAACTCACATTCATACTACTGAATAATTGTATAAAAATAATAACAAAATACCCCTAAATAATCAATAAATGATAATATATATGGGGTTTCTGAAATTTCATTTGATATGTTGCCAATCACTGTATATTATGCCCCATTTGCAGGTTCTTAATCGTCAAGTGAAGATTGACGTTTTGGTGGGTCAAACCGAGGACCTTCACAATCAGGTGATTTTAATTGTTCTGACATATATAATTTTATAGGATTCTAAATTGAACAGAGGTTGCATTTGTATGTTTGGTTGATTAGTGTCGTTATGTGATTGAACAAGGAATGGGAGTACTATGTAACTTAAACAGTGCATTTGTAAAGTGCTTTGAGATGTAGCCAAGTTTCAAATTTAGTCTTAAGACTATATATTGCAATTTCTTTCAATACAATATATCATTCATTTAGATTCTCGGCACCTCAGTTTAAGTTGTAGCCAAAATGTACTCATCAAGCAAAATATCTTAGCTATTGTTTTTTTCTAAACTGACTTGAGATTTGGGTTAATTTATTATCTATTATTATCATTATCATGGATTAAAAAGTTGCACTGGCCTTTTGTGGCATATAAATAGTGCTAGGGCTGTAAATGACATGTATGTAAATTTGTATGGCTTTGCAGGCACAAGGTTTCAGGGACCAGGGAAACCAGATAAAGAGAAAGATGTGGTTTGAGAACATGAAGATTAAGTTAATAGTTCTTTGCATCATAATTGCCTTCATTATAATAGTGATTCTTTCTGTTTGTCGTGGTTTCAATTGTAGTTGATGAGCTTTCTCACTCATATGGAATCATTAAAAAATGGGATCATTTTGTAATTTACTATACTTTCACAATATCAAAATTATTATACATTTGTTTATTATACAATTATAGGCTTCAAATAGAAAAACCATGTAGAAATGGGGTGATAAGAGGAAAATGAATTGAATGAACAAGCCCTGAAACAATGCCGGTTTTAAATTTCTTTTGCCTCTCCTTGAACACTAATTGTTATTAATTATTGAACTATAGTTTTGGTAACTACTTCTGGTATTTGATCATTTGTTGTATTTAGCATGTAATAGAATTGACTAATGGAGTTCAACAAGGAGAAAATTTAATAGCAAGTAAACAAGTTCAAGCAACATAACTTCAATGGAACAATGCAAGTATAATCAAGACTAAAACTTCAACTTAGTTCCTCATATTTATAGTGGGGGGATAAATTAGTCTCTCATATTTGGAAAATCTCATTCTAGTCCCTCAAATTTCACAATTTGAGATAAGTTAGTCTCTCTATAAAATTGTTATTTGAGTTATATCTTGTTAACTACTTACATGTACTGTTAACCTATTTACATATACTATTAATTTTCATGATGATCCTAACTTGAGTCATTTTTCTAAATGAAATTGTTTAGACCTTCATATTCTCTCTCACTGTATCTTTCTGCTCAAAAGAAATATTTGACTTGAAATTATCATTTATTCTATGCAGAACAGATGAGTGAGACAAGTTAAGACTCATCATGCTAATCAATAGTACATATAAGCAAGTTAATAAAACACGTGGATATTTCTGTTAACAGTTTTGAAAATAATTTGACTGAGGAACTAATTTGTCCCCATTTGTAAAATTTGAGACACTAATATTGAATTTTTCAAATCTGAATGACTAATTTATCCCCCACAATAAATCTGAGGGACTAAATTGGGTAGTCTATAATCAATTTACACATTAACTATAATGAACATAATTGTAAAATTCTTCATAAACACAATATAAAATAGCATAATGGATCAAATAAAAAACATGATATACCCAATAACATGATAGATTAAAACCAAAACATATATAATATGCATTCAAAAATTCAAGAATATAGAAATTTAGAGCATATCATGAATATTCCATCAATTCATAACTTTATTGTTCCCATACAGATATTAATCTATATACCACATAGTTTACACCTTCCATGTGTCCAACCTATAGGTCAAAGACTTCATATTTTAAGGTGAATCAAGCATTTTGACCCATAATTTATACATTGATACTCATTGGCAATTCTTGGTTCAAGATCCTCATTTTCATGCATAATGTGTAGAGCTACATCATTTGCAAATGTATTGTCAACATCAATTTCTAACCAATTTCATCTTTTTCCTTTAGAGATAGTTTATTAGGATCTCATCATTTTCAATATCTTGATTACTTCAGGTACCTGAACATCTTCCGGCATTTCAGTTGTATGAAAATGAGTAATTAACTAGAGTCTTTTATAAGTTAATTATGCCAACCAGTACTCTTTGTATATATGAACATAAGTAATTATATGTTCAACATCTATAACATTGATATACAAGCAATAAAAGCTTGAGAACTAAATTACCAGAATCACCAAGATAAACTATTTTGATTGGATTTGCAAGAAATTGTGCTTTTAATAAATCAATTTGCACAAATAATTTTGCAAGCTTTAGGTTACGATATCATAATGAGCACACGTGTGACCATTTCATGGATGCATATATTAAAGCTATAAAATATTTGAAATGTCCACATGGTGGATGAATTGATCCACATATATCACTTTAATAAATTTCTTCCTTGAATTTAAGAGATTTAAAGGTCATATACTTAATTTACTTTAAGAACATATAACATAAGAAAACCTATTAGAATGAAGAATCTTCTTGTTCTTCAACAAATGCCCATATATAAGTTTTCAGAAATTCTTTACATCATTATTGCTTTAGGATGTCCTAGTCAATTAGGCCAAAAGATAAAATCATTTGAAATAGTAAACTTCTGGTTTACAATAGCATGTGATTCAATTGTAATCATATTAGAATACTGTAGACTAGAAGAAAATGCAAGCAAAATTTTTCTAATACAACTTTCTTACCTTAAGCATAAGTTGTGATATAGGGTGCTAATTATTTCTTTCACTTGGTATCACAATATGATATCCATTTTAGCAAATATTTTTTATACTCACTAAGTTTCTTTATGACTTTTTCAGCTACTAGAACATCATTTGTGTTTCTTTAGGAAATAAAAATAGTAGCTCTATGAGAGGCTTCATTCATCTTTCTATGAAGAATGATATTATTATTTCCAATTAGTTGTTGGTTGTAATTAGGGGGATTTTGACCTCCAAATTTATACAATTTTGTTAACACAGCTAAAGAACTATTTTGCTATGAAATTTTTATAAGACCTTAGGGACACATTGAAGTGTCATGGATAATTTTTAACCTTGTAATTAATTATTTGATATGCAAATAATTTTGCTACATAAGTGTGAAATCTACCAATGTGCTTAAATTGAACCAATGTTTTGAATTGATGATATAATAGCATTTGGTTATAGCGTGACATGAATACTTGAATTGTGAGTATTTGATCATGTAACTTTTGATATATAAATGCATGCAAGAGGAAGTAAAGATTGGTTTATGAGGCATGATTGAAATTACATTGTGAATGAATGCCTATATGTGCTTTATGATGCATTTGGAAAAAGAAAATTAAATAATGCATATATGTGGTAAAAGAGAATGTACAAACGTCAATCGTGCATGTTCTGACATATGGAGAGAACATAAACAAGACTTATATTGAATGAGGGGAATGCAAAAAGAGGAACTTCCCTAGAGATATTATGAGTCGGTAGACATATTGGCTAGGAATAGATCTGTGTGATTTGAAAGAGGAAAAAATAACGTCTGATGATCATGTATAAGAATGAGCTAAGTTCTAATAAGCAGTCTATTTTCCATGTGTGGTGTTATCCACTATAGATACCATTTGGTATGAGCTAAGTCTTTCCTATGTCGATGAAAAAAGAAAAATACATTGAATTGAGTTCTATGGCCGTAAATAAAATCGGAACCTTGTCGATATGTCAAGGTACTTTAAGATAATTTTACTACATGTAGCATTATTTACTATGGTCACGAGCCTTATGATACAAGTGAATTAAGTGTTTGAATACTAAAAGAAATCCACTTTGGAAGGATGATTTTGAAAGTTAAAAACAAATCTTTGTTATGTAATGCATGATTACATTTTTCCTAATAAGCCAAAGTGGCCGGAACAATAACGATGACATTTGTTATTGTGTATTTGGGGAATGCCCTACTGAGAATTTTACAATTCTCACCCTGTGTTTTTGTATTCCCGTGTCATCTCCAGATTACTCAAGGGAACAATGAGGCGGCTATTATAGAGGCTCAACAATTCGAAGTTCCTTATTAACATTATTTTTTTCAAGTAGATATGGTTGTGTGTGTGTGTGTGTATATATATATATGTGTGTGGATACAGATATACAATAAAGCTCTTAGAAAAGCTTCATCTTGTATTCGACTTTGTATTCAATAAATGTTTTGTTTCTTTGTTACATAGTTTAGTATAATTACAAATTAATTTCTAAAACCTGCTTATACGCATGTTATTATCCTTGTCATAGTTCAGAAAGTTACTCTCTAACATAACTAATAATGTTTCTGCTGCACTTCCAGTTTAATACTTGATAGTTATTGTTTAAGTTTTTCAGAAAAAGAAAAGGAAAGAAATGGTGAAGCACGATTCAATCCCCTCCTTCTCATACACTTTTCTACCTACAGTTGTAATTGACAAATGCCTATATTTCTGTGGTATATGTGATCGTTGTGTAGTGGTTGTCATACCAAGGTGAAATGATTATTTTTAAATAAAATTTTGGATTTAAATCTTTTGGTATAAATTGTTTTTGATAATATAAATATTTCATTATATTATTTAAATGTAGAGTAAAGCTTAGGGTGATTGATGAAAATGATAGTGCAGCTTTTGTTCTATGGGATCCCTAAGGTTGTCACCTGTTAAGGAATTTGTGTTCCACAACGCTGGAGTGTATTGAGTTGG